>CM038348.1:37418881-38618881 GCA_021464625.1 Proterorhinus semilunaris
ATGTGCCAGTATTTGTGAATGAACACACGTGTCCTCTTAATTTGGAAAAAAAGTCCATTTATCTGTTCTGGGCAGTTCTGCACTTAACTTGTGTTTATCACAATAGATTTGTTCTGTTATAGATAATCCATTTCCACGGTTTTCTGCCAAGGGTGTCAAAACAAACCAGACACAAATCAACACAGGCTTTTGATGAAGTGCCCGTTTTCTGTACAGGAATTACTGATTGATACAACACAGATAAGAAGGTTTCACGAGACGCAATCGTCCACTTTAAATGTGACTAAAAATCTTCGGCTTTGCCTGATATAGAGACGAAGTAATCAGGGGAGAGCTTTGGGAGCTGTCCATGGTGCTGATGAGCTCGGAACTGTATTGTTCTGCTCTAATCAACCTCAAAGTGGGATTTGGCCAGTGCAAAGTAGAAATCGTTATATTTTACAAAAGCAACAATAAAAGTGCTACTGAGCTGGAGTGGGGGAATTACATCCAAATAATCAAAAAAGGCGTTTTAAAAAATTACCCCCGTGTGAGACAACTGTTATAAAGCCATGGCTGTAGCCTCTCCCCGTCAGGCCTGTCCCCTGAGTTCTGTTCTCCACATGTGTTCCCAGTGTCTCCCCTGTCCGGGCGCTGACACCTACAGCTGCTGCCGCCATGATCCGTGCTGGCTGTCCGCGGTCCGGATAATGGGCCAATCTGGCAACCCGCTGGCGAAGGGACATTTGACAGGACGATGCATATTCATGTACCACCGTCCACCCCCCACCCACAGAGGCAGAGCGGGGAGCTAAGTGCCCCCCGTCGCCCGCACGGACCATTACACAAGGCCAGCGTCTTCACCTCCAAAGTTGCTTACTTTTGTGTCGCCTTTGCAAAAGTTTCGCTCCTTTCATCTGGCCTTTTTTTTTTTTACACTTTGCGGCGCTTTGTTTAGAGACACTTTGTAAGTTGAAAGAACAATTTAATAAAAATATTACGCAAATAATGGTTTCTCAACTGAGAATCATCCAAGAAGTTCAAGGGAGAATTTCAACTTGAAAACAATAGTATAAAATTTAAGACAAAAGGCACAACAACTTAGAAAAGTTGTTATTTTGTTGAGAATTGTTGAGAAAGGAAGAAAGACAGAGAAGAAACTGAGTTATCTTAAGGCAAGGGTTAGATATACCAAAAGGGTTGCCATGTTCCCTTCTTCCTCGTCTGTGAACTTACTTTTGTGTTTCTTATTTGACATATGGCTCTGGCTTGTCTATACCCAATATCTGTACCTTTACAAGACTAGTTCAGGTCATTTTATACATTTGTTTTAGGACGCTTTGCTTCCTCAGTCCTTACTGATGCAACTAATGCTTATTTTGGTCAACTAATATTTTTACGATTAATCGGCTCTGACAGGAGAATGTAAATTGTACTTTTTACAAACATTTTCTCACATGAAGCCAAAGCGGTGCCATATAAAGACGTCTTCATTGAGGAGACTTCAAACTAGAGACCTGCACGGGACGCAAATCTCGCAGGAGCAGGCGGGATTCAAACTGCCTCGGGCGGGAGCGGGCGGTCAGACCAAAACAAAGAAAACAACAGCGTGTTAGACACACATGGACACGAGCGCGGCCTTGTACGCATCACCGCCAATGAACACCGGGATGAGGCAGACTCGATCCTCAGACTCCATCCTCAGACTCCATCCTCAGACTCGAACCCTGGACTCGATCCTCAGACTCCATCCTCAGACTCCATCCTCAGACTCCATCCTCAGACTCGAACCCTGGACTCGATCCTCAGACTCCATCCTCAGACTCCATCCTCAGACTCCATCCTCAGACTCCATCCTCAGACTCGATCCTCAGACTCCATCCTCAGACTCGATCCCCAACGCTGCAGCACCTTCACTGGCTGCTTTTGCTCCACACTGACCAACCGGACTTACAGCTGAACTCCAGTGTGTTGGCATTTGGCACATGATGCCAACACTCGCCAATAGCCTTTAAAAAAAACTCGGGACTTGCCGGGACCCGGGATGTTCCCCCGGGCGGACACGGGAGGACACTCCCGCGGGAGACTCGAGAGCGGGCAGGGGGGGGGCGTCGGGAGCGGGCGGGAACGGGATTGAAATCCATTCCTGTGCAGGTCTCTACTTCAAAATAATGTTTGTATAAGGCTCCTAGTGGTTTAAAAAGGCACTACACTTTACAGTAACATGTTTAATGATTGCACGGACTCAATGTTTCTCCATAGGTTTATGTGGAACATTGTCATTTCAAAAAGCCATTTTCAGAAAATGCATTTTTTTTCACATTGTGGCCTTGGATTTAACAATATTTTAGAATTTTTTTTTTTTTGAGGGATTTGTTAATTTGGTTAATCCAAAATCCCAGTATTTGTAACAAATATGTAAACAAAATATCCATTAAACATCCATTATTCAGATTTCATCACCAAAAATATGTGGAATTTTGGGCATTTTTAAAACGACCAAAAACGTGCCATACATTTTTTCTTCGTTAGCAGTCTACAGCAAAAGTTTAAAAATCAATATCTCTAAATCAGTATGATATCTTTTCTATTCATTTTCTATGTCTTTTAACCTGTGTTTAAGAGTCAAACGCCAGTGCTAACACTAAGTGGGTCGAAGCGTGTGAATGATGGTATTGTAGTCCCCATAGCTCCATAGGCCAAGACAAAGGAAAGTCCAAACCCGGAGAATCATCGCTCAACTGAATGGCCAATACTTTGTGGACCTCATCCATTTTAATTTGATTCATTTGCTCCGCTCCTGCTTTTACTCCCCCCCCCCCCCCCAGCTTTAAGTCCATCCTGAGACGTGGAGAGTCTAAAAGGCCAAACCTGAGCCGATCGTTCCACGGCAACGGAAACGGCTCCAAATCCTGCTCTTCTTCTTTTTTCGCCGGCGGGGGGGGGGGGGGGGGGGGGGGGGGGGGGATTCTGTCAGGAGCCATTTCAGCCGGACGGTGAAATCCGCTTCTCTGGGAGACACGCGCTCCCCGCCGTGTGCACTGCCGGGGGCTGGGAGTGGAAAAGATTGCTCTTCCGCGGTAATAAACCAACGTGAGATCTGACAAGGCGTTCCATTCTCACGGAACACGGACTGGAGGATGAGCCGCTCACGCTATGGATCGTATGGGCTCAATACGATGCTGGACTCTCAGGGCTGTCGGGGGAGGGAATCAGACAGTTTAGGATTTCTCTTTTTGCCCCGAAATAGACAGAGAAGAAATTGATGGGCATCAGTATAATAAAATAAAATAAAAAAATAGCTAGAAAACGTCTGCATTCCCTTTAAAATGAACGGCGTGAGTCCGAGCCTCTTTCAATGGATCCGAGAGGCTCAAAACCAGTCAATACAAAGCACCGCAGCCCAATGAGGCTCAGGTGAGGGAATCACTTACTGTATTTTTCATTTTGACTAAGCTTTTGCCTTGGAAGCAGCCGGGGGAGAAATGTATTACATTTATAATGAATCCAAATATAGAGTGCACTTTCAGCATCTTAATTTCCTCATAAAAGAGACGAACAGAGAAGATTTAAGGGGTCGCCCCCTTAAATCTTCTCTGTTCGTCTCTTTTTTACCTTTCTTTTGCATTTTGTCGACTCATTAGTGATGCTACGCACGTTAAATAATGTTCAGTGGAAACCGTCTTCCAATTGTGGCCGAAGCCAGTTCAAGGAACTTTTGGCATTGGTTAGAGACACAATAATTACCCTGGGCAAAGGGAACGGGGAAAACATTTGAAGGGTTTACGGCACATAAGAAATCAGATAGAAATGTCTAGCCTGGCTTATCAGGCAACGATTTTCCATCTTTACAAAGACGTGTAGTCTGGGACCTGGTGTTATCCATGAGGTCTGATATGCGTGGATGACAGACGGATTGACCAGTCAGAGAAATGCACAGTCAATACTTGGAGGCACTCGAGAACAAAGCAAAGAACGACAGAACATCTCACTGATGACTGAGACACAGAGCCATTCTCTGCCAGATCAACGAGCAAAGCACTAAACTAACATTTGTTCTGAATGACACAGGATCTGATAGAGTCTCCCGCATACCAGTGACACATTTCAAAATTGCATTTATACCAAACTTAGAGAAAGTTATTTGCAGTGTGCTGGGTCCCAGACGCCCAAGCTTTTGAACAGATAGGAGTGGCTGCCTGAGCAGGCAACACAAGAAAAAACAACACTTTGACAAAAGTGGTAAGAAAAACAAAAAAACGGTCTCAATCTATTTTGAGAAACAGATACGATACAAATGATCACTTAGGAATTTTCTGGAGAATCATTACTGAAAGCTAGCTGCCAAGAGGCTGATCTCCAGATCAGTATGGGGGCGTGGCCTTCCAGAGGAGGAGGTTTTCTGCCGGACTCTAAGCTTATTTAGCAGACAACGCCGACTCAAAGTCAGGTCCTTGTGAAGGTTTTCTTTCATTCTTGGTTTAGAGACAGTGCCGTTGCTCCCTGTACGCTCATAACACGCTCATAACACGCTCATAACACGCCGTGCGTCGGGAACGACTCTGAGGCCAATGTGACTGAACAGTATTTACTTTGCCGTTTTATTAACGCTGCCGACAAAATAACGTCCCACATGCAATGAGAGCGATGAGAAAGAGGAGTTATGAGTCCAATGATACGACACACGAGAGGAAAGAGGGGAATGTGCAGGTACACGTGTGTCATGGCTGCAGGGGCTGAGCAGAGAAGCTCAGGTTCTGGGGGGAGGGGCCACCAACTATTAAACCATTCATTTCTACAGGTATGCTTGGTGTAGTTTTGAGAGTGTGTGTAATTGTAATGAGCTGCCCATCCTTCTCATTTTCGTGAAACAGAGCGTGAAACGTTGGCATTAGTGCAGTTGTTTTCAAACCTATGAGATGGAAGAAGAAGAAAAAACACCTGTCTGTGACTTTGCTTTGATTTATTGCCGAAAGTTCAGTTACAAAGTTACGAATCAATGTAATGCTGTTGTTGCTTCAAACCTACACTTTCTCTTTTGCAATAACTCTACACTCACTCGCTCTGTTTACAGCGGCCCCGCATATATAATACCTTTAGAATCTCTCATAGCAAATCAAATGGACACGGGCCCGACACTTCAAGAAAATCAATTTGCGCGTCACAATATGATTTTGCAGAACACGTCCACATGAATGACAGAAGGCGTGTGACCCTGGGAAAGCCGTCCGTAACACGATTTAAACGCTGAGACCCGTAGAAGCATGACGCCAGGGAACGGGAGATTGAGAGGCAGGTTTGTGTGTGTGTGTGAGTGAGTGGAATGGCTAATCTATAGGCAACGGATTTACATTCATCTGCTTTGCTGTGGAGTCGACTGGGGGGGGGGGGATGAAGACGTCAAACAAAAAACGCCAAAAATGCAAAACATTCAAGGCAAAAAGAGGCATCGCTCAGGCTTTATGTCGGGGGGGGGGGGTATTACGGCGGAGCGATTTCATTAGCGCGCGTCCCGTGGCCAAACGCGCAGAAAATGTAAACAATGCGGGGGAAGGAAAACTTTGCATAAACAGTTCGGGAAGTGGAGGGGGGGGGAAAAAAAGACCGGTATATCCCTACTTAGTTCCAGTTCGAGAAAGCTCATTTTGCGGCGAAAAGATTAAGGCGGCGAATTTGCCTGGTAAGCTGCCGTAACGTGTCGTCAGAAAGCGTGGAGGGGGGGGGGGGGGGGGGGGGGGGAGACGAGTATAGGGGAGCGTCCAGGGGTGCCCGAAACGCAACAGAAGTGCTTACACGGCTTTTGTTAATTGCACTTTTGCAGAAGTCGTCCCCAAAGAGTGGGATAAGGGGCCCTCGCCGGAGCCGGAGGACGGGTGGGTGTGTGTGGTCCAGCTTTAACAGAGTGAGGCGATTAGACGGGGGACAATTGGAAACGTGATGTAAGGCCACTTCTCTTTTCGAGAGTGAAAAGCAAATAACTGATTAACTACACTCACTTCACGTTTTTAGAAAAACTCCTTTAAAAGAGAATCCTTTTGGATGTACACCCTCAAAGCCATGGAGTTCCCAGGCCTCAATGGAGAATTAGATTTGTCAGTATTGTTGTAAAATGTATGGGGCTAATCTTGTACACATTATTATTCGCATTTCTCCGTTTAGTCTTGGAAATAATGTACAGAACAGTGTTTTATATTACATTATACATATTTTAATGTTTTGTATTCTATGTACCAGGTGAAAAAGAACACACCCACCTTTGACCAACCCACATGGGACGTGTGAGCTTATAGCTGTACAGAGGCAGCCCTCTCGAGCCGAAACGCGTTGGCAATGATTTTATTTCATCTAGCCACGTATTAATAAAGGCTTTTGGTTTTCTCTACTTTTGGAGTGCCTCAGTTTATTAGATTTTTTTTTTTTACACTCACTTCTTTGTTTGCCCGAAAAAACGTGCACATGATTTGTGGAGGCAGAGTTCAAGGACAGAGTGGTCCAGACTCTTTTAAGAAGAGCTCTATCCTGGCCCCTCAGTGACTGTAAGGTTTGAGTACAGTACCTACTATAGTAAAAAAAAAAAAAAGTAGTTGCGCGTATTTGACCTTGTAATGGCTGTATGCGTGGTCTACATGGCGCCTTTACTTTCTGTCACAGTGCTCTCTGGGACGCTCCTAGATCAGTTGTTTTTGGAAGGTTTTCACTGCTGCGTGTAATTGATCCTGGAGCGCTGTAGAGGCCACTGTGATCGAAAGTAAAGGCAACATGTTAACCACCCATTCAGCCGCTGGGTCACTACAAGGTCAAATACAATCAAATATCAAGTTATTTTTTCTGCATTAAAAAGTTCCATAATGCACCTGTAAATGCTAACTCAAATTCAGTTGGGTGTTTTGTATTTTCGCGGGGTCAGCGGCTTTTTTTTATACGCCAATTTGAATCTAGAGTCAAATCTCAATCTAACGAGGCTTCGACCTCACCTAAATGTGCTGAAAACATCTGGATCGTTCGTAAATTTGCAATGTTTGGTGGCTAATGCTAACGGCTATAGGAAAAATGCATTGTGCAGGCTAATGGACTCCTGTCAGAGTCCAATAAGGAAGTGAAACATATTTGTATTATTATTTTTAAGTATAATTGAGTAAACTGTCTAATGTGTCATATGCATTTCAAAATGTGTTACGTTCTCTTAGCTCTAGGGGGTTCAAGAGAGAACTAAAACTGCAGATTTATTTTAACAGAATAGGGGAAAAGTGAACAAAAGGAGACCAAACGGGTAAAAAATTAAAATAGTAACGAAACACATTTCACATTTAAAAGGAATGAAAATATAAGAATTAACTAAGAGAATGATAAAATACAGATTACTTAACTTAGCTCCCAAACCAGGGTCAATAAAACACAAAGCACACAGAGGTTATGAAAATAGAAAAACGTACCTGGAGTGGCAGTTGTTTCTTCCTGGTTTCTTGTTCCACAGTTGAAGATCCGATCTGTACGTCCCTGGTTCGTTTGCCTCCTAGAAGAAACTCAAAACTACCCTCCACATTTTTCAAAGCCCATAATCCAACACTGGAGCAGTTCCCAATGCACAGGTAGGTGTGTTCAGGCGCTCCCGGAGTATTTTCTTTTCTCTCCCCCACCAACCCCGCTGACACTAAGCTCTTGATCCTAACCATCATCTCTTACTTCAATCCCGGGGAACCCTTTGCATCTGGGTGATCTGACCTCGTAAAACACGGAACTGGATCCATTTGCAGCAGCCGGAGATCAGACGTGTCCGCTGTTTAAAAAAAAAAAAAAAAAGGCATTTAAACACATCCAGGATTGAGGGTCGGCTTGTCTCGAGGTACAAATCAATCGGTAACAGTAAATTGGTTGATTTACGATGGGCAAAGTGTTTAGAAGTGGAGGTGAAATGTGACTTTGATGGACTGCAAATAAGAGTCTGGGTTGGAATCTACCCTTCACTCTTGGTTGTTGAAGTAGCCTTTCCCATCCCTAATCTAAATAGAAATGGTCAACATCTACACGCTGTTGTTTATGTGCATATTTATTTTCAGCACATACAGCGAAAGGAGAAGAGCCCTCAAAACCCGAGAGGCCGCCTAAAGCAATCAGCCATATGAAAAATACATTATTTCAAACCGGCGTCAGCATACGGCGCCGTTGCCGTCATGCATATACATTTGTGCTTTCAGATATCACAGCTTTGAGAGACAACATACCCCTCTCCAAGTCTATAAACAAAACCCTCTAGATTCGAGAGAGCCCGGGAGTTGTACTGCCCATCATCAGAACAATCATCTCTGAAAGGCCTTTGTTACTCCGTGAATGGTTTGAGTGAGAGCCGCTGTGAGTTTGTTCATAAACAGAGCTGCCAGTCAGACTCGTGCAACAATGGATACGGTCTACAACACGTCCATCAGGCTGCAGTAACAACAGACTACAGTTTCCATGTGTGACAAACGGGAGGACAGATAGTTAGGAACATGCTTTTATCAAGTCAAGGTATTTTGGGTAAACTGGAGAAGCTGACCAACAACAGTAAGCGTCTGAACATAACATTAGAGTCTCATGTTTTGCCAGTGGCGTAGCAAGGGTGCCCTGGGGCCTCAAGCAAACATCGAAAGGGAAAACATCGCAGTCATTTTCAATAGGAGTCCATTAGAAAAACAATAAGTCCTTGTACACATACGCTACAAAACACAGGACGATGGCAACATGTCAGTTTTGCTGGATTTAAGTTAACACCTCAAAAGCACTCACTACTGTAATCGTGTAGCTTACAATTTCTTCAAACATTGGTAACATTTGTAGAACATTTGTAAAACAACATTGGTCCGACCATAAACAGCGGAGATATGCTCGGAGTTTACGCCTGATCCAAGTCCGCTGAAAAGAGCGCTTTCACATGACCTTTATTTAACACTAGAACCGCCGCAGCTCGTTTTAATTGTTTGTAATGCTAATTAATATTATAGTTAGGGTGTTTATGGTTAGACCAATGGGACTTCCGACCAATGGGCCTGTTTTTTTTCTGACTGAAGAGATGTCGGACTAATGGCACCTCTGCTCATCGGGACATTTTCAGAATAATGAGACGTCTGATTAATGGGTTGTCGGGCCAATGGCCTGGCACCCTTTAAAATGTGCTCTGTTAATGAGGTTCCACTCGATCGTGGCTCATAAGTAGCTTCACAAAAACCACAAAGTATCCCACTGTAAATCTGGTTATTGGAAGGGGCAAAACTCGTCATGAATCTACATAAAGTAAGCTGGAGATGCCCCACTCCCTGTAGTTGCAAAGTCACATCTGGGGAGAAGTGAAAATACTTTTGCACCGTATTGCTTTAAAATAAGACCAATTAAATAAATGTACACTAAAAACAGCGGGCCTCGGCTCAGGACTTTCTATGACTCTGTGGCCTCTGCTCTCCACTACGCTGCCGTGTGCTGGACTCCGGGAAGCACAGAGCGGGACAAGAACAGACTGAACTGGACTCTGGAGGAGGTGGGGGACAGGAGGGTATTAGCCAAGCTCACCTCCATCATGGACAACACCTCCCACCCACTGCACGGGACTGTAGAGGAGCTGAGCAGCTCTCTCAGTGGCAGACTGAGACACCCTCAGTACAAGAAGGAGCAGGTCCTTCATCCCCACTGCTGTCAGACTGTCCAACAAGACTGTAAAGTAACATAATAATCATCACTATGCAAAACTATGTGCAATAATCTCTGTATTTACGTCACTTTATCAACCACTTGCACTATGATGTAAATCTGCAACAATACTGACTTTTCATTATAGTCTATTTTTTTTTCCCGGTCTATCCTGCACACCTCAAGTGTTCCCAAGAGCTGAATGTAACAGGTTAATTTCTCCATTGTGAGTTCAATAAAGGCTCATCTTAAACATCCCACCACAGTTAGAGTCCAATCCGATAAATCCATTTCTCTACTTTCTTTTATCCCCGTTACTTCCGCCACATTGTTTCTTGGAGTAGACTTTTTGTTCCCCCTCGGTTACAGATCACACTTTCCGTTGGACAGGAGGCATGTGAACTCACCACGTGGTGCATTCAATTCCCCCTTGGGATTATAAGGCAATATACCGTCATCATATCCAATATCCTGCCTGGATGCCTTCTGCAACAGAGCTGTCACTAAGGAGCACATATACTTTCCAATTCTACCGGCACACTGCCCTCTCTCCACATACCTCTATAGCTTGTCCATGTTCTTAAAGGAGACACATGAAGCGGAATTGACTTTTTTTGTGTAAGCATTAACCATGTAATAACATCCCCTCGTCAAAAACATACTAGGACACGTACTTCGCTTCATTCCTGCAGCATTTGGTCATTTCATTTTTCTTTTTTACAACTTAAGCACTCCGGTTTGCATTCAGAAAAAATGTGTACAATCGTACTTTTGACGAACTTATGCTGTAGAAATAGTTGAGTAATGTCATTATTTTCCCCCCAAACTTTAATCTAATGCCAAATGTGATGCTTTTTAATGACACGTAGAACCTTAATTCACACAATTCTTTTTGAAGCACATCACCGGGCCAGTTCTGGGTAGTTTTGTGCTCAAAGTGAGTTCACAATTAGCCAAAAGGGAAAGCTTGTTTTAAATGTTTTATAATGTTATTCTCACTATTGCCAGCAGAGAGCGCTCTGTGACAACCCTAAATCCAACAAACCCAAGCTCCAACTTCCTAATGTCTTTTCTCTGCATGACTTATTTCAAATGTGAAATATCAGTGCTGTAGGACTCAGTGGTTCCCAACCTTTTTCCACCTCCAACCTTGACAAGGTTGTTGGAGAAACCTTGACAAGGTGGAATGAAGAAAATAAAACCCAAAAATGCAGGACTTCAACAAAACAGGTAATGTTTAATGGATGATGAAAACCAAAATAACATAATCCCGAGATGTCAAAATCTCAAACAAACCGGGGCTGACGTAGCCAATGACACAACAAAGAACAAGGCAAGGCAAGTTTATTTGTAGAGCACAATTCATACACAAGGCAATTCAAAGTGCTTCACAGTTGCATAAAATTACAAGAAAACAGATCAAATCAATCAATAAAACATCAACATAAAATTAATCAATGACAGTAAAAGGCAAGAGTGCAGATAAAATACTTTCAGTTTTCATATGCTCGGGTAAAAAGAGCTGTTTTCAGCCTGGATTTGAACATTGTCAGAGTTGAGGCCTGTCTCACATCCTCATGAAGACTGTTCCAGATTTTAGCTTTAGCCTCACCGTGTTTAGTCCTGACTCTGGGAACCACCAGGAGACCCCTCCCTGAAGTTCTCAGGGCCCGAGATGGTTCATACGGCTCTAACATGTCAGAGATGGACTTTGGTGCTAAACCATGAAAAGACTTGTACACGAGCAGAGCTGTTTTAAATTCTATTCTCTGAGTGACAGGAAGCCAGTGCAGGGACCGGAGCACTGGACTAATATGGTGGTATTTCCTGGTTCTTGTCAGGACTCGAGCTGCGGCATTCTGGATGTTCTGCAGCTCTAACAGCGAAACACAGGGGTATAAATACACAAGGAAACGGGGCACAGGTGAAACACATCAGGGCGGGGCAGGCAATATTAACAAGGGAAGCAAAATCACAAAGACAGAACACACATGTCAAAATAAAATACAGGACTAGACCAAAGACAACATACAAAAACAGGAGAACAAAAGATGAATCATGACAGTAATATCATTATTGTCTTAATTTGTATTTATTTTTTTCATTTAATTTAATTTATTTTTGTACAAATAGCACAAAGACAAAAGGATAGCTACACAAGGGTTAGGTATTAGATTGATACACATGTGAGTCTTAGGATCATTCTTGGGTTGTACGTAACAAATAAGAAATAAAACGTGGAAAATTATGAGAGTAACAAATAATAGTAAAGAGACAATAATAATCCATGTAAAGGTAAACTGAATAGAGTAGTGAACATGAAGAAGGGTAAATATTCAAGATTGAAATCAGACAATTAGGATTAGGAAGAAGAAACAAACAAACAACAAATAACAAAACCACAAAAAATACAAAAAAAGAAAGCAAGAAAAATAAATAAAGAAATAAAGATAATTAAATAAATAGATAAATAAAAAGAAAAATATATATTATTGTCTTAATTTTTATTTATTTCGTTTTTTTTTTGTTTTTTTTTATTATTATTTTATTTTGTCCTTTAGTGAGATGAAACAAAGCTTACAAATTGCACAACGACAAAGGAAGGATACACAAGGGTAAGGTATTAGATTGATACACATTTGATTCTTAGGATCATTCTTGGGTTGTACATAACAAATAAGAAATAAAACATGGAAAATTATGAGAGTAACAAATAATAGTAAAGAAACAATAATAATCGAGGTAAAGGACCACCAAAACTGAATAGGGTAGTGAACATGAGGGAGGGTAAACATTCAAGATTAAAATCAGACAATTAGGATTAGGAAGAAGAAACAAACAAGAAACAACAAATAACACAACCACAAAAAAAGAAAAGAAAGAGAAGTAAATAAATAAAGATAATTAAATAAATAGATAAATATATATATTGTCTTAATTGATAAAAACAAAATTGGTAGCAACGTCAATAATTCTCACTTTTAAGGACTTTTTTCTGGAATTGACGGGCGGATAACAAGATGGCAGCGATCCTTTCACTCCTCCGTGTTGCGAGCTCTGGCTTTCTTCAGGGCTACGCTATGACAAACAACTTCTGAGTCAAGTCTCTGGGATAAAATCAGCAGCACTCTTTTCTCTCTCAATCTCGCCTCGGAGTTCTTCCATCTAAACTTCCATCGACATCATCAAAACTTTTCCAAAGATCCTCCATGTTGCTTTGCTCTTCTAATGTTGTCATAACATGGCGCCGTCTTTCTGCGTTTCTGCTTTTCTACTTTGCACTTTTAAATAGATTAAAACAGCAGTTGTAATACCTTTTTCTCTGGTGTAATAGTATTAGTATAGCTTTAATTCGCATGCACATGGACGGTTAAATACATTTTGAGTTCATTATACGCGGGTTAAAAACTTCCAAAACTCTGAAATGTCGATTCACACGGGGCTAGCGTACGTCGACTTCAATGTAAGTAAGCAACGTAGAGACGCTTCATGTTTCATCCATGTTTGCAAATCAATTTTCTTCCAAATACAAGTTCAGTATGGATGCGCTGGAGACCCAAGTCAATCCATGTATTAATAACATTTGCAGCCGATCGTGATGAGAATTTGCAGAAGCCGAGGAGTTGGAGGTGGGAGAAAATCACCTGTTCATGAATCATAGATGCGCCATAGTTGAATATATTCCGGGGCGGTCATCGGTGCAGCAGGCAAACATGCGGCTGAAGAGGACGTCCATACATATTTGAAATGTGCGGAATCCAGGAGGTCAGAAGGGGCCTGTTTTACAAGCATGGAAACATACTATAATTTTATTATGCATATAGAAAGACCTGTGTGGGTGGATTCAGCAAGGGGTATGGCACCGAAAAACCATATAGTTCTATAAACAAACTTCTAGAAGTTGCTTTGTCTTGAATTACAAGCGCGATCACAACAACAACAACAACCTTGTGAACATGTTATTTTAAAACAGACATCTTCCAAAATCAACTCGTGTGAGCTTTATGACCAATGATAAATGCTGCTCTCTAGTCAAAAACATTCTGTACATGGATCTTGCTTCATTTACGCAGTTTTGAGTCATCCCCAAGGCCGTGGGAACCCAGGGTGCTGAGGGCGCTGCAGCAGTCCCTGGTGGATAGTTTGCGAACCGCAGGCAATATTAATAAATAGTAAATATGCACAGAAAAAGCGTTTTTGGGGTACATTTTGTACATTTTAAACCCCATAATCCATTACCAAACCTTTTTTTTTAACAGGCTCTCATATGGTGTTAATATATTAGGCAAGGCAAGTTTATTTGTAGAGCACAATTCATACACAAGGCAATTCAAAGTGCTTCACAGTTGCATAAAGTTACAAAAAAAACGATCAAATCAATCATTAAAACATCAACATAAAAATGAATCAATGACAGTAAAAGGCAAGAGTGCAGATAAAATACTTTCAGTTTTTTTATCAGAGTCAGAGTTGAAGCCTGTCTCACATCCTCATGAAGACTGTTCCAGATTTTAGCTGCATGAAACTGAAACGCAGCTTCACCGTGTTTATTATTGACTCTGGGAACCACCAGGGGACCCCTCCCTGAAGTTCTCAGGGCCTGAGATGGTTCATACGGCTCTAACATGTCAGAGATGGACTTTGGTGCTAAACCATGGAAAGACTTGTACACGAGCAGAGCTGTTTTAAATTCTATTCTCTGAGTGACAGGAAGCCAGTGCAGAGACCGGAGCACTGGACTAATATGGTCGTATTTTATTAACTAGGTTCACCATGCTGCCACCATGTCTTCACTTAACCACACCTCCAATAACCCGGATGCCCTGTTTATAGCAGCCAAGCCCATTCAACACTGTCCGTCTGAACGCCACCCTCCCTCCCTTCAGGTCTTGACTTCAGCACTGCTTCTTCTTCTCCAAGGAAGGGTCCTGAAGACCTGGGTAACCATCACGCCTGAGTCCCCGCCCACAGTCTCAACCCAGCAATTACTCACTGCTAATACATTCTTTAATCACACCTTGTGGCCTGGTCGTTGATAGTGAAACCCAATGTACACTGCACTTCTGCAAGAGTTTTAGATATCCCGTTGCAGAAGTGGAGATTGTAAAATTGTGGCCCTGCACTCGTCTCCACTGTGAGAATGACAGCATTATAACTACAACCAAAGTTTATCGCAGCGACTTTCAGGCTCCAGACGGCTGAGGAAAGTGCTGCTCGCTAGTGCTGTTTATTTCCACAGTTAAGTGCAAGAGAAAATGCAGAGTGTGTATTTTGTGGACGAGATGCCTGACAGAGATCCAAGTTGCAGCGAGAGGAGGCTCACTCTGCAACTGGTTTTCCAAAATACCAGACACTGCCTGATGTCTGTCGCAGCTCGTCTTCGGTCCTGGTACTATGTGAAATCTGTGTCCCTGCCTCACTGTACGACCTAAGACCTGCGATTTTCAGCTACGACCTAAGAACAAAATCACACAGTGTACACACGACATGTATAACATCTTCTGGAGCAATGATGACGAGTAAATAAAAATGCCACAGTCAATCAGTTGTCTTTCTTTTATATCCTGAGTAGAGATATTGCTACATGTTTTAGTACTGCATACTTCTACTTCGGTATTCAAAATGGCCGCCATAACAACAAAAGTCACCTGACTGAAAGGCATGGAGGTGCTATAGCAAGTACAAGCTGAAAAATAAAATGTGCTTTTTAGTGAGCATTAACATTACAGTATCACAGCCCCAGTTTCAATATGAAACTTATAATATGAGTGTGAGTATAAAAGGGGGATATATCCTATCGTGGTCCTCTTCAGGGCATAGTAAAAACAACTAATGGTAAACTACAGAGTCCATCCAGAAATCAGAGCTTCTGTGTATCAATCCTGCCTTTTATGTCCCTGCGGGCAGTACTCTCCCCATTTTCTTCACAGAATGTGGTTTACGACAGAAAGGGCATCTGGTGAACAAACGACCCAAGCCAACAATTGGTTTTCCGATGGTCTGAACCACATCGTGTCTCATTACGGCCCTAATACTTCAAGCGGGGACACGTTAACGTTTTGTCCCCATTCCAAACCCGCTTTATGTTCTCGGGGAAACTCAACTTTTGGACAGAGACGGAACGGCCACGGCGCCGAAACCAAGAGTTGAAAAATGCCCCCGCGGTGACTCAGAAAGAATTGCGGAGACTAATGAAGAGAGTGGAGATCTGGGAGGTGGGTTGAACTTTAGTCAAATGGAGACAGATGACGAGGGCCGACGCTCGCAAAAGGGAAAAGAAAATCGCGTTGGGAAAGTAATGAGCAGACCGCGGCGTGGGGAATGAGTGAGATGTTTCAGAACAGTGCAGAGAACTGATCGGTCAAATAATGTGTGTGTGTTCAGACTCCAATTAGCACCAGCGGCAGATTGCTTTAGCTACTCTTCCTGGAGTCATTTTTATATCCTTAAACACATAACATTTCTTAACAGTCATTTATGTTGCTATGTGTTACAACTGCACAACCAAAAAGATGCTTTGATTTGTTCGAGCACTTCTATAACCTCTTAAAACAGCCCATTCATTGAAAATATATGAAAACACGTCAGCTACTATTGATTTGATGTATTATTCACTGCTATAAATTCTTAATTGCTGTAATGTATTTTGTGTTGCACTCAAATTGTGTTAATGCGTCTCTTGCCAAAAAGAATAAGAAGCACATCGGCAGGAAGTGTATTTATCTTGTTTTTAAAAAAGCTTTTCTTCTTTCCGGCACCAGCAGAGGGCACAGGAACTTTAATGTCATGCTTGTAAAGACAGAAGTTCTTTCTATAAACACACATCTAATGTTATACATTAATGCTACGGTATTCAAATGATGACTTAAAAACAAAGTTACACTTGAGTTTACACCTCTCGGGTTGAGTCTTGGCTGAAAACAAAGCATAACTGTACCCATTTGTAAACAGCATGGTGTATGAAGGTAGGTTTTCAGAAATAATGTAAATGTAAATGAAACCTCTTAAAGGAACAGGCCACCGTTTTTAAATACTGAGATATGTTCTTAACTGAGCTTAGACGAGTTGATGCACAGCTGTCTGGTCTTTACGCATGCGCTCAGTCACATAAACAGAGCGCAGACGGCGTTAGCATTTAGCCTCTCCTCCTCTCATCTATGGATCCAAACGGGAGTGAAGTTAGAAGCGACCAAGGTCTTCCACGTTTTCCCGTTTTAAATATGGTTACATGAGCCTTTACACGATCCAAGTACAGCCACACAAAATTAAACATGTCGATTTTCTAAGCGCCCCTCCTGGAACCGCCACCTTAACGTGGGGGAGGGTTTGAGCCTGAATGTTCCTGGGGGCTCTGTTGTCGGGGGCTTCGTGCCCCTGGTAGGGTCTCCCAGGGCAAACAGGTCCTAGGTGACAGGTCAGACAAAGAGCGGTTCAGAAGCCCCTTATGAGAGACCAACAGGCCCGGTTAGAACCATGAGGCCGTCCTTCTGTGGACCCACCACCTGCAGGGGGCGCCATAGGAGCTGGTGCAATGGGATTTGGGCTCCAACAGCTGCCCCCACGACCCGGCAACGGACAAGTGGAAGAAGGTGGATGGATGGATTTTCTACGCAGAGAAAAAGGGGAACTATATTTCAAGGTCTAGTAATATTACTGTGCCTTTCAATATAGTAAAAAAAATATATATGAAAACGCAAAATAAAATATGACGAAAGAACGCGGCGACAATGTAAGGAAACATCTTTGATCAGTTTTGTAGGTTTTAGCTTTCAAATGAGGCGTTAAACTGGCCTATAGGTTGCAATACGCTTTTACATGTAGATTTGGGTAAAACCGAGCTGGAGAAAATGTGCTCAGTTAAGGTTAATATAGAAAGGCCAAACCAGGCACTGAAGATTAACATTATTTTTGCATAGCATCATCTACAACCTTGTTTTGACTATGTTGAATTCCAATGTCCCTGTCAAATAAACAAATACATACATAAATTAATAAGTAAGTAAATCTTTGTGAGTCACCACAAAAGAAGGAAATAAAACATAAAGGTCACACGCTCTAACATTTGTTTGGACCACCTTTAGCTTTGATTACAGCATGCAGTTGCGATGTGAAAATGACGTCACACGCTCCCTGAACCACACTTTCACAATGTGAGCCCGGTGAATCCTGGCATCGTCATCTTGGAATATGCCCATGTCATCGGGGAAGAAGAAATCCACTGATGGAATAACCCAGTCATTCAGGATGTTCAGGTCGTCAGCAGATCTTATTCCTTTGGGATTCTCACAGGCAGTGAGTTTCAGCTAAACCAGGGCTCACCAGTTCTAATCAGTACTCCATAGTGTTAAAGTCAATCCGGAATAACATTTGAAATGAATCAGCACTGCAATACACATTAGAGCCGTCACACTTGGCCACACATGAATGAGCGCTACAGTGAGGAGATGGGTTAAGTGTTCTTCACGTTCCTCTTGGGCCTCGTAGCGCTTGCGGGCTAATGATCGGCGCGGTGTCAGCGAGCGAAGAGCCACGGACGGTTTTAGCAGTGACCGAGCCGGTGTTAGCATTAAGAGCTAACAGGGTGGGGGGGGTGATTCATTACAGCGGCTGCCATTTTAAGCACCGGAGCAGAGAGCACGGAGGTGGGCTGACAAGTGGGTACAGTCTGCAGCCCAATCAGCACTTCTCCCAGCGGAAAGATATGGACGGAAAATAGAACAAATCAAATTAGATATTCGCAATGTAGGTTTTAGTCGGCGTAACATACAGCCTACGGGATTATGCCATTTTATATTCACAGCGAATATAGCTTTGAGAATATGGACTACAAGATTGACAGTTATTCTCCACAATAAATCCCAAATATTGTAGCATCTCACGATTTGGGAAGCTACTACATACTTTTTTGATTGAGGATAGTTCATTGTTTTAAATGTATTCTACTTCCTTAATCTTAAACCACCGCTCGTCCACTCTAGGAAGCGAAACAATTTTGGACCAGAGTATAAACCCTGCAAAAAAATATCTCAACGTTTGTAAAGGCTGTAGTTTTTGAAGTTCTGTCCACATACACTGATTGAGAACAGCTGGAGCAAAGCCGGGAGCGAAATAGGCGGACAGAAGGACCCTCTACAGAGAAGATGGTTAGTGAAATAAGATCATATTTCCCTGTTGAAAGTTGAGTATAAGGTAAAATGGTAAATAGTCTAATTCTTTATGGCTTTTTTCCACCAACATTAGGCACTCAGAGTGTCAATGTGTACATTAGAAATGCACCAGAATACAGGAGAATGCTAATAATGTGTTAAAAAGAAAAAAAGAAGAGAAAAATCCCCCTCACATCAAACACAATATGTACAAAGTGTTTTCACGGTCGCATTTGTGTGACCATGGTGCCTAAATTGTTAGTTAATATTGCCTGCAGTGCACATACTATCCACCCTCAGCACCCTGGGTTCCCACGGCGTCGCGTTTGAGTGTGTAGGAGACAATAGCGCTGATTGGTGACTTTGTGAAATTCACTTCCCTCCATTCTAGTGTTTGGTTCACAATACATCCCCCATTTGCATTTTCACCGATTCATAAACTACATACCAAAGTAAAGAGAAAAGGCAATGCATCTCTGTTTGAAGTAAGTTAAGAAGGACTGCAGAAAACACTATAACTGCATTATGCCCGGGCCTGAAAATCTCCAGACATACCCGTCCCGCGGTCTGAAACTCACAGATTTAGAGATAAATTGATGTGGCACAAATTTAGACAGAGTGTTTCTCTCTCGGGGGAAGCTCCTCTCGGAAAACTGCAGTCCAATCCTACAGTGCATACATCAAAGTCGATTAATGCAGTCTATTCCTCGTGTATCTGTCCCCAGACACACGTGCAGCCGTATACAAGTAAGCAGGGGCTATTGTTTGAATCAGCTTTTCCTCGGAAGATTACATTTGGGTGATAGAAGTGTGTTCTTTGCTTGCGGGGGCCCGGTCCGTCAGTCTGTGAGGGGAGAGAGCGAGAGGGTTTTGTTTTGGTAGCTTTCGTGATTTCGTGTCTGCCTCTGAAGACTCCAATAACATTCCGCTGTGTTAAATCTTCACACTTGATTTCAATCCATTGGACCCAACGGCTCACAGGATCAGTCAAACAGAGAGACACGACTGCTCTGGGACACTTTTGGTTTGGGCAGGTGATTTTGCGAAGGATCATTTTGTCATGACTTTGTCCAACGAGTCTGGGATGTCAAGACTGAGCTGAAAATTAACCTGAAGACACAGCTGCAGCCTCTTGTTCATTTATTACCTTTCCCGTAACCTTGTTTGTGGAAACATAGATCAAAATCAGGTACTTTGGGCAATCTGCGTAATTCATCAACGGCCCGGCGGCAAAAAAAGATCACTTTGGTTTGGGCAGTTTTTGATTTATTGTAACTAAAGCCCAGGGGAGACTCCTTTTTAAAGCAGCGACTTTCCAACCCTTTACATCTAGTAAAAAAAAACAAAGTTCTGCATAAGTGAGGGGGTAAAAACTGTCTAACGTGACCAAACTAAATCGAAAGTGGTCAAAGATGGATGGATGGATGGACATTCTCCTTCCAAATCCAACTTCATGTTTGGTGCAGCGCATTTGAGAAACCCATTCTTTTCGAACTTCATTCACTAAACCGTTCACTAAGTGTTAAATCGTCCACTTGACTGGGTTTGATGAAGTTGAGGACGTTTTGCCGCCAGCTTTTGTGGCGATAATGTGACACCGTACCCAAAGCTGGATCCTTTGAGGATAAAGAGGTTCAAATACTAGCCAGGGAGAAGAGATTTGAGATGGCAGTAAAGGAGCAATTCTTGTGAACAAACAGGAGCCCAGTCCCAACAGGGTGGTGAACTGAGGCCTCCCTATTATGGTCTATTGAGATCAAGTGAACGACCCTCTTTGTCTCTGCCCTCTGGCTCAGCGGCGGAGCGTCACAAAGACTTGCTAATTGAGTAATACTGTAAACTAGAGGCCGACCAATCTGGATTTTCCTAAGGTCGATTTTTCAAAATGTCTGGTCATATTAGGCCCTGTCCATTCCACGCAGGGAGGTTAGTCTGGTCACGGAGCAATTGGAGCAGTTTGAACGGACGGGCCTAACGCGCACAGATTGAAATAAACTCACAAAATGTGAAGTGAATATAAACTGGCGAGAGCACGGAGGAAAAATCCTCGACTACTTCATCCATGATTAGTTTTGGCTAATGTTAATTGAACTAACAACATAGTGGTGCAGCGAGTGACGTAACCTTGTCAATTCTCTGTGACGGTCGTGATTGGCGGCTGAGGCCGAACCATTTAGCCAATAGTTTACCGTGTAAGTCCAGACCCGCCTTCTTTCGCGCAGAAAGGAAGTGGGTGTGGTTTATCAGGCTAGTAAAAACAAATATTTGGCTGCTCCAGCACTGGATGATTTTATTATATTACTTTAGGTGATCCAATCATAGTTTTGATTAGTTGTCGTTAGCATTAGCATATTGTTACTAGCCGCTTCCTGTTTTTGGGAAATGGAATCTACGCAGCGGTGACCAGACTCCCTCGCTGGTAGGTGGGTGTGAGGGAATGTTTTTTAATCTGTAAAGCACTTTGTGTAACATGAAATGTATGAAAAGGGCTTTATAAATAACAATTGATTGATTCTGACCACACGAGCTAAGAAGAAGCTTCTTCGGATAGAAGCGAAACGTCCTCAATTGAAACACACATCAATAATGTTACAAGATCCTGCGTAATATAGCTCGTCTCTGGCCCTTCCTTACTTAGCACTGCTTTACTGCTTCACTCGCTGGTCACCAGCAAGACGCCACTCGGTGTGTGCGGCAGGCGGTTTGTCCACATTCGCCCGATTCTTGACAGATTTCTGACAGAACTCGACAATTCCCCAATGACCCGCAACAGCCACAGCACGCAGCAGTGCGAGACGCATGTTTGTGACCGTGCGTAAAAATTCATGCCATCAATCGTAACACGCAGTAACAGGTCACAACAGTTTGTGGCGGTGCGTGAAACCTCTACCTCGAATCATCAAATTCCACTCACATTCGTGATCCTCGGCCGCACATGTGGATCCGTGGCATTCGTGACTTGTCACCCAGCATAATGTTTCACAATGGCCAACGGGATCCAAGACCTCCTGCCTCTGGTGTGCATCGATTTCTCCACAGACTGTTTTAGACAAACTCGCCAATAGCCACGCTACACCCACTCGAGCGCCACCACTTCCTCCCTCCTCTCTTTGCCTCTGTCTGCGGTTAAAGAAATGACACTTTTGAAAAACAAACATCCCCGAGCTGCGTTTAGTTCTCGCCTCCAAAGCGAGGCCCTCTCTTCATGAGCCGCCGCGTCAGATCGCCGGCTTTTGGGGCGGTGGGGACTCGGTGAGCGAGAATGAAAAAAAAAACACACAAAAAAGAAACGTATTTGATGGAGGGACTTAGAACAGCGCGCAGACGTATGTGGAATAATGGGGGAGCACTCGGGGCGCACAGCCATCTGTTTTATGAAGCGAACTCGCTCTCCCTGAAGGATGAGACGCTGTTTGTCACGTATCGGTTTCTTCACAGCGGTCTCGAGACGCCGCCACACATTGGACCTGGGAAAACGTATTTTACTCTGGTATTCTTCCCCCTCTGTTGATTTGAAAACTTTCAATTATGGACTAAACTACTCGGTATAGAAATGCGACTGGCTGCTCTAAAGAGTTTCTTTGGCAAACTATTTCCAGTTCTCTCTGATGTCAGATTCTCCCACTGTCTCCTCTCAGGTACAACACAGCAATTAGTGGGCGAAATCCAGACAGAAGTTTAGATGCCTGTTTGTCCAGGGACAGCACTACAGGAAGTGGTTGTTTCAGCTCTAATAAATGATAGTAGTCTCTCATGGAATAACATTATTTTAGTTTTATGGTTCTAGATGACAAATATTTTAGTATAGGTATACAAAAAAGTGTTAAATTACCGGTATCGTAAAATCTAACATTACCCAGCCCTAATAGAGTACAGTGCAGATTACTGTAGTGCAGCAATATCGATCTGAAATTGATGAATAGGGAATGAATAAATACATATTGATTTGAAACTTTTGCTTTAGATTACCGATATAAAAGGTTTTCTGTCATTCTATGTTTTTATATAACTTTCATCTGGCTTTTTTGTGGTTCACGGGCTTAATAAATCAGGCCAGGAATTAGTCCAATTATGTTCATTAGGTCTTCTAGTGATGATACTATTATGTTCTTAGCCAGACCGGGTAGTGGGTTTGTAGAAGGAATTAGACACTAAATAATCCCTCTGACAAAAACCTTGACAATACTGATAAGTACAAATCTGGAAAGTCTAGAGATGTTTCATTTTTAGAAAATGGGTCTGCGTATGCGCCTGTATTTTTCTTCTGTCTCCCGGAAAAGAAATGTCCATATTTTGACGACAGCATGATCTCGGGTGCTGGATAGCAAATATGTCAATATTTGGGAATGAATTAGCATGGGAAACTGGCCGGTGCACCACAATGTTGCGGTTATTTCCTGCCAATCTGCAAAGGGTGAGTTTGGCCTTTTTTAAGTTGTTGAGGAAGAAAACTTTTGCTGGGTTGCAGGTGACACAGCGTTCTAAAGGCCTATAATATTATATAGAGTAAATATTATTTAGCTTTTGAGGACATTTGTGGTCTTGTACAGAGAGATCATGGACCCAGTGACTGATATTAATGATCCTTTTTGTAATTCGTAAATCTTCTTTTTCGATACGACTTGTGAAAGTGTAATGCAGTTAATAGGAACCCCCATCATCACATTGTAGAACCTGCAACCCAGCCATATCTCAACATTGACCATCTGACAACTGCAACCCTTGCTTTGTGAGACTGAACCAATATTTTACAGCACAAGGAAAACAACAGTATGCGACAGAAAGAGCAAGAGTCGGCATTGTGGGTTTGTGGGAAAATGCTTCTCCAGTGCAACATTGCCGTCTCTTGGTCTGACCGACTTCTAAATGATTTATTATGTGGCTATTTATCTACAGTCTAACCTCTTAACCTTCGCCTTAACCAAGTTCATTTTCTCCAGTTTGGCTTCACCCACATCTAAAAACTTCTCCATTGGAGCTTACGACCTAGAGGCCAGTGTGACACCTCATTTGAAAGGTAAGGTCTTTTTGTCGCCATGTTACGTGTTTTTTTTTTTTTTTTTTTGCCGTTTTGTCACTTTTTGCTTCTTCTTTTTCATTAAGAAGGCACATGTTTCTTTTTACCCGTGTCGGTGAGTGATGAAGGAGATGTGAAGGACCGTGATCCTGCGTGCTTCCGTCTTACAGCTGTCTGTTTTGATTGCAAGGGCAGAACATTTCCTTTCTTCACTGATGGAGACAGAGCTTAGGAACATTGCGGCTCAATTTTATCTTTGACAATCTTCTCTAAAGGTCGGTCTGAGCTCTCTTTGTGACTGGTTTCTAGATTAAACAATTTGTATCCGTCATTAATTAATCTCTTGTATATACCTATTATTTATGCAAGGAAATAATGTGAGATTGCAGGATAAATGCTCGTCAATATTAAGGCTCATGTTTCATGATTTTATTGACCTCACAATGGAGAAGTTCACTTGTTACATTCGGCTCTCAATAAACACTCAGCGTGTGCAAAAAATAGACAGGAAACGTGCAAACAGTTAAATACTAAATAGAGGTATTTTAATGAGTGATAACAAAAAGCTCACAGGGGCAAAAATAAACAATAAGAAAATTAAAATAAAATTAGAACAGACTATAAAAAAGTAGAATATCAAAGTCGGCATTGGCAGTGCAAAGTTTACAGTCCTAGTGCAGGTTGTCGATAAAGTGACACTGATACAGGGAATATTGTACATAGTTTTGCATAGTGATGATTATCATGTTACTTTACAGTCTTGTTGTTCAGTCTGACAGCAGTGGGGATGAAGGACCTGCTCCTTCTTGTACTGAGGGTGTCTCAGTCTGCCACTGAAAGAGCTGCTCAGCTCCTCTACAGTCTCGTGCAGTGGGTGGGAGGTGTTGTCCATGATGGAGATGAGCTTGGCTGTCCATCACCTCCTCCACAGAGTCCAGAGCTGGCCCCCCTGACCAGCTTGTTCAGTCGGTTCTTGTCCCGCTCTGTCCTGCCCGGGGCCCAGTCCTGAGCAGAGGCCTGCTCACTCCGAAGGACCTCAGTCTCCTCAGAAGGTGGAGGCCACTTTGGCCCTTCTTGTACAGGGCGTTGGTGTTGTGGGACCAGTCCCGTTTATTGTTGAGGTGAACACCCAGGTACTTGAAACTGTCCACCTCCTCAATGTCCTCCCCCTGGATGTTCAGCTGTCTTCCTCCTGAAGTTGATCACCATCTCCTTCGTCTTACTGGTGTTCAAGCACAGGTGGTTGCTCTCACACCAGTCCACAAAGTCCATGATAACCGACCGGTACTCCAGTTCGTTCCCCTCAGACGCACAGCCCACAATGGTGGAGTCATCGGAGAACTTCTGCAGATCACAGCTGTCCGTGATGTATGTGAAGTACGATGTGTAGATGGTGAAAACAATCAGTGAGAAAATGGTTCCAAAATAGTTTCCAAATTGGAGCTTAGTATTTGCATTTCCTCAATTTTAACATAGTTCACATCGTGTGCCTTTTAAGCCTGCTTTACACTCATTCGGTCTTATCTTCGTGGTCCTCTGAATGTTACATATTTAACTAATTAGACACGTGGTTTGAATAGCATCATAACAAACCAGTGATTTTGTGTACCCTGACACCCCCGAGATCATTGCCATCGATGTGTGGCGCAAATACTTTCAGGAAAATGGAGAGTTCAGTTGAGGATCTGCTGACCAGACCGCCTTGAGAATTCCCAATCTAATTAAATTGCCGGCGCTAAGGGAGTGGCGTGTGAGTGTTTGGTGTTGGTCCGTTGGAGCCGATGTGTGCAGCCGCGTTTCGGTCAGTCTACCCCAAGGGCAGCTGTAGCGTACCACCATTCCTCCACTGTATGGACCCAATGAACATTTGTACCTTGTAAAGTGAACCTGGCGGCAGTAGTACAGAGATGTTTGTCCATTAAAGGTCTAAATCACGGGTGCCCAAACGTTTTGTGTCTGAGGGCCACAATGAAAATGTGCCGCTGTTCCAGTAGTATTACAGTTCCTAGTATAACCGGCTGGTGACTTCAGAGAGAGAGAAGTGCCGACCTCCTTTGATAGTTCATTTTTATCCTAGTTTTGCACTCCTCTTCCTCTGCACAGAGAGGGCAACTGCCTTTATCTGTATTCCACGTTCTGTGCAGAATGACGTTGGTGATGACCATTGTCTATCAGCTAATCTCTCACTTATATGGTCTTCATGTTCTGTAGCGTGTAAGCTAAGCACGAGTCAGAAGCTTGTTCAGATTTATTTCAATCCGGACATGTTAGGTTACAGCTGGCTCGTATGTCCTCAAGGTGTGAGTCAGTCAATGACCTCTGAGTCTGGACTTGTTGAGGGTCATGACACTAAAAGTCTGCTCCCACATGTAAGTGCTACCAAACTTTGTAGTTTTACTTCGACTGTTGTTTGTTTTTTACGTTGTTACTTTCCACTACAGCAAAACGAGTGCTTATCAATGTCAAGGCGACACCTTTATCTACAGCACCCACAGTGACGTTACCTAATTAATTTGTTAACTCAATGAAAATGAGATATCAGATTAAGATTTTTAACACGTGTTGATGTCAACAACCTTTGGAAAAAAAGTTGGAAAACTGGGAAAGTCTAAGTGCTACTACGCTCTGTGATTGATAAACACCGAGCAATAGCAGTGTTTCCTTAAAGCAGTACTAAGTAACTCATGCCCCTAGAGGCCATAAGCGCCACTGCAGGTGTCGTAGCATGTTGCGTTTTTTTACTCATTAATTTTCCGTGAGAGTAAATCCTACGCTGACAGAAAAGACAAAGGGACAGAGGGATATTGTTCATCCAATTACACAATGGATATCTTTTTTTTTTCACTCAAACTTGGCTGTAAATACTGTTTAAGTGGCGCTAGCCCGCAGTTAGCTTTGACCGTTAGCCTGTTAGCTTCTTCTTCGTGATTCCATTAGTGTGTATTGGTGCCGCCGACCCAGTGCAGGGAAGTTGCCATTGTGGTTTTCTGACCAGAGACACCAGGGGGAGATGAAAGACCCCCCAATCATCCCATTAACACTTGTATTACCCCCTGAGGGACTACGAAAAGGATTTATTAAGGTAAACAAGTTACTAAGTACTGCTTTAACTTTGCGGGAGGAGCGAAACAGCGCCCCCAATTTGGCTTTGGTGGTCAAAACGTGTACCGCATCCATACTGTCAGGGTTTACCATTGAGAATGAATGGTAAAAGTTAAGAAAGTTAGTTCAACCATGCGCGGTTGAAAAAGTAGGTCACCCTCTGGCAGGCCAATGGAATTGTTCCGGCAGCCCAAATTTGTTCACCCTTGGTCAAAATGAACAAGGCACTGTAAACAAAAATATCGGAGAAATAACACAGCGCATTTGTTGTTTTCGATTATATTTTGTGTTTGCAAATGAGACTATTACAGCAAATCTTTACTTAATCTAGCTTTATTGTTCACATTTTTGCCAGGTCATTACACTGCCTGGCCAAAAACTAAAATAAAAAAATGCTTCTGATCTGCGGTTGCCGCAGTTGGTCAGGTCTTGGTTCAGCAACACTATGTGTCCGAAGAACGAGATCAGCTGACGACCCGAACATCCTGAATGACCAGGTTA
This sequence comes from Proterorhinus semilunaris, assembly GCA_021464625.1. Lineage (NCBI taxonomy): Eukaryota > Metazoa > Chordata > Actinopteri > Gobiiformes > Gobiidae > Proterorhinus > Proterorhinus semilunaris. The sequence continues at coordinate 37,446,284 of CM038348.1, forward strand.
TTCTATCAATGCGCAGTGGTCACACTCTCCCATCATCAATACAAGATCTCAGTGAAACATTGACGCTACACTGGATCTTTTGATATAGCAGAAGCTTATTGAAACAATACAACAGCTGTAATGTAAGCCTTTCTTTTTTTTACAGCGACTTTTTGTGTCTGTGATCACTGGATGCCGTTAGTTAAATGCCCCTCATTAGAAAGCTTAAAATGAGTTCCAAGTGCCTGTTTCCTGGTTATCTATGCGTTAATTGGAATGGAGCAGCAATAGGCCTCTAGCTCTTCAGTCGGCAAGAAATACAAGCATTTACCAAAACACTGCTCAATTCCACACTACTCTGTAGTAAAACTAAATCATTTCAGTCTCATAGTGTTGCTCTTTCCTTTCCTTCTGCTCTAGTAGAGTCAAATCCAAACACTCATTACAGCACAGACAGTTTGCCGAGAATAACTGGGGCTCCGCAGTTGTCTACGAAGCAAAAACACACTCACTTATCACAATGAGACGTTTAAAACCAGCCGCTCGGTGTCCGCGCCTTGGCTCCTACTCACCAAGTCACCGCCGGCTCTTTAACGGTGAGTTTCTCAGGTTGGCGCTGAAATGCTGAACTACAGACGGCGGTAGAAAAGGAGGAGGCCAGACAATGAAGTGAATTCGAGCTGATTGTAAAACGGATTTCCTCAAACGCCTTTTGGGCGCAGTCCCGGTGGCAGCTCATCAATAAAACAGGCTCCGGTTAGAAGAAGCATCTGCGCCAGATGTTTGCAGTTCAGGTTAGGACGCGATGGGGAGGGTGATGTCACACAGAACGATGGGAATTCACTGGGCATGGGATTGTTTTAATAGCGTTGATATGGCAACATGGTTAAGGTGCTTTAAAGGCCGTATGCCTGATTTTTTTTTATATATTACAAACAATGAAAGAGGAAGCCACTAAATTAAAAGGCCAGTTGTGGTCCAAACTCATTCCTAACGTTCCTAACATATTTGTATGATCCCAATTCTTCTCAGGGATGAATGTATTATTTCACAAGTCACTTTTCAGGGTCACGTTCACAGAAATGCTAAAAAAAAAAACTAGCCTAGCAAGTTCAAGACATTGATACAAATGCTTTACAATTAGATACACTGTGTTTCTCCCACAAATGTCTGTTTATAATATACCAAAGGAGGACAAAACAACTTTCATTCCACTAATATAAGTAAGCAAGTAAGTATTTGTCATTGTACGACAAAATTGTGGAGTCCAGGTGTTGGGTTCGGCCGTTGGGTCAACCTGACCAGCATGTTTTTGGAGGTACGGGAAACCGGAGTACTGTCTTTAGTGCCCCTCTGAAACGGGGCACCGCTTCCTGGGTTTGTCCCTGTTTCAGAGCGTGGTGTCCTGCACTGGTCAGCTCCTCCTTCCTCCTGCGCAGCTCCCTCCGCCCCACAACAGTCTTTCACCATCTTCTGGGAAGAGCTTAGCAGTTCCTCTGTTTTATTCTGTGAACATTCATTCACCAGAACAATAGTAGAGATGAGGCTTGTGTGGCTTCGCTGCGAGTCTTTCCCTTATACCTCCTTGTTTGTTCCTTTTTTTTGTTTCCTGTGGCGCCTAATGTGACGCCCCCACTGTACTGCAGCTGTGGGGGGCTCCTGGTGCCTCTTCAGTGTTTCAGAATAAGTTATTTGTAGGTCCCAAATGTCTTTGGCTCAAGTTTTTTCACGTTTAAAAAAAAAAGCTGTTAACTTAAATGGCCAGTACAGACTCTGCAGTAAAAAACCTCACAAAAACACAGCAAGCAAATATGTACAAAAGTATCCAGTAAAACATTGTGGAGCAGATAAACTACAAATGGAGTTCACAGAAAAAAGACCTTTAATTAATACAATTGTATAATGACAATTAGCAAGGTGCTTAATTGTCATTATACAATTGTCCAGGGACCCCCTGGACAAAACGAATGTCCTGGGAGCATTTGTTCGTTTGTGTGTGGGCCTTTCGTTGTGGAGCTTGTTTTCCCTCTTTCAAAAGGGTCCATATTGAACCTTTGCGATGTTTTATTCCTGTATGTTTGAGCACTGCTGCATACACACTGTAGTTAGCTCATTCCTGAGCTGTTGTCATGGGGTGCAGCTCCTCTTTGTTTTAAATTATATTAATAATGGATTGGTATTGTGCATGACAAGCTTGCAAACCTTTTCAAAGCGGCATAGTGAAGCATTTATTTATAGAGGTCGACCAATAAGGGATTTTGTAAGGCCGGTGCCAATTTTTGGGGATGTTCATGCGCCTTTGATATTTTTCAGAGGGAACTCCTTAAAAAGATCAAATTCAGTCGATTCCCAAAAAAAAGAACAAAAACGGTGCGTCTCTATCTCTTATGGTTCTAAAATTATGAGCAAAAGTCCGCAACATAAAATATATGAACTATGATCCGAGGTGTACAAACTTGTGACCCATTTTCACTGCGATGTTTCTCAGTTCCTCTGAGGCCGAGGAAGTTGTGGGAGGACTCATTTTAAGGCTGTGACTGAGCTGTTAATAAATAGAGGTCGACCGATAAATTGATCAACTCCCCAGACTTGCGGAGCTTTGAGGTTGACTGGTGGAGGCGTGGCTGCTAATCTGTGGGATCTGCCCCTCGAACCAAACACCCACACCCCACATTCCCACGCAAGGCGATTGAAGTATCTCACATTTTGATCCGTGGTCGAATGTTCTGACCATTGTGCCACTGTCACCAACAACCCTGGCAGCTCCACAGGACTCATTCTGATCATTTCAGAATGAGTAACTTTACTGGTATGTGTTAAGTCAATGCGGAAACTGAGGAAACATGACAAATATATATTGTCATGCTTTGAGGCGAGAATGCCATTACCACATATACACAGCAGCTTTTAATCATTCAGCCTTTGTTAAACACTTTTGGACCGTTTAGCAGTGATATTTCATGGTTAGTCTCTTTTGAGTGTGGAAACGATGAAAAAAGTAACGTGCTGGAGGTCATTTGAAGACTAATAAATAATAATCTGTTCAGGTGAAGTGTTTAGACCTTCAAAAGATCACCTCATGGCGTCAGCAGGTGTTAGCGTTTTGAACTTGTATAACCCTGTATTGAAAACGTATATGCTGCCTATATCGCCCCACAGACGAAAGCCTTCATTGAAATGCAGCCCAGAGAAATCCACAACGGTAATCCATGACTGATGATTGTTCCATGGGAAAATGCATGGAACCCAGACCTATGTGATGTATGTATACGAAGCCCACACAGAATGATGCATTCAAAGCCCCATTGATTCTTTGCGTTGTGACCTTCAAGTGTGATGACTATAGGCATGAAATTATTCCAATGAACTGCCGCCTCGTTCTCCTCTGGGTGTGATGGACTGCTATTGTGGGTTTAAATGGGGACCATGGCCTGGGAAATGTGCATTGTATTAGATCAATGCTTGGACCATAGGGGATGTCTTTCATTATCACAACTTTTGGAATTGGCTCCACCGCGTCCTTCCAAAACAGTGTGTGAAGCCACCGACCACACCTGAAGCTCATGACAGTTTAGACAAAACCCCCTGCCGCACACGCTGGGTCAGTCAAAATCTTGGCTACTGCTAAACGAACCTTTTGTTGTGAGAGACGAAAAGTGCGCAATGCTAAAATGATCCTGTTGACTTCTGAAGGAGACAAGCAGCTGGTGTTCGAAACATGTTAAGCAGGTAAAGAAAATGAGATGCTTGGAACTGATAAAAGCCTGATGGAAAAAAAATAAAAAATCACCTCCTGGATGGTTATGATCTGGGGTTGTTGCAGCTGGTCAGGGCTAAGAATCAGAATGGGTTTTATTGCCATGGCTTGAGAACAGGTTCACAAACTAGGAATTTTTCTCAGTGCAAACGTGCGACATAAAACATATAACACAGAGTTAAGATAAAGGATAAACATAAGCTAAAGAACTTTAAACTATAAGGCTATAAGGGCATGCATAAAAAATATTAAATAAATAAGATAAAATAAAAGTGACATGTGGTAAGACAACAACAATTTGACATTGAACAGCGGGATTGTATTTACAGATGTGTAGGCATACACAAGGTCTAAGTGTGAACACACCACACAGAGCAACAGAGCAGAAACATCCATGAGTCTGTGACTGAGCTACAGAGACTTGTTCTTGTTCATGAGTCTGATGGCGGAGGGGAAAAAACTGTTCAAGTGGCGGGAGGTCTGGGTCTGGATAGACCGTAGCCTCCTGCCTGAGGGGAGAGGGGTGAATAGTCCGTGTCCAGGGTGAGAAGGGTCAGCTGTGATCCGACCCGCACGCCTCCGGGTCCTGCAGGTGAACAGGTCCTAGAGAGATGGGAGCTCACAGCCAATCACCTTCTCTGCAGCAGCACAATGCGCTGCAGTCGGTGCTTGTCCCGTTCTGTAGCGCCGGGGGACCACACGGTGATGGAGGAGGTGAGAATGGACCACACAGTGATGGAGGAGGTGAGGATGGACCACACGGTGATGGAGGAGGTGAGAATGGACCACACAGTGATGGAGGAGGTGAGGATGGACCACACGGTGATGGAGGAGGTGAGGATGGACCACACGGTGTTGGAGGAGGAGGAGAGGATGGACCACACGGTGATGGAGGAGGTGAGGATGGACCACACGGTGATGGAGGAGGAGGAGAGGATGGACCACACGGTGATGGAGGAGGTGAGGATTGACCACACAGTGATGGAGGAGGTGAGGATGGACCACACGGTGATGGAGGAGGTGAGGATGGACCACACGGTAATGGAGGAGGTGAGGATGGACCACACGGTGATGGAGGAGGTGAGGATGGACTCGATGATGGCCGTGTAGAACTGCACCAGCATCTTGGTCGGCAGCTTAAGTTTCCTCAGAGATCAGCTGATGACCTGAACATCCTGAATGACCAGGTTATTACCAGGCGCTATATAAATAAAGATCTTCTTCTTCTTCTTCTATTCCCTCAAAGGATTTCTTGTTCCATGATGGCACGGGCATATTCAAAGACGACAGGATTCATTTGACTAACACATAGTGACATATTGGGACAGGGAGCATATGGATTGGCCGCCACAGAGGCCATTTGTTAAACCCATTGCTTTTCGATGCGGGTCTTTTGACAATGACCAAAAGGGTTTGTAATGAGTTTCATCCGCAGATGGGCTGGGCAAAGTCACCCGGGAGGAGCTTGGAGTAGAGTCGATGCTCCTACACGTCGAGAGGAGCCAGCTGAGGAGGCTTATGCCTGCTGGTTGCCTCCCTCGGGAAGTGTTACGGGCATGTCCCATTGGGAGAAGGCCCCAGGGAAGATCCTAAAAACGTCTTTGTGTCCGTGTAGTAACTTAATCATGTATCTATTTCTCTTGACTTCTGCAGTCCCATGTAAAGTAACGCGAGTGAAGGGGTGGGCGCAATTCATTGTGGCGCCCACGAGAACCCCCTAATAAGTGAATAGGCAGTGCAAATCAAATCAAATCCACAATACAATTGCTTCAGAGTTCAAGCCTATTTTTCGCCATTAATCTTTATGAAGCACAATGTCATACGCAGTAACCTTTCTCCTTTGTTCCTCCACCTCTGATAAACAATTACGGCGAACAAATGTGTTGAATCGTGAGTGCCTAGTGAGCGGATTACGCCTCTTTTAATATTGTATCAGTGCAGATGCAGAGAGCAGCGGGAACCTTGAGCAACAACGAGAATGAGAGGATTTAATTAATGAGGCTAAGTTAGAATGAGTTTGCAGATGGCCGCAGGCAAGGACATTACAGCTTTTCACATCAGCGATCTCACCGCGGCCCCACTCTGCAAAATGGGGAAGTCAACTTAAAGATGGAGATGAGGGGCGAAGCCATTAGCAGAAGAGTCCACGGGGATTGCTTCACGTAAACAAGCAAAGCAAATGTTCATTAAAGGCACGCTTTTTGTTTTGTAGTTGTGGAATGAAATGTGTCCGTGTAATGTACAAGCAGACATTTGTGTGCTGTTCAGTGAATTATGAACTTGTGTTAAGTGATCATGAACATTGTGGCTGGATACAGCTTTGAGAGTTTGGCCACATGTAGAGGACACATTTCCCTACTGGGACAACAAAGCAAACCTTTAAACCTAAACTTAACTGTAGATGTAGCTGAAATATACAGTACTGTGGTTAGGCTGACCACCTGTGCCTTCCTGTTTCTACCTGTATGTGTGATTTTGGGTCAAAATAGAAAAGGAAACGCTTCAATGCTGATCTTCATGTAATTTTAATCCCTCCATGTCCCACCGCATCACATGGCTTGTCCCACTGTCACTACTCTTTAAGATGGTCATAGTGTGTCACGTGCTGATGTCACAAGGTGATGCCTTCATGTTTTTAGAAACCGGGTATTACACTTTTTGCAGGTGTCTCCTAGTTGGATGACAAACCCGAAAGGTCCATTAGGCTGACCAAGGAAAAACACATCACGCATCTACAAAAACTGCAGAGGATCGTCGAAACATGTCGAGGGAAATGAATAGCGCATCGCTTTTCTGTTTGTCTTACGTTAAATAATTTCTAACACATCTCGATCACTGTCTGACACTGTTAGAGAAATAACAATGGGAGGATAGATGAAGAATAGGCAGGAGTCTGGATGTCTTATGCAGGAGATATTTATCATCGGTGCAGGACATGAACCCGAGACATTGCGTTAGTCCTACCATTCAAGTCTATGCTTCCACAGAAGAGGGATAAATACCCTGTCGAGCGTCACACTGATATGCAAGACATTCAGTGGCTCAGGGTAAGCGTCTGAGCACCACCGTCAAGGCTATGACAGAGATAGTACGACTTTACAGCTTGACCCAGTTTGATAAATAGCGACTTTGGCCCGTCTTCCTGAGCCCCTCCTCCTCTCGCTCCCCTTTAAAACAAACCTCCAGCTCGGTGGACAGAGCGTGCTGCCAGGGCCGACTGCAGTGTGTTGTTTTGTAGAGACAGTTCGACAGAAGATTTTGTGGCGAAGGACGGATGAATCGAGCTGCGGGTTTTTGATTTGATTTGAGCTACTATTTACAATTAATTATTATGTACAATATTTAAATCATTATATTTACTTTATCACAAAAAAAAACAATAAAAATAAAAACAAATAATAACTCAAAAGGAGAAGGCCGAAGCAAGAAAGCTTATAAATGCCTCCCCCAATTTCAAAATACAATTATTGATTAGCAGCATTAATAATTCGAAAGCTTTTACATTTCAAAAATAAAAAAAATAAACAATATTGAGGATTGAAGAGCACATCAAAGATTATTCAAACACGAATGGCGCAAAACAGAACGTCAATGTGATTTTAAAGGGGGGGGTATTATGTAAAATCGGCTTTTTCATCATCAGCTTTATATCATGTTATTATGTCGTTCCCTCATTAAACACGTGCCTGGAGCGTTGCCTCGGCTCATTCACATATTTTTGAGTAATCAGTAAAAACTCAGACGGCGGCCATTTTAGGTGTAGCTATGCCTCAGTCCTCCTAGGAACGCCCCCACCTCCTGGAGACGCCTCTGGACCTTTCGTCACCAGCCGAGCCACCAACCACTGCTCCTCAGCTCAGCAGAGCCCCCTCCCCGCACAGTGTTGTTGTTTCAATGCCACAGTAGTGTGCTGAAGGGGGCGTGTCGGAAAGCTTCTTAAAGAGACAGAGGCCTATTTCAAGACGTTCAGTACGGCCATTTTATTCAAGGCAGTTATTTTAATTTACTGCATATACAGACCAACAGAAGGTTACGTCATCATTGTAGTGCTATAGACTGGTGCTATGGGATTGAAAAAAGCATAATAGCCCCTCTTTAACAGGGGAACAACATTGTAAAAAGATCAATTTTTATATGATTCATCTGATCATGGCTATAAGTCTCTCACTTCTATTATAAATACATCGAGCAACAGAAAAATCGTGAATCCTTTTCTTGTTTAATTCATCCCCACATTAAAATTGGATCAGTGGATCAGTGACACGGCCGTCATTCATAATTAACTCCTCGTTCTGCGCATAATTCCCATAATTCTGAAGGTTTCACTCACACTAAGTTCCACAATAACAGATCCTGGCTGGAAGACATAATTAAGGAGATCGGGCACTTCTGCGGGCGGCAGAGTGGTTAGCTTTTATGTCACTCAGCAAAGAGGTGACGGGTTCAACCTCTGCTCAAGGTAACACAGTGTGCGCCTTTATGTATATACAGTATCGACTTTGATTTTTATTTGATTTTTTCATTTTTTACTCCGCACCCACAGCTAAACCGAGACCCTTGAACTCTGGTTTCTGAAGACTATTGAAGACACTAGTTCAATAACTGTCTTATATAAACTTTCAGCACAGCAGTGAATCTCTCGGGGCAAAACGAGCCGCGGAGAATCTGCGGGTTTTTCCCTCGCTGCCTCACTGTTTTGGAAAACATCTTGGTGTCATTCGTATAGGTCTGAGCGGGGTAGTTTCTTTATTATTTGTTGTCCATAAAGAATATTGTTTTTCTGTATTCTGTTTTCTTCTTTTATAGTCGGGAAATGTCTGTATCTGGAGATGATTTCACATTAATCAACTAGAACATGATTCTGGAAGAGGAGAGGCTGAGTGCTCACTGGATCACCATAAAGTAGCAGAGTAAATACACAATAACTGAACTATGGGAGAATCATCGAGGAATAAAGCATACTCAACAAGCTACAATCAAACAAATATTTAACTTTATCTAAAATGCCAATACTTTTGCTGACCTTTATTTTTACATAATCAGTCTAAGCTTTCCAATAAAATGTTTTCGTCTAGAACAACACCTGGAAACTTAACTTCCTTGAGTTCTTTTTTTTTTACAAACTCTATCAATTGTGATTTTCATATCAATTTTGCTATGATTACTGAAAATCATGTAGTTTGTTTTGTCCCAATTTAAAGGAACAGGCCACCATTTTTTACATACTGAGATAATGTTCTTACCTGAGCTTAGACGAGTTGATGCGTAACTGTCTGGACACAAAGGTATAGCCCAAAACGGGGGTGAAGTTAGAAGCTACCAAGCTGTTCCACATTTCCCCTATTTAAATACAGTTACGTGAAACATTACACGAAGTCTAATTACACAATATCAAATATGACGATTTCTAAGCGGATAAAAATGGGAACTATATTGTGAGGCGTAATAACACCTGGAGTACTTTGACGTCAGTGCAGTAAAATGTTCGCTTCTACCTTCACCCCAGTGTGTGGCTATGCCTTTGCTGGGAGAGGCTAAATGTGAACAACATTTGCGTGACTGAGCGCACGCACAAAGACCAGACAGGTACGCATCAACTCCTCTAAGATAAGGTAAGAACATAATCTCAGTATGTAAAAACGGTGGCCAATTCCTTTAAATTTCTCCAATTTCGCACTTTTAACATTTCTCCTTCAATTCTTTCCGATAGCTCCAACATCTGAAATATACTGTTGTCATCAGCGAACAACAAAAAAGGTAACCTGTGTGTTGAGTCACAATTGTCATTAATAAACAAAATAAAAAGCAATGGCCCTAAAACGGACCCTTGCGGAATTCCACCTACGTTCAGAAATCAGAAGGGGCTGTGGCACTCAACCCCTTCTCATTTACTTCTGATTCACTTTCAATTTGAAGTATGTGTCCGTAGAAGTTCGAGAAACCAAATGCAATTGTCAATATGGATAAATGCCTGTTTTTCTTTTAAATAGAAGGATTACAAAACATGGGACTTAAAGTAATATATGTGTAAAGTAATCCCAATTTCAAAATCAAAGGCTGATATCTGGAACTCTTATTTCACTTTTCACGCTAAGGCAAGTCTAGATAGTCTTTGTGCTATCGTAGATGTTTTTGCATTGTTCACATTATGCAACAAAGTGCATTTTTAATCTTACACTTTTAATCTGCACATATTTCCACAGCGATGAAACGTTGTGCTGTTTGCTAAATATAGGCTCATAGTTTTCTGCCTCCATTTTCCAGTTTGCACTGGACTGTGCGGTGAACGCTTGGCTCTCCCTCTCAGTGTGGACGTTTACCCTGCTGTGGGTTTACTGCCCTGTTGAGTAGTTCCTCCAGGCTCCATTAGCGCCAGGGGAGCCGATGCCTAAATCACCCAAACCTTGTTTAGGTGATTGTAGGGGAGGAAACGAGTGTGCTAACGGGGAAAAACTACATTCAAAGAACTGTAGGCAATATAAACTAGTCATTTTGTGAGATGGAAGATTACATTACATTATTGAGGAAAATGCTTTTGATTAACTGCCCATGATTTCAGAATCTTAAGTGTTGTGTCGTGTTACTTTTAGGTGTAGCTTGTTAAGTTACTAATCCTTTGGAAAACTTCCTTGTTACGTTACTGCGCTGCTTTGTTTTAAAAGTACTCATGTTTCGCCAGTTCAGCTTAACCCAAATCCATAAGGTTTCAGCCTATAGGCTAGAGTAACGCCTCAATTGAAAGCTAAGTCCTACAAAACTCATCTAAATTCATCTTTTCCCCCACGTTGTTGTCCTTTTTTGACATTTTTTTCACTTTTTTGTTGCATTTTCATCACTTTTTGTCACGTTTTTGTCGCTCTTTTGTTGCATTTTCATCCTCCTCTTCGTCTCAGTTTTGTTACTACTTTGATGCTTTTTAGATTTGGGCAAAGCCAAACTGGAGAAAATGTGCTCGGTTGAAAGGAAAGTCCCACTGAGATTAGGAATCTCATTTCCAGGAGAGTCCTGGCTCCAGAGGGGAACCTACTGTACATGTTGTTTTGTGGCAGGGGAAGCCGGAGAACCCAGAGGAAACCTATATACACGAGTAGAACATGCAAACTCCACACAGCAAGGCCCCGTCCAGGTGGGAATTGAACCTGGGACCTTCCTAACTGCTGCGACCGAAACCCTGCAAACAGCTTGATACTGTATCAGCAAATGCATGAATAACAGTGTGATAAATCCACTACTGAGCTTTATTTATGTATTCATAATGATAGTAAAAACTAAATGGTAAAAATCATCGCATGTGGCGGAGAAAGGACAACAAAAGGTAAGGAACCACTGAGCTAGACCCTGAAAGCTAAAATGTTTTCATTCCATTCCAAAGTGACATTTACAAAACAAAACTGCCAGGCCCATACAGTTCAATGAAAAGGAGCAGCAGAGAAGATCAATCTAATGATATCTGCCCCTATGTTATTTTGTCTTTTTTACCACAATATGTACAATAGGTTGCGTTCACGTGACAACATTCTTAAGAGCCTTTAGGTGGAGGGCAGCAGAAAACTCTGTGGTAACTATAGTAACTGCCAAAATACAGATTTCTAGTCTTAGTTTATTGCTCTGGGCCAATCCACATGAAACAACAACTGTCACAAAGTCCTCTCTTCCAGCACATACGTATGAACTATGGTCTAATTATTTCCTGATATCGATGTCCAAAAGTGGAGACAAAATTCAAAAACACGTGGTCAGTGGAAAGGACTTTCCGCCATAAGAATAATGAACTCACATAGGGTTGTATTGGCAGCTGCTCCAATTGAAATAGAATCCTATAACATGAACGAAGCCTATTACCATCAAGCAAGTTCTAGACAATTCCTCAATGTTCATGTCCGTATTTTTTGTTATTGCTGTATTAAAAATATTAAAAATACAAAACCACCATACTCTATGTTTGTTCCAGTAAGGTTTCACGCACACCTTTGATGCTGGCACCCGGAGGTCCCCAAGAGTCTGCTCCGGGGCGGCCGTGGAGGACATGGCCCACGCTGTAACGGCTGCTAATGTGCTTGGAACACAAAGTGACAATTACAGTCGACACTAGAGAGCTTAGCATTCGGTTTTTCTATTTTGAAACCATATTTATTTCAATTTTTTTTACAGCCTTGCAGTCTTTTCACAGACCTGTCACACTACTTTGCAAGCTTCCGGTTTCCAGCTCGTCTCGGCTCTCCCTCTCACCGCGGATGTTTACCCTGCACCGCTGGGGGTTAAGTGCCTCGCTGAACGCTTACTCCCGGCTCCATTAGTGCCGGGGATCCCCCACGAACGCTCCCCCAACCCCTTCCCCCCTCCCACCCTCCTTTCCCGCGGTACAAATCCCGCGACTCCCCCTGGAACACCCGCTCGCCCTCGTGCCTCTTTTCACGCCGCTATCCCAGTCCCAGTTTGTGTTGACAGAGAAAGGCGCCAAAGAGGCTAATTAGCGGCTGCCAACGGCTTCCTGCAAAACGATCCCGGGAGGGGTCGCAATTCGTCAAAATCTCCGTCACTGCACAGCGCTCTTGGCAGAACGGTGCGAGGAGCATATAGCGTCGGGCCGCCGCCATCAAATGAGGCATGAGCATCTGTCATCGGTACGTCTAAGGTCATAAATATGTGAGCCCATTTTGAATTATTGAAGTAGATCCTGCTCGCGTCGTCTTAATTGCGAGGGTCACGGTACATCTGAGTGTGGGCATGTTCATGAATTACTCTTCAATGTCAAAAGAGCGAGCGCTAATTAGCTCATTAGCGTACAGTGATTTGCTGGAGCCGCCGTCTTGGACGCTGCCCGAGGAGATGTCTGTGGTGAAGTCTGTATCGGAGCCATGGTCAGATCGGGTTAGAAATCTAGGAGCCATCATGGACTCAGAGCTGAACTTAAACAGCCACATCAAAGCAATAACATCATCAGCTTTTTACCATCTGAAAAACATTAAGATCAGAGGAATAGTGTCAAAACCAGACTTAGAGACACTCATCCATGCGTTTGTCTCCAGCAGGTTGGACGACTGTAACGTCTGCTCACTGGCCTTTCTAAACGAGCTGTTAGAGCTGCAGAACATCCAGAACGCTGCTGCTCGAGTCCTGACAAGAACCAGGAAATACCACCATATTAGTCCAGTGCTCCGGTCCCTGCACTGGCTTCCTGTCACTCAGAGAATAGAATTTAAAACAGCTCTGCTCGTGTACAAGTCTTTTCATGGTTTAGCACCAAAGTCCATCTCTGACATGTTAGAGCCGTATGAACCATCTCGGGCCCTGAGAACTTCAGGGAGGGGTCTCCTGGTGGTTCCCTGAGTCAGGACTAAACACGGTGAGGCTAAAGCTAAAATCTGGAACAGTCTTCATGAGGATGTGAGACAGGCCTCAACTCTGACAATGTTCAAATCCAGGCTGAAAACAGCTCTTTTTACCCGAGCAGATGAAAACTGAAAGTATTTTATCTGCACTCTGGCCTTTTACTGTCATTGATTAATTTTTATGTTGATGTTTTAATGATTGATTTGATCTGTTTTCTTGTAATTTTCTGCAACTGTGAAGCACTTTGAATTGCCTTGTGTATGAATTGTGCTCTACACGAACTCCAAGGTTTTTTACTGTAGAGCTCGTCGATACAATAACATTATCCAGGGTCTGCTGAGATAAAGACTTCGCTCTCTCTTCTTTCTTACAAAAAAAATTATAAAATATTAACAAAAGACAGAACAAACATGTTGGTCTGTCGATTTTGACTCGGTATTTGCCATTAGCTTTAAGGCAAAAGCCCCAAATTGAGCACAGGAATGTACAATGTGGAGTTTTTAATTTAAATCCCAGCCCGCATCAGCAACGCGCCGTTTACCGAGTAGTGTTGAAATATGTATTTATGTCAGCGAGACACAGTGTTATTTTATGTAACTGTGAAGCACTTTGAATTACCTTGTGTGTAAACTTGTCTTGTTTCACCAAATGACTTCCAACAACCACGCACCACTCACAGAGGCGATCGAAAATGTTTGTGCTTTTATCCTAATTGAAGCACAGCAAACAGTGGCACGACTAATGAAGTTCACACACCAAGACCTCAGCTAGAACTAGAATTATAGCTAAGGAGAAAAACAATGTGGTTTGAGTCAAAAAGCACAAACGCCTCAATATGGGGCTGCGTCATAATTCGTGCTTTGGGCAAATGGGACCTAACCCCGGCCCAGAACAATAGTTTAATTAGTGAAACTGTAAGTAAAAGCTGCGTCATGGCAGGCCTGGTCTGCCCTCTGAGACAAGCCAGAGCTTAAGGCGAAACACTGCGGGTGAATAGGGGACAAAAAATCTATTTAGAGATATCCATTTGAGACTTTTGCTGAACATTACTGACATAAATATGCGGAAAAAAAATGTATTGCAAGTTTTCTGTCATTTTATGTTTTTATATAACAATTATGCATTTTGTGCATAAAACTTGCCTAAATCTAAATAATGGATAGACCCGGATCTGAATTTATGGTTTATATAAACCATATTAGTAAAAAAAAATTCAGACAGGATTCTGTATCATGAGGGATATTGAATAAAAATCGTACAAACCTTATTAAGTCCAAGACTGGAAAGTTCGGATTCGTAGGCGCGACTAAAGTGGCTAAGTCATCGCACGAGTGGATCAAAAACCCTAAAGTTTTGTAACGAGTACGCGGTACATTTCTCCGCTCGTCTCGCAGAAGGAAAAATACCATATTTGGATTATAGCGTCACCATGGACACCCTTCAGGACACGCGGATGTCAAATCCGTCAATATTTGTGAATGAATACCCGTGGAAAAGACGGCTTGTGAAGTTGCTACTTCCGAGTAGCCTCGCCTCACTCGAGGACAAAGGATCGTTAAATAAGCCTCGTGCAGTCATTTTTATTCTCCGACATGAAAACTAAGATGTTAAGGGAGGAAACAAAAATCTCCACTTCGACCACCGCGTGAAAAGTCAATACCTTCACCTGCCGTGTCTCGTGTCAGTCTAACTTCAGAAGACGACAGTGAGAAGAGGCGTCTGAAGATAGTTGGTCCCTTTCTCAAACAACACATTAAAAGAGGATTTAAAACTGTGTTCCACTGTAGTACAAGTATATAATGTACAGAAAGCAAATACTGGAAAAGTTTGCAGAACTCTTAAATAATAATAATAATAATAATAATAATAATGAATCATCTGTTCCTGAAGTTTGAAATGCTTTCTTTTGTATTTTGATCCGATTATGATTATGAGAAGTATGTAATGAATCCGGATTTATTATGTAATTCACAGCATGTGCACCTTCTATCTTATGCCAGTGCACACACAAGAATGTTATGAACTAAGTTACTTTACTGTTTTGGGACGGCTAAGCGGAGCCGTTTGTTGATTTAATCTGATACCAAGGAAATTCCATAGATTGGAATTGCCGCGTAGATCTCATGGTTAAAGCTTAAATACACATTTGACAATGATTTTGCCGTGAGCAGTAGTTTTAAGTTGTGTAAGTCGACTGAAAGGAGGGGTAGGGCCTCATAAGTTATTACTAACGTCTTCCTACCCCCTTTGAGCAGCACAAATACTTATGTTGTTAAAAATGTCTGTATTTAACATGTGTATTATACCTGTAAGCATCTGTTGATCCCCTCCTGGAGCCGCCCCCTTAACCTGGTGGAGGGTTTGAGCCTGAATGATCCTGGAGCTCTGTTGTCGGGGGCTTCGTGCCCCTGGTAGGGTCTCCCAGGGCAAACAGGTCCTAGGTGACGGGTCAGACAAAGAGCGGTTCAGAAGCCCCTTATGAGAGACCAACAGGCCCGGTTAGAACCATGAGGCCGTCCTTTTGAGGACCCACCACCTGCAGGGGGCGCTATAGGGGCTGGTGCCGCTCCAACGGCCGCCCCCACGACCCGGCAACGGACAAGTGAAGGTAAATGGATGGATGGCATCTGTTGCTCAAATAAAGATAAATAACAACCCAGTCCAGTCAACGATATGTGAAAATCTCTACTGCGCGGCACACAAACCACATAAACAGTGTCTTGCCCAAAGGCGACGTGTATGCACTTCAGCGCCGGGGTCAATCCGCCCACCCACGGGTTTGTTGACGCTCTAACTCCACGAGACAGATTGGAGAAACTAAAAGTTAGCGCCGACCACGTGGAGAGAGCTGAAGAGTGAATAACGGTCCCCAACGCCAGACTCCGGTGCCACATTGTTTTTTTATGGGAATATATTTTACACCGGCACAAGTTTTATCACCGAAATTCACTGGAGGAGTCGTACTCCCAGGCCGCGGCCAAAATAAAAACGGATTTTAAATAATTCACATTCTCCCTCCTCGGTGACCACAGGCAGAGGCCATAACTCAAAACTGAACTTTCTCCGACTCGGCGCCGCAAACCCCAGGGCTCCTTCACAATAAAACATGCCCTGTCTCCGCGTGCCCTTTTTACTTTGAAGGATTACATATTCACCGTTGGTTCTCACGTGTCGTTCTGCCCACACCTTTCCTTCAGCCCCCCCCCCACTCCGTTTCAAAGCCACCCCCGGAGTCTTTGGGGCTAGTCTCATAAGCCGGCGTTGGGAGGCAGCCAGTGAGCCTTTAGCAGAGAGGCTTGTTAAGAGTGATCCCCCCCCCCTCCCCGCACTGTTTAATGCCGTATACTGCAACTCTCTCGCGAAAGGGGAGCGGGGGAAGGGAGCGAGGCTGAGGGCACGGTTGTGGGGAAATGCGGCGCACCGCCTCGTATTAGGAAATGGGAGAGTGGCTTAGCGCAGACACTGCCATTGCACCTTATGGAGGCGGGGATTTGCATAGAATGTAAAACGCTGACACTTCACATTTCCGGAACAGGAAACTGAGTCATTTAAAAGTTCGGGGGATTGGGGAGCGACTGGGCATGGGAATAACTCTCAGCTCGTGGGTTTAAGGACCATAAAGTGAGGAGGTTATGATCGAAAAACCAGAATGTAAAGTTTCCCCGTGTGCAATGACAGAACTGTGTTATATATATATATATATATATATATATATATATATAACCTAATATATATATATAACCTATATATATATATATAACCTAACAACTAACATTTTATTGTGAGACAAAGCTGGCATGAAGGTTTTAAGCGTAAATACAAGGTATGGGGCACAATTTAAACCTCTGCTAGTTGAAGGTTTCACGGCATGGCCCTTCAACCCGTGTACGCTTCAATATGCCTCCCATGAAAAAGGTTTGGACACCCCTGTTGTAGAGGGACATTAAGCCTGTTTTCGTATAATTATCACACAATGTCTTAACTTGTTTTTTTTTTTTGGTCCTTCTATGAATGAATGAATGTTTTTTATTACTGTGTCTCGCATACACACTGTGTGCCCAGCCCTAATGGGCTTAGAAAACACCAGTAACACCAACAAGAGGACCAGATGCCAGACAGTGGGCACAATATACGATACATAAACTTATTTGAACAAGTCTGCCGCCTCATCCAGGCTTTACAAACAAAATGTGTTTGTATCCTTGATGCCGTCTGTCAGTTACACCGAACCGGCAAGGCAACTTTATTTATACTGCACATTTACACACATGGCAACAATGCACCGGGAGATCGCTGAGCTCACGCTCCCAGACTCGATATATTTGAAAAAGCATAGTTTGCCTGGCAAGGCGAGAAACATCTGAATCTGTAAAAATCACAGATGTTTTGGTCATGATTTCAGTTCTGTAGGTTTATTTATTGATGTTTATTCATGGTATGTAAGAAAGTATTCTCTGGGTCGCGGCTTATCGTCAGATCGTTGAGAACCACTGAGATACTTAACTTACAATTGCTTGAATAAAGGTTATTGTGTTGAATTTGAGTCTGTTTGAACTCATCTAAGATAAGAAAAAATGCTAATGCCAAAGGAATAAGCAAAATCCCACTTGACTCTTCAAAAGTATGTGACCCACACTAGAGTCTTGTGATCTCGAACCAAATGTGGATTAAATAAGGTCCTAACATGAGCAGCTTTACACATAAGGCAGTCATTACTCACTCATTCCATCTTAACAAAGGCAAGGGGCAGGACAGACTCAGTGTGTTACAGTATTTGAGTAGCAGGGATGGTGAGAGTTCAGCTTCATCCTTATAACGTTGTCCGCATAAGAATCCTTTTTATATTGTTTCATTTCTTCAATTATCATTCAAATATCTATATTTTGTAGCAACTGCAACTTAACATTTTCTCACATCCGGTTTCACCTTAGCAAACTCCGCCAACCGACCACCCGGAGTTACAGACTCGGGGCATTTAGGCATAATTATGTTGGACAAAGAAAAGTACAGCTCTTAAAGGTCCTTGACTCACTTACGTATATAAAGCCATTTGTGCCTGCGGCTTAATGACTCATTCCTTTGGCTTCTTTTTTTATAAAAGCATAATACAATGTGAAAGAGAGGCATTGATTTTATTGTGAAGAACTAGTGTGATGCTAAGAATCTGTTGCGTAATTTGTTTGTGAGGTTTATGTCATTATGTGTCGGTGGAAAACAAATAGAGAACTGTTGAGTCAAAGTGTAATTCCCCTTGTTGTTTCACTGAAAAAAAAAAAAACTCTGTAAAAACACACAAAAAAACTGAGCCGCTCACAGCGAACGCATTTTATCCATATTTTTAAGTATATTTCTTAACAATATTTGTAATAAAATAAATGCTTGTATTATTCTATTTATTGGGGGAAATGTTAGTAATAAGGTTTATCAGTTAATATTCATGTAATTTCACTTAACATACTCTCGTTCATTCTTTATTGTTTTACCTCTTAACCCCCACCTGAACAAAAGCACAAGTTCTCCAGTCTGGCTTTACCCAAATCTAATAGCTTATCGGCCTCATTTGAAAGCTAAGACCTAAAAGAAGATTTATTTTTTTTGCGCTTCTATCATTTTTTTCTCGCCTTTTTGGAGCAGTTTGTGGCTTTTTTGATGCGTTTCTGTTACTTTTTTATCGCTCTTATGATGATGTTTTTTGCTGTTGTTGCACTTGAATCCTTGTTTCATCTAGTTTTTGTCGCTATGTTGATGTATTTTTTTTTTATTTTTCAGCCAAACTGGAGGAAATGTGCTCGGTTGAGGTGGGGGTTAAGAGGTTAAAGTCAGTTTTATCTTTCATACTTTTTATGGCGTTATTCAAGCTGGGGACACTGACTTTGCCGTGATTGAGAACGATGTGCATTTTGCAATGAAAGCATATCAAAGTAAAAGAGCAGAAGGCCTTTGCGCTCGCTGCATCTCATTTCAGAGCATTTTAATCATGTAGAGAAATTGAAGGCGATTTGTGAATCTTAACTCAAAACAAGCGACAGCGCGTGAATGGAATACACGTTTGTTAGAAAGCGTAACACTGTTGGAAAAAAAGGCACTTTTTTTCCAAGATAAACTAAACCACTGAGTCGAAACGTTGCACACACAGATGTAAAGTAGTGGGATTACAATTTGTTCTGGGGATTTGTCCCGATTGCAGCCTGGGAGAAGTGCTTATAATAAACTCAGCCCTGTGTTTGGAAATACTAAACTTACTTCCCGCTTTAAAGTAAAAAAAAAAATGCACAAAGCCTTTTAATATGGGCCATTTGATGAACTGCTTGATGCCAGCCAAAGCGAGCCGTTGTCGGCACATGCGGCGCCACGTTTCTCCCTGCGCAGAGGAGGCTGAGTGGGGGAATACAGAGCGCTCTTATGTCATTTGGCCGGGCGCGATGGCGACAGTGTCAAGCACCAAAGGAAAAAGTCAACGCGGGCTCCGGGCCTCGGCGATCCATCATTGTGCAGGAGCAAGGATACACAGAGTTTGTTTATTTGTTTATTTGTTTATTTGTTTATTTGAGCAATACACATTGTGCTCAAAAGGAGTGGGCTGAAGCAAAAAGCTTATGAGCCCCCACCCCCAAGTGCAATAAAATAAAAAAAAGAACATTTCAAAACATTTCAAGCAGCTACATTCATACAGACCAACTTACAACAAACAACAAAAATATATTAACTCTTTATATAATTAATTGAAACAACGCACAGCTACAACAACAATCTAGTTTCATATACGATGTCTAGAACAAAGCAAGTAAAAAAAAAAATGTGTTACTTAATATATTGCTTGCATATTTTTACCCGTGATTACATAGTTACTTTTATGGTATAAAGGTACATTAATAGATATTATAATCTGAGATCTTGATACTTTCCAGTTGTCATTACCATTCTCAGTATAATTTTAATTTGGGTTTAATTATCATCATCATTATTATATATTTATTTAATTGAGTTATATGTGAAGTATGCTGTAGCCCTGCATAGTGTGGTGCATTAAAAAGCCAGAGAGTGAGCCAGTTGAAGAGGGCAGTAACTCCCCTTCAACAAACCCCCTAACAGCTGATTTGTAGATGATGTTCCTATGCTGAGTGGTGCATTAAAAGACAAGGTTTAGAGCCCGTTGGGAGGATTCCTCTCAACAGATCCATAACCTGCCAACCCTAATTCTCCGTTTGTGAATTTGAGCAATAGAATGACAACCGTTCCAAGCAGCAACACTCTTCCTTGATTATAGAGGAAAAATACACATAATCCATCCTACTGCTCCCCCTAGTGGCAACACATTTCTTCTTGTCTGTATATTTCAAAAGTCTTTTGTTTGTATTTAAATTTGAACAGGTTGATGTTTGGACATCGTTTCAAATCCATCTCCAGTTTATTCCACAATTGTACACCATTAACTGTTGGACTAAAACTTTTCAAAGTTGTGCTATGTTTCTGAATCCTAAAGTTTAATTCATCACGTAATTCATAACGACCAGTACGTTCTTGGAACCTTCTTTGTATTTGGTTTGGTAACAATTTATACCTTGCTTTGAATAACATTTGTACAGTTTGGAACTCAACAATGTCACAAAACTTCATGATCTTTGATTTGAAAAATAATGAGTTTGTGTGGTCCAAAAACCCAACTTTATGAATTACTCGGATAGCTCTTTTTTGCAACAATATTATTGGTTTAACTGTGTTTTTATAAGTACTACCCCAAACCACAGTACAATAATATAAGTAGGGCAAAATCAGAGAACAGTATAAGGTATGTAGAGCTTTGATGTTTAAAATGTGCTTTGCTTTTGCTATTACTGAAATGCTTCTAGAAATTTTCGTAGATATATATTTAATGTGAGATTTCCAAGTAATTCTGTCATCAATAATCACACCAAGGAATTTGATTTCATGCACTTGCTCGATAACAACACCCTCTATCTGAATTGCTTCCTGAGCATTGCAATTACAGTTGCCAAATATCATCATTTTGCTTTTACTCAGATTTAAAGATAATTTATTTTGTTTGAACCACTTATTGACACTTTTGAGTTCCAAGTTAACAATCCGACACAGCTGTTGCAAGTCGTCTCCTGATGCAAAAATATTTGTATCGTCAGCAAACAAGATAAATTTAAGTATTTCAGACGTTTTACAAATGTCGTTAATATACATATTAAACAATTTTGGGCCCAGAATAGAACCTTGAGGTAAACCACAGACAATTTGTCGACAACTCGACTGATAATCACCGATTTTCACACATTGTTTTCTATTTTTTAAGTAACTGGTGACCCACTGTAGAGCTACCCCCCTAATCCCATAATGTTCTAGTTTATTAATTAATATATCATAGTTTATTGTATCAAACGCTTTACTCAGGTCAATAAATAACCCTATTGCATATTTCTTGTTATCTACAGCATTAGTTATTTCTTCAGTTATATCAAAGAGCGCGTGTGAGGTTGAGTGATTGTTCCTGAAACCAAACTGATTGTCCGAGAGTAAATTACACTTTTCGATAAAGCCGTCAAGTCTAGAGTTAAAAACCTTTTCTAAGATTTTAGAGAATTGCGGTAAAAGGGAAACAGGCCTGTAGTTTGTAAAGAGATGTTTATCTCCTGCCTTGAACAGAGGAATCACTTTTGCTACTTTCATACTGTCAGGAAATTGTCCAGTTTGCAACGATAAGTTACAAATGTAAGTTAACGGCTTAGAGATACTTTCAATAACAGTTTTTAAAGTTTTCATGTCCATGTCATGGTAATCGGTCGAAGTTTTATTTTTACACCCTTTAACAATGTCCAGTATCTCCTTTTCCTCCACAGGTTTGAGGAACAGGGACATAGGATTTGTGTCTATCAGTTCACAATTATAGTTCTCAACGTTTGCAATTTTTGCAGCAAGGTTCGGTCCAACATCTACAAAGAATTTATTAAATGTTTCGACGACTTCATTCATATTATTTAAAGTGTTATCCTCATCTTTGAAATATTTTGGATAATTAATCGTTCTTGGTTTATTTCTAATTATACTATTTAAGATGTTCCATAAACCTTTAATATTATTCTTATTGCTATCTAACAATGTATTATAATAATCCTGTTTACATTTTCTAATGATACCTGTCAGTTTATTTTTATATTTCTTATATTTATCCTCAGCTTCTTTTGTTTTGTTATTTATAAAGTTTTTGTAAAGATAATTTTTTTTCTTGCAAGCATTTAGTAAACCCTTAGACATCCATGGTGTTTCTTTACACTTTCTGTTTTTACTGTATTTCTTCATTGGGCAGTTTTTGTCGTATACCTTTTGAAATACTTGCGTAAACTCATCATAAGCCATATTCGTGTCATTCTCTCTGTACACAATACTCCAGTCTTGAGCTAAAAGCTCCTTTTTAAATGCATCAATAGTTTTCTCTGTTTTTACCCTTCTAAACCAATACTTGTTTTCCTCTTCATCTTTTACATATCCATTTTTATACATAACGAAAACTGGAAGGTGATCACTAATATCATTTATCATTAACCCGCTGACTGTATCACTTTCAATTTCATTTGAGAAAATGTTATCAATCAAGGTTGCACTATGGGTTGTAATTCTACTAGGTTTGGTTATTAGAGGAAACAGACCTATACTGAATAAAGTATTTATAAATTCGTCCGTCTTTTTATGTTTATATGGGTTTAAAAGATCGATGTTGAGGTCTCCCCCCACAAACATGACTTTATGACTTAATCCTGAAAAGTGCTCCTCCATCCACTTAGAAAAAACATCTATATCAGAGCCAGGTGTTCTATAGATAGAACTCACAATAATATTTTTCTTTTTTTGCCTTGTAATTTCAACAGTAATGCATTCAAGTGTATCATCCACCACCATTGTCTTATTTTCCATTACTTTGTAACTATAGTTGGAGTCTATAAACATAGCTACGCCCCCTCCATGCTTGTTCCTTCTGTTCATACTTATAAATTCATAACCCTCAATAGAAAACTCAAATTCTCTGTCATTATTGATCCATGTTTCTGTGATTAAAATGACACTGAATGGTGTGGAAAACTGTTTTAAGAAGCTTTTGATGTGGTCAAAGTTTGCATAGAGGCTTCGACTATTGAAGTGGATTACAGTGAATGCCTTAATGTTCTTAAGTTTACTATTGTACAGATCCTCTGTGTAGTATTGACAGTCATTGGTAGCTCTAGAAAAGAAGTTATTTTCCGGGTCGATGTCGATCTCAGTGTTCTGTAGGTCGTACTGAGAGAATGTAAAATCCTGGGAGTTTGCTTCAGCAATTCTCCTTATTGAAAAATCCAAGTCGGTGCTTCCTATAGAACTGTATGTATTACTAGACATGTGAGATTATGTGCTTTTACATACCAAAATCCATACGTTTTTCTCGGTGTTTATACTGGATGTGGTGTACTGCTGCGTGGACGTATAATGAGTTTGTCATATCTCAAGAAGGCGATCTCCCCCCTTTCTCGTGCAGCTCTCAGCTCCGGCATCAGTTCTTTGCGTTTTCTTTTTATGGATTCGGTGTAGTCCTCGTTAATGAAGATTTTTGTTCCTTTGAGTCGTTTGGCGCGCTGTAAGATTTCTTCACGATCCTTCCACCTCAGTAGTCTGGCGATGATGGGTCTCGGCCAGTCTCTCCCTCCGCCGGGTTTCCCTACGCGGTGAGCCCTCTCCACCTCCACCGCGTGATTTAGCTGTAGCTTCTCCTTCAGTATTTCTTTCACCTTTTCCTCGGCGTCGGCCCAAGTCTCCCCAGGCGACTCCAACACTCCCTCAAATACCAGGTTATTTCTGCGGCTCTGCCCCTCCAGATACTCCAGTTTGTCCGTGATGATGTGTAAATTGTCACATACTTTGTAAAAGTCCGTTTGTAAGGTGTTTGTGCGCTCCGTGAGTTTCAGATTTTGCTCTTTCAAAGTGTCCACCTCACCTTGCGTGAACTGCAGGCTTGTTTTTAGTTCTTGAATGTCCTTAGTCTGTAAATCCATGCGGGTGTTTGTTGATTCCATGATGAGTTTAATAAATCCTTTGAAGTTCTCCTGTTGTTGTTGAATTAATTCCCTGAACATGACCCTCTGCTGCTCCATGAGCTCCGTGACTCGACTGAGGCTTACGTATTCTTCTTCCACCGCCGAATCTGCCTGTTGCTTCGCCTCTATTTTCGGCGGTTTTGGCATTTTGCTCCCTCTCAGCAGGCCTGAATTTTCTTAACGAATATTTTAATATTCTTAATCATATACAGTTCCAGAGTCCTTCCTGTGTCCTCTTGAGTGTCCTCAGTGAAGTGTAGGCACTCGTGACTTCCAAAGCAAGCGGCTTTCCTCTGTATATCTGGAGAGAAGAACAGGGAGCGGCCATGATGGAGGCCATGTGCTTAAACGTGTGTCCGCTCACGGGTGTGGGTAACGCTTTGAGAGGCGCGCCGTAAAGCTTGGCGTCTTTGTTGACATTACAGAGACTGTTGCATTGTTGACCATGTTTTCAAATTACAACATATAAGTCTTTACTATGGCCTTTCCCCCCTTCCTTTGTCTGTTTCTTTTTGTATTAGTCATTCACTCCCCATGAAAAGCAGCTATTATAGCCACAGCTGCCCTGTGAGAGGACGTCAAGACACTTGGCCTTTGTATGAATGTTGTGTGCAAGTGGTTGAGTTTGGAAGGGCCGAAGGTGCGGATTGGCATCATTGGCTCTGTCAGTTTAGTTTAGGGCAGTGGCTCCAAAAGTGGGGGTTGGGACCCCCTGAAGGGTCGGGGGACGTCACAAGATGATTTTGAGACTGTTTCAGGGAAATTAAGCCAATATCCTGGAACCGCCACCTTAACATGGGGGAGGGGTTTGAGCCTGAATGATCCTGGAGCTCTGTTGTCGGGGGCTTCGTGCCCCTGGTAGGGTCTCCCAGGGCAAACAGGTCCTATAGGTGACGGGTCAAACAAAGAGCGGTTCAGAAGCCCCTTATGAGAAACCGACAGGCCCGGTTAGAACCATGAGGCCATCCTTCTGTGGACCCACCACCTGCAGGGGGCGCTATAAGGGCTGGTGCAGCTCCAACAGCTGCCCCCACGACCCGACAACGGACAAGTGGAAGAAAGTGGATGGATGGATGGAGTATCCAAAATAGCATAATTAAGATTTTAAATGTTTTGCACCTTAAATGCTAATTCTATTTGACAGAAGGGGGTCCTGAGCTGTTGGTTGAGGGATTTTGGGGAAATGTTTGGGAACTCCTCACATTGGGCATCTAATAATAATAATAATAATAATAATAATAATACGCTTTATTTGACAGCACTTTTCGAATCAACAGTTACAAAGTGCTTCACAGAAAAACATCAAAAATACACAATAAATCAAATTAAACCAAGCAGAATTAATAACAATTACCCAAATGCCTTATAATATAAAAATGTCTTTAGCAACAATTAAAAATGATTTAAATTAAAATTTCTAATTATTAGCTTGTCGTATATAAAACGGAAGTGAGTTCCACAAGGAGGGAGCACAAACCGAAAAGCGCGGTCTCCTCTTGTGACCATTTTGTGACCCGGGCACAGCCAGCAGGGCAGCTTCATCTGCTCCGTTATCAAACCGTGACAGTAGTTGAGCAAAGTCTCTCAGCTGTTGCTTAAATGTGTTTCAAGCTCTCGCAGACCCTCCTGCATAGCCCGATGTTCATTTGAGTTAAAGAGGGGGTATTATGCTATCTTGAGGATAGGACGTACTTTGTCGAAATTGGCAACTGTGTCTCAGACAAAATGTCCATGAGCTGTGGAGTCCCCCAGGGGTCAATCTTGGGACCCCTCTTATTCAACTTGTACATGCTTCCATTGGGTCAGCTAATCAACAGCAACAATGTGTCGTACCACAATTACGCAGATGACACTCAGATCTACGTGTCACTGATACAGGTGAACATGGGCCTGTAGATACTCTCTGCATCCACAAACTGATCTGTTCGATGCAGAGACAGAGAAACTTTCTCCAACTAAACTCAGACAAAACTGAGATAATTGTTTTTGGCCCACAGACACAAAGACAACGTGTTATCAGTCACCTTGAGTCTCTCTCTCTAAAACCAAAACATCAGGTTAGAAATCTGGGAGTAATCATGGACTCAGACCTGAACTTAAACAGCCACATCAAAGCAATAGCGTTCCTAGGAGGACTGAGGCATAGCTAAACATAAAATGGCTGCCGTCTAAGTTTTTAAAGATAACTCAAACATACGTGAATGAGCCAAGGCAACATCCAGGCATGTATTTAATGAGGGAATGACATAATAACATGATGTAAAGCTTGAAAAGGTCGATTTTACATAATACCCCCCCCCCCTTTAATTATAAGCCCGGAGATCATGGCGAGACCGAGTTGAATACCAATGCTAACGCTGTGCTGATTTAGCGTTTGACCTCCCGGTTCGCGCTGGAGTAAAATGCACTATATTTAGGCCCTGTCCAGACAAAGTCAAGCTCAGGACTAAACACAAAAATATTTTATCAATCCAGCTTATCATCCACATGACGAAAACGGTGTTTCAGGGGTCTGTAAACGAAATTTTTTCAAACCAGGTCCCAGAGTGGAAAGACCTCAAAACGCTGTTTACGCAACTTAGACACAATGCTGGTGCTGTGATGTCATTGTTTTAGTCAGTTATCCATGATCTACTGACCTCATAATGAGTTTTACTCAGTTCCTCTGCTCTACCACGGTCCGTGAGTCCGCTCGTCTCTCCTGGACAACGGAAATCCACGAATCTGTTTTCATTTTCACATTTTCAAAGATTTACTGCGCATTCGCTAAATACATCTTGTTCTATTGTCTGTGGTTGCGTCACAGCGCCACACACAGGTGTGGTGGATGAACCGCATCGGTTTTACAGACACGACTGGCTTCATGTGGACGCACACATTTACTGAGCTGCGTTTTGTCTTCGTGTGGATAGTCCAAGACACACTGCTGCTAGATTACAAGTGTACAAATGTTATCTTAAGGGTATGTGTATAGACTTGAACAAACTGTTGCACTTCATAATTCTGCACTTTATGATTTGTAACTTGCCAATATTGCACCTTGTAACTTGCACTTTGTATTTGTATATTGCCTTTTGATATGTAAATCCTAATTTTGTTATATAATTTTAATTGTGTAGGACGACAGATGGAAATTAGCATAGTGCTAAATCTGGTGCAGCCATCTTTTTAATGTAACTGCACACTGTCCTTTCAATAAACTAAACTAAACACAACATCTGTTTTCCTTTTGCAAATGTCGCGTTTACATTGCACATCTATGGTGCCATATGACGTTTACTCTACTACAAGGAACGAATTTGATTACCACGGCTTTAACAATAAAAGACTTAAAAGATATAAGAACATTTTATTGTCAATTCTCATTTAAATTTAAAACGCCATTACTCCCGTTCTGTGCCTTTTGACAGGAGTGGACCACAGGGAAGGGAGATAGTTCAGCTTTAGAGTAGTGCTGTGAAAAATGAAAGCTTGTAAAGCGAAACACGAATGTACGCCATTGGCATTCTGTCGATCTGCACCAACGCTTCGCCATTCAACACTACGTACAGTATGCATTGCTTGGAGCTAGAATATACGATGTGCACTTGTGAATCCCGAGTCGCTTCTGTGTTCGCTACATATTCATGGATGTTTGTGCTGCTAAAACGTCCAACAAATCTTGCAATTAAAACACAGACTTACAGTTAGACTACAAATAAATCACAAGAGCGGAAGAATATCCAATACTAGCGGTTTCCAAAGTCAACACCAAAGAACAAGACTTGTTAAATATTGGCTGAACAGAAATGGTTTGTGAAAACTCCTCTGGCTGCTGATCTCGGAGAACATTTCTGAAAACAACACAGTCACACTGATTCTCCAAAATAAGTTGAATGTAAACCTGACAAAAAAGTTAGTTTTCCAGTTGGGAGCTGTAAATCAATTGCTTTATCCATCCATTTTCTTCCACTTGTCCGTTGCCGGGTCGTGGGGGCAGCTGTTGGAGCTGCCCAAATCACATTGCACCAGCCCCTACGGCTCTTCCTGCTGGTGGTGGGTCCACAGAAGGACCTTTATATATAAAAAGTCTATCAATTCAAACTAGTCCCATCACTGCACCTATATTTGTCTGTTTATTTGTCCTTGAAATGTTTTGAAATATGTGATATTATTTCTAAAGTCTACAGATTGTAAGAAATAAAGTAACAAAGCTAAGGTATTCAAAAAGTCTCAAGTCTAAACAAAGCACAGACCTCGGCTTTTCGTCACCGTGAACTGTACCAAACAAAAGCCGGTATAGGAGCGCAGACGGGTTTCTCTTTCTCTGCCCGACAGATTCAAGAGTATTTGTTTTTTCGGCTTTAATAATATCTGGTCATGGTCAAATTGAATCGGCATGTATTTACATAATCTTTCTGATATGAGCACCAGCGCCCACGTCGAACGACTGAAACCTCCACTTCAAAAACAGATTACTGCGGGAATAATGAGGTGTGACTTTGAAGCAATCGCTCGAGAAAAATGTACATTTGAACAACACTTATACTTTGAAGTTTGGCGCGTTGTTTGGGCACTTTTTCAGTGAAATATACGGTATGTTAAATATTAGACAGTGGTTCTCAATCGGTATATGGCGTCAGGAGCCACTATCACACGAGGATTACGAGCAGAAAGTGGAACGTAAAACACGGAATTTACACACAGATTAATGTTGAATTAGCATTAAAGAAGCCACATAAAATTCATGGACAAAACAACTCAGCAACAGTCATTTGAACGGACTCTTTTTCAGTCGATCGATATTGAAAGAAGTGTTCCATGGGAAAGGCTTGTGACCCACTGAAAATGGTGCCACGATCCACTCTTAGGTGCCGACCCAGCACTTGAGAGCCACTGGTATGGAGCCGAGCATGGTATTTCTTTTCACGGTTCGTCATCCACACTTTGAATACAGGGTTTGTCATTTCAAGCCCGATATAGACGCATGTTCGCCCTTTGTTGAAATATGGAATATGGTCTCAACTTGTATGGCGCTTTTCTACCTTCATTAGGCCCAAAGCGCTTTACAGCAAGGAATCCATTCTTTGCAGCCATCCAGTCACCCATTCACATTCTTATTCATACACCAATGTACGCAGACACTGGAGGCAAGGCGGGTGAAGTGTCTTGCCCAAGGACACAATTGTGGCCATACCGCCTTTGCTCTGCCCGATCCCGTCAGACCTTGGAAGCTAAGCAGGGAAGGGCCTGGTCGGTACTTGGATGGGAGACCGTTTGGGAAACACCAGGAAGCCTGTGGCGAATGTAGTGAGTGAGTGGTTGGTGGTGGTCGGAGGGGCCGATGGCGCAGACTGGCTGCCTCGCTTCCGTCAGTCTACCCCAGGGCATCTGTGGCTACAATAGTAGCTTACCACCACCAGGTATGGAGTGAATGAATAGTGCAATGTAAAGCGTTTTTGAGTGTCCAGAAAAGTGCTATGTAAAACTGATGTCTTCTTATTCTTATTATTACAATGACAGTGTGCATGTTCATGAGCTGGGATTCAAACCCCCAACCTTCCAATCCATTGTCCATTATCTGAGTAGGTGTACCCTCGCCCAACACCCATAACTACTGGGACAGGACTCAGCTACATGGGCAACACAACAAAAGGAAAGGAGCTGGTTGTCTCTGCAGAGACTGCGGCCTCCTGGTGCTGGTCGTGGACAAAAGCACAAGAAGATAAATGGATGAATTTTCACAAAAGCCTTTTGATTCCACAGTCATTGTCGTCCCCCGGTCACACTTATTTAGATTATGTCCCAATCTGAATTCGAAATGTATTGTATATACTTCTTGTATGATAACTTTATGGGTCGGAATATTTTGTGAATTATTACCAACCCTAGGTGTGTTTTTGGGCTGAAACATTAATGAATACTGCAATATTGATCTACTATAATGTAACATTTATCAAGCGTCTCCTACTATGTTCTTCCACATTGCGCAACAAAAACTTTTATACTTTTGTGTGCGTGATTAAGGTGTCATTCTTCCCATCCATCAGGAGATCAAGAGTGACACTAATGCCTTTTCTCCTTTGAACCTTCTGTTGTGTTTCAATCATTAGGAAATGTTCACATGAAGGGAGCAGGCAAATCATTTTGAAAGCAGCGGAATAAAAGGCGGATAACACCAAAGACACCAATCCTAATGGGAACCTCGCCATTACGCCATTACTATATATAAACCTATGATGCCAAAGCTAGATGCACTTTGTAGCTCAATGCTTTTTCTTCAGAAAGCGTAATTTTTCCCGCTTCCTTCTCCTGTGCAGTGCGTTCCTCCGGGAGAAACGGTGCGCTTGAATAAAGATGTGACTCGTGGATTGGGTACAGAGATGCAGAGAGGAGAACACCTCCACTGAGCCAATTACTTTGAGCAGCGCTACACAAATGCAAGTAAACAAGCTCCGAACTCAAAGCCGCCGCACACAGGCTGCTTTTTTTGCGTGGAGTTTGGTTTTTATTCGTCTTTTTCATATCTCCGGCAAAGATTGAGATGCGCGGTGACAGCTGTGAAAAGCCCCGCTGTGTTGAAAGAGCAGACAAGAGAGAAGGGAAGTGTTTGGTTGGAGTTCGAAGGCCTTGTTAACACGAGTTCAGTGCCGTGTTTTCCTGAGATGAGAAATCTCGAGACACTTTGTTTCATTTGATACCATCAGCAACTTTGGGTCATCGGCGAAACACCTTGCCTTGTCTTACTCCACGTATAAGAGACATAAGACGTCAGTGTGGGACCCCACGGATTGGGCTGCATTTCTAATCAAGACTAGAGGCGGGACTAACAAGCGCGGGGTGAAGCGCAGGGAACCAGAGAAACACGGGTGTGACGCAGTCATATGTAAGAATCAGAATACAATGAGAACGCACTGGTTGCTTTACCGATCTGAACAAGAATCAGAATCAGAATCAGAATCAGAATAGGTTTATTGCCGAGGTTTGTGAACAAGGTTTACAAACTAGGAATTTTTCTCTGTGCAAACGTGCGACATAAAACATATAACATAGAATTAAGATAAAAAATAAGCTAAGAACGTTAAACTATAAGGCTATAAGGGCATGCATAGTTTAACGTTCTTAGCTTATTTTTTATCTGGCCAAACAAATGTCGGTATTTCCTGGCATGAATGTGATTAACAGGAGGACTAAACTATGGGTCTAGACAGGACTAAACTAAATAAACACCAGTGACTAATCTGACTACTTTTTTTTCAGTAACGAGTAATCTAACATATTACTATTTTGTCTTTTTCCTTTGTAAAAACATATCTTTGCTTTCTTTTTGCGCTGCAAGGAGTGACTTTTTCAGAATGAGGACCACTGATAGATGGTCTTTTTCACATCTGTTGCAATGTTCAATATCCATTTAGAGATTAGTAAACGAGCTGCAAAACTTCTTGAACATAAGCGCTCTGTCGCATTCAACCTGAGGGGTCCCAGACTGACTTCCCATCTAATACATGGAGGAACAGAGGACAGATGGTCGCAGCCAGGCAACGAAACACCAGAGCCGGTGCATTGGAATCGTTTTTGACACTTCATAGCCATTGGACTGTTTGTGAGACTGCTGATAAAAACACTTTCTAACCCTGCTTGTCTGTTTTAAAAAAAAGGCTTTAGCCCAAGATGCACAGTGTGTTTTTCGCAATTAGCCTGCGTTTAGTTTTCTTTGTGTTTAAATGTCTTCACGGTCAGATGCTGTTGCTCCGTCTTGACCCGCCAGGGGTTTGAACTCAAATATTCAACCTTCAAATGACTCACAAGCTGAACACCTCCCTACAGTGTTGCATTACTGTCTTTTGTTCTCAAACGAAACCCTGAGACCATGTGAAATTATGCAAAGGTTCTTCGTCTTATGAAGTTCACAGTTGTGTAATCGGGTTCGGTTTGATCTTTTTTTTAACCTTAGCTGTTCACAATGAATCATCAAATGGTGAGTCATATATTGAACAGACAGGCAGGTTCCATTCTTGTTTCAAAAAAGTTTCTTTTTTCCCTGTTTTCTCTTTTTGTAGTTTAGGTTTAGTTTCAACAAATATCAAATCAATCTTGTGTGATAGTTTCCAAAACAAAAGTCTTTTGTACATCCATAAATTATCCATTTCAGTTTGGGTCAATCCAACAGAAACCCACACGGCCCAAAGAGTGAGCTACTCAGGACGACAGGAAACATTAGGCTGCAAGAAAACAATTGGGAAGGACAAGACCCTATAGTTGCCCTGATGCGCAAGTCAACTCCTGTATGTAGCATGAAAAGTATTTTGTCTGATACATTCCTATAACCTATAAAAGATGACCACATTCCACTTTTGAAGGTGCAGTTTCACCCGGCATGCTGGAATGCTAATGTGTACTGGACCTTCAAGATCTCCAAACATGATACGCAGCGGCTTCTACTCATTGCAAGTCTACACTCCTGCATTATAAAGCAAGGCTCGGATAAGGGCCGAATCAATGACGGAATCAAAAAAGCAAGTCAAGATCTGCTCTACCTGCTAACATGTTGCTCCAAACAGGGGAGGGCGCCGGCGTGACCACCCATAAGAACAAAGACCAGAGGCAGAGCAAAGAAAGGTGTGACCATATCTACTATTATCGCATTGTCCCCCAGCGTACGCATTGTCACACTCGGGTCATTATGGGTTTACTTTTTCATCAAAGCTCAAAATAATCTCACCACAGGCTTTAATGAGCCACATGTGGCTATTGAACCACAATACAGGAGGATGACTACTGTACTAAGGTCAATTCCTTTCTTCTATATAGAAACTAGTGTGTCCTTCTTAAGTAATTACACTTATTTATAGAGACAGATATTTACAAGTACTACTCTCCCTCCCCTATAAGATTGCCAGTACTACCAGTACAATTACACCATGCCTACAACAGCTGCCATACACCCTCTTTGTCATTATCCATAGAGCTTTCAATCACTGTTCTGAAACACAAATGTCCTTTTCCCATCTCCTTGCATCATGAGTTGAGAGCTCTGTGTTCAGCTCATCTCATGAAAGCACTTGTACATAAATTAGACTTGACAGGGGAAGTGCCGCTGTTCTGCTGGAGGTCTGCCCCCGGTGCCACCCGAGCGCTCACTCATTTCCTATGGAAGCTAAACCAAAGCATGTCGGGGAATTTACATGTCAAGACGTGATGGCTGATGAAACATTATGACAAGGGTGAATGCATACTACATGGAGGAAAGGCTCATTGCACACGGTGGAAGAACATAGGCGTTGCTTGTAAGGGCCTCTATTTGCAAGGACTCAAAGGAGAATTAACTTGTTTTCATCTTCTATTGATTTCTCACACAGTGGACTATGTTATCATTTGTAGCAAGTTTTCTCCCAAAGCATGTTAATAGTCTTTATCGTAAAGAGGACGGAACTAACCCTTTGCGATATTTATTGTATGATTTTATGAACATTTCCATTGCGCCACAATGGCCTTTCATTCACAAATATGAGATCTTTTATATCTCCAAAACATGGCAGCGTTAATGGTAAATTTCCTTCTGGGAGACGGCCGCGACAAAAGACAAATGAAATGTGCACGCGCAGAAGGTGTAAAACATTTGGCCCATTTTCTCAAAATGACTCATTCTAATTTGCAGACCAATTTATTGAGCTAAGAACCCCACAAAAAACAAGGAATCAAACTCATTGACAGTGGTTTGCATTGCAATTAAATTTGCAGTCTCTCCAACTGCACCAATTATCACATTCATTCGGTCGACCACTACTTAGTAAAGTGTCCCACCAAGTAACTTAACAATAGACTTATGTGCAGAGAGCAGATTTCTCAAAACATTTGCTTTCTCTTCTGTGCTACTAAAGCCGTAACGAATGTCATTTTTCCGTCATTCGTGACGTTCGTGCTTATGTGTAAACGCAGCATAATACTTGTAGGACTGGTTTAGGTCTGGTTCAGTCCTACTTAATGCCTGGCTCAGATTTGAGCCTGTTTTTATCGGTGCCATGCATTTGGTTATTAGTCCGAAAATTTACCATTGAGCAGAGGTGCCATTAGTCCGAAATCTCTGACCCAGTTGTGTTGTGGATTAGAGCCATAAACAACCACTGGCCCTAACCTTAAGGTCAGTGGACTCTTGCCTGAACCTAATTTTATTTTTCAACACCTACTCAATGGGACATTTTCTTTGAAAAGTTACAGCGAAAGCGACCATTCCGAAAGACTGTCCATGACATTCAGCTTTTTGTAGAGACTAAACGCTTACTGTCTTAAGGAAAGTAAAGTGCTAGTAATGGTCGCTCAATGTCAGGGCATTGGCCCATTGAGCGGCTGCAGGGCGATGGCGTGTGTGATGGGGTCAGATCAGATGGAAACAGGCAGAGCAATTCTCCTCCGAGCGCCGCGGACTGAGTGTTTGTGGACGGAAGGGGAAAAGCACTGACCTCCACTGCTCTCAGGTCACAATGGAGCGAGAGGCAGAGTGGAAGAGCAGACAGGAGTGTAAATGGAAGTGTTTAGAAATACATTTGCGGGAGCGGTTTTGGGGCTTTTAGGAGTAGCGTCTGAATATAACACAGGAATTTTTCTAACACATCACATATTACTCTTAAGAGGTGTGTACTTTGCTCAAGTGTCTAGTAGAAGTCAGTGAAAGAAGCCCTAAAGCAGATCGCCCTCCATTACTTGGCCAACTTGTCATAACAACTCCGTCGTGAGTTCTTCAAACATGGCGTCAGTGCATCAATTAAACCCTTGAACTCCTTGCGGTCCTGGCTAGTACACCCCAATGATGAGATCCCGAACGGCTCAACCTTTCATTCCTCCCAAAATGGGAGATTGGTGCGCCCGGCAATCAACACCTCAACAGACATGGAGTACTCAGCCGTTACAGCCGGCATCAATCTACAAATGTGAGTACAGTTGTTTCGTTTTAAAACCTATTGGATTGTGTGAATGACCTGGATGACTGACACATTGTTCATTTCAAGTGTCCGCTGCCAGAGAAGTTTCCCCTCATCTGACCATGCACACGCTCCCATTTGACATGTAAGGATTTCGGAGTTTGAGGCCCCGAATGATCCTGGATCACCCGAATGATCCTGGGAGCTCTGTTGTCGGGGGCTACGTGCCCCTGGTAGGGTCTCCCATGACGGGTCAGACAAAAAGCGGTTCAGAAGCCCCTTATGAGAGACCAACAGGTCCGGTTAGATCCATGAGGCCGTCCTTCTGTGGACCCACCACCTGCAGGAGGCGCCATAGGTGCTGGTGTAATGTGACTTGGGCAGCTCCAACATCTGCCCCTACGAGCCGGCAACGGAAAAGTGGAAGAAAATGGATGGATGAATTTCGGAGAACACTCTTACCACCATATTTTGTGTTTTGGTGAGAGGAGGGACTTTCTTCTGGTTACTTCTCCAAATGAACGATAGTGAAGAACGCGACGATTGAACACTTCCATTACATTTCTTGAGGTTTTATTGAGACAGAAACGGGAAATGTGTCCAGAAGAAAGACGGGACCAATGAGGACCATTACGACTCCTGTGGAACGACTTTGTCTGTCTGTGCTACGCTTTCCCAAACGTTCTGCTCATAAACATGCAGTTGTCCTGGACATGTCGGGACGTATTCTTTGTCGAATTCTTCAAGAGGAGCCCATACAAACGATTTCAATGTTTTTTGAGAGAGAAGCCTTCCCCGTACGACTGACCTCCCTAACAGGGGCGTAAACTGGCCTGAGTGCTCGTCTCATTCAGCCTTTTGTGATTATCTCCTGTCGGTTATGTCTCATCATTGGTTTATAACAATCGTCCAACATCCAAACCGCATTTACCAATATACCGGTCAACATGCCTGAAAGAGTGGACCAAAACTTTCAAAATCATGTAGGGCCGACATTTTAAATATAAAATCTGCAATGATGTGTGATAGATGTTCCCACGCCCCACCCTATACAATGAAATGAAGTTTTCTGTGTTCCAGAGACTACAGAAGAGAGTCATTGTGCTGCTTTAGGAGTTTGTTTGCGTCACACGTTTGAACAATCAAAGGGTAAAAGTACAGAGTTATCAAGTTTGACACATTGAGACACAACTTTATAATGTCACTTACACCCCTCTGTACTTTGTTTGTTTTGCCGTCACATGTCATTTAACTCCCACTGGCCTCCCGTGTCAGGGTCCTCTGTGCTTATTTACTGTGGCTCGTGACATTGCCCTGAGGCAGGATCAGACAGTCGTTGCGCCCCCTCCAGGTATCTGTCAGAAGTGGAGCGAGGCCATGACCCGAGCCAGCGGCACCGATCCGAACAGAGGAGGGTCAAACCAACACCAGCAAAAGCAATGACCTTACATTAGTCAACATATCAATTGTATCAGTCTGGATTACTAACCAAAAGAGCTTCCTCAATAACACAACACAATTGAACACATGTTAAGATATGTTTTGTTAAGCTGACTGTTTTCAAATGGGACAGCCTTTCAAGTATTGAAACATGTACGTATATTATGGATAGGGCCGAGTACCTTTTAAATGATACCAGTGGTACCGAAAAAATAGCAGTTACTTGCAAAGTAGCTAAAAGCAGGTACAGAAAAAAATCTTCTCTTTAGATCCAAGTTTTAATGCTGTTGGTCCAGGGACAGCCAATAAATGATTTTTCATCAATATTTTTTGTTTTAATTTTTTTTTAAATTGGTTCCTACTTCCGACCAATTTTCACTTTTTTTTTTATACTTTTTTTTTTCTCATTTCCCTTTCTTTTCTTTTTTTTTGCTCCTTTTTGTGATTTGTATTTCTAATATTATCCCTATTCCCCCCACTTTTTCTCATTTTTTCACCCAATGTATTCCCTTACCCCCCTATTTTGGGCCCATTTCCCCACCAACTTTTACACAATGTTTCCTTATTTTTGCCACAAACATTTCCCCCCCCATTATCCCTCCCAAATTTTCCCAATTTTTCCACACATTTCTTGACATGGTAGATGAACCCGATATTATAAATTTGCAGATATACTTCAAACATTAGTGTTCTGTTTTCTGATTCTAGATGACACATATGTTCGAAAAAAGGGACTTTAGTCACATGTCCATGGTGACGAGCTGGAGACCTACCCACCCCCGGTAAAGTTACAGTCATGTCTTAGGAGGAAATACATGCTTTTATTTCAATTTTATTCATTGGGTAAAATTCTACGCGGTGTGGCTTTAAGTGTAGTTATGCAAGTATAAGGCCTGTTTGTAAGGTGTGTTGTCACAGAGACAAAGAAGACTTCCTTTAATGAGCCAAACGTGGAAGTGGTTTTGACTCATTTTTAATTTAGGAGAAAGCCTTTTGATACCTGTCCCACTTTCTCCGTCTGCACCTGTGAACAAATGCGGGTTAATGACGACTGCTCTGCCGGCAATTCCCCTGAAAAATCATCAGCAAAATCTCCCAAAAAGATGCATGGTCTAATCAGGGATCCGGCCTGCTCGGAGGGAAAGGAAATTGCCCCAGAATGAAGTCAGGAAACGGGGCGGCACGGTGACTGAGCGCATTCACACGGGCCGGACTATGAAGCATGCAATTTTAATCCGTCCAATAAAACTACTGCCTCGCGAGACGCTGGATCACTTACGAGGCTCTAAAAGTTTGATGCGCCTCTTGTCAACCTGAATTTAGCGCCTCACGTCATTGCGATCAGCTGCAGGAAGTGTGATGGTTCTCTGATAACCCTACGAGGAGAGCGGGGGGCAGAAGCTGGAGTCATTTCTTGCGCTGTGTCTTTGACTGTTGCCTCAATGATTTATAGGGAAATTGAAAAAAACACGCCTTTGATAAGATAGACCTTTAATAGACTTTTAAACTTACTAATGTATATATTTTAATGTTCACAAAGGCTGTTTTATCTATTAACAACTGGTCTTTGAGAGATACACCTGACCTATAGGACTGCCTGAATTATCCTGTTCAAACTGTGACTCTTTTTCCTGCTATAACTTCTGTTAAACCTTTTTCAGTGTTTGTCAACTTTGTCCTGAAATCACTCTTTTCCATTTAACCTTTTTATCTTTATTCGATTACTGCTGAGGGACCTGGCAGGTGGTCTCGGGGATAAGCGGATGGACTCTGGACCCCGAAAGGTCTTGGGATAGAATCATAGACATATATTTATAGGCGGTCACTCATTCCCATTTACAGTATATTAATTATTCAATTAGATGGAGTCCATGATGGCTACTCTGTCTCCTCCTACAGATTATGTCCAAAAAAGGACAAAAGATGTGAAACTCTGCCCTGTCATGCGAGCAGAGCAGTAACACGCCTCCACAGTGCTCCAGGGCCTGTCCTCTGTCCTTTCCAGTCTCTCGTCACTGTAGTTGCCTGAGATCCCTAATGTTCCTTGTACGGTATATGTGAATGTCAGTGTCCCATTGTTCCTTGTCCTGTAGTCGTCCTGTTTCCTGTATTGTTTTGTGACTTTGATGTTCAATGTGAAGTTTTACATCAGCCTCTCTAGGGACAACAGATGGAAATTAGCGTATGGCTAAATCTGACAAATTAACATATGTTACTCTATATGTTCATTATTATGTACAGTCCTATGTACTGTGAATAAATACATAAATTACATTCAATTCAATTAAAGCCCACAGCTCTACACTTTTAAAAAGAAACAAAAAACAGTGTGATTACATCTTTCACTCTTGAGTTGTCACAGGAGGAAACAATAAAAGTCTTTGGAGTCAAGCTTTAAGTTGTTTTAACACATGTAAAGTCCCCATTGGTTTCGATGTGATGGCAAATCTTCTGGAGTCGCCCTTAACCACTATGGGGGCAATGATTTTTTTTTTTTTTACAAAAACGGCCATTCCACTCATTTGAAATTAGGCATTAACGATTCACTCAAGCCCCGATTCGATTCGATTTCCGATTTTAAGTTCCCAATTTAAAAAAAATGTTTAAGCTTTTTTTAAGAAAAGAATACGACTCATTGGTACCAATGTTTCTTTTGTTTTAACATCTGAATTTTTGTCCTTTTAACAAACTGCAACTGTCTCAGTAAGAGAACTTTACATTACAAAAAATTAAGACATGAAAATGAACTATAATCATTTTGACATGAGTGATTGTAAATGTACTTGTTTTCAGCAAAAATAAGATGTGTAGCAAAGCAAAGATGAGATTATATTTATTTTACCAAACTTTTTTTCTTTTCTTTTTTTTTTGCAGTTTGAACATAATACTTCCATTTAGAACAATGTTTTTGTTTTTTTCACCCTCGAACGCCTCACTGCCTCCGGTGCAGCCTTTGTAAACATAAGGAGGAAAAAGACATGACAGCTCCTGTAGGTGTTGGATTATTTGACAAACGGACATTTGATGAGGATTTCAGCAGAATCAGAGCAGGTTGGTCAGATGTTTGTCCGTTTATGATCTTTGGTAAACTTCTGTCAAAATGCTAAACTCTGCGTTAGCCGCTAACGCTAATCTCGTAGCTCTAACTTTAGCTGCTGCTTCGATGCCTGCACGTGTTTGTGTTTACATGGTGTGGCGTGTGTTGGGTCTGAGGCGGGGGAGGTGTGGAGCTTGTCTTGAGAAAAAGTTAACGTCGTTAGAAACAACGAGCTAGTATGTTCCGGTCTATTTCAGTTGCGCAAAATGGAGTAGCTGAGGGTGGCTTTAAATCGTTTATTTTATTTGTTTACATTGATTCACATTTTACGCATATTAAATCGATTTTTGATGAATCGTTACATCCCTATTTGAAATGGTTCACTGCTTACTGGTCATCTTTACGACCCCACAGCCACTTACTATAATGACTTCAATCATTGCAACCCTTTCTAGTTTAGACTGTTACTTTACAATTAACTAGTACTTTTTTAATTTTATTTCTTTCAAATGCTGCGTTTACAATGTAGATCTATGATGGCAAAAGAAATGTCCTCTTCTACAAGAAAATAATTTGTTTACAACTACTTTAAGAAAAAAAAAATCACTGTGGCTTTGTTTTGTTGGATGGTTCAAGGTGAAAGTGAAAGAGTGGGAGAAATTGCCAGAGCCGAGACACAAACCCATCAGTTTCTGATACCACAATCTTAGTTCTAGTGTTTCTCTGTAACATATCAAAATGACAAAGTTACAAAACACTCTATTCATACAGTGTTTTGGAGCATCTGGTGCAAGCAAAGGTTCCCGGGGTCAGGGCATCGGCGCTGGTGCCGCTTGTGGCGTTCCAAGGAAATTTTCTCAGAAATGTACAACTGCTGGTGCCTCTATTACTGAGCCTTTTGTTAAAATTTAGTGCATTTGGTTCTGAATGCACCAACAGTTTTCTCATCATTTGGTGCGCCATCTGGGACGTCTCACAATCTCGTGGTTTGTTTATAGAGTTGTGGGGAATGAGTTTGACAATTGTGTGTGAGCAAACAGCAAGACAACTGCAAACAGCATTTTTAACCAATTTCACTAGGTTTGAGTAAAACTTGACAGTGTTTGAAAAGCCTTGAGTGTAGTTTACCGGTGGTAACTGGTAAACAGAATCACAGAAGGCAGTGGTAATTGCACAACAGAAGAAGTCATTCTTCTTTTTTAGGCTGCAGACTCCGGTGTACTTGCACTGTTATATTACAATTCGAATGGTCACAATCACTAATGCTGTCATTACAAAATAATAACGTAATTGTCTAAGCCTGTTGGCAAAGCGCCATAGCTGAGTAGTCGCTCGGCTACACATGATAGAATTACCATATTTACTGCGAGTTAAGTGTCAACAACAGACTGTGTCTTTTGCTGTCCGTTTAATTGTTTCATTAGATAAGGCCTTTCAGAGGTCAGGTCTATAGAGGCAGGGCACTGACACCATTTAGATCTGCTTTAACCTGCGAACCTGGGTTAGCAAAACATTATCTCCTCAAGCACTCATCTGTCCTTTTCTGCTTTTGCCTTGAGCGCAAGTTCCTCTACTTTACGTCTTAGAAACCGATAAAGTTTGCAAAGATTAATACTCATGTCCAGGGATAGTTTGCTGGACTAGAGCATTCATTAAGCACAGTTTCTCCGAAGACGCGCCAGATGTGGTTTCACTCCAGGCCATGTCCCCCTGACCATTCCCACCCCGGGTTATATCTGGTTGGCGAGACGGTCACAACAAACCGCTATGAGAAGGCTCTCTGGATAGGGAAGGAAGGAATATATTTGTATTGCGCCTAGAGAGATTGAAACGTTGGCATCTGTAAAAAAAAACAAATAAACAATCCAGTTGATGAAGTAAACTCCTGATGACTAAGAATTTATATTGTTTTGTAACATTGAGCCAGCCAGAATACACACAATTCCTATTTGTACAAAGACCGGGACCAGGGGAGATTTCTTCAAATTCCTGATGGGCTTAACCAAGCAGATTAACCAATCAGAGAAAAGCCAGCTATGACACAAACGGCATATTTTGTAAACAAGGAATGTGGTGGTTTTACGCATCGGCCGATAAAGTGGAGACATGATCTACTGTATGTCGCTTTTGTCACAAAAACGTGAGGATACACAGAGTCATTGGAAACTCAGTTCCGATTTTAAACGTTGGCGAATTCAGCAAAAAAGCGTAATGGATTTCTCAATCAATCCACGTTTGGAATAGGATGAAGAAACGTAACTTAAAATCCTCAGAGAAGATGAAGCAACAACATCTAGTTTATTTAGTTTAGTTTATTTGTTTATTTGAGCAGTACACATAGTGCTCAAAAGGAGTGGGCTGAAGCAAAAGCTTATGAGTGCCCACCCCCAAGTGCAATAAAATAAATAAAAAAAGAACATTACAAAACATTTCAGCAGCTACATTCGTACAGACCAACTTACAAACTTACAAAAAAAATATATGAACTGTTTATACAATTAATTGAAACAACGCACAACTACAACAACAATCTTTTTTCATGTACGATGTCTAGTACAAAGCAGTCAAAATAAAATAAAAATGTGATCTTTAATATAT
Organism: Proterorhinus semilunaris; assembly: GCA_021464625.1. NCBI lineage: Eukaryota > Metazoa > Chordata > Actinopteri > Gobiiformes > Gobiidae > Proterorhinus > Proterorhinus semilunaris. Next base: position 37,488,395 of record CM038348.1, read on the forward strand.
TTCTTTCAGATTTTTACCCTTGATAACCGAGAGTTACTTTTATGTTATGAAGGTACATTAATAGGTATTATACTCCGAGATCTTGATACTTCCCAGTTGTCATTACCATTCTCAGTATAATTTTAATTTGGGTGTAATTTTCATAATCATTATTATTATATATTTATTTAATTGAGTTATATATGAAGTATGCTGTAGCCCTGCATAGTGCGGTGCATTAAAAGCCAGAGTGTAGAGCGGGCCATTTGAAGAGAGCAGTAACTCCCAATCAACAAACCCCCACACGGCTGCCCTAACAGCTGATTTTGTAGAATATGTTCCTATGCTGAGTGGTGCATTAAAAGACAAGGTTTAGAGCCCGTTGGGAGGGTCCCTCCCAACAGATCCATAACCTGCCAACCCTAATTCTCCATTTGTGAATTTGAGCAATAGAATGACAACCGTTCCAAGCATCAACACTCTTCCAGATTATAGAGGAAACAATACACATAATGGCTCCTACTGCTCCCCCTAGTGGCAACACATTTCTTCTTGTCTGTATATTTCAAAAGTCTTTTGTATATATTTATATTTGAACAGGTTGATGTTTGGACATCGTTTCAAATCCATCTCCAGTTTATTCCACAGTTGTACACCATTAACTGTTGGACTAAAACTTTTCAAAGTTGTGCTATGTTTCTGAATCCTAAAGTTTAATTCATCACGTAATTCATAACAACCAGTACGTTCTTGGAACCTTCTTTGTATTTGGTTTGGTAACAATTTGTATCTTGCTTTGAATAACATCTGTACAGTTTGGAACTCAACAATGTCACAAAACTTCAAGATCTTTGATTTTAAAAATAATGAGTTTGTGTGGTCCAAAAACCCAACTTTATGAATTACTCGGATAGCTCTTTTTTGCAACAATATTATTGGTTTAACTGTGTTTTTATAAGTACTACCCCAAACCACAGTACAATAATATAAGTAGGGCAAAATCAGAGAACAGTATAAGGTATGTAGAGCTTTGATGTTTAAAATGTGCTTTGCTTTTGCAATTACTGAAATGCTTCTAGAAATTTTCGTAGATATATATTTAATATGAGATTTCCAAGTAATTCTGTCATCAATAATCACACCGAGAAATTTGATTTCATGCACTTGCTCGATAACAACACCCTCTATCTGAATTGCTTCCTGAGCATTGGAATTACAGTTGCCAAATATCATCATTTTGCTTTTACTCAGATTTAAAGATAATTTATTTTGTTTGAACCACTTGTTGACACTTTTGAGTTCCCAGTTGACAATCCGACACAGCTGCTGTAAGTCGTCTCCTGATGCAAAAATATTTGTATCGTCAGCAAACAAGATAAATTTAAGTACTTCAGACGTTTTACAAATATCGTTAATATACATATTAAACAATTTTGGGCCTAGAATAGAACCTTGAGGTAAACCACAGACAATTTGTCGACAACTCGACTCATAATCACCGATTTTCACACATTGTTTTCTATTTTTTAAGTAACTGGTAACCCACTGTAGAGCTACCCCCCTAATTCCATAATGTTCTAGTTTATTAATTAATATATCATAGTTTATTGTATCAAACGCTTTACTCAGGTCTATAAATAACCCTATTGCATATTTCTTGTTATCTACAGCATTAGTTATTTCTTCAGTTATATCAAAGAGCGCGTGTGAGGTTGAGTGATTGTTCCTAAAACCAAACTGATTGTCCGAGAGTAAATTACACTTTTCAATAAAGCTGTCAAGTCTAGAGTTAAAAACCTTTTCTAAGATTTTAGAGAATTGCGGTAAAAGGGAAACAGGCCTGTAGTTTGTAAAGAGATGTTTATCTCCTGCTTTGAACAGAGGAATCACTTTTGCTACTTTCATACCATCAGGAAATTGTCCAGTTTGCAACGATAAGTTACAGATGTAAGTTAACGGCTTAGAGATACTTTCAATAACAGTTTTTAAAGTTTTCATGTCCATTTCATGGTAATCGGTCGAGGTCTTATTTTTACACCCTTTAACAATGTCCAGTATCTCCTTTTCCTCCACAGGTTTGAGGAACAGGGACATAGGATTTGCTTCTATCAGATCACAATTATAATTCTCAACGTTTGCAATTTTTGCAGCAAGGTTCGGTCCAACATCTACAAAGAATTTATTAAATGTTTCGACAACTTCATTCATATTATTTAAAGTGTTATCCTCATCTTTGAAATATTTTGGATAATTAATCGTTCTTGGTTTATTTCTAATTATACTATTTAAGATGTTCCATAAACCTTTAATATTATTCTTATTAGTATCCAACAACTTATTATAATAATCCTGTTTACATTTTCTAATGATACCTGTCAGTTTATTTTTATATTTCTTATATTTATCCTCAGCTTCTTTTGTTCGGTTATTTATAAAGTTTTTGTAAAGATTATTTTTTTTCTTGCAAGCATTTAGTAAACCTTTAGACATCCATGGTGTTTCTTTACACTTTCTGTTTTTACAGTATTTCTTCATTGGGCAGTTTTTGTCGTATACCTTTTGAAATACTCGCGTAAACTCATCATAAGCCATATTCGTGTCATTCTCTCTGTACACAATACTCCAGTCTTGAGCTAAAAGCTCCTTTTTAAATGCATCAATAGTTTTCTCTGTTTTTACCCTTCTAAACCAATACTTGTTTTCCTCTTCATCCTTTACATATCCATTTTTATACATAACGAAAACTGGAAGGTGATCACTAATATCATTTATAATTAACCCGCTGACTGTATCACTTTCAATTTCATTTGAGAAAATGTTATCAATCAAGGTTGCACTATGGGTTGTAATTCTACTTGGTTTAGTGATTAGAGGAAACAGACCTATACTGAATAAAGTATTTATAAATTCGTCCGTCTTTTTATGGTTATATGGGTTTAACAAATCGATGTTGAGGTCTCCCCCCACAAACATGACTTTATGATTTAATTCTGAAAAGTGCTCCTCCATCCAGTTAGAAAAAACATCTATATCAGAGCCAGGTGTTCTATAGATAGAACTCACAATAATATTTTTCTTTTTTTGCCTTGTAATTTCAACAGTAAGGCATTCAAGTGTATCATCCACCACCATGGTCTTATTTTGCATTACTTTATAACTATAGTTGGAGTCTATAAACATAGCTACGCCCCCTCCATGCTTGTTCCTTCTGTTCATACTTATAAATTCATAACCATCAATAGAAAACTCAAATTCTCTATCATTATTGATCCATGTTTCTGTGATTAGGATGACACTGAATGGTGTGGAAAACTGTTTTAAGAAGCTTTTGATGTGGTCAAAGTTTGCATAAAGGCTTCGACTATTGAAGTGGATTACAGTGAATGCCTTAATGTTCTTAAGTTTACTATTGTACAGATCCTCTGTGTAGTATTGACAGTCATTGGTAGCTCTAGTAAAGAAGTTATTTTCCGGGTCAATGTCGATCTCAGTGTTCTGTAGGTCGTATTGAGAGAATGTAAAATCCTGAGTGTTTGCTTCAGCAATTCTCCTTATTGAAAAGTCCAAGTCGGTGCTTCCTATAGAACTGTATGTATTACTAGACATGTGAAATTATGTGCTTTTACATACCAAAATCCATACGTTTTTCCCGGTGTTTATACTGGATGTGGTGTACTGCTGCGTGGACGTATAATAAGTTTATCATATCGCAGGAAGGCGATCTCCCCCCTTTCTCGTGCAGCTCTCAGCTCCGGCATCAGTTCTTTACGTTTTCTTTTTATTGATTCGGTGTAGTCCTCGTTAATGAAGATTTTTGTTCCTTTAAGTCGTTTGGCGCGCTGCAAGATTTCCTCGCGATCCTTCCACCTCAGTAGTCTGGCGATGATGGGTCTCGGCCAGTCTCTCCCTCCGCCGGGTTTCCCTACGCGGTGAGCCCTCTCCACCTCCACCGCGTGATGTAGCTGGAGCTTCTCCTTCAATATTTCTTTCACCTTTTCCTCGGCGTCGGCCCAAGTCTCCCCGGGCGACTCCAACACTCCCTCAAATACCAGGTTATTTCTGCGGCTCTGCCCCTCCAGATACTCCAGTTTGTCCGTGATGATGTGTAGATTGTCACATACTTTGTAAAAGTCCGTTTGTAAAGTGTTTGTGCGCTCCGTGAGTTTCAGATTATGTTCTTTTAAAGTGTCCACCTCACCTTGCGTGAACTGCAGGCTTGTTTTTAGTTCTTGAATGTCCTTAGTCTGTAAATCCATTCGGGTGTTTGTTGATTCCATGATGAGTTTTATAAATCCTTTGAAGTTTTCCTGCTGTTGTTGAATTATCTCCCTGAACATGTCCCTCTGCTGCTCCATGAGCTCCGTGACTCGACTGAGACTTACGTAGTCCTCCTCAGTCGCCGGTTCTACCGCAGGCTTTTTTGGCATTTTTGCGAAAACAGTAAAAAAGAAAGAAAAAAATATTAACTTGTTCAGAGCTTATCGCTAGCACAGCTAACGCTGACACGGCAACACAACACAGCGCGCACTTCTACGCAGGTACATTCTTGTTAAGTACATTTAAGAAAATATTTTACTTGCGGTTCATTTGGTTCCACGTGGTCTCTGATTGGATCGAGATTTGACTCGTTACAACAATCCAGACGGTCCGGCTTTAGGACAGATACAAAAAGCAGCATTAGCACGCTGTTGGCTAAAGATGAAAGCTTGTATTTTCCGTCTGTCCTTTGTGGACAAATGTTCTTATTTTTTATTTTTTTTTATTTGAACAGGGACAGTGTACAATATACTTTAGCCTCAGAAAGGAGAGATGCATTGTACCAGGTTATAGCACTTGTGCTAATTTCCACCTGCAGTCTCTGGGCCTATTGTACATGTTTTTAGTGGTAGGGGAAACCGGAGTACTGCCTACAGAGTGGGCTCCAACCAAACAGTGAGATCCAAATATACACAAAACTGATTTCCTTCTCTTTTTTTTTAAGTAAATATTTAAAAGGCAGCTGTTACGCCACAATTATCCCTGATATGTCGACTCTAAAGCCTCTCGCATTCACGAAGTAGCCCACAAGTCGGAGCAGAAGATTGGTCCTGATTATTCTGCAGCGGATGGTCAGTGCATTTAGATTAAGTCGCAGGAACAACAGGCTGGCAGACTCTGATGAGGACATCACACCACAGACTTCTGCCACTCTGTAGCAAAGTTTACGGCCCAGGAAATGTTACATAAACACAGTGGCACTTTGTCATTGCAAATGCATTGAATAGGAAGCAAAGAGTGAGAAACATGGACTTTGAAAGCCGTATTCCTAATTCTAAATTTAGAAATACTATTGCAATCCCTCCTGGAACCGCCACCTTAAAGTTGGGTTACCTGATTTTTCCTGTTCAAACAGTGACATTTTTTGTTTAGGCCCAAACAGTGTCTAGCTCTCACAGTCCCTCCTGTTTATTCAAATTGTTCAAAGAACGTAATTACATGCACAATTCACACCCATATACAGCCTTGAGTGGTGACAAACTGGGGCAGGGGCAGCCACCCCCAAGCTAAATTCCACTAATTTAAATTAGACTTCTATCATCTATTGCTCAATAAGACTTTAGGTGAAGACAATACAACAAGGGCTGTGTTTTGCTGTGTTTACAACATACTGTGAAGTGGCAAAAATAAATGTATTCTACAACTCCAAAAATTCAGGTCCCTTAGCCTGATCAGGGGTTTGACCGCCCGAATGATCCTGGGGGCTCTGTTGTTGGGGGCTTCATTCCCCCATGTAGGGTCTTCCATCGCAAAAAGGTCCTAGTTGATGGTCAGACAAAGAGCGGTTCAGAAATCCCTTATGAGAGACCAACAGGTCCCTTTCATTAGGTCCATGCTACCCACACATTATGCTATGTTTTCATCAGGGCTTGACATTAAATGTTTCGCTCACTGACCACTGTGGCTTATGATTTTTAAATGTTACTTGTTGTACCATCTTATCTTATCCTACACATGTGCCGTACGTTTTATTATAGTCAACTGGCAGTGTGACTTAAGACTGTAAAAGAGTTGATGCATTGGTTTTATACTTTACAATTATGTACAACGACTCACTCACAGATCTTTCAATCAGTTACTAGACATAAAAAAGGAAAGGGAGACATGTAAGATGCACTAACTGAATGTTCCTGTTTTCTATCCATGAAAGTCGAAGGGCCTTGACAAAAATCTCTTATAGCTGCTGCCCAAACGTGTTAGTATCTTTCATAGGCCCTCTGCACAGCCCAATTGTTTGCCTGTGTTAGTTTCAATCGGAGTTCAGACTGAGACAGTGTTGAGAAAGAAAACGCTGTGCTAATTTAGACTCTTACATCTGTGTTTGTGATATCTAGACCCACAACAGGGCAGCATCTTTCACCTTTTCTGTTTGTGAAAATCTAAACTACACGGTTAGTATGTTTTATCACAAGACCCACGCTTTCGTGAGTTGCTTTGTTGGACCATACGAATTGCAATTTTAAATGAGTGTACTACGAATCTTTCAGCTCTGGCCTGTTCCACTGCACCGCGGGGGTCCACAGCAGTGCAACACTCGTAAGATTGGAGACAGCGCACGGCAGAGAAGGGTGCTACTTTGTCCCTTCGCTGCCGCCTGGAGTGAGAGATTGTCCCGGCCACATTTCACAGCACCATGTCTCTCCGCGTGAGTCAACTCTTCACGGAGACTAGATTTGTGTGTCGCTGCTTCCTGACGCTAATGCACAAAAAAAACAAGTCTATTGTGTTGTCTTCGTAAGACACTTTGGGAAAACTACATACAAAAGGCAAGGTTAGACATCTCGAAGAAACAACACTTTAAACTCTTTTACTTTTTCCTCTTCAGAAGTTTTACACGATACAACCCCTTTTTTTTTTTACAAACGCTGACATTGAAAGCTACTCGAGACTTTGAACTCACCGGGTTTTTGAGTTTTTCCTTGCCGTGCTGGAGAGTCTAAGGACAGGGGACGCCCGAGCTGCTCGTCGACACCCCCTGCTGACGCTTATTTGGACATTATGTTTCCCTGGATATTTGATTCGCCGGAACTTTACATTGTCTTATTAACTGCTCTGTTTTATTGCCTTAATGTTTGTTGCAGCCCTATGAGGCAACTCCATCCATCCATCCATCCATCCATTTTCTTCCACATTGCCGGGTCGTGGGGGCAGCTGTTGGAGCTGCCCAAATCACATAGCACCATGGCTCCACAGAAGGCCCCACCACCACTGTTGTGATATTGGGCTATACAAAACCATTGATTGATTGATTGAAAAAAATGTAGTAAATCAAATACGCTGAACATTACGACTAATGGACACACAGATCGTTTTGGAGTTTGCTTGACCGACCTTACTGGGAGAGACTCCAAGAACAGTGCTAATTGTAAGAGAGGAGCCAAGTCCAAGCCCAGTTAGATTGATTATGCATGCTTTGTAGTTGCTCAAACCTGCTCATGACCTTTACTGTTGACTTCATTCTCAAAAGGGGAAATGTATCCTTTGCATTTGACTCACTTGGAGACCAATATCCATATTTTTAAACAGAATAATTGTCAAGAGAACCTATCTGAGGGATTTAGCCTGCCATATTCCACACAGAATCTCCAATAAAGATGTGGATGTTCAATCAATCAATGGTTTTGTATAGCCCAATGTCACAACAGGAGTTACCTCACAGGGCAGCACCAAACATTAAAACAATGAAACAAAACAACGTATAATGTAAAGTTCAGGTAACTAAAGTATCCAGGCAAAGGTAATGTCCAAATAAACGTCAGCAGCAGGTCGTGACGAGCCGCGTGAGTGTCCCCCGTCCTTAGACTCTCCTACACTGAGAAGTAAAACAAACAAAAAACAGTGGGTGAAGAGAGAAACTTCGATGAGAACCACAGAGAGATCCACTCCAATGGCTGGACAGGCTATAGACCCAGGGCCCATGGGATTTCCTCAGCAGACGGGTCAAGATTGAGGAAGAACGTCCAGTCCTTGTTGGAGCTTCAGTTCTTCTTGTCCATTTCCTGTAGGCAGGGGGTTCCTCCGCAGATGAGGCTGGAGACTGTGATACTAACGACTGGCCATCTGAAACAGGCATTCCCAAGGGGGAGTGGGACGGGGACATCATGCGAATAGTGATGCACAGACTTCAGATAAAATAAATATTGTATCACAATGATCTTATTTTCATTCATAGTCAACATCCCTCCTTCCATTGAAAAGATTCATACAGAGCAGAATATATTTGTGAAGGTTCTCATTCATCCAGGGAGTATCCATCGTAGAAAAGGTTAAATCATCAACTGGTCTGGGTTTAGAAAAAGTTGAGGGTGTTTCGCTTCTAGTCACAGAAGCTTCTTCTAAGCTCTTTAGGTCATAAAATACCATCTTTTATGACCTTTGAGGACCTGTGACTAGAAGCGAAACATCCTCAACTTTTCCTGAACCCAGTCCAGTTGATGATTTAACCTTTTCTACGAAGTTTTTGCAATCAGTCAATACATTTTTTTTTGGTAACGTCTTATTGATTTTTTGGTAAATCAATAAGAAAGTGAAAATCTGTCAATGGCATTCATATTATAGCAGCTGTGGTCAATAGTTGCTTACCACCCCCGAGTATGGAGTGAATGAAGTGTGGCGCTTTGAGAAACTTGGTAATACAGACTTGTAAAGCGCAAAACAAATGTGACCCATTTTTTATTATTATATATTCCCCCTTTAACCCATTACATTTGTTACATACATGTGCTCACTGCATCATGCCGTCTACATTCGTGCTTGGTAAGTATTGCAGTTCATCTAAATTTGACTTGACCGTTATGTTAGATTTTAAAAGTTCACTCCAGGACTTTAGTTAGTCCTATTCATTCCTTGTCCCTGTCAGTCCTGCGTTCTGACCATCTGGTATTATCTCCCCAGTACAGATTTGCATGTCTCCCGCTGTTCTGCGCCGACAGGAGCCTGGCCCCACTTGTCCGCAGCGACCCGTGTAATACCAGGTCACCACACGTCAAAGCAGTGCTACTTTATCACTGAACAATCAAGAGTCCGAGAGGGAAATTACAGCAAGAGTTTCTGAAGGAGCTGGAAGTCAACTGAGGTGAAGAAAATCGCTTGTTATGGCGGAAAAAAGTATTATCGATGGCTTATTGTATGCAAGGACGACTAATAGAGGTGTAATGAATACTATTTCATGTTGAGGAATGTAGGTTGCCAGAAACTATGGGCCCGAGTGACCAAAAAAACAGACAGAGATAGCTATAAGCAATGGCAGAAAACTGGTCAAAACAAACCATTCCCAGCAGTTAAGTAGGCATGTGGCAAATCTTATTATATTGGTGGACACATTATTGAATGCTACGGAGGTGCTTCTCCAGATATTCAGCACAAATGATGGTCTTCCTGGAGAACAATCGGACTACAGTCTTCACACAGAGTTGTAATGGCTGACCAGGCTATTACACATGACACACACACTATTCTATCGTCCTCATTCAGACTCGCCCACTTTCCTCTCAGTCCAAGTCAGAGGGACCGTTGGCGCAGATGTGTGCAGTCGCGACCGCGCTTCTGTCAGTCTCTCCGAGGGGAAGCTGGACACCAACGATTGTGTGGTGAACGTAAAAGTTTGTGTAAAGTGCTTTGTGACTATGTCTGTGATAAACCTCAGAAGAATTCGCAGTAAACTTTTGTGGAATGTAAACAGTGACAATGAAAGGATTTATGATTTACCAAAGAGACGAGGAGGCGAGTTTATTCTTCAGACGTAACAGGACTAAAGGAGAAAGACCTGTCAGTGACCGGATTTTGACTGTTTTTCTACTTGTCACCTGAGGCTCACGGACTCCAGTGGAGCAAAGAGGAGCGGAGAAAAACCATCATAGATCCATGAGTGAAACCATCATAGATCCATGAGTGAAACTCATTCTAAGGTCAGTAGATTATGGATAACAGACTCCACTCTGGTGCTGTGATGTCATCGTTCTAAAAGTTGCGGAGACGTTGTAACAACGGCGCCACGTAAACAGCGTTTTGAGATCTTTCCGCTCTGGGACCTAGTTTGGAAAATGTTCGTTTACAGACCCCCAAAACGCCGGACTCGTGTGGACGATACACCGGATTGATCAAATATCTTTGCGTTTGGTCCTCAGCTTGACTTCGTATGGACAGGGCCTTATACGTATGTAAACTGATTTCCAGCAAAGAACTGATTTTGCTGTGAGAGGGAGAACAAACTCTACACAATAACAGTCCACACTGTTGAACGATTGAATCCCAGACCTTCTTGCTGTGTTGTGAAATTTGGAACTACCAACTTAATACCACTTAATTCCTTTTCACAAAATTACTTACGGACACATTGGACAACACGCCGTTTCGCCCAACAATGCCCACAGGTGCGTCACGCTAACATTAAGCAGTGCGCGCATAGAACGGACCATTCATCTAAAGCTCATTAAGGCTGGTGTGTAAGTCTCCCCCACTCAGAGCCATAACACTACATTGTCTTTGGTGCAAGTCCTCATCCGTAAACAGCTGGCCCCATAACCTCCCTGTGCTTCCTACATCTCCCAGCATGACCCTGCATACAAACGGCACCATTTCCCACTCGAGAGCCCAGACCATCAACATCCCTTGAGCGCGACTGGCTCTTCGGTTTAATTACCGCTAACACAGAAGAACCAACATTAATCCACTCCACAAGCAGCGCTCCGCAGCCCCTTCGATTACGCCTCAGCGGGGAATCGTTGAATGGACCTCAGTGTTTTTCCCCCCTCTCAATTTTTATCACAGCGGGAACTTTGCGCAAGACACTCGAAACCGAGGGGGAGAGGGAATATGAAGAGTTTAAAGATACGCAATTAGTTAAAAGGAGACGTCTGATGTGTCGGATGTCTGCGCTGACCCCTTTCTTGTAACGTTAAAGTCATTCTCTTTGAAATAGAGGAAATGAGAACAAAGTGCTGCACAATTTGGGGAAACTATTCAATAAAATATTTGACTGGCAATGACATGGATTGGAAGCTTATTTGTAAAGCATTTTCACATGACCCAAAGTGTAGGAGCATTTGTATTTTGAAATCAAGATCTTGTTCACAATCACAGGCTTCGGTGGGAATAACTTCATTAAAAAAGTAGCGTTTCAGTTTCGATTTACAGCATGACAAAAACTCTTTGAGCTCAATAACACCAGCAACTCAGAACTGATCCAATGTTGTATTTTGGGCTTTAAAATGTGGAGGACAGTTTCTTGAACAATGGTGTAATGTTACCGTACACCGTTAAAAAGAATAGACAGCTCCTCCTTACTCCTCCCCGTTCACCACAATGACCACGTTCGAGGGGGAAATCATGGCGGATTTACAGACTCCTCCTCCCCAGCTCTGACGAAGCATGTTCCTAAAAAGGCCATAAGGGGCGGGATCTTGACTGTAGACTCAGCCCTTGCGTGACGTGTAGGAGGAATATGTAGCTGTAGAAAGTGTTTAAAAAATAGAAACCAGGCATTAAAGTTGTTTTTAACGTGTCTAAAGTCCAATGCTTTTCAATGGGAGACTAGCGGCTATATGGAGGTACTACAGCAATGGCGGCCTCCAGTGTTGGGGTCATAAAGCAGAGCAGCCAGCGGCCATTGAATATTACCCAGAAAGTACAGATAAAGCGCAGAAACTGTAGAAGAAGAAACCAGACAAATTAAGTGCTCGTCTGATCCTCTGAAGCGGTGCAATTGAAGGCGTCTCTCCCGGATACCTCCTCGTTTGTCCCTTCCTTGTTTCCTGTAGCTGCTCTTGTGACGCCTCCACTGTGCTGCAGCTGTAGGGGCTCTTGGTGCCGCTTCAGTGTCTCAGAAGCAGAAATGTGTCGGTATCTTTAGCTGATAATCTAGCTGTTTAGTTTTAAAAGCAGTTTTCTTCAGGACCATTATCGACTTTCTGCAGTAAAACATCCACCAAACCCCATAAAAATATGGCAAAGTATGCAGTTCGCAGGAAAAGGCAAAAAATGCAGCCGTAGCCTACAGAGAGAGAAGGAGGTTACCATTAAGAAAAGTTACCCGAGGATTATTCAAATCTGCATGGATGAAGAGACACGCTACTGGTATACCTTTTGACACCTGTTTTCAGCGTGTTTGGTGTGATTTGGCCAGCGCCGCCTTATCCACTGGGCTTGCCTGAGCTGGAGCCCATGGGCCTACAGTAGTCGAGGGCCTATGATAATTCAATAAAAACAAAATCCAATTGTTGATTTTTCTGTCACATTTTTGCCATGAGTTGACCAACCTGCAGGCGTGCATCTGTGCAGTTGCCGTAGGCGTGCCAAGAGAGGGTCCCTTTTAGAAGTCATAATAGTTTTATATTATTCTACCACTTGTTGAATTTTCTATCAATCACGTCATTGCGGCACAAGTTCACCAACCCCACTGTAGAGGGCCTAGCTAATGTCAAAGGGCCTAACGGGACTTAAGTAGGGTTAGGGGGCCTATATTTCATGGTTGGCCCAGGGGGTAATGGGTAGGTTAAGGCGGCCCTGTATTTGGCCCAATGTTTAGGGCCATACCTATACAAGCTATTACCAAAACAGTAATGCTTACTCTGGCGAGTAAGAGTAAAACTTGAATACTCCAGACTTTTTCTCGCCAATTCTTGAAAAAGTAAAATCATCAGTTGCTGGCTCGCGTTTAGTTTCCTGTGTGTTTTGCATTTTCGGGACATTTTCAAACATTCCCTAAATAGTTTTGGCTAATTTTCCGTCAAACAAACCAGAGCACAGTCTTTATCTCCAGTCCAGCAAACATAAAGCCGGTTGGCGCTTCCTCTTTCAGAGCGGATGGAGTGTTTTGTTTGCACTTTGTGTTTGACTGTACCTGTGTTTGAAACAAGCTTGTACCTAAACACCTCCAAAGCACACAGCCGCCCGGACACGCCGGGGCAAATCTGTTTACCCTGGGATAGACAGAGATAGGATCAGCAGGTCTGAGAGGAGAGGCTTTCAACAAATACTCAGAGCACTGCAAACTTTAAATGATTTGAGTCACGAGATAAGTGACCGGAATAATGGCTTTCTAATCAATGTGTTCATTTCAAAGAGCCTTTCTGAAGACACGTTTTAGTATCTTACACGCCCAAGATAAAACAGAAAAGGCTAGAAGCAGGAAAGATGGGGGGAAAAAAAACATATTGGGAAGACGTGCATAGATTAGGTTACAACAAAAAAGCGAAGTGCCTGATCGCGGTGAAAACCCGGACAGCAGGCAACGCTGAAACTCCACGGGAAGTTGCGAGGGAAAGTCGCTAAAGCCCCGCTGAATCAGAGCCACAGAAGAGTCTTAACCTGTAACCCGCCGTCCCCCCCCCCCCCCCCCTGCAGCAAAGCGGTGACTAGAGCCCAGATGAACAGAAAGAGAAAGTGCTGCCCTTCAGCTCCATGACACTTATTCTTATTTTTACAAACGGCCGAGGAATGATTGAAATACGTCTCGCTGAAGTTTTAAAAGTGAGAAGACTACGCCAGGAGGTTTGGTAACTTAGGCAAACCCAAACCAGTCCAAGTTGCTCATTATCCAGCACACTTCGATCCACCTCCATCCCCCTCTTATCCACTCCAGAAACGGCTGAATTTTGGAGACTGTGACCTTGACGGCAGCTCACACCTTGAGGGCGGCTCAAACAGAGTCAGACCGAGTTATTACGAACATACTTCCCTTTTCTAATTATGCCCCTGCGTCTGGATCCGAACACCGAGGCAGCGAAATCCACACCAAACCCCTCGCCCTTTCTACGGGGAAGGATAACAAGTGACTGCCGCGCTGGAGAGCTGGGATGAGGTTTGCGGGATAAATGTGGGAAAGAGAATGCATTGTTTATAGAGTTTCATAAATAAGCCAAAAAACATGGATGAATGAACCACAAATGCTCGCTGTATCAAATCAAAAATGGCTAGAATTCAATGTTACGCCTCATTTCATCTCAGTAGAAAGCCCATATCGCCCAGAAAAAATCCTGACAGTGCAGTTTTCCTGGGCACACTTTAAGATGTTGTTCCTTCCTGTTTGAAGAATGTCCCTTAATGGCCCAGGTACATTATTTAACTCCATTGCCTTTGTATTTTAACTGAATTACAGGGCTACAGCGGTGCCAGGCTGGTGTCACTAACTCCCGTTTCTTTTGCCCGGGTTCGCTCAGAGCCATAGATTTTCCTTCTGCCGCGCTCGGGGGGGAAAAAAGCCAGAGCGCTGACATTGAACAGCGGAGTATTAAAGCGAAGGGAGTTAATGTATTCGGCCGCGTGTGCAGTGAGTGGCAGCCAAGATGGAGCCCGCCCCTGCCAATGTCAGAGAGGAGGGAAACAGACCTGGCCTCTGATATCAATTATTAAACCCCGCGATTACGATATTACATTTGCAGCGGTAAAAGATGCATGGCCTGATAGTTTATTTATCCGCATTCGAGAAAGTAACAAAACAAATACAACAGACCCTCTCGGTGTGCGTTAGTGTGTGTTCATGTTAGGCGGAACATAACGCTTGAATTCAACGCTTGAAATATCCGCGAAATAACGAATATAAAGAGAGAGCGTATCCATTTTAGTTCCTCACAGAGAGCGATTCATGTTCATTTTGTATTTTTCAGCACTCAAGCTTGTGGTTTTCGTGCCGTTTTGCTCTCTGAAAGATGTACAACATGCTTATTAAATCAGCGCTAAAAAAGGCTTTTGACCACTTCTACAGTGCTCCAGGATTAACTGTTTTGGGGGTTATCTGGGCCATATCGTTTTGCATATCGTTATCGCGATATAATTTTGATATTGTTGTAATGTTTTATATCGCCGTGGACACGATATAATTCATGTTACACTCCATCAGAGCAGCATAAACACTGACGGTAGAACACGGGGACAGGTGCTTAAAAAGTCAAATGAAATGAAGGATGTAAACTGCTTGAGTAGATCATATTTGCGAGGAAATCAGTAAGCTGTTAAAAAAATAAATGAATGAAATATCACTGAATTAATCTTCCCAATCCACTCCTGGAACCGCCACCTTAACGTGGTGGAGGGTTTGAGCCTGAATGATCCTGGAGCTCTGTTGTCGGGGGCTTCGTGCCCCTGGTAGGGTCTCCCAGGGCAAACAGGTCCTAGGTGACGGGTCAGACAAAGAGCGGTTCAGAAGCCCCTTATGAGAGACCAACAGGCCCGGTTAGAACCATGAGGCCGTCCTTCTGTGGACCCACCACCTGCAGGGGGCGCTATAGGTGGTGGCTCCAACAGCTGCCCCCACGACCCGGCGACGGACAAGTGGAAGAAGATGGATGGATGGATGGATAATCTTCCCAATAGGCGTAAGGCTGGGAATTTTAAGTAATTTGTCCATTGTCAATTATATCGTGATATATATCGTTATCGTGATATGTCTTTTTTATATCGTGATATAGATTTTAGGCCATATCGCCCAGCCCTAGGTTATCAAAGTGATTTTTTAAATTCTAAATTAAAGCGGACATTAATTAATAAGTCGAAGAATGTAATTCTCCAAGGACTCCAGTCTGCAGCTGTGCCGTTATCTCTCCTGTGCAATGTAAACTCCCCCCACAAGGACACGCTACGGCGATTAGACATACACAACACTTCAAGGCCAGGAGCCTCCGACACAACACCATACATGTCCTGCCCTGACCTACCCCCCCCCCTCACTCTGTCCGTCTCTCACATCGTTATCCTACCTAAAGTCCCTCCCTCCCTAATGTACCAATGAAAAAATTCCAGCGAGTTTTCCGCTCGTAATGTGTATCATCATAATCTTGTGTAAAATTGTCTATGTATGTGCTTTGCTTTATTGTGATTTATTTTCCTGCAACAATAAGGGGCGCCATGTAACGGCTGCCCTGGTGCGTTTAGCGCATCTGCGCGAACGTACCGTGTAAAATTCCTAGTTGTGAACCTGTTCATAACAATGGCAATAAAACCTATTCTGATTCTGATTCTGATTCTGATCTGGTGAGAGGCTCCGTCAGCGGTGAAAACCTTCCAAACATTATGGTCCTGGAGAATTGTAGAGACCACTGAGATGGAAAGTAAAGACGCCACATGCTGACCCACTCATACAGCTGCTGGGTCACTACAACAATAGCAACTGTTATTAGTTGACACACACACAGACACTACCGCTCAAACGTTTGGGGTCACCCAGGCCAGTTCTGTAGCTTCTCTAATCGCAGTTTTCAGCAGTGCTAGCATAATTGCACGTGGGTTTTCTAAATCATCAAAAACATGTAAAACATATTTTGCAGCGAATGTAATGCGAGTGCAGAAATGATCACATGAAGAATACACCACTATGTCACGTCAATGTGGTGGAGGTGTTTGAATTCAAATGACAAAATAACAAACAAACTTGATATTTGATAAGGCGGCATGCTGACCACTCATCCAGCCGCTGCATGGCCAAATACACATAATGATTGCCTTTTTTTTCTCCACATAAAAAGTTGCATAATGCACCTTTAAACCAACTTAAAAGGCGTCAGTCGGGACCCAAACTATGGCTCAATTATCAAGATATATGTGTTGACAAATTAAAAGAAAAACTATATACACAGGGGGGGAGGGAGGACAATTACAGCTGAACTTCCAGTGACAAGAGCCTTTCTGTGTCATTTCTGTGCTTTGTTCATGTGGGAATTATTTTTTTAGATTTAGTAGACCCAATTTCCATATATTATGTTTGGTTGATCAAGACTAGACTAAAACTGAAACGACTGAGTTATCTCCATCTTGACTAAAACTGACTTACAATATGTGTCAAAATGATCACTGCATGTGTTTATTATTTACCGTCCTTTCCCTGTGTGTGGGAGAAAATGTTCCATGTCTCTCTCTCTCTCTCTCGTGAAAAGAGTAAAAAACCTCATACCCTTTTGTCCAAGCGACTGCGGTGTTGTGTTGGTGAAAGTGGACAAATGGAGAGAGTAGGAGCATGTTCTTTTGGCACGTCTCCACTCACCTGTCCTCACTCCCTCAGGCTCAGAGCGGCTTGTTTTCTCTGTAGGATCCTCCGTCCGAGCCAAGACCGTCCTCTGGCGACAGTCCAGCTCTTAATCCCGGCCCAGTCCTCGCTATAGTGGCCAGTCCGGGTGACAGGAGCTCAGCGACTCCAGCGGTGGCCTGTGGCGTTGGCGCCGGCAGCCGAACATGCACAGGATTACGATGCACCTTATAGAACCACTGTCAGAAAGTGTTATTGTAGCAGAGGCGGGTAATCCTCGTGTTCTTCAGGAAATCGTACTGACATATTGTTGTTTGGTGTTTTATGTGGCTAACACTTGTTACTTTGTCTACATATTAAACATGTAAAGCATATACTTTTCCATATACTTTATTGTAAAATTTAAATATTGGGTGTTTAAAGACATGTAGGAGATCCAAATTCCGAATAGATACAGACTGCACAGATATATCTTTGGAATTGTATATGGTCATGTTTGATGTGGCCATACGGGGAAAACAAAGCGGGTACACAATAAACTTTGTCCCATTTCTCCACCGCTACTTTAACAAATGCTGAATTATGAGTGTATGTTTCTACTAAATACATTACAGAGTCATGGAGAGGAGCAAAGTGATTCCACAGCCCATAATTACTAACGGACAATACTTAAAACGGACAATACTAACCAGGAAGCTAAGGTTAGCTTCATGCTACATATGCTAGGTTTAGCTACGAGTGCCGTTTTTCGCGTCTACTGAATAATTTGCTGTGAAAAAAACCTCCATATGGATCTGATTTTGACTTGATTTTATTGGTGTGTGATAAATATGTTTATAGTTTGCTAGAAAACGACTAACAGCGTAAAATGTTGTGATTCCAATGACAGGTTTTCTTCCCCCTCGGCTAGGCCACACCCGCTTTGCGTGACGCGCTGCCGTCTGTGTTCATACTTCATAATATACAGGGTTTGCTTAAAGTCTTTAAAACTCGTCAAACTGGACTCCAACTGGTATTTAGTCTGAATATATGGAAAAATAATGACATTGCTGAAGCTTCCGTTCATCAAAAGTTCAAAATCAGGGACCAAAACACAACTAAGTTTTAGCGGAAATTGTACACAATATTTTGCTCAAAGTTTGCCCGTTGTTTTCTTTGGGGATACAAATGAGATTAAAGAAAGAAAAAAACACCCACATTGCAGCTAATTATGTAAACCCGTATATTGCAAAATGTCTTCAAAGGTAATAGTGTATGTCATGAGCAATCACATAAGCCCTATTCAAACACACAAACAAACCTGCTCTAGAAGTAGCATTGCATAACAGGATTGTTGTCCCCATTGAGTGTCATGATCTGTTTGTCATTTCCAGGGTCAAATCAGCAAAAATGTGTGAATTACTCACATCACTAATTTCCTGTTTACGCTTTACCAGGGTCCCCAAGTAATTCTCATCCCATGCAAATACGGCAATAGCTGATTTGCTTGCAGCTTGTTTTTAAACAGTTCATCTTGGATTGAATAACGTCACACAATTTTAAATAAATAAATAAAAAAAATAAAAAAATAACTTCCTGAGAGTGAACTTCATGCAGGTCTAGCTGTTGCCCGTGTCATAAACAGTCTGAGTACCATTTGGCTTGTATCAGACTGTAACTAATTGATCCCAGTGGACACAAATCCAAATCAGACGCATGTCAGCCATCTTGCTATTAACCACAATGTGTTCCGATAACGCGCTTCATCTTCCCCCGACAGTGCCTGCAAACCACTCAAAGGTCAGACATCGGCATCTGCAGACCTCCGTTGCTTCATTCACCGCTATCAAACTCGCAGACCGGTTTGTTGACGTGCGGTGACAGGAATACGGCTAATTACTCCCGTGTACGGCGCTAACCGCTAACAAAGGAGCTAATGCTGATAACAAGGACACAACTTGTACTGCGCCCCAAAGCCAAACAAGGGAGACAGAGGCCTGCAGCTTAAAGGCTACATTTACAATTTAAATATGGCACAAACGCATTATCAACTCAGAGAGGGCGGGAGATCACAGCGAAGGTGGTATTTCAACGAAAGTTTACTGAGTTTTTTTGTATATATTAACATTTTGATATAAGGCGAGTTTTGAAGTTTCATGAGGCATGGTCCCAATGTTGGCCAGATTTAAAGGTGATCTCGGTAATTTAACAAAACAGTCCACTTCAAATACATTTCAGGCACTTTGATGTCATTAGAATGCTTTCGACATCAGGAGCTGTTAGAATAATGTTAATGTCCAACTCAAAAGTGACAGCTGCTCAACAGTACATGTTCTTTTTTGCTGCTCGAATAAACATTTGAGAAATATAACCATTTTGGGGATTATTGTTCTAAAGGGTTCACTCATTTACCTGAAACGGCGATTCTCAACTAGCTCTGGGATCAACGTTTAATCTAGGGAAAACCACAACCCTCATTTCAGCTCATTCATTTTCATTTCATTCATTCATTTATTTCAGGCAACATTACAGTATGTAAACAAGATGATCCATTTCTACCGGAAAGGGAGTGGGAAGAAGATCATTTATTTAATCCCACCCCCAGTTCCCCATTCAGAGCTTAATACATTCAGCTTCACTGTTACTTTGTTCAAGGATTATTATACAAATGTTATATCATGATTATTATCATAGTCTAACATAGCACAACGTAATATAAACACAAATTCATGAATAGAAATAAATACTTAACGGCAAGATATGTCATGTGCTCCTTGAGGATGACTTTTTTTCAACTAAAAAGTATTTATACAGGAGGGCCGTTCTTGGCGCTATTCTAATAGTAGTTTCGTGTTAGCTGTTAGCGTCAAGACAAAAGCACCGCGATGAGCACGGATGCATCCTCGGTGAATTATCTTTCCTCGATGTTTTTCACATGACTGTCCACCAGTAGGCTAACTCACTGCATGCCATGTAATCTTGAGCTATTAAAGAAATAGGCCACTGTTTTTACATACTGATTAATGTTGTTACCTGAGCTCAGTCACGCGAATGTTGTTAGCATTTAGCCTCTCCCAGCAAAGGTATAGCTCCAAACTGGTGAGTTTAGAAGCTGAGAAGACTCCTTTAAGATAAGATGAGATAAGACTTTATTGATCTCACACTGGAGAAATGCACTTTTTCATTTATTTGGACAAGACACCGCTACTACCTTAGAGGAAAATAACGGGGCAGGACGAGCAGCACCTCCTGAGGATCCACTCTGGAAGTCACGTGACGCTCTCGTGCAAACAGCCCATTGGATATTTTCTCTGAGTTCGGTTGGTTGAAGCATTGTTCAAAAGGCCAAGAATCTAAATGTATCACACGAATTGTAGGCAAAAGCCATAAGCCATGAAAACTACCCTACACTATTGGCTCCCTACGCACCAGTTGAGAACCACTGACCTAAAACATGCACAGCAGGAAAATCCTTCACCTATGCAGTCCTGACCATGACGAATGGGATAAATGCAAAATAAAGACCTCTTTAACCCTATCAATAAATTCCAACTTTAAACTTTGGTCTTGGATTCCTCCATCAACATAAAACGTGCACACTTTGTTTTATTGTAAGTGGGAACAAGTGGGAACTGGGACAATTGTTTCAGTGGGTGAAAAAAAACATGCAATTATAGAAGAAACAATGGATCTAATTGAGGCGACACAATGTGACGTTTTCAACAATGTACATTAGCCACAGAGACATTTTCTGTGAGCCAGAATGATATTGTCCATGGGAACACGCTCCCCCTACTCCATCTGTGAGTGTTTAGCCGAAAGGGCTGATGGCGCCTCGTCTGCCCAGGAGGCAAGCGCCACGCTGGGCACGAGATGAAACCGTCTCTGCTGAAGCTCCGGAGCCCGGCTGTGTGAGCAGGGATGAGCCAAGAGCTGCCGCATAAACCTCATAATCTGGGAAGAGGATTTGAAGGGAAGAAAAATGAGCAGAGATACCTTCACTGTGGCCGTTAAGAACATCACAAGCAACTAGTGTCAGTGACGAGAGATCCAATAGAAGGTCCTATATTATTCCATCAATCCATTTTGCACGTTTACACAGTGCCCAACATGAATCGAAGTGCTGCACAGACATAAAAGAAGTTGCTAATATTGATGCTACTGGTTGGAGATACTTGTTCTAGCTTTTAGAAAGACGAGCTTAGTAATGAAGACAAAGCGGCGCTTGATTCACCAGATTGCGTCACGTTGAGCGGTGTTGACTTTATAATTGTTGCACGGCTTTGTGGCCTTTGTTCACTCTCCCCTGAACAAATGGAGGCTATTCTGAAAAATCTATAGTTTCAGCTTGGACCTTACAGTAACACCGGAGTGTGTTTGGCCTAAAAAAAATAAGAATAGAATTTACATATATACAGTACTGGTCAAAAGTTTGGAAACACTTTTAACGTATCAGCTTTTCTTATAGTAAATAGTATTTTCAAAACTATTTACATTGTCTGATTCTTATTGAAGGCTTTAAACTACAAATGAACACTTATGTAGCACACAAAAGAAAGGATGAAATAACTCAAAATATGTTTTACATTTAAAATGATTCAAATTCATTGCCACCCTTTATTCTTGGCAATTTCTCAATGAGCTTCACAATGTCGTCACCTGAAATGGTTGTCAACAGTCTGTGAAGTCAAAACCATTTCTGTGTGAACAGTGCAAAGCAACATTTTGAAGGATCTACTTCATAATGCCTAACGTGAGAATCTACAATGTAAGTAAGTGCTTTATTTGTCATTGCACAAGCGTGAAACAAAATAGTCCTGAGCTGCTGCGACTAAATGCGCCTCCACTGTGGGCCAACCTGACCAGCATGTTTTTGGAGGTAGAGGAAGCCGTAGCACCAGGAGGAAACCTGGCTGGCTTCAGTCTCCTCTGATCCTCTGAAACGGTGCAGCGCCTCCTGGGTTTTTCCCTGTTTCAGAGCGTGGTGTCCTGCACTGCTCAGCTCCTCCACCTCCTCCTTCCTTCTGTGCAGCTCTCTCCACGCCACAACAGTCTTTCACCATCTTCCTCTCGTTTGTCCCTTCCTTGTTTCCTGTAGCTCCTCTTGTGCTGCAGCTGTGGGGGCTCCTGGTGCCTCTTCAGTGTCTCAGAAGAAGAAATGTGTAGGTCTCAAATGGGTTTAGCTGATAAGCTAGCTGTTCACTTTTAAAAAGCTGCTTTCTCCAGGACCATTATGGACTCTCTGCAGTAAACAGAAATCCACAGAACCCCACATAGTTACGGCAAAGATGTACAAAAGTATCCAGTGAAACAATGTGGAACAGAAACCACAAATGCAGTTTGCAGAAAAAGGCAAAAAATGCAGTCGTACCGAGAGAGACAATCTAATATAGTCTTGAAAGGGTTTCCAAACTATTGAACGGTACTGTACATACATTTAATGTTGTACTCACAATATACACAAAGAAAAAGGTAGTTCCCGTCTCAAGTCCAAGGAACATATAGGATGCTTATCTCACTGAGCTAAACAGTCCTTGCTATTCTGCATTTATGGTTTATGAGTTGAGTAATTCCGCTTTCTTGTAGTTTTATGTAACTATGAAACGCGCTGGATGCACTTCTAATGTGACTGGCAGGTTTATGCTCTGCAGAGAGTCAGGGGGGATGAGATAGTCGTATTTATTAGGCCATTTTGTGACCGGGGATAATTTGCCTGGGTGCTCACTGTCGGAACCGCTGCCTATGAAATGTTGAACACAGAGGAGCGCTACCTCATGACATCGGGAGATTGAGCTCCAGGGAACAGTATTAGACGCTCAAGAAAGTGAGTTTATCATAACACGAGCGCTTAAATGTTCTTCATCCCTGGCCCAACTTCTCTCCGTGTCCCTCCTTCTGCATCATGCCCTCCTCCGTCATGGCTTTCTTGTTATTTATACATCTCCTGCCTTAACCTCAGCGCGGGGGCGGGGAGTCTGCGGGCGACACACTCATCCTCGTCACTTTGAACACGCGGCCAACCTGACGCTGACATGGCGGCCGCGCCGGGGAAGGTATGAATATTCAGTCCACGGCGGGCGGCTTTGATCTCCAGGCGGCTGTCCAATCCCATCGAGGCATTTGGAGGAGATTAGGGCTCTTTCTTATAAACCCAGAGACCCGAGACGTGAAACTCGCCAACCAACAGCAGACATCATTAGCTGGCATTGATCAGAGCAGGGATGTTCAAAGTTAGCGGCGCCTAAAAAGACCTCGTTAGCCAGTTTAAAACATGCCCGGGCATCTGACATGACGCTGGCACGACTTCCACGCAGCAGAGGCGTTATCAAGGTGACCGCGGGAATTTCACAGTCACAGGGCGTAAAGAAAATGATTTGAGAAAAAGAAGGAACGTGGTTGCTTTTATCTACGCTTGTAACAGGGATCCTGCTTGTAGATCTCTCAGAAAGTCTTACGTTTTGGAAAGAGTATACTGCATCGCTCGGCTACTCTGGTATTCGATCAGTTTTCCAGTGGACTATAAACACATTCATGACAAACAAAGTCAAGCCAAAATCTGGTCCACATGGATGTTTTTTCACAGATAATGGTTCAGTAGAAGCGGGGGGAAAAAAACTGCACTTGTTGCTTAGCTAATGTTTTTTGGCTCTTGAACCACTTTGCTCCGCTCTATGTCTCTTTATCTTTATTCAGTGGAAAATATATAAATAATTCAGCATTTGTTAAAGTAATGGTGGAGAAATTGGAGAACGTTTTTTTTCTCCCTTGGCTGCTTCGAACATGAGCATGGGCGCCTCATATCTCTTTCCAACAAAGTTCAAAATTCTCATTGGCCGATACTCCAAATAGAGCTTTTTCAGTTGGCTTTATGAAGTTAATATGATAATTTTACGAATATTTAGGGTTAGGGATTAAGGAAAAGGGATTTGGGTAAGGTAAGAACAATGTATGGGCGGGATCATGAAGATAGACGTTTTTCCAAGTCTCCAAACTCTAAGTCGGAAACTGCCGTAAGAAGAAGAAACTTCATGAGCCGATACGTATTGCGATACAGTAAGTCAGGGGTGGGGGAAGCTCGGGCCTCAGAGCGAGACCATTGGACCAGGCCCCACAAAGCACTTTTCACATTTAATATAGTATAGATCAGGGTCATGTGATTGTACGTGACGTATCGCGCTGCAGTGACTGACTTTATGGACAAGTGCTGCATCACGGTGACCGCTACGAAAAGGAAGGTGGATCTCGGATGTTGCATTATTCCGGGAAAAATGTACAAATGATGAATTTTTTGTCAAAGTGAAAGACCAGTGTGCCGAGTGATGAAAAAGGCGAATCTAGAGTGCCATTACACTATTTAAATACAGCTACGTGAAAAGTTACACAAAATAAAACATGTCGATTTTCTGAGCGGATAAAAAGGGGTTCTATATTAGGGTGACCAGACGTCCCAGTTTACCCGGGACAGTCCCAGTTTTGAGTCCTCTGTCCCATGTCCCCACACATTCTTCCAAAACCATTAATTTGTCCCAGTTTTTCACAAGATCTGTCCCAAGTGTCCCAGTTTTTGGCCAATATGATCCACAAAGTAACCAACTTAGCTTGAAAATCCATGTTTTTGGGCCATGCAAAAGTCCATTACCAAGTAGTAACCAATAAAAAATATCAAGTCTATCATGTTAATGCTGATTGGTGCATGGTGTAAGATATTAACTAGCGGATTTACCATTTAGTGTGAGGGAAACAGTCAATAAATGGCTCCCTGGTTGACCATGCAACTAGTGTCCCGGTTTTTTAGTCAGAAAATCTGGTCACCCTATTCTATATTGTAAAGCGTAATAACACCTTAGGAGCGCTTCGACGTCCGCGCAGTAATATCTCACTTTACTTATTTAGAAAATCGACATGTTTAATTTTGTGTGACTAGACCTGGATCGTGTAAAGGCTCACGTAACCGTATTTAAACAGGGAAAACGTGGAACAGCTTAGTAGCTTCTAACTTCACCCCAGTCTGGACGCTGTACCTTCGCTAAAGAGGCTAAACGCTAACAGCATTTGCGTAACATCTCAGTGTGGGAAAACGGTGGCCTGTTCCTTTGTGTTGCTACTGGAAAACGTGCATGATAAAAGTGCCTCGAAAACACAGGTATTGAAAGTATTGCGATACTTCATAAATCTATTCTTGGCATTGCGATCCGATATTTTGTCCCAGACCAACAGAATACGACGCAAATTGAAATCGAAACAGTCATAAGCCTTTGCCAGCTAACAGTTTGTCCGAGTAGCTTTCCTCCCTTTTCCAAACGTCCCCTTAGGATGATGAGTCTAAACCGATTACAGTCTTGGAGAAACGACTCAATACCCCGTTGCAGACGCAATTTACGTCAAACAGAATCTGCACATAGTGAGGTGCATATGTACACCTCGGGATTGTGTCATAAAATTCTCATGAATAAACAGTAGTAGATTGCAAAATGTAAAATACTCGAGTTTTCTTTAGCAGATCTTGGTCTATGTTTGGAAGCACCCATGACAGTATGATTTTTCTGTTAAAGCAGTACTAAGTAACGCGTTTACCTTAATAAATCCTCTCCTTAGTCCCTCTGGGGGTGATACAAGTGTTAATGGGATGATTGGAGGGTCTTTCATCGCCCCCTGGTGTCTCTCGCCAGAAAACCATGCTTGCAACTTGACTGCCACCGGGTCGGAGCAACCAATACACACTTATAGAATCACAAAGAAGAAGCTAACAGGCTAACGGGCAAAGCTAACTGCGGGCTAGCGCCACTTTAAACAGTATTTACAGCCAAGTTTGAGTGAAAAAAAAATATTTCCATTGTATAACTGGAGGTACAACAGCCCTCTCTCCCTTCACCCTTTCTGTCAGCGCAGTATTTCCTCTCCAAGACATTTAATAAGTAAAAAAATCGTAACTTGCTACCTGCAGTTGCGCTTATGGCCTCTAGGGGCAAGAGTTACTTAGTACTGCTTTAACATTACATTTTCAACATTTCATCCCAAACTCTATAGAGAAAAAGTAAAACTAAATACATTTCCATCCCTTGTGTTGAAACATTATCTTGGCTATAACGGCACAGGGTTGGTTTTCTCAAAGCATTAATCATTTTTATTATGAAAAGTTTAGCTCACGGCCTCTGCATTGTGCCCGCATTGCACCTGTTACTTTCCTCGACGCTCACTGAGACTCGATATCCATTTGCCTGAACCATTTGGCTCCGAATAGACGCCGTCTGCTCTTTGTTAATGCTCTTCCACCTACATGTTTTTTTATTTATGTAATTTTTTTTCCCCCACTTTCTCTCTGTTGGCTGCGTCTTTGATGAACGCAGACACAATTACTCAAATGCCGCTTCATTTTCATATAAAGTGTCCGGAGCCGACGGGCCGCGGAGGAGGAGAGAGTGCTTCTCCAGAGTTTTATTAAACAGCGCATTAAAAACAGCGTGGGCTTAATGCTGGAGACGACAGGAACGAAAGCAGGTGAAGGAGGCCGTCGCAAAACACGGAGGAGAAAGTTAAGGTTATGCAAGATCTTGAGCTGTAGGTCTTGTGCCTCGGAGCCAACTGACAGGAATATAGGCAATAAAGATGGTTGAATTATTATTTCAATATTAGAAGAATTTGCATCGTGTGTCTCCTGAAGCTCCTGAAGCTCCTATTTCTCTTGTTTTCAAACAGTGAAGGGGGGAGAGAGTGTGATTTATTTTTATGCCAAATTGATAAACTCTAAACATTTTACAAGGATGACTGTTCTACCCTATAATATACGTGGGTATATGACAGGCTTACATTAATATAAACAACTCACATGAAGTGATCTGATCATTACAAATATGTGAGATCAGTTATTTCTTGAACTAAATTACAAACACATGGCTTCAGCAGTGGTTATTTTATTTTATTAGGCTAATTTAGGTATTTCATTAGCGTGTTCCCGCTAGCTTTAGCATGCTATTGCTAACCGCGGAATTTTGCGCGGCGATCAAAAATACAAAGGTTAAAAGGTTCTTAGCTTCACGATGACAAACAGTACGCCCATATTCACTTAGGTGGTAAAAATGTTTTTAGGGCGTCGAGAGCCAAAACTGGTATCGGTTCAGTATCAGATATTTGTAGCCCGATACCCGATATCGTATTTTTTTGATGTATCGGCTCCGACACCAGTATCAGTTCTGGCTAATGGACGTTCACTGGAGAGTAAGTAAGGATTAAACGACGAGGAGCCGTGCATTATACAGTTCATCAGCGAAGTTCATTAAAGCGGTTTGCTTTAAAGAGGACAAATGGAAAGTTATCTCCAGGTTTTTCAGGACTCCTGAAATAACTGCAAAAATATGGGCATGGAAATCTTGACATTTGCTGGTACTGACATAGGCACCCATACTCATAATTCTGGACATGCCCAAATATCAAGTTGTTCTGATGACATTTTCATTGCCATCAGAACGGTCTTTAAGCGATCTTTTATTAAGGAGCCCCTTCTTGCAACCTTGGGGGTAATCCCAGATAGCTTTGTAGGAAATAGCAGGAAATACCTCGTGCGAATACTATTGACTGCCACTCTCAAATGTATCACTTTAAAATAGCTGAAATTTGAACCATTTTATTTTTTTTCACAAATTGCAGCTTTATCAATGTTGGGTGCAATAAGTTTTTTTTATTAGTTTTTCAATTCACATTTTTATTTGGTTATGCAATGGAGTCATTTTTACACACAGTCACAGTTTACGCTTATTCACATTGATATTGTTCCTTTCAAAAAATATTTAACTTTGTGAGGCTTTCACTTTTCAATCACTTTTTTTTTTAATAAACAAATAAGAAAGAACAAAAACAAAACCTCAAATTTGTCATATTCTAGTCTCAAGGCAAATGTTAGTCTTTCCAGCTGGACAATTTCTTTAACACGGTCTATCCGTTCTGCTAATGTGGGTGGTTTGTCAGTCATCCATTTCCTTGTCATCCATCACTTTTTTTTTTTACAAGCGACCAACATGATATTCCATAGATACCATTTACAAAAACCTTTTATACAATCTGGCCGTTTACCTTAAAACATAATCTCAACATTTAAAGGAGTTTTCTAAGACTTTGTCAACACTACTCTTAATGTTTACCCAACATTGAGACAGTTTGGGGAATCTAAAAAAAACCAACATGATTTATCTGCATTTGAACCTCTTTGTGCTGGTGTTTAATAAAAAAAAAAACACACTTGCAATAAGGGTTTTACTACCAACAAAAGGTTAGACACAGGGCTTTTAATTGCAATTTCATTCCTTCCGGTACGTGCTTTATTGTGTGATATCCAGTTTACCTGTTTGATCGAATGCGTGTGAAGCGACGGCCTCAATTCAATTGGAATAATCCCCTGCTTCGTTTCCTAATGCAGCGCTCATTTAATAGCACAATCTAATTAATGCTTGTTGCCGACACGTTATTCGTTTTCTCGCTCGGTGACCTTCAAACTGTGTGGGAAAAAGCAGCCATCTCTCCCTGCGTCCGAGAAACCATTTCCAGTGCGACGTGAAACAAACACGATAAGATTGACGCTATTGTCCCGGGGGAAAATTGTCCTGCGCCGGGGACATCTGATATGTCATCTGGGTTCAAGATGCTTTATAGAGCTTCCTCAAGACCGGTCTCCGGCGCGGGGCGATAAACAGAGCACAGGAAGGGAACAGGTCTGCTGCACAATATAGGAGTTTATTTTAGTTATAGCGTCTATTTTTGGACAACAGATAAACAGTTTTCCCACAGTAATAGCTCAGTTACAGTTATGCAACAGTGCAAAAGGAGGGAACTTGGGTTTTAAAGGTCCTATATCATGCAAAATCGACTTTTTGGAGCTTTTAGCCATGTTGTTATGCTATTTCCTTCTTCTTCATTCACGCAGTTCTAAGTATCCTGGGCTCTGAGCAGCTGCTCCGCCCTCTCCTGGAAAACCACTGAAGTGCCCGACGTCTGTAATGTAATGCCTTTCGGTTTGATTTGAATTGATAGAAAAAGCGTATTCATTATTTCTGTTGTAATAAATAAATAAATGAAAAAATAAAAAAGGAAGTGCCCGACGCTGCCCCTGCGGGGTGAACAAACGCACCCCTGAGCGTCTGAACAAGAAGAAGGAGCTCTTTCTGACCTACTCTGGACGCCTGTTGTTTTTTCTTACCTCACGATAATGTCACGGAGAAAAGCGCGTTTGGCTGCGAGAGGAACTGGACTTTATTCAACCGTCCTAAAGAAGAGGCCGCTCGCCAGAAGTTGGAATTTCTATCAGCCAAAATAGTGTTTGTCTGTGACGGTCACTTCACTGATGGTGGTGAACCTTGGCCAGAACCAAAGTGGATTAACTCTTATAACCAGCACGATTCCCACAATGGGAAAGAAAAAAAACACCCGATTAAGAGTCAATGTGAGTTAGCCATTTATGAAGCCGTGTTGCAAATGTCAACTGCTTATAACTGCATCGTGAAGTAACTATTTTTACTACTGCTAAATTCGGGGAGAGGGGGCGGAGTTAACTGAATCCAAGCGTTTTGTCTTCCGGGTTTGAAAAATCCCCCCAGAAAATACTAATATTTCTCACAAAACTAGTGGTAAAGTTACAATATATCATATAAATGCTAATACTTTACTTTGGAATGGCTAAAATAGCAGGATACAGATCCTTTAATACTTATTATATGTTTTTGTAAGGAGGGTAGACTTATCGCTACTTAGTCCAGTTTGAATATGAACATACATAAACATACACAGGGAGTGAATAAATATGGAACAAAACTGCCCCTTATTGATTCAATTTGGGACGATTACATATTTCTAGGGACGGTTTTGTAACCGGACGCCGCTTCTGATTTTTATGTCTATGAACCGGCCTGTACCAGTTCACAGTTAGCCTTTTACACCGATTTTTATTTCACTTTTAAGTCTAATAGTCAGTTTAGGAAATTTTTTTGCAACATAGCAACTTTGACTATAAAAACAAAACAAGTAAATACTCATAGGCAAATAAAATGTATTCTAATTAAATTGGGCCGTTCAGGTGAAACCGTGTGCCTTTTCTCCTCATTAGAAAGCTTTTTTTTTTTTTTTGTAAACAACCGACACTCTTGGCTCAGGAGAGACCGCCGTCTGTGTCTCATCAAGTCGCGGTGTTTTTAATATGCGTCGGGAGAGCTCTCTAACCTTTAAATATGACTCTTCAGAATCACTCAAGGATCATTTTCACGGGCGCGATCTGATTACGCTCCAGCGCCGCTGCGTGTGTGCTAGCGGCGGCGTTAGCGACGGCATTAGCGCCCTCAGAAATAATTAGAAAACGGAGATTTGAAGGAGCTGGGCCGGCAGTCGACGCCTCCTCACATCAGAGCTGCAAACAGACTGATGATTAATGAGCAAACTCGAGTGTGTGTTTGCTCCAACAAAAACATGCGTGTGATGAAAAGCCTTCATCACGCTAATGCGATGTTGAGCGGAGGTGTATGCATGGGGTGGGCAATTCATTTTCTCAAGGGGCCACATGAGGAACCTGAGACAGAAGGGCCGCACAAACAAGGACTCAAACTTCTTCTGCTCAACTTTAGCCTATAGTACATACTAGGGCTGGCCGATAAATCGAATTAAGTCGACTGATTCATGCTTTTAAAAACAGACGATGTGGAAAACGGCAAAATCGCAGGAAGTTCAGCTTCCCGATGGCCCTGCGTACGAAACTGTTCTTCAGTCGACTCGACCTGGTCCGTAGATTCCGCAGTCTCCTCCCTGAAGGCATTACTCTGAAGAGACTGTGTGATGGGTGCGTAGGGTCCCTGGTGATTCTGACGGCTTTGCGGGTGAGACGGGTGGAGTACATGTCCTTAATGGAGGGGAGAGGAGCTCCACAGATCTTCTCCGCTGCTCTCACAAAGCGCTGGAGGCTCCTTCGGCAGGAGGCAGTGCTGGCGCCGTGCCACACAGTGATGGAGCTGGTCAGGATGCTCTCTATAGTCCCTCTGTAGAAGAACCTCACAGTGATGGAGCTGGTCAGGATGCTCTCTATAGTCCCTCTGTAGAAGAGCCACACAGTGATGAGCTGGTCAGGATGCTCTCTATAGTCCCTCTGTAGAAGAGCCACACAGTGATGGAGCTGGTCAGGATGCTCTCTATAGTCCCTCTGTAGAAGAACCACACAGTGATGGAGCTGGTCAGGATGCTCTCTATAGTCCCTCTGTAGAAGTTGCACATAACAGAGGCAGGGACTCTAGCTCTTCTTAACTTGCGGAGAAAGTAGAGACGCTGATTGCTTTTCTTGACCAGAGATGTAGTGTGCATGGTCCAGGAGAGGTTCTCTGTGATGTGCACACCCAGGAACTTAGTGCTGGTCACCCTCTCCACTGCAGCACCAGTATTCAGTATTCAGTAACTAGATACAATCTCAAAGTATTCTCCCCAACACTGGGAGTGGATTAGCTGAACTCTGACAGTGAATTTGTTCCCATATAAATGTGCTGTGTACTAGTATTTCTTTATGTCCAAAGTTGTTATCGCGTGAAACCTCGTGGTGCTGTGAGGGCAAACAAGCTGTACACAAAACTCTAAACCATGTGAGTCACCCCCTCCTGGAGCCGCCCCCTTAACGTGGTGGAGGGGTTTGAGCACCCGAATGATCCTGGAGCTCTGTTGTCGGGGGCTTTGTGCCCCTGGTAGGGTCTCCCAGGGCAAACAGGTCCTAGGTGACGGGTCAGACAAAGAGCGGTTCAGAAGCCCCTTATGAGAGACCAACAGGCCCGGGTAGAACCACGAGGCCGTCCTTCTGTGGACCCACCACCTGCAGGGGGCGCTGGTGCAGCTCCAACAGCTGCCCCCACGACCCGGCAACGGCAAGTGGAAGAAAATGGATGGATGTGAGTCACAGTTTACAGGAAAACCATACGGAACACGTGATGGTCATGGGGCCAGCACACCACTTCTCAAAGCGGCGCAGGCTTTGCCCAGGTCTGGCTTTGACACCACCACGAAATGTGCCCGCCAAACACCGCTTCCCCTTGCTCATGTTAAAATCCCTCCACGGTCACCCACTCCCCCCATAATCCATTCACACTCAAGAAATCCCGGGAAATTTCCAAACCCAATATTCAGATTTCTTTTCATCCAACATCGCATAATTGCCTTTGACATTTTCGGGGGGCCGTGCTCCGACAGCGGCAAACAATTCAAACTGGGCTTTTAGGCAAAGTGTGGCGTTACTTTAAAAAAACGGCACGGGTCACAGCCCGGGCCAGAAACCTACTTAATGTCACATTTCATGCACATAAATTCAACGCGGGGGAGTCTTTATACGGTAACCGGCGCTGCACTGATTCTAACACGAGCTTTTGGAAGTAGAGGTTTTACTGTAAACCGTGTGCTCACATCGTCAGCCCTCCTGTTGTGCAGACTTTGCCTCATTTAGTTGACTGAGAAATGCAAAAAGGCGGGTCAATAATTTTCCAGGAACTATAGGGTACCAGACTAATTTCATGTCGTAAAACGGGGGTCTTTAATTTTTTTTAACCTTTATTAAATCCAATAATAATGACTGTGCTTTCAAAAGAATGCTATCAATCAGTTATTATTTTCAACTGTATGTTGCCAGTGGAGAGCTGTGTTTCTCTCGACACCTGAACCTAGCGTGTTTTCTCCAGTTGGGCTTTACCCAAGCAAGAGCAACCGTGCAATGCCTCATTTGAAAGCTAAGAGCTACAAAAGCGATTAACTATGTTGTTGCCACGTTTTTTGTCTCATCATATGAAAACTGGACTCGAAACATCCCCTGTTTGAGCCGCTGCCCTCGGGTTGAGGGTACAGGTGCCCGGCCCGGTCTAAAAACAGGGCCAGGCCGTCATTTGTGCCACAAGTCATTTTACGATGAAACAAGGGCTTCAGGGCTATAAAAGAATGTAGGTAAGGATTTTAACATAATTTAAATATTGAGGTTAAAGGTTTGAGCTCAGGCCTGTTCTCTGCATGTTGTCAATGTTTTGATCTCTTTGTGTATTTTGTAACTCACTGCAAAATGATTTCCTCACTGGGAGAATACATTTTCTACATTTTTTAAGCGTTTTTTGTTGTGTTTTTGTCTCTTTTTCGCCTTTATTAAGTCATTTTTTGT
This sequence comes from Proterorhinus semilunaris, assembly GCA_021464625.1. NCBI lineage: Eukaryota > Metazoa > Chordata > Actinopteri > Gobiiformes > Gobiidae > Proterorhinus > Proterorhinus semilunaris. The sequence goes on from CM038348.1 coordinate 37,521,493, forward strand.
AGCTTTTTTATCGTATTTTCACCACGTTTTTGTCGCCCTTTTGTCACATTTTTGTTGCGTTCTCGTTGCTATTTTGAGGTTTTCTGTTGTTATTGAAGCGTTTAGATTTGGGTGAAGCCAAACTGGAGAAAATGTGCTCGGTTCAGCTGGGGGTTAAGAGGTTAAAGGATCGGGAAACCGATGAGCCATTTGCTCTTTTGACGATCGCGCATGCATTTTTAATTAAGGTCTTTTTAAATAAAATAAAAAGCGTCATGGTGAAGGGCATCTCTCGGCTGTATAGTCATCACTCTGCTGAAGAGAGACAGCGAGAGACAAAGACCACGCCCCATTCCGTGACCTCTGTCGTAAAGCATGTGCTCTCTTTGCACCTAAATATAGCTCTTTTTTCTATTGCCTCCGTCTAAAGAGTCAACACAAGTTATTTTCATGCTGGTCTGTGTTGCAGGATACGACAGGCACACAATGAATCCACCTGAACAACTGTAAGAGCTAGAAACGAGTTGCGGCTGCAGCAAACGGCTTCGCCTCAACCACTTCCTCCTTTCAGGATTTAAAAGCGGCAAGGTTATTGTTTGGATAAAAGTAATCTTCGCACGCCGGGACTGAAAGGAAACGTATCAGAGAGTGCCCCTCGAGGATGCAGCAGCGTGAGCTCCGACGACACCCCCGCGTTCAAAGCAGATTCATGAAGGAGAGGCTCACGTTCAAGCGGCCCGTCGAGATCACTCAAACCGCAGCGTCAGCACTTCAGCATCCAGTGCCTCTCAGTCTGATCTGCAGCCCATGCCTGTAACATATCAAACCCTCTAGAAACACGCATGTGTGCAGATCACTTTAGTGCTGCCAAGTGCCCAGACAAAAACAAAAACACAAAACGTGGAGCCGGAACGCGTCAAAACCATAGACTGTATAAAGAATAGACGGCTCCTCCTCACTCCTCCCCGTTCACCACAATGACCACGTTCGAGGGGGAAATCATGGCGGATTTACAGGCTCCTCCTCCCCAGCTCTGACGAAGCATGTTCCTAAAAAGGGCATAAGGGCGGGATCTTGACTGTAGACCCGGCCCTGCTTGGCCCTCGCGGGGCGTGTAATGGGCGTGTATTTCTGTTGTAATCGCGCCCATGGCCAGGCAGCGACGTAAACGGCCTGTCAATCAAAGTCAGGCCCTCATTAATTATGCAAGATTTCTAAAATTTATACTACGATAACCAGCCCGGTGCCCCATATTGTTTTTAACCCGGCGTAATCACAGGAGGAATATCTAGCTCTAGCCACTTCTAAACCATTAGGCACCGGGCATTAAAGTTGTTTTTAACGTGTCTAAAATCCAATGCATTCCAATGGGGGAATAGCGGCCATATGGAGGAACTACAGCAAAGGTGGAGCAATGGCGGCCTCCGGTGTCGTAGTCACAAAGCAGAGCAGTCAGCGGCCATTGGTCAAAACCCTCTATTGAGTCACTGCTTTAGTTCCTCACACGACACCAGAGTGTTTTGGGACCCCGCCTACAACTCCATCTCCCGCCCCTGCTCTCCCGGGACCCCCTGAGGGATAATAGATGTGTTGTGCCCAGGGACCAAAGGGATTCAATGTTGTCCGGAGAAGAGAATGACCTGAAAACACCGTCCAGCTCCAAACCTCCCACCGACCTTATTTCTCTGTTGCAATGTGTGCGGCCAATGAAGTGAGAAAAAAGAACAGTTTTTCCATACTGAGATGTTCTTACCTGAGCTTAGACAAGCTAAGACCAGACAGGTACGCATCAACTCGTCTAAGCTCAGGTAAGAACATCTCAGTATGGAAAAACTGTGGCCTGTTCCTTTAAAAGACAGTTGGACACAAAGGGACAACTGGAGTAAGACTAAGAAAAACCTACAGCTGTTTCTCTTTTTTTATTGAATTAAATTTCCAAAGAATTTTGCAACAATTGGTATCTGTCGGAATCCAATTCAAGACTTTTTAACCTCTTCCTGCTGGAGGTGGCAGTTAAGAGGTTAATTTAGCCTGTTCTAAATCGCACAGTGTCGGCCCAGCTTTACACTGGCCTAAAGGCTGTGAGCTCCAGTCGAGAAGCTTTGAAATTTGGGTAAAGCCGAACTGGATAAAATGTGCTACGGTGGAGGAGGGTATAAGGTTAAAGCCCCACCACGTAACATTTCACCTTTCGGAATAAAAAGAAGCATTCATTTAATTAAAAAAACAATATATATATTGCGTTGACTAAAGGCAATGTGTGATTCAAATGGGTTCGTTTTTGTATCGGTGGGGACAGTATAGTTCAACATGTGACGCAGTGTGCCTTTAAATACATGTAATGCCTACATTTTGGCACAGTGTATCTATTCAATGACGATCAACGCTTGTAAATGACCTCAGTGTTATTGTGATGTATTTCTTGCCATATGGATTTATTGTGTCACTTATAATTGCCGCTCCGCTATCTCTCTCTGTCCTCCCGTTTCAAACCCATTCTCTCCCCGTCACTTCGTCCTTCTTTTGTATTCACCCCATTCACTCACATTAAACTCTGTCTGCACCGGTCACTCCAGAGGAATACGCCACACAGACGGCTCCATCTTTCCAAATCCCTGCCCATTTTTGATTCAATTCAAAGACGACTTCGCGGCAATATTGGGAAATGTAATAACCCGACTTTGTAAACAGATTTGCATGAATTGAGTGGATCATCCCGGGTAAACAAAAGAAAGTGTGCAGGTTGTTTGTTGTCCTTCCAAACAACCTCTGGACGTGGGAGAAGTGCTCTATGGGGAAAGGTTTCACATTTTCCCATCAGTTTTACCTCCAACACACGTCTAATACTGACCACTACAGACATGGAGCAAGAGCTGCAGCCACAGAGATGCTCTGACCCAGTCGTCTATGTCCCTGTGCTCTTCAACTAACTGTGATACGCTCTCCTTCCATCACATCCCACCCGCTAACAGGCTAATTATGCTAATTATCCCATAGCATTAGCCATATTACCCCAATAATGTTACACAAATTATAGGTTGAACACATTTATCATGATTTCACCTCTAGCTATATCATTGGAGCAGCTCCCCTATCGACCGCACGGTCAGCAAGACTCTTAAATCCATTAGGACTTCACTATAACACATATCGTGGGAGGATGGAAATCTGAGCAGCGTAATGCATTTTTTTGTTCATTATTACAAAAGGTCTTCATTTTGATTTCGCTTAATCATTTCATCATGGGATGAAGTAGATTCCCTTTTTCCATGATTAAGTACGTACACATGTTTTAAATTCCTGATTCGTTTACACATATATCTTCGATTTGCCCATAAGGAGTAACTAAATCCATTTCCTGCTACTGAAAGGTCACACTGTGATTGGTTAAATCCCCCGACCACAATTTGACTGTTATCATCAAATCAGGTATGTCCTTTTTTTTTGAAAGAAAAGCACAGACATTGAATTAATCAGAAATACTGTATCGACGTTGTTAATGTTGTGAATTCTAGCTGGAAACGGGTGATTTTTAATGGAATACCTTTTTGTATGTATTTCTAGTATATAGCGACCGTCGCCCCAGCGTTCTAATGGTTCATTGTTAGCTAATCGTCATTGATGATTAGAAAACCCTCGTGCAATTATGCTAGCACTGCTGAAAACGGTTGTGCTGATTGGTGGGAGACCCCAAACTTTGGAACAGTAATGTAAATAAATCTAAAAGTATAATAACATGGCTTACTCACATCAACAGGACACACCCCTGTCGCTCTACTTCAGAGGTCACCGGATCCGGACCCACGCGCCAACCAGTCCGGACTCGAACCTTGGATCGGAACTTTGGACCCGACCGTGAATCCCCTCAGACGAGCATGTGCCCTCTTTCTCTCCCTCCCCCCCTCTGACTGCAGATGAACAGTCCAGATGAACAGAAAGAGAACATCCCAGGACTAAGCAGGGCTCAGTGTGTGGAACTGAGCAAAGATAAACACCTCACTGTCACATGTGCACACTGTGTATAATAGAGGCTGTGCTTTCTGTTATTAAGAACAAATTCTTTTAGAGCAAAAAAAAACCCAGTAATAACAGGATTCAATAAATTGCATTGTTTTCAAATCGCAGTAATAGATTTAATAAAGGCTTAAAAATCCTCATATAACCGTGAATTAACCCCGTATGTTCCGGACCTTTGCTTGACCTTTTTTTTTTTCAATTCGGACCTTGATGAAATGTAATTCGAGACCGCTGCTACTTCATTTAGTTTCATGAAAAACGACTTACCCCAACATGGTGTAAAGATGGCCATGTATCAGGGAACATTGGATTTCAAATGATAAGATAAGATAAACTTTATTGTCCCATAGGGAAATTTGTCTTGGACTGGCCATGCTGTGGTTCATACAATAGCAATATATAAAAGATGCATTAAATATATTCAGGTACAAAAAGGACAACAGTCAGCTCATTCAGCATAATTTCAACAGTGGAATATGGCTGCTCCATAACTATCACAATACAACAATCACAATACAACAGAATGTGTTACACATTAAGGCCACAGTGTGTCCCAGTGTAACATCAGGCAATAAGAGAACATAAAAGGCCTAACAAAGTGGTAACTGCACTTGTTAAGAAGAGCCACTGACACAGGAATAAAAGAGTGTTTGTATCGGTGTTTTGTGGCTCTTATGGCCCGATATCGTCTCCCTGATGGTAAAAGCTCGTGTTCATTAAACAGCAAATGAGAAAGTTCTTTGAGAATGTGTTTTGCCTGTGCCAAGGCCGAGGATCCAAAGAGTGTTTTTAAAGAAGGAAACTCTTTCCTGCCAATAATCTTCATGGCATTTCGGACCAATTTCTCAATTTTGGTTTTACACAGGACAGTGAGAGGGCCAAACCAGGCAACCATGCCGTATCTAATTAGGCTTTCCAGATCAGCATTATAAAACCAAGACATTATTTTTGTGCTCACACCAAACGATCTCAGTCTTCTTAACCTGATCCACTCTACATTGGCCTATTCCGAAAAAAGCATATCCATACTATTTCATAATTAGAAATCTTTTACAAGGTTTTAAAATACAAATTTACTCACAGATGTGCTATTGGGGCTTGGGGATGTTGTGGATGTGAAGATTTGGAAAAAAAAAAATTGTGGGCAAGACTAAATGTGGTCTATTTTCAACTAATTTGATTTCCGCCTATAAAAAAACAGAAGAAAAGGAGCAAAAAAATCTTATTTTTACTGTAAAGAAGCAATATCTCAACCTAAATTGTAAATAAACCCTGTCATCAACATTTTCAGCAATTTTGGTGCCTATTGAACAAAGAATTGAAGGGTTTTACTGATGTACAATATAAAAAAGTCCAGGCGGAGACCAGCTGTGCCATTTTGGCACAATTTGGCACAACATTTGAAATATGGAATATCTCAATGAAAATGAAAATTTGGGATACTTTTACATATTTGGTCATGAAAATACTTTTTTTTTCTAAAAGTAAAGACACAATTTATATATTACAGCACACTTTATTGCAAAAACTATATACAGTAAACACACAGGTAATCAAAAGTAAAATAAAAGTTCAACAAAACTTTTAGACCCTCACCTTAGTATTCTTGTCAAAGCAGCCTGTGACCTGCTCTGCACTCCAGATGAACCTGGCTGTGGTGATGAAGGTGTGCTTGGCTCACCAAACTCTTGTTTCCCATCATCGTCATCACTGCTGTGGAATAAATCATAATAAATCTATGTTCAGATATGTGGTACAAATTTGGCACATAAGACTACAATGTTTTGTTTTTGACACACTGTGTGGATGTTACATGATCAATTGTGTCTCATATAGTATTGAAGTGATGGAAATAAAAAAGATAAATACTAATAAATCGGTTTTACATAGCACTTTACAAATCATACTCCCATACTCCCACGCTCCAACTATGATTCCCACTAAATAGCAATACACGTGTCTATACATATTGAATTTACACCATTGACATACAAATATACATTTACTTTACAAAAAAAAATATTCCTAAAACAGTTACCTTTCATCTGGCGGATATTCATAATTTGACCGGCTGGTTGTGGTCAAAAGGTCCGACTCGTCAGAAGAGGAGTCTTGAAGTACCATGTCTTCAAATGCCAGATCTCCAAGAACTATATCCCTTGTCTCCTGTAGAGTGTAAACACGCTTTTCCCTCTAAAAGCCATGGTGTGGTGACCAAAAGTGTAAAAATCTGCTCGAAAATACGCGAACTGCAACTTCCCCGTGCGTCATGCGCTCTGCGCGCCGAAGCTCACATGACTACGCAGCTTGACGCAGACAGATAACTCCACGGAATTTTATCCAATCAGCAAGCTCCATATATCCCCGGAAAGAGGACATTCTACAGAATCCAATGATACCAATCATTCTGTGACGGACAGAAGCCCTGGCGAATCACAGGCGAGCTTGTACAGACACTGTGTGAGCCACTCCGAGTCTCAGTTGCTGCGTTTTGCCCTGTTGTGACTGAAATACCGGGTCTTTTAGAGCCAAAATGGCGTCAAAAGGACGGTGCCATCTTACTCTTCTTCAGAGGAAAAATAGTTGGTACAATTGCGTATATGAAAACAACGAAACAGCAAAAGTAAGTCCGCAATTGCATGTTTTATTTTGATTTGCTGGTGTTTTTTGTGCAGTTTGATGCGGGCTCTGCTGAACATGTTTACTGCTGTGCAAATAAGCTTTACACCAATCGATTCAGTGAGTTGTTAGCTTTCTTTTGATATCTTCTTCGTAGTTCTGCGTTTCCTATTTTGTAAACCCAGAAGCAAAAACAATGACTTGGTCAAAACTTCAATTCTAGCCATGTGGTTGTTTTATTGCTAAGAGTTTGAGCTGTGTTACATTGATTTGAGTTTGGAGTGGATACTTTTGTTGAGGAGTTTCTGCTTGACAATTTGATGTATGATAAGTGTGTTTTGGTCGAAGCGGTAGCGAGATACGTGCGCATGTGTGTAACGCAGCGGGGCTAGTCCCCGGTACCGGGTACTCGCGAGTTAAAGACGTTAAAAAAATGAAGCCTCTGGGACAATTTGCGACAAAGAAAATCAACATGCACATTCCACTTGAGTAGGTTGTCAATATAAACACCAAGATATTTGAAGGACTCAACTTGTTCACTGCCACCAATAAGAATTGGGTCATGTGACATAAGCCCTTTGGGGTCAAAGACCATCTCTTTAGTTTTACCTACGTTAAGAGTCAAGTTGTGCTCCACGCACCAGGAATGGAAAGAGTCAATTTCATCAAAGTACATAGATGGACTTTCACCTTTTCTTAGTAAACTCAAAATGACTGTCGTCTGAGAATTTTAAGATTTTGTTGTTTGGCTTTTTGCTTCTGCATTTGTTTGTGTATAAAGTAAAAAGGATGGGAGAGCTTACAGCTCCTTGGGGCACTCCAGTGCTGCTTGTTTTTGCTTCAGACAAAGTGTTATTTACCTTCACTCGCTGTGACCTGTTTGTTAAAAAAGAGTAAAACCACTTTACCAGAAAAGGGCTAATCTGTAGGGCCAACAGTTTTTGTACAAGTAAGTGAGGGCGGACAGTGTCAAAGGCCGATGTAAAATCAGCAAATAGGAAATGATGATTTCAAACCCATGGGTTAGTCAGACCTGCTACTGTACAGGGAGTGGAATGTGCTCTGACCCTGAACACATTGCGTTAGTGAAATAAAACCAGCTTTATTTCCCATCAGTCGTTCCCTTTTTCCCGCCGCACTCTTTTACCTCCACGTCCATCGATTTAGCGCTCAATACAGTCTCCCCGTTTCCCTTCCAGTCTGGCAGCTTCGCCGCCCTATCGGTCCACGAGTGCGATGTATTGTTTATATTGTCTTTTCTTTTTGCCGAGCGCGCGCCTCACTCCGCTTGCCGCGCCTCTTTGCTCGGCCGGGTCTATCCGTGTAACGCGTCCGGGCCGTGTCTGGTAAAAGGAGTGCTGGATGATAAGGTGAGGGGAATATCCAGCCGACTGACTCCCAATTGAAGCGGGTTTTTGAATTATGCGCGGGATGTCGAGCAGTTTGCCTCCGCGCTGGAATCCGCAAAGCGAGACGCTGCGTAATTCTATGTAAATATGAAAGAATGGGAAGTGATTTTCAAGAGATCATTGAAAAACCAATGACTAATTAGCTTTATTATGCATTATTTTATATGTGTAGATTTGGAAGAGAAACAGAGTGGGGGTCTGTGTATGGAAAATGTGTTAAAGTTTGTTTTCCATGCAGTTCATTCAGCTTCATTGTCAAACCTCCAAGTGCATGCAGAGAATCAATGTTACGCTGCTCTCAAACACTTAGGGAAAATGCAAATAAGCAAACAAATATTAGAGAATGTTATAGACACACACAGCAGACACACGGCACAACTGGGTAATGAGCAAACTGTTTTTGTTCATGGTTCATTCACTGATTCTTGTGAAAGGAAAACAAGTGCTGTACATACATTAACATTTCTCCAGTTTGGCAATACCCACATATCAAAGCGTGACATAAATGCGATGGGAAAAAGTGACCAAAAGGCACAAGAAAAAAAAACTACGAATACATGACACTTGCAAAAAGCGGTGATGAAAAGTTCCGATTCCGTTGTGTAGGTCTTAGCTTTCAAATGAGGCGTCACCCTGGCCTATAGGCTGTAAGCTTCAGAAGAACTGGAGCAAATGCACTGGGTTAAAGAGAATGAATACGAGTTATGAGTGAATACAATGATACAATTCTCATACAGTGGAAGGCATTATTAGGCCCGAGCGGCCTGCCGTAGCAAGGGCCTATTGTAATCGCAACGCAGTGCGCGCAGCGCACTGTACTGAGGTGCGCGGAGCGCACGAAAACAGCGCGAAGCGCTGTCCCCATGTCAAACGTAAACTCACCGTGTAAAACAGTGACTGCCCACACCTCTGGTGTGGGCCCTTATACTTATAATTGCAGCAAAATGAATGGGGGTATATGGCCAACTGTCATACGGAGGTGGATGACGAGCGCGAAGCGCTCGTCATCCACCTCCGAGCCCCACGGGTGTGTGGGGGAAGTCGAAAGCTTTCCAAAAATGTGTAATATGATGTTGTCGCGAAAGCGACTATATTGTTTTTGCAGGAAATATTATTATTAGGCCCGAGTGGCCTGCCGTAGCAAGGGCCTATTGTAATCGCAACGCAGTGCGCGCAGCGCACTGTACCGAGGTGCGCGGAGCGCACGAAAACAGCGCGAAGCGCTGTCCCCATGTCAAACGTAAACTCACCGTGTAAAACAGTGACTGCCCACACCTCTGGTGTGGGCCCCTTATACTTATAACTGCATATAAGTATAAGGTACAGTGCGCGCAGCGCACTCAACCGAGGTGCGCGGAGCGCACGAAAACAGCGCGAAGCGCTGTCCCCATGTCAAACGTAAACTCACCGTGTAAAACAGTGACTGCCCACACCTCTGGTGTGGGCCCCTATACTTATAATTGCATGAAAATCAATGGGGGTATATGGCCAACTGTCATACGGAGGTGGATGACGAGCGCGAAGCGCTCGTCATCCACCTCCGAGCCCCACGGGTGCGTGGGGGAAGTCGAAAGCTTTCCAAAAATGTATAATATGATGTTGTCGCGAAAGCGACTATATTGTTTTTGCAGGAAATATTATTATTCTTTCTTTCTTTCTTTCTTCTTCTTTCTTCTGCTCTTTGAGCAGGAATTTGAGCCCCTGAACATAGTCGAAAACTCACCAAACTTTGCCCAAAATTCAGATCCGGTGAAAAATTAATTAAAATGTGTGTTTCGTTTTGGGGAAATAAAAAATGGCGCGACAGCGCCACCTACAAAAGTGAAAATACATTGCGCCTATGGGGAGGGGGCCAACATAAACTTTGTCGCAGAGCGACGGGATTCGGTACAGACATTCGTCCTGTGAGGACAAACAAAATATATTATTGTGGCCACGCCCCCAGATAAACCGGAAGTCCGCCATTTTGACAGGAAGTCGGGAAAATGCTGAGTCAGCGTTTTCGCTGACGTCGCATTTTAACGAACTCCTCCTAGGGCGTTTCACCAAATGAGCCCAAAATCGCTCCAGCTCATCCCGAGATGTGGGGCATCAAAAGTTATCCACATTTTTTGGCTAAGTTTTACGGTTTGTTTGCGGCGAAGCCGCAATCTTTACGAAGAATTTTGCGACTTTCCGAAAACAACAAAATGCTCCCATTTGCACAAACGAACTCCGATTAAAAATCGGAAATATACATTTTATTGACCTTTCACCCCCGGACACAACAAATGTGAAAAAGTGAGATTTGGCGCGATAGCGCCCCCTCTAGGCTGAGAAGAAAATATGCATTATGGGGAAAAAATTAGTTTCTCGGAAATGAATAAAATTCGGCACAATATTAGCTGATGGCATCCCGATCCAAAAAGCCAATGAGACCCATACCGTATTTTGTACGGTGTTGCCATGGAGACGACCGAGGCCCACCATGTTATTCCAATGGGACTGACCCGCATATCACACATTATACACTATTACAGCGCGTTAGCGCCCTCTGTCAGGAGCTTTTGGACAGTAGTCATTGAAGTACGGCCCGTCAGGGCCGTACGATGCTGCTTGTGAACTAAAAAAGATTTGGGGCGCGCTAGCGCCCTCTGCAGGTTGGAGCCATCATTTACATGGAGACACGAAAAATCTCGTTTTGATGTTTACTCACAAAGATTAATGGCTCATCAGGGCAATAAAATGTAGTGTGGCCACGTTGGCGCCCTCGGTGGGTTACGGCGCGGCAATGGAGGCACTAAGGGACGCCTCCATTACATGGTTGCTAGGCGACCAATAGGTGGTCGGCCATTTTGGGAAAAATCGAGTAATCAGCGCCGAAGGCGCCATTTCTCGCCTTTGCTCTTTTATAATCTCGACCTAGGGTGGCAGCGACATTATAACCACGTAGGGCGCGGCAGCGCCTCCCGGTTATTGCGGCGGCATGCGGCAACCGGCGTCAACCGGCCACCGCGTCCCGCGAGGGCCTCTCGATGCCGCTTGCGGCTTTAATTGGGGCTTCTAATTTGATATTTCAAATGTTTTACTTTGGCTGGCAGCAGTGTGAATAGTCCATGGAACTGTTTATGTGAACAAAAAAAAATATATATATATATATAATATGGGCTGCATGGCACCTCCATCACAGTGGCTCCAGGATCGATTGTTTTTAGAGTTTCTTGTAGGATTTCACTGCTGACCAACCGTCTCACCAGGAAACCTACAAAACAGCTGATCCCGGAGCGCCGGAGAGGCCGCTGTGATCGATGGTCAAGGTGCCATGCTGACCACACAGTCACGAACACGATCCATTATGCACCTTTAACAGATAAAAGGCATGTTAACAGATCAATAGAACCATGATGATCAGAAATACTTTTAGAATTTTATTAACAACAAAGTCTCCAAAGTAAATAAAACGCACAAGTTTAAATCTGTAACATAAGCATAAGAGATTATGGAAATAAGGTAAACAGGTACATTTTGGAAAGAGAGCTCCTCTACGTATGATTATAACAAACTCCAAAGTTACATTTTGCTCGTTTGTTCATTTATTATGTCTCCACAGCTGCAGCACAGTGGAGGCACCACAAGAGGCGCTACAGGAAACGAAAAAGGGACAACGGAGAAGATGGTGAAAGACCGTTGTGGAGCAGAGGGAACTGTGCAAGAGGAAGAGGGAGGAGGTGGTGGAGGAGCTGACCAGTGCAGGACACCACGCTCTGAAACAGGGAAAAACCGTTTCAGAGGATCACTGAAGGCAACGCATGTGTATTCATCCCGCGCATTTCGTACACAAGGCAACTCAATGAAGGCGGCCGGCCAGGTTTCCTCTGGGTGTTACGGACGAAGCATGTGAATGGGATATTTTACTATGCAATGTCTTTAAATAACCTTCTCGGTTTTGTAGAATAATTAAGCCTGACCATCCGGCGTCTCCCATTGTCTACACCCACTCACCCAGAGTCCGGGGGGGAGACCGGCTGAGTGCGGCTGGAGTGAGATGAGCCATTCCTGGGCACATTTCTAAAGCTATAGCAACTGACGAATGAGCAACGCCGCTGTCCTCTATGACTAAGACACTAGAAAACCCATTTATGAGTGAGGCACACAGAGACGGGGGGGGGGGGGGGGGGGGTCGGGGGAGTGAGGCCGATGCAGCTGGTCTGAATGAAAAAGGGTTTTGGGGAAATACAACCTCAAGAACAGTTTGCGCTGAGTGGATGTGTCATTCATGTGTGATTCGATTCAGAATCCGTTCATTCTCAAAACTAGTTCAATGACCCCTTCCATAGAGAGAAGTCTCCCCATCTCCGGTCCAACATAATAAATGCTTTTCACTGTTTTTGCACAAATGCCAATGCCCGAACTACTGCGGCCGCCAGTTTGCTGCCTTTACTAGTGCAGAGTAATCGCTGATACATGTGGAACATTTGCTACAATATAGAGCTATAGGGCGGAAGACTGTGACTCAACGGTAGGAAATACATGGGCGTGATTAATGAACGTAGGAGAGGCTCATGCATGACGGCAATTCTGACCCTTTTTGACAGTGCAGGATTTTAGAGGCAGGTGTGGTGCCCTTTAAAGGGATATTTCAGGATTTTTGACATTGAGCCTCATTTCCTAGTTATCCAGAGTGTTCTTGATGTCTGGAGACATTTTGTTCCTAAATTCATGCAGTTCTTATATTTGAAGAGCCGATTGGCGCTAGGCTAGTGCTAGGCTAACACATTTCTATGGTATCAGCAACCCCGCATTAAAAACAGTCTGACCCGCTCCACAGTGCACCTGAGGCAAATCACTTATAACACCAGACTAACGATATAAATGTCTGTGCCGATAGAGTAATTTTAATAATTTTACATTTAAAATAACGTATATTTGAGCAGCATCAGCTTCGTGGTTGTAAGCTAACACACCAGCGGAGTGATCTGTGAGAAAATAGTCCCTCAAAATGCGGTAATTCATGCGATACAAGGTTAGTTATATTTTTCAAAATGATTCTATTAACACAGACATTTATATGGTTAGTCTGGCGTTATAAGTGATTTGCCTCAGGGTTGCTGAAACCATAGAAATGCGTTAGCCTTGCCCTAGCCTAGCGCCACTAAGCTCTTCAAATAAAGAACTGCATGAAAAAAACTATCTCCAGACATCAACAACACTCTGGATAACTAGGAAATACGGCCCTATGTCAAAAATCTTGAAATATCCCTTTAAGCTTCGTTTCACAGCAAGTACCTCATCAGAAAAAATATGATTTGCTTTCAATAAGATACAAATGAAATTCCACCCAGAGGAAATTAAGTATGCAGCTCTAAATAAAGATGGAACAAACATAAGCAGCAGTATGTCCAAAAAATCAGTTTGCAGAATAACCTTACAACATAAAAAAACAAAACTTGACAGACCTAAACCAAGAACCTGACTAAACTAAATTGCGCTATAATCTGCTGTATGCTTTTGGACTGGTGTGACGGATTTGGATAACAGGCCAAAAAGCTGGTGCTTCTTGGACTCGGCTCACATATCCTTTTCTCCTATAAATTTGGTATTGATCCAATCACAGATGGAAACTTGTAACATGTTTCTCAAAAGCGGGAGACTCTATCAAATCCTGCATCTTTCAGAACGTTATCTCATCTGTAATGAGTTTAGTGCTTTGCCTTTCGCTTCGGCAGAAGTTGAGCACTGTCAATGTCTTAGTCTTAACTCGCTTTGGAACCTATGTTTAGTCTCCGTATGCTTCCGCTATGTTAAATCTCACATAAGCTAAACTAAATCGAGCAGTTTAAACTCTAAGGCACTTGGAGCGTTCACATCTGCCATGGCTCGTCTTGGAAAGGCACTTACGTATAATGGCATGAAGACAACATTGTTTGTAGTCTGTCTGTAAAAAACAACAAGTTGATGTAAAGACAGCAGGAAGAGCCGCATTATAAAACCTGTTTGTTTAATGAGACTGCGAGACGGAACAGCTGCAGCACTCACAGCTCCGGGCGCAATCACAAAAAGTTTGTCTAAGTTTCTATAGGAGCCCAAATCACTACCCCACTCACATCCGAATAGGTGGAGGCCGTTCGCTGTTTGGGATAATTACAGTCCACATTGGCTGCTCTCTCCCTCTTTACACTCTTTCATCCAACTAATATCTTTCCATCCATCCACCCCGCTCCTCCATCCTCTGTCGCTCCTCTCCACCTCACCACATTAGTGATTGCTCAGATTAGTGCGGGGTGATTGCTTGAAAATCAGGAAGTGAAACAACCAGCGCGGTTTTCGTCTAGACTATAACGATATCACAATGCTACACACACAGTACAGTAATGGATTTTTGTCTGAAATATGAACTGCTAAAAAGTATTTCAAAACCAATCTGAATTATTCCACATAATTAAACCCAGCAGTAACAGCCGTGTGCGCCGTAGAAATCATAGAAACGCAGACATGTTGTTAGCTGTCGAATCCTGGACCTCCTCAAATTCTTCACGACAAACTCCATCTTCACCCATACAAATGATTTAAATTGATTTTTTTGAGAGAAGCCTTCCCTTGGCGACTGATCTCCCTGAGAGGGGATGTAAACTGGCCTAGCCCCTGCGATTATTTCTCAAATCGCTGGTTTATAACAATTGTCCACAGACCCTGGAAGACCAACGGAGTATTATCTGAACCCAAAACGCCAATATATCTGTCAACATGCTTGAAAGAGTTTACCAAAACGTTACTAATCAGTGTATTGACAATGGAGGATGGCATTTAAGAGATATCCTTCAAAAGTGTGTAAAATAAAATCGCCAAATGTTGTGAAACTGGAAAAAAGATAAGAATAAAGAATATTGAAACATCTACAGGTTTGTTTGTTTTTTTTCATCCTCAAAAAAGGAAGTTCCCACGCCAAACCCTGTGCACCTTTAGTATTAACATGCACTGATGATACTTGGATTGGTGCATCTGAGGAACCTCATCTGTGATCACTGGCAGTTTCTCAAAGATTATGGAGTCCCTGCCTGCAGTTGGAGCCAATTGTGTCTCATTCTGTTTGATGGGAGAAACTGGATCAATCGGAGGAAACCAATAGAGGTGCGAGACAGGGAAGGTGTTATCCATCCATCCATCCATTTTCTTCCACTTGTCCGTTGCCGGGTCGTGGGGGAAGCCGGAGCTGCCCAAATCACATTGCACCAGCCCCTATGGCTCCTCCTGCAGGTGGTGGGTCCACAGAAGGACGGCCTCATGGTTCTAACCGGGCCTGTTGGTCTCTCATAAGGGGCTTCTGAACCGCTATTTGTCTGACCCATCACCTAGGACCTGTTTGCCCTGGGAGACCCTACCAGGGGCACGAAGCCCCCGACAACAGAGCCCCTAGGATCATTCGGGCGCTCAAACCCCTCCACCACGTTAAAGTGGCAGTTCCAGGAAGGGGGGAAGGTGTTAATGTTTGTTTATTTGTTTATTTGAGCAGCAAACACTCTGCTCAAAAGGAGTAGGCCGAAGCAAGAGCTTATAAGCGCCCACCCCCAAAATCAATACAATTAAGATCATCATTTCACAAAACAGTGGAACAACAAAGGAACAAAATAGACCCTACACACCCGCAGCATCCGACCACACTTCAAAACGGAGCAATACCATCTTACATAACAACTAATTACGAAACAACTATGATAACGCTACATACTTGTAAACTATTTACAACTATGCATCAGCAATTAGTATTTAAGTATTGAAGCCGAAATGTTAATTTCCCACAAAAGCTACATGGATGCTCTGTCAATATTTTTCCAATAGAGACATGGATGCTGTCACAAGAGCAGAACGTTTCAGTGCGGTGCTCGCTCTCAGTGTGACGTCTTTCGGAGCAGCTTCAAAAGATAAGACAAAGAAAATGGCCCCATTTACAAAAACATCGCACGGTGATGGAAAAACAAAAGTGCTGTGATCTTTTCTCCATTTTCACTCTTCTCCCAGACAAAAGTCCAAAATATATCATTCTCTCCCCTGTCCCCCGGGTGGCTAATGTTTCTATTGTTATGTAAGGCTGGGGACGGTTAAAAAATCTTCTAGTTGAGGACATAATGACATGTTGATCCCAGAATTACTCTTAGACTCATAGGAGAATAACACTGCAAGAAACGGTTTCCTTTTTTTAGCAATGCACTTGATCTGCGTTCTACAGTACATTCACTGATATAGCAGGACCAACTCTCTTTTGACCATATTGAATGCTCTGACCTTGTTCTGAAAGAGTATACCAATATCGACATGTCGCAGATTGGACATTTCTAGATCATCTGAATTTGGAGCAACACAACCACCTCTACTGCATCACAAAGACACAATAAGGACGCACTGGATTACAAACATGTTTAAAAGGGGATTTGATCATGATTGCTGGAGAGACAGGTAGGCTACTCCAAACCCACACATATGGAAATAATATCCAGGAGAGGCGGAGAGGAAAGTGGCGAGATTTGCCTCAAGTGTCAGGGAAATGTAGGCTGGTAAAACTATTCCACTGTCACCAAAGTACAGGAAACCATTTTCATTCATATCGAGTTTTTTCCTCCTACAGAATCACGCAGGCCTTTCAAGCGTCTAAATTAGTCCAGTCTTCCTGTTCTGATCTCGGTCCTGCTTGTATCGTCCTGTTCTGGTTCTACCCTTTTCTATGCCTCTGATCCGACCTTTATGTGCTTCTCTCGGTACACCTCAAGAGTATCTCAATTCACCACATATAAACAGTCGCATTTTCAAACTTGAATTCAGTATCAAAACAGCTTGAGTGTTTGAATGAGCCCTTATTTGCACCAAGCAGGAATAATTGATATTGAAATTACCTTTTGTTGCTGTGAACTGAACTGAGTGTTCAGCCACAAACTTTATATCTCTATCCCTTGGAGAATCAGAACTGAGTCTGAACATTTCGCCCTGCACAATCACAGCACTAGACAAACATTAATCAAGTTACAAAGATACGGCTCTGCTTGACCGGAAATTAAACTTCTGTCTGTGTTCTCTTGATTTTCTTTTTTAAGACGTTAACATGCACTGTGGTATCTCTCTACGGGATAGTTATGTCTGGGGGTTGGTGTCACAGTTGTCCAAACAGAGCACAGTGCGGAGACGGGACAAAAGGCCAAACCAGCCACAGGAGAATTCAATGTCAGGACGACCTGCATTCCTGCTCCTTTAACAAGTTTGAGGACACGAGCACGGGAGTCAACAAGTCCACTTTAAGAACTCAAAGAAAGCAAAAAAAGACACATTTGTGAGGTGGAAATTGGGGGGGGGGGAGTGACATGGATGGTTTGCTCATCGGATCTTTAAGTGTTTTGCTCAATTTACATTCTGTTGTTGTGTTCTTGGGAAGACACAGGATCTTTCTTACTTATTGTGTGAATCTTTAAGTGTGACTGTGGTGGTTGTTTGGCGCAGATGCCACATGCACAGAATGGGAGCCATAGCGTTGTCAAACTGCAACAGGTCATTACATCATCTTGTAATGACACTCGATAATTCAAAATAATCCATACATTTGAAGCTTTGTTGGATTACTTTCACAAAAGCTCTTCTCTAATGGTGATAAAGACATGGAACAACAGTTGTTTTTACCCATGAGCAGAAAGCTGGACATTGCATTCGGTCTATGATGAAGTCCTTGGCACATCATCGAACTTTTAGTGACGTTTAGTGTGTCTAGTAACTAAACCTTGTCTGAAGAGATGATTTCTGATTTCCTGCGTTGGATTCACATTGCTCCCTGATTCCCAGGTTGGGGGTCCTTAAAGTGAAAGTCTGCCATTGTGAGGCGATGCCTGGGACACGCTGGGGGGGGGGGGGGAATATTTCTCCAAGGTCGTACGGGATCCCTTCAGAAGAACAGCTGGAGGAAGGGCACGTGGATAGAGATGTCTGGGCACCTCTGCTCAGCCTTCTGCCTCAGCAACCCTCACGGATAAAGCGGGAGAAAATGGATGGATCATTTGCAATTTGTAATGATAGTAAATAATAACATTTCTCTATGCCCATGCTGCAAACCTTTGTTCCCGCTCTCCTCATTTCACCTCCAACTGTGTACTCCTCATCAAAGTTTTGGCTTAAGAGATGAGACCCACTGCTACTGGACCTGTTTCCCTGTTGTGGTTGAAGGATGGGTCAAATGCAGAGGACAAATTATCCTATGGGAACAATAAAGTCTCCAAATACATATACAAATAGTGTTTGACAGTGTTCAGCAGGCTATAGTAGGCTCAGCATGGCTGCCAAGTACGTCAGCGTTCCTCAGACCAGCTCTGAGACAGAATGACAAACTCCATTGATGATAACAGGTACAACTTCACACACAAAAGGTATTACACTAATCCTGTTGGGCTTAAGCAGATTATTGGCTTAAGTCCTGCTACTGTCAGACGACCTGAACATGCGATAAAAATGCAGCTTTTTTGACACGCGAATAAGGGAAAGTAAAACACAAATCCATTGTCTGAGTTAAAATGGCAGCTTATTTGTATGCAAACGAAGCATTCACCGGGGCTTGTAGAATTGGTTCTAATCAGTCTGATAATACTGATGTCGCCTGGATCCCTCGTCGGACAAGATAATGGCCGATAGCAGAGGAAATCGCTTTGCTTTAATAATTGGCCCCGTCCTATCTAGACTTTTTCAATATTTCTTGTCTTGTCTCTCGCACTTTTCTGTTTCTGTCAATGCACTTTGTCAACGAACAAGTGAGAAACAAATGCTAGCAAGCCGATAATGGAGATTTACAATTCTATCGACTGCAATAGTTATTTATTTATTGGTATGTACGTTGTGTTTCACTCACACAGATCTTACACACTGATTTAGAAACGAACTCCTCCACGTTGAAAGGAGCCAGCTGAGGTGGCTAGGGCATCTGTTCCGGATGCCTCCTGGTCGCCTCCCTCGGGAGGTGCTCCAGGCATGTCCCACTGGGAGGAGGCCTTGTGGAAGGCCCAGGACACGCTGGTGGGACTATGTCTCCGACTTGGCCTGGTGTCGTGTCGGGGTCCCTCCAGAACAGCTGGAGGAGGTGTGCGTGGATCAGGAAGTCTGGGCATCTCTGCTGAGACTGAGCCCCCGCGACCCGGCCCCGGATAAAGAAAATGGATGGATGGATGGAAGTTAAGTTAAGTGCTTTATGACTGAGGGCCACCCTGACCAGCATGTTTTTGGAGGTAGGGGAAATCGTTGTACCGGGAGAAAACCTGCCATCAGTGCTCCTTTGATCCTCTGAAACATTGCACCTCCTTCCTGGGTGTGTCCCTATTTCAGAGTGTGGTGTCCTGCACTGGTCAGCTCCTCCACTTCCTTCCTCTTCCACCGCCGCAGCTCCCTCCGCTCTCCTCCTTTGTCCCTTCCTTTTTTCCTGTAGCGCCTCTTGTGACGCAGCAGTGGTGGGCTTTTGAGGCCTCCGCAGAAGAAATCTGTAGGTCTCAAATGTCTTTAGCTCATAAGCTAGCTGTTTGCTTGCTAGCTGTTTAAAACACTGCTTTCTTAAGGACCATTATGGACTCTTTGCAGTATAAAAAACCCTGCCGAACCCCACACAAAGACGTACATAAACATCCAGTGAAACAATGAGGAATACAAAAACCACAAATGCAATTCGCGGAAAAAGGCAAACTACGCAGCTGTACCAAGAGAGAGGGAAATTGCTGTTTTCAAATATCACACTGGCAGATAGCAGGTTAACCTTATAAGTTGTCAGAAAGTCAAACTCCGTGGCCAAATCTGTTGTGTCCCAGATCCTGAATCAAGCTCAAACTGGGACTTCTCTTTGTCTGTGTTTCCCTGCGTTCACAGTTCTCACACTTCCCCGCGCCACATTTAGTCTGTGAAGCACTCGATCAAAACCCTCCTCTGCTCTGTTGACCGGCGATATCGAGGCAAGTGCACGCTTTGGTGATCTCCACGCATTCACGCCCCATATATCCCCCGGAACCCGTCCCGGATGCACTGTCATCTGGTCATCCTACTGCAAACATACTGGCTCTGTCTTGCAGCGACCCAGTCCTAGTCCAGAACTAGTTTACCACTTAACTGATAGGACTTAACTATCTTTAAAGGGAAATGTATGCTCTGTAGTGATGGGGTTTACGCAGATCCACTGGGACATAAACAACAATCGTATCACAGTGGCACAACCTCACAAAAGTAATGTGTGAAATCCACTGTACCCTTCATACTATTGTGTATGGGCCTTTTGAATTCAAGCCATCCATTTAGTAGTTTCTTTCTTTAACAGTGGAGATGGAAGGTGAGTGGGGCTATAACATGACATAAGAAGTGACACAACAGCTCCTTCTAAATGCCAACGTTGCATCGCCGTCAGTAAGAAAACATTTGTCTTATTGTACAACTGAGAGTGATGCAAGACCAAGGGGAAACGGATTCACACAAGTGAGTCCTTTTGTACCACTGTGTGTACAGTGTGGTGGGAAAGGTTAAGCAGCCATGGGCAACATTTCTGTTAATGTGAAAAGTGAAGCAATTAGATTAAGATTAAATGATACAGATGAAACTTTCTCAAACTTAATCAGGTTTAATTTTATCCTTTGCACCTTTTTTTTGCCGGAATTTTTTTTTACAGCAAAATTTTGTGCACCCTGCAGAGTTAAACAAGATGTTATATCTGAAAGATCTTTCCATTAATAAAACCAAAATAAATGTAAATGCCTTGTAGCCCAGCAATATGACAAGTATCATAGCTTTAAACGCGTTTCTAGGCAGCCAAGAGTCTTTCAATTGTAGTTGAGGGATTTTTGCCCTTTCGCCCTCAGAATTATTCTTATTCCTGGGTTGTCTTGCACGAACTGCTCTTTGGAGGTCAGTCCACAGATTTTCACTGTTTAGGTTAGGTGACTATGAAACCCATGGCCAAACCTTCAGACTGCGCCTCTTGGAGGTAGAACATTATGGGTTTTGAAGTGTGGTTACGATCATTACCATTTGTAGAAGGCCATCCACGGTGTTAGTTTTTGCTACATAATCTGTCGGAATTTAATTGAATCTATTCTTTGTTCTGCCTATTAAATGTTCCCTGTGCTACTGGTTGCAATACAACCCCAAACACCGATCGATCCACCCGCAATGCTTAAAAGTTCGACAGTGCCTCTTCAAAACTACAACTGGACCGTTGCTTATTCCAGCCAAAACGGTTGTAATTTAATCACATTTATTGTTTCCAAACTCCATTTATCTTGACTAAATGTGATACCTAAACCTAGAACATATATGACATAAAAAAGGAGTAAGTCTGGAGAGTCTCTGGTTGTGCATATGGAAAAGCATTAATATGAAAACACAGCTGTGTGCTGAAGCAATTACTCCTCCAAAAAGCACATATCCTTGTTACGTCTGAGACTCGGACTCCTCTGACCCTCAGCCCACTCTGCTCTGTGACTAACCAGCTGCACCATAATACAATGATACACGATCCGTGCTCACTGCTGCTCTGTGAAAACAATGATCTGAGTTACAATGGCATTCTAAACAAGTGGACATAAATGAAACAATGTCAATATTTGATTCAATCCAGTAGGTTTAAAATCAAAAGAAATGGACACACGTTTCTGCGTCACTATTTCACTCCCCAATCCGAACATGTTCTTACTTGGCCGTTCTCCGCGAGAGTGATGCCGCCGTCGTTCACTGACCGCATATCCAATTGAGCGGCGTGGTGGCGCAGTGTTTCTTCTTCACAGCAAGAAGGTCCATGTTCACCTTGTGCCTGGTCGCTTTTAGGTGCTCCAGTTTTGCCTAAAACATATACAATAGGCCAGGATGAACGAGTGTGTTCGTGAGTGCGATCGAAAATAACAGACAATCCTGTGAGCCTACACAGACAGATACATATTGTCCATTACCTGATAAAAAACATAACAACCCTGCTTTAAAGTCGACATGCCAAACATATGGAGCCTAAAAATATAATAAAAAAAACTTATTTTGAGCCTCTCAGCTTTGATATTTAACGTTTTTATTGTTTGAAAATATGTCTCTGTAAGAATTAAACAGTAACAATGAAATGCTGGGAAGAGCTGGGGAAAATCTTGACCAGCTATAGGAGTCATTTTCTATTTTTTTCCTTTTCTTATTTTGTGACAGTGGCAATATGTAGAGCCACGGGGCTAAACCAGAAACAGGCTGAGCTCTCTGGGTCATATTTTGCATAACACGGACTTTCAGGATCGTAAACAACTGCACACACATACCCCTCCCTAACCACGCCGCCGTCGTTCTGCGTCCGCCTCATCACGTGTCTTCATCCGTCAATGGCTGGTCGTCCTTCCTGTCCCCAAGAAAAACACACGCAAGTGACCCCGTGTACTGTCTCGATCTTTTTATCTATGTGCTATGCCTTAACTTAGCCTGATTATTTCGCATATCTTCTTTTGTAAGGCACTTTGAGTTGCCTTGTGTGCGGTATAAATAAAGTCGCCTTGCCTTGCCTAGAGCGGGTCGTCTCATGATCAGAAGATTGGGGCAGGAATCATTTTCTTAAAAAAATAACTTCCAGGTTGGCTACTGCGTGAGAGCAGCTCCAGCAGTGTGTGATAAACACACTTTGAGCACAGTACGGCTCAAACCCGATAATGTTGGATTATGGGATTTAAAAGTGTGGAGGACAGGTTTGAGGTTTGAACAATGACGTGAGGAAGTACAGAATGAGGCGCTGACACCGTAGAAGAAGAAACAGCTACGTTTAACAGCCTTGTCTTAGGATTAACTCAAAAACTGCGTGAATGTTGTGAAATACTACTCCTGGTCTGTCTTTGACGAGGGAACAGCGTTGGTTTAAACCTCAAAAAAGGCGATTTTGCATACCACTGAAAATAAAGTGAATAATGTAGAGTAATATTACAAAAGTAACGAGATAGGCCCACTGATCTACTTACAAATGTGTGTTTTTTTTCTTCTTCTTTCTCCTCTCCAGTTTCTCCAATACTCGATCCATGCATCATCCTTAAAAACAAGCTTCCTTTCCTTATTCCTTACTGTGGTGCACTTTCGACAAATGTCACACGCATCAGGAGCCCTAGTGCCGCGGTGGAGAGCGCCACAGCGTTCCCCTAATAAATGTCAGAGATATCCGAATCCCCTTCCACTCTGCAGTCACACGGGCAGGGGCGAGGGGCGGGGGAGAGGGGGCCATGTGGATAACAAGGAACTGGTGGGGGGAGAGTGACAGATTTCCGACTGGATTCATTCGGTTCAGTTCACGTAGGAAGGAGCCGTGTGGATTTTCGATGTCAGGGGAGAGAGGTGGACATGATGTTTCACGCTGTACACTGTGGAGCCTACTATAGGTGTTGCGTGTACTGCCAAAATAACAGCCTGGAAAGAGGATCTCTGTCTTACACCGAGACACTTCCATCAGTTTCATCGGTTCCAACCATCGTGTTTATATCTGCTCCGTCCCGCTGACGTGTCCTGGTGTAATTGTGGCTTCTTTTGGACAGCATTTGTACAGGGAAGACTCTTCATGCGTAAGAACTGCTCCGTTAAGCATTTTGTATGTCGCTTGAACTAAGAGTTACCCACGGTAATTACAAAATTAAAGCCACAACTCTCTATCTTTCTCAAAATATGCATCGCTTATAAGGCTCATATGTAGCTAAACTGACTTTAATGAACTATAAGTTTCCTAATGCGCTCTTTTCACACACGACACGCGCTACAGAGCTTAAAAATTTAAATAATATCGGCTAAAACTTGCACCGTCACTTTAGTATGGCGCATATCGGTAAATGTTAGCACCACGGTGAACTGTGGCACGGTGCATTTTGAATACACTTTTTAGTCCTCCACACAAACCGCTGCTTCCAGAAGTGATCCCTCCGGTCATATGAAAATCTCTATATCAGAAAATGGCCGTTCATGGATTTCAATAACCTGTGTTCAATGGCGCAGGTTATGTTTTTTTTTTTTTTTACTTCTGCATCCTTTGCTCTTTGAACATGCACATTTTCTGGCAACTGGCAAGGGTTTCAAGGAGTGAGAAAACAGGTCATGTTCATCACAAACTCTAATCTTGTTGAAAGTTGCAAAAGCCCCGTCAGCCGTATTATAGTTGCGGCGTGATTTCCCATGATCCGATATGGAGAAAATCTTTGTGGTCCGGACTGCAGTACCACAGAGCGGCCACTGATCACATCGACGAGAAAATACCAGTGTAAAAAATCTACATTTACCCTCCCTCAGCTTCATTGTTTCGTGCCACTCACTCTTCCTATTTTTTTCTCCTGACAAATGACAGATGGTAATGAAAATGATATCCACGATATTTGCATTAGATTTGCACGCGTGAGAAGTCATCAGGAACGGGCTGGAGACCTGTGAGACGCAATTGTCTTTCCGTCTTCCCCCTGTCAGGCCTCAGTGTAATGTGATGGAGGAAGCCCGCAGAATGACCAGGCATAGGCCACTGCATGTCGGTAACGTGGAGTGATGGGGCTGCATTATAACATAGATTATGAGGCAGAAACACATTTAAACCAAGACTGGATTTCTGAGCTGGTTACCCGTCTCCTCTATTGTCATTCATGTAAATAAAGTCGGTTCCTCCCTTCTCCTGTCTCGCTCATTCAATCACCCTTCTCCCCATTCTCCATCACCGCAGCAAAAGCACCTGCCTCTCCTTCGCTCATCTTCAGATTTTTCATTATTATGATCAGACTTAATTTTCGCTGACGTAAAGTGTTTTTGGTTCCACGCCGAATTGCCCGTCTCCTGATGCCAGTGTTTCATGTATTTTGTTGTTAAACTATGTAATTCATGAATCATGTTTACTCGTGCTCTGTGCAGCGTTTGACACCTGATGTAACATTAGCACCAGCTGTAGCTCCTCCAGGGCAACGGCCCCGGGGTCTGAAGTGCTGGAGGGCCACGTGCAAACTTTTCTGCCTGATTTTACCCAAAACTAAAATTTCCATCCTGTGCCGCTTTAGCTCAAATGTGTTTTCCTTAAAAAGGTATTTCCACAGCGTTATGACTCTACTTTACAGCTGGCATATTGCACAAATAACTTTAGACACTGCAGATGAATGGGGAAACTTTTTGAATTTAGAAATATCAATTTCAAACTTCTGCTGCAGGTTACTGGCATAAACACAAGAAAAAAATAAGGCTTTTATGCCTAAAAATGCCCTGAATTGCCTATCTTCGGCGACAAAATCTGAATAATGGATGGAGGCCAGGTTTCACTTTATGGTTTTATTTTGTTCACTTATTAGTTACAAAGTCTTTTTCAGAGGGGTTATACCTAGAATTTAAAACAGCTCTGCTCGTGTACAAGTCTTTTCATGGTTTAGCGCCAAAGTCCATCTCTGACATGTTAGAGCCGTATGAACCATCTCGGGCCCTGAGAACTTCAGGGAGGGGTCTCCTGGTGGTTCCCAGAGTCAGGACTAAACACGCTGAGGCTAAAGCTAAAATCTGGAACAGTCTTCATGAGGATGTGAGACAGGCCTCGACTCTGACAATGTTCAAATCCAGGCTGAAAACAGCTCTTTTTACCCGAGCAGATGAAAACTGAAAGTATTTTATCTGCACTCTTGCCTTTTACTGTAATTCATTAACTTTATGTTGATGTTTTAATTTTTGATTTGATCTGTTTTCTTGTAATTTTATGCAACTGTGAAAGCACTTTGAATTGCCTTGTGTATGAATTGTGCTCTACAAATAAACTTGCCTTGCCTGTTCATTAGTGGAAAAATCTGCAAACATTTAAATTTTGCCTTTTTTTAAAATTCTAAACTCAATAAATCAGACCAGGAATTAAAAAAAAATATTTTTCAGTCCCAGGATGGAAGATTTTATGTCTGGAGATGCTACTTACGTGGAGACACTGTTGCACCAATGTGAGGATAATGCATTCTGAGAAAAATGAAGCCGAGGCGTAAATTCAACTTGGATATAGTGGCAGTTTAAATCCACAGCTTGCCACTATAGCTGTCCAGGCATGGCTTAAGCTTGACTCATATGTCCAGGATGAAAGTGGATAAACTCAATGTCCGAACTTACAGACGCAGTTATGGGTGTTTTAATCAGGATGAAGATTCTACAATTCCACATTCTATATTGTCTTCACACGGTCAAAAAACTGTTTGGCCCCTGAACAGCTTCCACACACAATCAGCACAAGGCTCCACCCAACACACCCAAACCAAAATGGCCGTAACAGTGGAAGACTAATTTCAGCATCACCTTCCTCCAGCCAATCATCGCCCGCGGTTCCGCATTTAAGCTCCGGCGTTCATGGCTCGTCCGCTTTCTAGCTGTGCTGCGACCCACCTCCACCCCTTCGCCGCCTCTTCTGTCCGCGGCTTCACCGTTACATCCTTCACCGGTCTCCCAGACCACCACCAGGGGGAGACATCCCTAACGCTAACCTAGCCACCCATACTAACTATCACCCGCATATCGACGTCTACTGCCGGGGTCTGATCACAATTTATGTCAATAAATCTTTCTAATCACTGCTTTCGTCTCTGAGTCCAACCTGGTTGAATTATCCTTGAAATCGCAATTGCCCATAAATCGATTTGCGAAACATTTAATCAGTGCAATAATTAAACATGTTATTGTGGAGATTAGGTGATTTTTAGGTGAAAATGTATATGTTAAGAATCCAATTTGGCCCAAAACCTGAAATTTTGCCTGTAGCGTCTCCCCTTAACGGCACATATTGTTGTATCTTTGTAGTGATTTTTTTGGCTGTGTATTGTAGTCAACTTCATTTGTGAAATTGCGTTCTTAAAATAAAAAGGATCAAATAATGACAAAAGCGGCTCAGAAAAATAAGGCTCAAAAATTCACCACACTTTCACTGTTGGTATGAAAATAAAACCTGGCAAATCAATCCCAATAAACAGTTGTTGATCATTTTGCAGTGGTTTTGTTTTCGCTCAGAGCTATATTTAACCCTCCGTCCTCCTGTGATGGAAAATGTATGAGCCTGGATCCAACAGCCCTATTTCACACCGAGTGGCCCCCGGTAAACCGTGACATTTATGCTTATACGTGGCGAAATTGGTGTAAAATGTCCAGCTTCTCCGAGCACCAAAGCCAAACTGGCACCAGCAGCTCAGTCCATCCACAGATTCAGTGCCATGACGCGTGTATGTACTGCCCGTGTGTCCTTCAGCAAGACACTATGAAAAAAATATATCTGTACACCATTTGGCCTAATTCATCCATCCATCCATCCATCTTCTTCCACTTGTCCGTTGCCGGGTCGTGGGGGCAGCTGTTGGAGCTGCACCAGCCCCTATGGCGCCCCCTGCAGGTGGTGGGTCCACAGAAGGACGGCCTCATGGTTCTAACCGGGCCTGTTGGTCTCTCATAAACCGCTCTTTGTCTGACCCGTCACCTAGGACCTGTTTGCCCTGAGAGACCCTACCAGGGGCACGAAGCCCCCGACAACAGGTTAAGGTGGCGGTTCCAGGAGGGGGCCTAATTAATTTAATGACTTTTAATTATGATAATGGTGAAGCCCCTTATGAGAGACCAACAGGCCCATTTGGAACCATGAGGCCGTCCTTCTGTGGACCCACCACCTGCAGGAGGAGCCATAGGGGCTGGTGCAGCTCCAACAGCTGCCCCCACGGCCCGGCAACGGACAAGTGGAAGAAAATGGATGGATGGATGGATGGACTTTTAATTAATGCTTTAAATACCCTGCTGGAACCCTGATAAAAATCAAGATTTAAAACACACAATCAAGATAGTGTCACTATTTCCCTAGAAATGTACATTTAAGGCCAGCTTGAATCCAGATTTAATGCTTTTTAATTACATATAAAGCCTCTTTTTCTTTTATACACAATAAAATGTCAGTTTTGGTCCAAAGTCATTCTTACGCATTTTCTAACATCCGAATACTTCAGGGGGATGAGTTTACGTCTCACAACTTAATTATACTTTTTTTCCCCACAAACCACAGCGTAATAAATCTATTGAAGGAATGAACTGATTCCATTTTGCTACTGGTAACAAATAAGG
The DNA here is from genome assembly GCA_021464625.1 of Proterorhinus semilunaris. Lineage (NCBI taxonomy): Eukaryota > Metazoa > Chordata > Actinopteri > Gobiiformes > Gobiidae > Proterorhinus > Proterorhinus semilunaris. The sequence goes on from CM038348.1 coordinate 37,549,572, forward strand.
AGCAGGGCCTTTAATTTTAGCTCAATTACTCTTTAATGCTTCGCAGAAACCTCGTAGTAGTAGAAGTAGTAGTAACCAGACTAACATTGTGAATTCAATCATTCGATAAGTGCTCTGGTTGTCAGCCTCTGCATCATGTGACTGCGCCGCTCGTGCTTGATATATCGGTTGACACAGTTAGCGCCAGCCCTAATCCGTCTTGCTTTGTCAGCGCGTTGATTAGCCGCGCGGCTCACAGCGACTGTAGCGAAGGCGGACCCCCGACAGCCGCTGATGTCCGCCATTTGTCGGGACGGACGGGGTTCAAACGCGCGCTCTCGTGTACGTTTTCGTTGTCTCTTGAAGTGCGTTTTGTGATTGAAAGCCTCGGCGCCGGGTGATGGAGCGAGTGTCAAGAACGCCGTGACCAAGACACAGAGACTCCCGAGTTCAGAGCCGCTAAAAATAACTCTCGGCTGTAAAATGGGATTCTCAAGGTTGATGTGGCTTGTAATACATGACATGCAGCACTTTACGGGTAAATGAATTCATAAAAGCGTGTTTGTGTTTTTATCACAGCTCGTGACGCGACACCAGGACAGTTTGTTCAGACGTCGGGTGATAAAAAGAACATTACACCGAGCAGATTCAGCGCTGGCAATATTTGTCGCAAAGGACCTTTAAAAGAATTTTGGATTCCCAATTGGAAAACAGAAGACTGCTGTTGTGTATTATACAAATACAGAGAGCAGATGCAGGGAAAAAATATATCACTAAAAAATATATGCATAACCAAATTAATGCCATTTTAACGCCTGAATACTATATTTCCAATGCTAATGGGGTAAACTTTCAGTCAGAACTGCAGCTCATTTTTGAGTTTTTATCTTTGTTGACAAATGTACCCAGACAAATAGTTCAGCGATGTCATAGTAGTGGCTTCTGTCTTTATGGAACATTTATAATTAATTTCTAAGAAGTTTAGATTTAATGCCAGTTTTAATCTGATTTAATGCTTTTTTTTTTGACAAAATGAATGACTTAATTATGGCATAATTCATTTAATGATGTTTAATTAAGGAAGAACAAAGTAACTTGTTTACCTTAATAAATCCTTCCCGTAGTCCCTCTGGGGGTAATACAAGTGTTAATGGGAGGATTGGGGGGGTCTTTCATCTCCCCCACTGGTGTCTCTGGCAAGAAAACCACAATTGCAACTTTCCTGCCTCCGGGTCGGAGTCACCAATACACAATAATGGAATCACGAAGAAGAAGCTAATAGGCTAACAGGCAAAACTAACTGCGGGCTAGCACCACTTAAACAGTATTTACAGCCAAGTTTGAGTGAAAAAAAAAGATCTCCATTGTGTAATTGGATGAACAATATCCCTCTGTCCCTTTGTCTTTTCTGTCAGCGTAGGATTTACTCTCACGGACAATTAATGAGTAAAGAAAACCGTAACATGCTACGTGAAAGAGTGAAAACCCTGATAAAAAAAAAAATACAATGAATGGTCTAACTTTTTGAAATAACTTTAAAACACTGGGTGATGTCCTTTACTTGCGTTCTGCATAGTTTTGTGCTTCAAACATGGCCCTATTTGTTTCTTGCATCGTTTCTGTAAATGTGTGACTTGTGCCAGCACTCTGACCAACAATGCAGTTTTTCAAAGTAATAAATTAAGTTCCTTTTCTCCATGGCAAAACTTGAAACAAAGTTTCCAGCCTGAGAATATGACCTTGATTTAAAGTGAGATTATATTATGTGCGTATAACTTGTGTCTGAAACTATCCTGTTAATAAAAAATTATATCGTATGGAATATGGAGGTGAACATACAACGAAGTCATAGTCTCAATATTTCCAAACAGAATGCATGCAAGATTTTATGATTTCTTGTTGCGAACAGTTGACCATGCATTAATTTAAAAAATGTTGTTCCCCAGAATGCCCACGGCTTTTCTTAGAGCCTTGGAGCAATTGCCCCGAAGGCGCGTTTAGCTGCTAAAAAAAACCCTGCTTTGTCCCTGTGAAAGAAATTACCTTTTAGTGGAAAAAGAAGCACCAATTTTCACTAAAGTGAAGGAAATTACAGAGGTCCAAAACATGGATACACTGTCTTCAAAATGACACCTCTGACTTCTCACAGTCGCTAAGCCCTGCGATTGTTGCAGTTCTTTTGTGATCACCATTTCAGTCACAGCCGCTCGTTTCAGCTGGCATTTACCTCCGCGGTTTACCCGGTCTGACCCACATGGACTTTCAGATTGAGACAAGACTCTGAAATCTTTAACTTCAATACGACAGCCCCGAGTCAACGACATTGGCCTTTGAGATGAATCACTCTGCTTTTGAAGAAGGTGAGATGCTTGTATACCGTGTGACAAAAGCAGCTCATTTCTACTATTAGGGCAAACAATTGATATCTATCCATTAAGTGACTGAGTTTTATATTGCTTTCAACTTTTATATTCTTTTAACATTCTAATCCGTAGAAATTATCACAGAAATATTGTTGGCGTTCTTAACATGTTCCTACAAATGCGTACTTGTGTTTGTGTTTCTTTATCATCAATAAGATTCTGTTTAGCGACTGGATGTGTATCCAACCCCACAAAAAGCAAACCTTCTACAGAGGGACTATAGAGAGCATCCTGACCAGCTCCATCACTGTGTGGTTCTTCTACAGAGGGACTATAGAGAGCATCCTGACCAGCTCCATCACTGTGTGGCTCTTCTACAGAGGGACTATAGAGAGCATCCTGACCAGCTCCATCACTGTGTGGTTCTTCTACAGAGAGACTATAGAGCATCCTGACCAGCTCCATCACTGTGTGGTTCTTCTACAGAGGGACTATACAGAGAATCCTGACCAGCTCCATCACTGTGTGGTTCTTCTACAGAGAGACTATAGAGCATCCTGACCAGCTCCATCACTGTGTGGTTCTTCTACAGAGAGACTATAGAGAGCATCCTGACCAGCTCCATCGCTGTGTGGTTCTTCTTATCTTGTTTGCTGACGATACAAATATTTTTGCATCAGGAGACGACTTGCAACAGCTGTGTCGGATTGTTAACTTGGAACTCAAAAGTGTCAACAAGTGGTTCAAACAAAATAAATTATCTCTAAACCTGAGTAAAAGCAAAATGATGATATTTGGCAACTGTAATTCCAATGCTCAGGAAGCGATTCAGATAGAGGGTGTTGTTATCGAGCGAGTGCATGAAATCAAATTCCTTGGTGTGATTATTGATGACAGAATTACTTGGAAATCTCACATTAAATATATATCTACGAAAATTTCTAGAAGCATTTCAGTAATTGCAAAAGCAAAGCACATTTTAAACATCAAAGCTCTACATACCTTATACTGTTCTCTGATTTTGCCCTACTTATATTATTGTACTGTGGTTTGGGGTAGTACTTATAAAAACACAGTTAAACCAATAATATTGTTGCAAAAAAGAGCTATCCGAGTAATTCATAAAGTTGGGTTTTTGGACCACACAAACTCATTATTTCTAAAATCAAAGATCATGAAGTTTTGTGACATTGTTGAGTTCCAAACTGTACAAATGTTATTCAAAGCAAGGTATAAATTGTTACCAAACCAAATACAAAGAAGGTTCCAAGAACGTACTGGTCGTTATGAATTACGTGATGAATTAAACTTTAGGATTCAGAAACATAGCACAACTTTGAAAAGTTTTAGCCCAACAGTTAATGGTGTTCAATTGTGGAATAAACTGGAGATGGAATTGAAACGATGTCCAAACATCAACCTGTTCAAATATAAATACAAACAAAAGACTTTTGAAATATACAGACAAGAAGAAATGCGTTGCCACTAAGGGGAGCAGTGGGATCAATTATGTGTATTTTTCCTCTATATTCAAGGAAGAGTGTTGCTGCTTGGAACGGTTGTCATTCTATTGCTCAAATTCACAAACGGAGAATTAGGGTTGGCAGGTTATGGATCTGTTGAGAGGGATCCTCCCAACGGGCTCTAAACCTTGTCTTTTAATGCACCACTCAGCATAGGAACATATTCTACAAAATCAGCTGTTAGGGCAGCTGTGTGGGGGTTTGTTGAAGGGGAGTTACTGCCCTCTTCAACTGGCTCACTCTCTGGCTTTTTAATGCACCACACTGTGCAGGGCTTTCATCATACTTCACATATAAATCAATTAAATAAATTATATAATAATGATGATGATAATTAAACCCAAATTAAAATTATACTGAGAATGGTAATGACAACTGGAAAGTATCAAGATCTCAGATTATAACATCTATTAATGTACCTTTATACCATAAAAGTAACTCTGTAATCACGGGTAAAAATATGCAAGCAATATATTAAGTAACACATTTTTTTGACTTGCTTTGTATTAGACATCGTATATGAAACTAGATTGTTGTTGTAGCTGTGCGTTGTTCCAATTAATTATATAAACAGTTAATATATTTTTGTTGTTTGTTGTAAGTTGGTCTGTACGAATGTAGCTGCTTGAAATGTTTTGAAATGTTCTTTTTTTATTTATTGCACTTGGGGGTGGGGGCTCATAAGCTTTTTGCTTCAGCCCACTCCTTTTGAGCACAATGTGTATTGCTCAAATAAACAAATAAACTAAACTAAACTACAGAGGGACTATAGAGAGCATCCTGACCAGCTCCATCACTGTGTGGTTCTTCTACAGAGAGACTATAGAGCATCCTGACCAGCTCCATCGCTGTGTGGTTCTTCTACAGAAGGACTATAGAGAGCATCCTGACCAGCTCCATCACTGTGTGGCTCTTCTACAGAGGGACTATAGAGAGCATCCTGACCAGCTCCATCACAGTGTGGCTCTTCTACAGAGGGACTATAGAGAGCATCCTGACCAGCTCCATCACTGTGTGGTTCTTCTACAGAGGGACTATAGAGAGCATCCTGACCAGCTCCATCACTGTGTGGTTCTTCTACAGAGGGACTATAGAGAGCATCCTGACCAGCTCCATCGCTGTGTGGCATGGCGCCAGCACTGCCTCCTGCCGATCACACAGTCTCTTCAAGGTAATGCCTTCTGGAGGAGACTGCGGAATCTACGGGTCAGCTGACGTCGACAGTTACATACACCAGGCGGTCAGGAAGCTGAACTCCCTCCCTTCCCACCCCTCAACTAAATAATAATACACGTTATTTAAAAAGTCCTAATTTATTTAAAAGCACCTTTCAAAACACCCAAGGACACCGTACAGTGGAGTCATCAAAACAATAAAAACAAGAGCACACAAGAGAACACTGAGGTGGTGTTTTCTCACATGTGCTCGGCAACAGCTTAAAACACCTGGATCGTTCATACGTTGTTTGATAGTTAAACGCTAACAGCTATAAGAACAAGGCATTGAACAGGCAAACACATGCTGAGACGTTTCTCGGACTCGCCGGCTCACTAACTGTCTGCATACGCCGGCAAACCCACCAAAAAATATCTGAAAAGCCGCCCAAAATCCACGGACATACTGTATGGCGCTGCTGGAATTTTCTGTGTTTTTAACATAGTTTACGGAGCCCATGATGAGGAACAACCCCTTTCTTCCTCTCTCACAAAAAAAAAAGCAGCTTTCAGAGCCTTGCATTTGAGATGATGTCATTTATAAAAGTGCTTTTATTGTAAAACAGTATGGCAAAAAAATAAATAAACGCGGCCTGACTTTTTCACCCACAGCAAGGCTCAAGCCGCCCACCTGGAAATCATGGGATCGAATGCCGTGGCTCTTTTTTATTTCACTATTCCACTATACAACAGATCCCTTCTCTCACCAGAAATTGTTCATGTTTTTTTTTATGTCCAGACGGCTTCAAATTTGTATTTTTTTTCTTCAAATCAAATTCGTTATCATCATTTCTGTTTTTTCCCCTTCCACACAGTATTTAAGGGATAAAAAAAAATGTAAATCAGCGTTAATATGTCCAAAAGTTTTGTATAAACCGCCACATGAGTCTAAAAGTGTAGCCCAGTCATTCTCTGTAAATGCAAAACTGAATTTACTTTAAGTTTTTTGTACCATCTGCCGAGTGGTGCTCTTGGTCCCTGACGGCCTTCTCCCTTTTACCAGTGATTCACTGCATTGCACTTGTCGTACTCCACTCACTCTCATTGTGCAGGTTCTGGTTATTGCCCTTGAAACTTTGAACGCACACGAGGCAACTCCAGTTGTGATAATGGGATTTACAGAACCATAGGCCATTACGCCTCGTGAATGCCCAATCCCAGGGTCGGAGGGGCTGAGCAGTTAATCAAATCGCAATCCGTACTTTGGTCAATCTCCATAATCGTTATGGGGCATAATAATCGACAGGTTTATGGTCATTTCTTTGGCAGAAACGGCACCGAGTTATGGAGTTTGTTGAGACTGTTGGACAATAAACAAAGGTGTCCGAGAGGATAGATGAAAAATAGGCAGGAGTCTGGGTGTCTTTCGCAGGAGAAATGTATTTACCATCGGTGCGGGACCCGGAGACATGAACTTGAGACATTGCGCTAGTCCTGCCAGTTACGTCTGTCGAGAGTCATACTGATAAGCAAGCGAAACATTCAGCGGCTCAGGGAAGGCGCCAAAGCACCGCAGTCAAGGCTACGACAGAGATAGTACGACTGTACAGCATGACCTGGTATGAGATATAGCAATTTAATGTTATACTCTAACAGACACAATGGAAGATTTTGGTCAAATGACACTAGAGGAAAGCATTTGTCACTGTTTGAGCTGGTGTTTGTATAAAAGCTCATGAAAAAACAAAAACATGTATTTATTTGTATTATGAAAAATAGAATATCGTCCACATCGTCCAGCCCTACAGGGTTGGTACTTCTAAGCTGAGAAACGTTCAGTGTGCCTTCTACTTGTTACTACTAACTTTCAAGGTCCATTTATTCAGACACCAGGATTAGAGATGTTATGAATGTGAAGAATTTAGCATCTCTAATCCTAGAGTCTGACTAAGTTAACTTTGAAAGTAATAGAATTGGTACTTGGATGGGGGGCCACCGGGGAACTCTGTGAAGCCTGGGTGAATGAGTGGTTGGTGGTGGTCGGAAGGGTCGATGGCATGGACTGGCAGCCTCGCTTCCGCCAGTCTACCCCCGGGCACCTGTGGCTATACAAATGAGATTCTATTCCAGTATAGGGCAATATAGAAACCACTGTCCAAGAGGAGGCCTTTAAAGAGAGAGGCGAAAACCCCCCCACACACGCCGCCCATTTGGAATCAAATTTTCAGGGTCGTCAAATGAATTGAGGGCGACGGTGGCGCAGATGGTAGAGCGGGTCGTCTCATGATCGGAAGGTCAGGGGTTGGAATCCCGCCTCCTGAAGGTGCACATTGTCATTGTGTCCTTGGGCAAGACACTTCACCCTCCTTGCCTCCAGTGTCTGCATACACTGGTGTATGAATGAGAGTATGAATGGGTGAAGCCCCTGTGAGAGACCAACAACAGGCCCGTTTGGAACCATGAGGCCGTCCTTCTGTAGACCCACCACCTGCAGGAGGAGCCATAGGGGACTGGTGCTATGTGATTTGGGCAACTCCAACAGCTGCCCCCACGACCCGGCAACGGACAAGTGGAAGAAAATGGATGGATGGATGGATGGTCAAATGAATTGTGCCTAAATTAAAACCAAATGAAGTCAGATTCAAAGCTAGAAGTTAGATTATTTTTCTTTCTGTTTTTGCATTTGTGGATTGCAAAATAGAATTTGGAGAGTAAACCGACATTCAAAAGCCTTCAAGTTGACTAGCGGCAACCTGTATGATCCCTGATTTTGCTATAACTACTCAACTTTGACTTCCTGCGTGCACTTTTTTAAAACCTACGTTCCAAATTCCCACAGTAATGTTCACTCACTTCCCACCACAACTGGGGCTAATTAAGCCGCTTATGACGTCTTGCTATTCCGATACAAGGCCCTGGGGTTACATTTATTCATTACTTATCGATTTTATCTCAAAGCAGTAAAGTTTTATCTGCGGACATCTGGCTGCGTAAGTACCCTCTTTCATAATACGTGCGGCAGTAATTCACTGTTGGGCCGTATCTTCTTCTCGTCGAGGCATTACGCGATACACAGGGAGCGGAGAAATTAGTCACGGGGAGGCGCCTTTTACGAGCCGCGTGACTTAAATTCGTGGCTGAGGAGTTAAAATTAAGGCTTTAAAATGATATGCAGTGGGTAGTGAAAGTCTACACACACCTTTTTTCACATTGTATCATGCCACAACCTCATTCCAAAATGGCTTACATTTGTTTTTTCCCCCCATCAATCCACACACATTATCCCATAATGAAACAATAGTAAAAATGTAAATGTTGCCTTGTTTTTGGGGTTCAAAACTTAGTTAATCAGGCTAAACTAAAATATTTTTTGAAAATAGTCCAGGGTTTTCCAGCTGAACTAATGTTGATGCTCTGAGTCCGAAAATGACCTTGGTTTTGCTCAATCAGGTCAGGATTTTTTGCTACAGAAATGCTTTAAAAATCGATTTTGCGTCAAAAACAAATTTCTGCGGATCATCAGCTGAGAAACCCTTGACGTTTTTTCCGTTTTCCTCAAGAAATAAAAGTCAACGTATCCAAAGTCATTCAGTTTTTATTTACTCCATCAAATTTGATAAGCAGAATTCATAATAACGTAGTCGTACGTAATCCGTAACACTATGGCTGTATCTCAAAAAGTTGACCTGATAGAGCAAAATGCATGTGATATTCGGACTCAGAACACCAACATTTGTTGAGAAACCCCTGACCATTTTTTGGCTGTCAACTTGTGTTATATATGAAGAAACCTAAAGTAAATGATGACAATGACAATACTGCAGCGTTACTGAGGAAAAGGCTGAGAATGACAGACATGAGACACAAATGATGCAGCTTTTTTATTGCAGTATCATAAAAGGAATCGGATGTATTTCAGATGATCTGTGAGCCACTGGGCTCAGTCCTCCGTGGGTCTTCATGTGGCTTTGGAGGGTACGCTTCTGAGCAAGGGTTTTATCGCAGACTGGACAAGCAAATGGTTTCTCGCCGGTGTGTGTTCTTCTATGTGCATTTAGACTAGCAGTTTGTGTGAAGGTTTTCTCACAGGTTGGACAGCTGTAAGGTCTGTTAGGTGTCTTTATTTGTGAAAAACACCTCAGACCTGACTCGAAACATTGCTGGGAAGAATTTATATATTTAGCTGTAATCTTACTGACATACTGTATATGAGAAAATGTATAGTATTTATAAGTTTTCTTTCATTTCTTAGGCATTTTAAGTGAAACAAGGGACAAAAGTGCATAATCTTCTTCGACATCTGAATGAAATAGAGCTAGGTTTAAATGTATGTTTTAAATTTGTAGTTACAAACATGTGTTCAGTGGGGACTTGGATACATTGTTTAATTTCTTAATAATGTAATATTGGGTACAATGTGGTTTCCATAGAAATCAGGGGAGTTCTCCTCTTCAAACATGTACAATACTATTTTTATTCAACAAAGTCTATTTAAAGCCGTACTGTGGAGCCTTTGCCCAAATAAATGAACTGCAATGAATCATTTATTTCTTTACCGTTGTTTTTGTTTGTGAAAAACACCTCTAAAAACATTCTGTTTTCACACTGAGCGACTCGCCTCTCCTGAGACCTAACTCGAAGCATTACTGGGAAGAATTAATATATTTTGCTGTAGATTACTGAAAATATATAGTATTTATATGTTTTCTTTTATTGCCAAGTACAAAAGGGGCCAATTTATCTTCCTCGACAAATAAATAAAGGTTAAATTTGTAGTCACAGAGGTGTGTTCAGAGCGGACTTGGAGATTGTTGACTTTTGTTGATAATCTAGTATTGAGTTACATAAAAATCAGTAAAAACTTACATTTTGCCTTGTTTGTGGAACGATGTTGTCCCGGGTTCACGGTGATATAGTTGTGGTTCGTTCTATGTTCATGGGAGTTTATTTGGACAAACGATCCAAATAATGATCCACCGGTGTCAAGGTGATTAACGGAGCAACAGTTTCAACATATCTAATACGAGTTGTCCCTGTCATGAACTCAGCTATTTCCTCCTGTGGTTAGGAGCAAAATGGCAGATAATCCCACTATATTTCACTATTTACTGTATTCTTGTTCTGTACACCTTCTACTTTAACACTTTTCTCCTATTATGTCCTGGGGCTCTGAAATGCACCAGATTAGCACTCGCATTGCTTTCATCTGCATCGCTGTATTTCTGTCCCTGTATTTTTCATTGACTTGACATTGAATCTGAGAAAGACCCTCTTGAAGTTTGTGCCTGAATAATTTCTCGGGCATATTACTGCTGCCAGTGCCACAGAGGAGGAGCACAGGGCACACTTGGCGACGAAAAGACTACTCGGAAGCCCAGAAGATTGGCTCCTTTTTTGCCCGTTTGCTCCCAGTTCATCGCTCACTGGCATTGCGCACGGGATTTTACACAACACTATTTATTATCAGGGCAGCGGTGGTGAGAGTTACGTGAGTGTTTTTATTTTTCTATATTTTTCATGACGGAACCGGACCAAATTACTTAAGAGATTGTTGTAGAAACATGTATTGTATTGTTTTTGTTTCACTAAATAAGCTGTGCATTTTTTTAATTTCATTTCTTTTAATAAAATAGTAATGGATTAAAAACAATCCGGGCTGCAAACTGAGCACTGATCTTCTGAGGGTTCCTGCAAAAGTACAAGACAAACGCACATCCCGGGAAACATTTTTTTTAAAAGTCCTGATGATTGTGCGGTTCTAATCTGACAGAAAACAGAGTTCTGTTCCTGAAGTGTGGGCAGGAGTTGGTTTGCAGAGGATCTAGTCGAGCGCCCAGATCTAGAGCTTTGGGACCAGAGCAGCCAGTGAAGCCCATGGACAACTGTTCACAGAATAAATTATAACTTAATCCATATGGCGGACAGTTGATTTACTCAATGAAAAGACAAATAAAATTAGAAATAGTCAGACCGCCTTTGCTCTGCCCGATCCCGTCAGACCTTGGAAGCTAAGCAGGCAAGGGCCTGGTCAGTACTTGGATGGGAGACCGTTTGGTAACACCAGGAAGCCTGGGGAATGTAGTGAGTGAGTGGTTGGTGGTGGTCGGAGGGGCCGATGGCGCAGACTGGCTGCCTCGCTTCCGTCAGTCTACCCCAGGGCAGCTGTGGCTACAATAGTAGCTTACCACCACCAGGTATGGAGTGAATGAATAATGTAAAGCGTCTTTGTGTCCAGAAAAGCGATGCATTATTATTATAGTCAAGAAAATATAAATTGAAAGCCAAATAATTACAACGCTACTACAAAGCTGTGCAATAAGAAGCACCACTGCAGGTCCTTCATCCCCACCGCTGTCAGACTGTGCAAACCTACTGTAAAGAAACTCGTGTGCAATAACCTCTGTATCAGAGTCATTTTATCAATCACCTGAACTAGGATTGTAAACTTTGCATTACCATTACATTGTCATGTTGCACTAGAAAAGGTTAATATCAAGCATTGTCTTAAATGACTTGAATTGAGGAAATGTATCTTGCTTTGAGCGGTTTTCACACATTTAGATTGTTTTCTTGATCTGACCAAGTTTGCTTTGCTAGTTTGATGACTTTTCAGACTAGTTCTAAGGTAAATCTGGCTTGAAATAAGAAAGTTAAAACTGTCAATGGGATAAGACCAATTTTCTTACCACATTCTTTTTACCTGAAATTAAGATGAAATAATCTAGGTCAAATGCCCCACTAAATCTTAAATCATAAGAACAATAATGTGGATTATTGATCTCAAATTGAGACATTTAAACTAATCTAGCGGTGTGATACTCGATAATATCTTGTGTTCAGTTCAATTTCTTTTTTTACTTATTAGCCTAACCATTCTGAGAAGTACAATTGACCTTTCGCTGAGTTTACAAGCCTACAGTCTCACGTGTTTTTGTCTCCTTTTATAATAAAAATAGTGTGGATTTTGTCTCGGTCCTGATAACTGACTGTAGCTGATTATCATTGCGGCACCTGTAGGTTTAGCTAGCGTTAGCTAACTTTAGAGCACCGGAGAAATGCTTCTATTATTAGCGATACTACAAAAGTAAGAGAGTGCGAGAGGTTTCTCTGATATTGCTGAAGACCTGTCTGTCCGTTTGCTTTAGTGTCAATCGTCCTTTATCCTTCGTTGGATAGTTTAATATCTTGAATATATCCCTCCGCTGCATACTGTGACCCCTTTTGCCTCGATCTGGAGGATATCGCGGAGGTATTGCTCCAAAACAAGGTCAGTGACACGCAGGGGTATACCTCTTCCCGTCATGGCAATCAAGATGCGCTGGTCGTGCTTCACCATTTGTTTGTCAGGCGTAGCAACTGTAACTAAGGGGGGGCGGGGCTCGGCAAAAGGTCAATTACTTGAAATAAGTTTCTCAAGTAGTAAATGTGAGCATTACCAGCCTCTGCACTATTTACAAAAACAAAAATGACCTCAGTGACCTAATCTCCCATCATCCTCGGAGTCACATTTTCTTCTCGTCGACTGGCTCTTCCCTCATGGCTCAGTGCAGCTCGTGTCTTGGTTGGAGCTCGTTGGTGTACGGTATGAATCTGATGTGTTTCTCACAGCTGTTTAAACATGTCTTGGAGGCAAAGTTAGTTCAGGGTGCAGAAATAATCCCCTTTAATGGAGTGGTTCTCACTGGGAAAGGCCACGGACACAAACAAGTGGAAGCGAACGGGGGCGGAACGGGGCGAACGCTTCGCCGCGAGAAGCCGAACAGATTTAAGTGCATTACTAAAAAGGCAATTTGTAACGCTCCCATAATATAGCTTCAAAGTAAGTACCTCTCTGACCTCCACAGCGAATGTGGTCTCCAAGGAGCAAAGCCGATTCCCACAAAACGTCTTTAGGTGGAAATAAATAAGAACTAAGCTTACAATGCTTAAAATGGTTGAGTATATTTTATTGAAACTTATTCCTATTCCTTTCTTTTGTGGCCTGTTGTCAGTTTTGGATTTACCCTGTGAAGATATTTTCTTTATCACTTTCTATTTGAGAGTAACATAAAAAATAGAATTGAAAGAAAATTGAAAGAAAATTGAAAGCCTTCAAGTAGCTTCTGTATTTCCCTTGTGTAAAGACTTCTAGTTGAAAATGATGATGAATAAATAATTATTTAAAGCTGAGCTAAACACAAAAACACGAATACTTTAAAATATTGCCTTTGGCCCAAAACATATTTTATTTAACTCATTTATAAATGATTACTCAGTTTAAGGCATACAAAGTGAAAAAGCTTCCACAGTTACTCCAATTAAATGTACTTATTGAGACAATATTCCATTAAACCAGCATCAGCAAACACAAACTATTTTTAACATAACAATCAAGAAGCCATTGAATCAACAAGCTATTTTTGTTGTGTTATTGTTGTCTTGTCTCTAAAGTGATGGACTGTTTACACGGCAAATCACAAAGTGGTGGTGAGTTTTCGACTTTAGCGCACATCATGTCCACTGACTGCATTCAAAAAGCTGGAGGAGGAAGTGTTTGCGTCGTGTTTCTCTGCTCTCAAGTGCACTCAAGGTACGTATTTAAAAAAATGTGCCACACCCAGAGTATGTTTAAGAAGTCGTTTTCTTTCTGAAGTTTTTTTTTTTTATCAGAAGGTGGATAATTCTTGTAATTAAAAGGACACTGTATTGTGTCGTACAACCAGGGGTTCAGAGGCAGCCCATGTGTGGAGCCTGTCCAGAGAGTCTAAGCTCCTGAGTCTTGGCTCCGGGCGCAGGTCCCACAGACACATAAGGAAACAGCTTCTCTGTGAAAACAGCGCTGAGCGTCAGAAGGGGTTTTGGCCGCTCCCGGTCTGCATCATAGAAGGACACCACTCCCTTTTCATACTCTACTTTCACTCGGATCTTCTTAGGAGCAGTTTTCATGACGATAGTCTTACCATTGCCACTGATATATTTTCCATCTCCGTGCCACAAACACCACATACCATAACTGGCGCCAGCATAAATCTCCCCCCTTCTGTCAATAGATTCTTTGACCACTCCGATGTCCCAGGTGGGCAGGTCCCCCACCTCCACGTCCCACTGGTGTGTCCCGGAGGTAAATCCCTCAGAGCCCAGGACAATAGGCTCATTGGTAAGTCTCTCTGGAACCACAGGCAGCCGCTGGGGGGGTCCATGTCTCACCCCGCACAGGTCCTGGGACAGGTGCATGCAGCCCTCGGCAGTGTTGGGGTCCAGAATCACAGGGCTATAAGTTACCAGGCTTTTCATGTTTGTCCACACTCTGAAGCTGTGGTTACCTAGCACTTTAGCTTTGTCTATGAGCAGTCCTGCTTTGGGCTGCGGGTGGGACGATGGAACAATAGATGAGGCTTTGCTGAGCGTTTCCATGGGCGTTGTGAGGAAAGTCCCTTCCTGGATGCACTGTTGAAGCTGCTGGATGCTGTGGGACAGCGTGCCGATCTGTGTCCGGACCATGTTCAGCTCTGGGCCCAGGGCCAGTTCCTGCCGACTCTGCTCAAATCTCAGAGTATTTAACGCCCGTTCCTCCTCCTCTTTCACAAACCTCTGCAGCCGAGCGAAGAGGTCTGTGATCTGACCCTTGCAGAACTGCACCTGTTCCTCTGCATGGCGCCGCAGCTGGTCCAGCTCTTCGTAGCTCTTTTTCTGATCCTTTAAAGCCTGCAGTTGCTTTCGAACTTCCTCCTTCAGAAGCCTCTCTGCACTCACCACCGTGTGCTTTGGGTGCAGAGAGAACTCGCACACGGGACAGAACGCTCGGGCCTCCTCCAGACAGAACAGCGGTGGTATCTCAGGGTGAGAGCTACAAATCTTTGGCTGTTTGACTTTCTTCTGCTCACTGAACGACAGCGAAAGCTCACGGAGGGCGAAGTTCACCTCTACTATTTCCCTGGACGACCTCCGGCGGCACACGGGGCAGAGGTGGGCCGGGCTTTGGAGCCAGCTGTTGTTGAGGCAGATTCGGCAGAAACTGTGGTGGCAGCCTAAAGTCACCGGCTCCCTCAGAGGGTCCAGGCACACAGGGCAGGTCAGGAAATCCTCAAACAGCGCCTCCGCCATTGTAGACTCCAGTTCGCACAGTGCACGAGGTGAGAGTGTGGCTCAGTGTGACTGAATACTTTCTGTTCCTCAGTTTTGAGTGAAGGCAAGGCATGGCGACCGGGAAGCACAGCCACAAAGTAACAAAACAAGTTTGATTAACACACTTCCCTCATACAGCAACAAATGCTTTAAAAGGTGAGACACTGCAGATGAATAGGGGGGGGGGAGGATTTAGAGACATACATTTGAAACTTTTGCTCAAAAACAAAAATATGAAAAGCAACAAATTCTAAATAATGGATAGACCGAGGTTTAAATGTATGGTTTTATTGGCATAAGATGTTAAGGAAGCTAAAAATCTCAACACTGATCAGCGCGTGATTAATCAATGTTTCCACCTGCACCTGCTTGGACAACTGAGTCGCATGTTTGCAAGAAGCTTTTAGATTTGGGTAAAGCCAAACTGGAGAAAAATGTGCCTGGTTCAGGTGGGGGTTGAGCGGCTTACCACATTACACACCACCCGTTTTGTGACCATACAAACAGTGTATTCATTAGTAAAGACTTAGACAATATAAAAGGTCATTTCGTTGCAGCTGAAATCCTCATGAAAAGTCAGTTTGTTTGATAATCCAATATCTACAGGAGCCGTCCGGTCTTTTTCCTCCTCATGATTACAGCAGGCGCCAGGAGGCTGTGAGGCGTTCAAGGGTTGCGGGGGAAAAAACTCGGCACTGTAAATTTGTAATGTTCTAAATGCCAAAAAACACAGACTTACATGAAAGTTGCAGTTGAGCAAATACATACAAGTCTCACAATGTTTACTTTGCTACATGTATTTTTTATGCTGATGAATGTGTGTTGCTCAAAAGATTAATGAGATTTCCGTAACTTGTTGAATCCATCATCAGAGCAGGAGTGAAGGAGCAGTGGGCGAGGGGGCGAAAGCCAGGTGGGGAGGGGCTGGCAGAGCAGGGATTACTACTGACAATTTTTTTTCCAAAAGACATAGGGAAGGGCAGCTTTAAAATATTGAGAAACAATACTTTTGAAGATATAGTCTGAATCTACTCAAAAGCAGCATAACTGATCTTAATTCAAGCACTTGTATTGATCCGCGATGGTCTTTTCTTCTGTACAGCTAAAAAAGTTATATAACTTGTTGAATGTTCCTAATTTATGTTTTATAAAGGGCTCAAATAAACAAACTAAACTAATTACGCAGTAGTGATCATGATGTAAGTTGTATTTTCAACTTACACCATGATTTGAAGCCGTCATGAAAAGGAATAATCACCAACTGTATTCCTACGTAATCTTTGAAGTAAAAGTTTCACGTAGTATTTGGATAATAGACGAAGCTGAATACAGTAACAGATGGCAGCTCCACAGGAGTCCGATCCCTCGACAGGTGACGTGTCCAGCAGCGCGAGCACCTCCTGCCCCGAAGCTCAGGGTCACTTTGTCCATTGAATACAGCGTGTCCTCCTGGGGGCGCTGTCTGCGGGAGCGTGTGGCGTGACGACCGGGCTGGAGCTCATCCCAAGACCGCGGGGACCGAACCTCAAACTCTGACGAAGACAGACCAGAGGAGAGGGCAAACTGCGAGGGCTAAAAGTTTGTTTTTATGGCCGAGCGTTTGAGAGCCCGGGATGAATAAAATGAGACTGTTATTACCCCATTGGCCTTATTATATTGTCCTATGATGGTACAGTGAGCGGGGAGGCTTCAGACAAGTGGATGTGCTTACTGTTAAGGTGGACCTACTGCAGTTTGAAGACGTGTATTCACAGTTAGTCTAACCAAAAATACGATCTGCCTGCATGGAGAACTCTGAGAACTACTTGTACTCAATGGGTTATACAGTGAAGTAAAATGGAGGACGGTTGCCATCACAATTACTGATAAAAACACCAACATATTGTATCTATCTTTTTGAACGACTCTTTGCAACACACTCGTGCCCCTGTGTCACCGGTGATGGAGAAATGTTTACATGTCCGACGTTACACGAGTCCACAGGTGGTAAACGAGACCGGAGAAGAAGTGAGCGGACAGATTTTATTTTGAAATACACCGGAAATACACCTGGCTTCCTGTTTGGCTCGTGTTTTTTTCCGTCAGCCTGATCCGCAGGTCTCCGGACTCCAGCAAAAATGTGAGTGGGGCGTTACAGCCTATAGGCCAGTGTAACGCCTCATTTGAAAGCTAAGACTTGCAAAAAAAATTGTCATTACGTTTGTCACATTTTTGCAAGAAGGCAAGGCAAGGCAAGTTTATTTGTAGAGCACAATTCATACACAAGGCAATTCAAAGTGCTTCACAGTTGCATAAAATTACAAGAAAACAGATCAAATCAATCATTAAAACATCCAACATAAAAATTAATCAATTACAGTAAAAGGCAAGAGTGAAGATAAAAAACTTTCAGTTTTCATCTGCTCGGGTAAAAAGAGCTGTTTTCAGCCTGAATCTGAACATTGTCAGAGTTGAGGCCTGTCTCACATCCTCATGAAGACTGTTCCAGATTTTAGCTGCATGAAACTGAAACGCAGCTTCACCGTGTTTAGTCCTGACTCTGGAACCACCAGGAGACCCCTCCCTGAAGTTCTCAGGGCCCGAGATGGTTCATACGGCTCTAACATGTCAGAGATGGACTTTGGTGCTAAACCATGAAAAGACTTGTACACAAGCAGAGCTGTTTTAAATTCTATTCTCTGAGTGACAGGAAGCCAGTGCCGAGACCGGAGCACTGGACTAATATGGTGGTATTTCCTGGTTCTTGTCAGGACTCGAGCAGCAGCGTTCTGGATGTTCTGCAGCTCTAACAGCTCGTTTAGAAAGGCCAGTGAGCAGCCGTTACAGTCGTCTAACCTGCTGGAGACAAACGCATGGATGAGTGTCTCTAAGTCTGGTTTTGACACTATTCCTCTGATCTTAATGTTTTTCAGATGGTAAAAAGCTGATGATGTCATTGCTTTGATGTGGCTGTTTAAGTTCAGGTCTGAGTCCATGATTACTCCTACATTTCTAACCTGATGTTTTGGTTTTAGAGAGAGAGACTCAAGGTGACTGATAACACAACACAAGAAGCTGTTCGATTTGGGTAAAGCCAAACTGGAGAAAAATTTGCTCGGTTCAGGTGGGGGTTGAGAGGCTTACCACATTACACACCACCCGTTTTGTGACCATACAAACAGTATATTCATTAGTAAAGACTTAGAAAATATAAAAGGTCATTTCGTTGATAATCTAAAACTCCTTAATGTGCTTTAAGTAGCCACGCACTCTCAATGCACATTAAAATAAATCTTGAGGTGCACTATAAAAAATATACCTTTTTACATCGGCAATATGAGTTCACTAGAAAAAGGAAAATCATCTTAATCAATCAAAATAGTTCATTCTCTCGTCCTTGTTGTGGATTTTACTCGAATTCAGAGATTAAAGCTAAAGTTTAAGTAAGTTTGGTCTAGTCTAAGATAATTATGGCCAATGGATCAAGCACATTTTTATTTCTGTTTTGCGCAGGTGTGTGTGTATACTATATTTTAAATGTAAAGTGAATCTGTCTGATTTCCAGTGGGATTTCTGCTTGTTCCATCGGCATTAGCACTTTTATCTGATCTTGGATGAGCTCAAACTCAAATTCAACATAAAATACCTTAATTCAAGAAATGTAAGGCCATTAATCTCATTTAAGGCAGTCATTAACTATCGGACCCAAAGCAGAGACTGATCCAGGAAGCAACTTTAACTGTTTATTAAACAAAACTTGGAGGCAGGCAATGGTGGCAGGCAGGTGAGGCAGGGAGCTAACAACAACGTCTTTCAAAAAATCCAGGTGCAGAGAAACAAGACGGAATAATCTGGCAGAGTGGTGCTGAGACATCCAGGTATTTCTACTGTGGTTGATTAAGTAATGATGTGCATGTGTCTAGTCTCAGTCACCAGGAGGAGTCAGCCCCGCCCCTGCCACACACTGCTCTGCTGCAAAAGAAAAAACAAAAAGGGGAGGGGGACAGCGCACAAGCCAAATCATAACAGTGTGCGATGCTGTTTTGATTATTTGAGGATATTTCTGTGGTCAAAGGTGCCTCGAGGCTGACTGGCACATGCACGTCCCGGTTCACCAAAGACACGACAGCAGAAGTGTGGGTTCAAAGCTCCAACTCCAAAGGCTATGATTTCCATGTTCGAGTTTGCTTGTGTCTTGTTTTATTGTTTGCAGAGCTACACAATGTAATTGATACTTTATAATATGTATATTACAAATTAGACGCCCCTTATGAGAGACCAACAGGCCCGGTTAGAACCGTGAGGCCGTCATAGGGGGAGCCATAGGGGCTGGTGCAGCTCCAACAGCTGCCCCCACGACCCGGCAACGGAACAAGTTGAAGAAAATGGATGGATGGATATTACAAATGAATGAAAATGGTAAAACATCCAGGCTAAATCCTGCCCCTCGACAGCGCAGTGTACTCAAAGCCCAGTGTTGGAAAAGCCAATTAAAAATATCGTTAAAATTATGGAGCGTTCAACTGTTCTTTAAAATGGGACTGGCGCACCCATAAAGCCACTGTGTCTGAAATACAGTCACCTGTTTCCACAGAGCCGCGTGCAAAACGCTGAGGCAGCAACATCTGGGCACAGCAGCTGTGACCGGTGTCGCCATAAAACACAGGAGTCTACAGAGATGGATAAAGCAGAGCGACACAGAAACACAAACAGAAGAAAAAGGTACTTCATACAGTGTGTGCTTAGAGCCTGGGTATCAGAATCAGAATAGATTTTATTTGCCATTCTTTGAGAACAGGTTCACAAGCTAGGAATTTTTCTTGATGCGGACGTGCAGCATAAAACATATAACACTGAATTTAGATAAAATTACCTGTAGAACTTTAAACTATAAGGCTTTAGGGGGCATGCATAAGGAATATTAATAAATAAGATACTAAATAAAAAGTAAAATATGGTAAAACGACATTAATAGACTTCGAACAACAGTGGGATTATATTAACAGATGTTTCCGAGTATAAAGTAAAGTGATAAAGTGATATAAAGTGACAGCAGCGGGTCTAAGTGTGGACACATCACACAGAGCAACAGAGCAGAAACATCCATGAGTCTGTGACTGAGCTACAGAGACTTGTTATTGTTCATGAGTCTGATGGCGGAGGGAAAAAACTGTTTGGGCGGGAGTTATGGATCTGGATAGATCGTAGCCTCCTGCCTGAGGGGAGGGGGTGAATAGTCTATGTCCGGGGTAAGAGGGGTCAGCTGTGATCCGACCCACACGCCTCCGGGTCCTGGAGGTTAACAGGTCCTTTAGCGGTGTAGTAAACAGCATTTTAATAATAAATAATGCCTTACACTTGTATTGCGCTCTACAAGCCTGTATTACCAAGTTTCTCAAAGAGCTACACTTTCTCATTCACGCCATACTCGAAGGTGGTAAGCTACCGTTGTAGCCACAGCTGCCCTGGGGTAGACTGACGGAAGCAACCAGTCTGTGCCATCGGCCCCTCCGACCACCACCAACCACTGACTCACACACTACATTCACTCAGGCTTCCTGTTGTTTCCCAAACGGTCTCCCATCCCAGTACCAGCCAGGCCCTTCCCCGCTTAGCCTCCAAGATCTGACGGGATCAGGCAGAGCAAAGGCGTGTGTGTGTCCACCCAGAACTAAGCCTTTTCCACATCTGCAGGTATCGACTGCACCGCCCCGACACGCGAGTATTGACAGAGAGGCTCAGGCGAGTTGTTAGTAAAAGCATTTATTACATTTAGTGATTAAATGCATCAACACAATCACGCAAACGCTACCTTTTCCATTTTACATCGATCCGGTTATTCAATAGCACTTGTGTTCCACATGAAGACAAATGCTTTCATTGAGAGAGACACTCAACACAGTTACCTGCATTTGGACACATACATAACTCAGGTTAAAGTGGACCTAACATGCATGATTGTAGCTTTTGAACTGGCTTTTGGGAGCCGATTTATCATGCTTTATGATTTGCAGTATGAGAGCAAAGTTCACTTCTGTTTTCTATTGTGCAACAAAATCCAGAAAATACTAATCTAAGCATTTCAGAACAAGAAGAGGAACGAACGACCAAAGTACACTTGATTACACACAATGCATGAATGAAGCAAAATACTGGTATATAGTATGTTTTTAAAAACATAATAACATGGTTAAAAAGGGGACGATGCGTGATGTGTCTCCTTTAGGGAGAGTGGAGAGTCCTCATCACACTCCACATGCTCTACTATCTTTTCATATTCTTCCTGTAAGAGAAAGCATTGAATTCAGACCTCTTACACAATCTGTTTCTGAATACATTATGAATAACGAACGCAGCTTTATATCGGGGTGCAATCAATGCAAGGGCCTCAATGGGATTTATAATGGACGCTTGAAAAGCCCAGTGTTAATCGCAGATAAAAATGGAGCCAATTAAAACTAATGAAATGGTGACTTTATGTAAGACTTATCAGATCAAGGTTTTAAGACATAAGGTGGAAGCACTTGTACATGCTTTCCAGTAGTGAAAATAATCACTTGTCCCTTTTAGTACCACTCGAATTACTATCGCCTAAGTAGAGGTGTACGGTTACTGCCACTCGCACTTCTGTACTACTACTACTTTTGTAAGATCCTAGCCCAGAGTGTCCCAGATTAAAAAGTCTGGCTGCATACACTGCATGCACATTTTCAAACTCCGCATGGTGTCAAACTGGAAGGCTGTCGGATTGAACAGGTGATCGCGATGTTCTTTGAGGAAGTGTGGTCAAACCAGGTTCACGCTCTGAATCAAGCGTGCAGAATTAGTATGCAGCCATTTTCCCCTCACACAAAATGGGAAGGAAAAGACGTCTGAAAAACTCCGACAAGTCACAATTTGTTGGTAGCTGATCAGGGGAATTCAGCCCTTTCGAAATGCAAAAACAATATTGGTATGGGATCACAGACCCATCAGACGTTTTGACAAGGGTCGTAAGACGTTTGCCTGGCTCTGCCATGTTAGTCCCTGTCCTTTCCACGCAGGGAGGTTAGTCTGGTCACGGAGCGATCGGAGCAGTTTGAACGGCCGGGTCTAATTCAATTTGTCAGTGAAATAAACCAATTAGCCGACGTAACGACAGCTGTAATCCAACTCACAAACTATGAACTGAATATAAACTGGCGAGAGCACGGAGGCAAAATCCTCGACTACTTCATCCATGATTAGTTTTGGTTAATGTTAATGTTTATTGAACTACAACAGGGGCGGCCAACACGGCTCTTGGCCAATCAGAGTGCGGCTCTTTGCATGATTGGATATGTTTAATACAATGCGGCTCTTTGCAAAAGAATTGGTAGCCTACATATTTCCCATAAACTGTAACAGTCTTTAAGAATCTTGACCAAAAATCTAACCATAGTTCATGTGTTCCCATCTCTACACGCATGAATGAGAGTCCGTATCTCCCTCCTTTTCGAGGCGCGTGTAAAAGGTGCAGCAGCTTCACTCAAAGCGGGACGTAGGTTAAACAACAGTCAGGCAGATCGTGGCACTGGGATCAGCTTCTGTGCGTTTCAAGTTTCTGATTAGCCTACTCTTTATTTGATGAAAGTTGGCCTCATATTCACAGAAAAAGATCAAAATTAGGAAATAGAAAAAAGCGGAGCTCTAATGAAGCATATGATGCGAAGCGCGACATCGTAACGCGGAAATACGCAAAGTCATTGACTTTTCTGTCACATGTTGTAACTGTAACAAATGCAACATAAACAGAATCTCAGTCGTCCTCCAGAGGCTCCTGATTAAAGCTTATGAACTTTGTGCAGCCTAAAGTTCGTTCTCTGCACAGTCCAGTCAGGACCAAGCTGCGGGCACTGAGCGCACAGGCCAGGGGCGAACCAGAGGAGGGGGCTCAGTGGGCAGGGCCCCTCACACTAACACACACTAATTCTATCCCAGTCAGAGCAGAACAGCACAAAATGTCAGTTTATTTAATATACATTTATTTCAATCTTGGTGAGGAGTAAAACTATTACATCTAATACAATTATTAAAACAAAAGAAAAAGGCCAGGCATAAAGTTATACTTTATTGTGGTTAAATATAACGGTCACATTATATTTAATCACAATAAACTACCGCCCCTGGATTTCGCGAATGATCGGTGCCTTCGTGGCTCTTCACAGGATCAAGGTTGAACATTTCGGCTCTTGGTCTCCGACTAGTTGGCCACCCCTGAACTACAACATAGTGGTGCAGCGAGTGACATAACCTTGTCAAATCTGTGTGACGGTCGCCTTCTTTCGCTCAGAAAAGAAGTGGGTGTGGAATCCATTATCTACCAATGCTGCCATTTACAGCAGCTGTGATCGACTTGAAGTGTCCAGAAGTACAAAGTGTCCAGTGCCAGTGGAAAAGTGGAAACCCGACCACTATTGATCAAAACACAAAAGCTAATATGTTTGGGTCAGGAATGATCTGAAAACAGAGTTTGCAAAGGTTTTATGGACTGATGAAGAGTGACCCAATATGTTTTTACATTTCAAAAAGGGCTATATTCCTCTGACCAGATTTAAACAATTGGTGAGTAATTGATGTATTTTCCTTCCCATTTTGTGTGAGAAAAAATACCTGCATAATAACTTGATTCAGAGCTTTGACCTACTTACTGTAACATGGCCACACTTACCCCCGGCTCACATTATTAACTACGGTCCGGGTTCGGTCCGGATTCGGTCATGATTTGCCACCAAACTACCGCTCACAGTGAGTCGGACACTGTGGCTCCGCCGGCTCCGGTGCCAGATGCTGCTCCAGGCACAGAAACGGCCCTCGCGAGAACAGAAGTGCCCGTGAGTTTCCCTCTTGGTGCGAGTGCGCGTGATAAATAGCCCCATATACAGGTAGTTTTTGTAACAAAAGCCGTATTTGCCACAACGACGACTCTCCCCAGTGAAGTGGAGGCTTTGCAACACACTAGTGCCCCCGTGTCACTGGTAATGGAGACATATTTACATTTATGACGTTACGCGTGTGTACAGGCGGAAAACGAGACCAAAAAAGTAGTAAGCGGACAGATTTTATTTTGAAATACACCGGATCTTCCTCTCTCACGAGACCTGACTTCCTGTTTGGCTCGTGTTTTTCTGTCAGCTTGATCCGTTGGGGCTCCGGTCTCCAGCAAAAATAGATTTCTTGCGGATTCTCTCCGTTGCTGCCGGACGGCCTCGGTAGCCGGACCCGGACCTCGAGGAGCGGTGTGAGTGTGCAACATTTGTGTTAATGACTTTCTAAGATTCTTAACCGGATTTAACGTGAGCCGGGGTTTACTCTAGTTACAAACATCTCACTTGGAACGCTTCAATCCTTTCAGCCTTTCAGTTTTACACAGTTCTGCGTTTTAAAACCCTCACTTGCGTAGTAATTATTGTGCACGCTGTGTATTAACGCTGCATTTGCAAACGATTTAGAGAAAGCATTCATCCAGATCCGCACCTCTTTGCTGCAGACGCAACCCTCCCGTCCTTCGGCTGCTCTGACCTAGCCATTTAGTGCCGTATTATCTGTATTTGTTTTCCCCTTTGACTGCTCCCTTCTCTTTACTCGCTGTCTGCTTTGTCAGCGCAGGTAATCAACTCGCGACATTAGTTTTGAAGCAGGTATTAAACTTGATTTAGGGACGCGGCCGTGCATACACAAACTTCCCCGACGTTAAAGAAGTCATTCATCATCCCGCGTCGCAAACTCACATCTCCCTCGTCCTTTAAGGCTTCTCAGACGACGCAGGTAAGAGTTTGATGGAGGAGGGCATTACACAGAGCAAACAATAGGGCCATTATGTGCATTATGGATTTGAGAAAAGGGTCTCTGCGACGGTCCGCGTGCTGTTGCCATGGGTCACACTCTACCCGATGTCCTCGGCCTGTTTCAAAGTGAACAAATGCACAATTGTGGCTTATCAATTCCGCTGGTTGCTCAAAACGTGCATGGTAATACTGTTATTGAAAGTATCTCTAAGCCGTTAACTTACATTTGTAACTTATCGTTGCAAACTGGACAATTTCCTGATGGTATGAAAGTAGCAAAAGTGATTCCTCTGTTCAAAGCAGGAGATAAACATCTCTTTACAAACTACAGGCCTGTTTCCCTTTTACCGCAATTCTCTAAAATCTTAGAAAAGGTTTTTAACTCTAGACTTGACGGCTTTATTGAAAAGTGTAATTTACTCTCGGACAATCAGTTTGGTTTTAGGAACAATCACTCAACCTCACACGCGCTCTTTGATATAACTGAAGAAATAACTAATGCTGTAGATAACAAGAAATATGCAATAGGGTTATTTATAGACCTGAGTAAAGCGTTTGATACAATAAACTATGATATATTAATTAATAAACTAGAACATTATGGGATTAGGGGGGTAGCTCAACAGTGGGTTACCAGTTACTTAAAAAATAGAAAACAATGTGTGAAAATCTGTGATTATCAGTCGAGTTGTCGACAAATTGTCTGTGGTTTACCTCAAGGTTCTATTCTAGGCCCAAAATTGTTTAATATGTATATTAACGACATTTGTAAAACGTCTGAAGTACTTAAATTTATCTTGTTTGCTGACGATACAAATATTTTTGCATCAGGAGACGACTTACAGCAGCTGTGTCGGATTGTCAACTGGGAACTCAAAAGTGTCAATAAGTGGTTCAAACAAAACAAATTATCTCTAAATCTGAGTAAAAGCAAAATGATGATATTTGGCAACTGTAATTCCAATGCTCAGGAAGCGATTCAGATAGAGGGTGTTGTTATCGAGCGAGTGCATGAAATCAAATTCCTTGGTGTGATTATTGATGACAGAATTACTTGGAAATCTCATATTAAATATATATCTACGAAAATTTCTAGAAACATTTCAGTAATTGCAAAAGCAAAGCACATTTTAAACATCAAAGCTCTACATACCTTATACTGTTCTCTGATTTTGCCCTACTTATATTATTGTACTGTGGTTTGGGGTAGTACTTATAAAAACACAGTTAAACCAATAATATTGTTGCAAAAAAGAGCTATCCGAGTAATTCATAAAGTTGGGTTTTTGGACCACACAAACTCATTATTTTTAAAATCAAAGATCATGAAGTTTTGTGACATTGTTGAGTTCCAAACTGTACAGATGTTATTCAAAGCAAGGTATAAATTGTTACCAATCCAAATACAAAGAAGGTTCCAAGAACGTACTGGTTGTTATGATTTACGTGATGAATTAAACTTTAGGATTCAGAAACATAGCACAACTTTGAAAAGTTTTAGCCCAACAGTTAATGGTGTTCAATTGTGGAATAAACTGGAGATGGAGTTGAAACGATGTTCAAACATCAACCTGTTTAAATATAAATACAAACTAAAGACTTTTGAAATATACAGACAAGAAGAAATGTGTTGCCACTAGGGGGAGCAGTGGGATCAATTATGTGTATTGTTTCCTCTATAATCTGGAAGAGTGTTGCTGCTTGGAACGGTTGTCATTCTATTGCTCAAATTCACAAATGGAGAATTAGGGTTGGCAGGTTATGGATCTGTTGGGAGGGACCCTCCCAACGGGCTCTAAACCTCGTCTTTTAATGCACCACTCAGCATAGGAACATATTCTACAAAATCAGCTGTTAGGGCAGCCGTGTGGGGGTTTGTTGATTGGGAGTTACTGCTCTCTTCAAATGGCCCGCTCTACACTCTGGCTTTTTAATGCACCACACTATGCAGGGCTACAGCATACTTCACATATAACTCAATTAAATAAATATATAATAATAATGATTATGAAAATTACACCCAAATTAAAATTATACTGAGAATGGTAATGACAACTGGGAAGTATCAAGATCTCGGAGTATAATACCTATTAATGTACCTTCATAACATAAAAGTAACTCTCGGTTATCAAGGGTAAAAATCTGAAAGAAATATATTAAGGATCA
Organism: Proterorhinus semilunaris; assembly: GCA_021464625.1. NCBI lineage: Eukaryota > Metazoa > Chordata > Actinopteri > Gobiiformes > Gobiidae > Proterorhinus > Proterorhinus semilunaris. The sequence goes on from CM038348.1 coordinate 37,576,646, forward strand.
CATTTTTATTTTATTTTGACTGCTTTGTTCTGGATATCGTGCATGAAAAAAGATTGTTGTTGTAGTTGTGCGTTGTTTCAATTAATTGTATAAACATATATTTTTTTGTAAGTTTGTAAGTTGGTCTGTACGAATGTAGCTGCTTGAAATGTTTTGTAATGTTCTTTTTTTATTTATTTTATTGCACTTGGGGGTGGGCACTCATAAGCTTTTGCTTCAGCCCACTCCTTTTGAGCACTATGTGTACTGCTCAAATAAACAAATAAACTAAAACTAAACTAATACATTTGAGAAAGGTGTAGGCAGCGGGGCGCATTATGACATGGAAACCTGCAGATGTTTTTACGCATGTTTTCGTGGGACAGCGAGACAAGAGGTCGAACCACACAAGAAATCCATAGTAATAAAAATACACTGGACTCACAGCCCTGTGTGATGGCTTTTAGTTCCATTGTGTTGAATCAATGGACCTAATATTTTAGCCTGGGGGGGGGGGGGGGGGCTGAGAGTTGTCTTTTACAATTCAACATGAAAAGACTCACAGAGACAGACTGCCGAAAGTTTTAGTGAATGTGAATCATGATTGGGGCTCAGACCCCGGCGGAAGATCACAGAAACGATATGGAATACATGGCGTTGATAGATGATGGCCAGAATCTTCCCCCGGAGCCTGGACACTGGTGGTGGAAGGATCGATGTGACGAGCAGAGCCTGAGGGGAGGCCAGGCGGAGGAGGGACGCAGCACGGCTGGGAAACGGCCGAGTGAGTGACCGGGGAGCTTAAGAAGGGGATCCTGGACGATGAATGGCTGAAGCGGAATCGTGGAGGCTGCAGGTGCGTCTTCCAGGTTGAATTTGCGCTGAAGCTTCATTTGCTGGTAATGACCAAAGACACATCAAGGAGGGGATTGTTGTGATTTATAATCCTGTCTGAGGATACATGTATAAGATTTAAATCTGAAGTTACAAGACCTGTAGTGTTTATTTCCCACACGCCCTGAACCTGTCGCAGACCCCGCTTCCACACGAGTCCGCCTTTTGAACTGTTCTCTCTCTCTCCTCGCCGTTGCGCCGTGTGTGGGCTCTGCGGTGACACGCGTGGGCCGGGGGATACAGTGTTGCCATGACGCGACTGCAGTGATGCGTCGCCGTGGATACCGGAGTTGGACGCAGGTTAAGAGGAGACGGTCCCCTTGGTAACACGCTCTGGGAGGACTGGCTCATTAGCGAACATGGCTGCTGATATGTGTCATGTTTATGCACAGTCAAACATACAGTTGGCCCAACACTGAGACTGAACAGTTAAACAGTGTGTGAGTATATTCAAACGGCAACGGTGTCTCTCGGAAAGATCTTATAAAGCTCTCAGTCTTACAGGATCTTTCCATCGTACGGCAAGTTTATTTGTAGAGCACAATTCATACACAAGGCAACTCAAAGTGCTTCACAGTTGCATAAAGTTACAAGAAAACAGATCAAATCAATCATTAAAACATCAACATAAAAGTTAATCAATGACAGTAAAAGGCAAGAGTGCAGATAAAATACTTTCAGTTTTCATCTGCTCGGGTAAAAAGAGCTGTTTTCAGCCTGGATTTGAACATTGTCAGAGTTGAGGCCTGTCTCACATCCTCATGAAGACTGTTCAAGATTTTAGCTTTAGCCTCAGCGTGTTTAGTCCTGACTCTGGGAACCACCAGGAGACCCCTCCCTGAAGTTCTCAGGGCCCGAGATGGTTCATACGGCTCTAACATGTCAGAGATGGACTTTGGTGCTAAACCATGAAAAGACTTGTACACGAGCAGAGCTGTTTTAAATTCTATTCTCTGAGTGACAGGAAGCCAGTGCAGAGACCGGAGCACTGGACTAATATGGTGGTATTTCCTGGTTCTTGTCAGGACTCGAGCAGCAGCGTTCTGGATGTTCTGTAGCTCTAACAGCTCGTTTAGAAAGGCCAGTGAGCAGCCGTTACAGTAGTCTAACTGTTTGGTCACATGCTCATGTCACAACTCTCAAACCCATCCAGTCCCTGTACACACCCACCATAAAAACTGTGGGCCTCATATCATCACTGTCCACTATTACAAAAGCATCATTTACTCCGTTGGGAAGACATGGTCACTCCGCTCATCTCTGCCTCATTGATAAAATATTACATGGTTTGTCGTCTCCCCCACTCACACAGTTCATTCACACCTGAGAAAAAGCCTCTTTGGTTAAACCACCTTTTCTGTCCGAGCTGCCCATGAGTGGAATCTCACCCCCATAACAATTAGAAATATCAATACATTTAAAATACAGTTAAAAAATGGCTGATAATGGACCCCTCGTCGTGCATCCTCCCGCTCATACCTCGGTCCCCGGGAACTGAAACTGTTCACTGGGGCCTGTTTGCTTTTTTTTTTCTTCAAAGTCCTGGGCAGGAGATATTTCACTTTTTAATCTGTTGTACCTGAAGCTAGTTCCAGCTCAATTGTTCATCGTTACCATGGGAACAGCTGCAGTGGCGTGATATTGAACGTGATTTAACTGTTGCCGGACTAGGTGTACTATCACGATCACTTTTTATACCATGGTCTGGGTGAATACTCGATTCCATGGTTTAATCATGTATAATGTATACTAATAATCACTGACCCTATACTACATAAATAAATAAATACAGTATATAGAAAAAAGTTATACAAATTAACTTCCCCCCAACTTTTCTTCATTTAATTGCTGCTTCACTGAAATAAAACTATGATACTTTCATATGATATGATATGTTACTTCCAACAGCTGGTCCATCTAACTAAGTCGTAAGTACAAAAGGATTAAAACCGTTTTATGCTTTTTAAATGGAGATAAGTATTTTATCTGAAGTTCGGGAGCAGGACCACACCTCACATACGCCCCTGGTTCCCGTGCCCCCCCCCCCCCCCCCTCAGGTCAGCGGGGATGAAAGCCCGAGGGCTCGTCGTCATCACATTATTCGCCTCCGCCATCTTTGATTTGAGGTTGTGGTCTTTGTGAGGGAATGTGCTGCACGTCCTGTAGCTTTAAAGAGCGCCGCTGATGGGCTCAACGCTTTTTCATTATAGCAAAGGCTTTTCAAAGTCGTCAACTGGACTGGGTTGTTTACATTTTACAGCAGGGGATCCCGAGTTGTTTTACCCAAAGCTAAAAGCTTCTCCACTGGAGCTTACACCCTATAGGCCAGAGTAACGTCTCATTTGAAAGCTAAGACCTGCAAAACTGATCCTAAATTTTTTTATGTTGCGTCGTCGCCACATTTGTGTTTTTTTCATCTCTTATTGCCTTTTTTGTCGCTTTTTCAACGCTTTTTTTCCGCTGCTCTTATGTCGCCCTTTTGTCACTTGTTTTGAAGAAAATTTTTTGTTTATTTATTTATTTGAGCAGTTCGTCTGCTCAAAAGGAGTGGGCCGAAGCAAAAGGCTTATAAGCTCCACCCCCAAAATAAAATTAACATTTCCATTTATCAATCAAAGCAAGGAACGCAGTGCAAGGTAAGTAATCATAAGTAATCATAAACAAGGGAACATAGGGCAAAGTAACAACAAATAAAAAAGAACAATAATAAAGAAACAACAGCAAAAGAATGTACTACAACACTCCCAATATCTATAACCAGTCCATTACAATTAGACCAAACTTACAAAGCACTATTAATAAACAGAACCGAGTACAAACAAAACACAACAACAGCCGTTTCATTTCATTTCCTGTATAATGTCCGGTACAGAGCAAGTAACAAAATATGACCATCAATATAAGAAAATGTGCTCGGCTCAGATGGGGGTTAAGGAATTAATCGCCACAGAATAAGAACTGTTTCAATATGCATAACCATGATATTGTTCTGTTTTTAATCATCGTCATTTCACAGTTGTAGTTTCTCTGTCAGAACCACGCTGTGTGCTCGCGCTCTCATTGCACCGGTGTTGATATTGCACTCGACCCGCCGCCGCCCTCGGGCCGGAGTCGCGCTCGTGTCCAGCTGTTGTATCTGCACAGCCAGTTTGCCCACACACAGTAAGAGCGGGGCCAGGCTCCTCTCTTTGCCTCAACGCCAGCTCGCGTCTCCCTGCCCGGGCCGGTCGCTCCTCTCCTGGTCTTGCTCGGGCAGCTTCGAGGCACGGTCGCCAGTGGGCAGGCGCTCGAGAGCCAAGACGGAGCCTCGGAGTTGGCGGAAGTCGCGCTGAAAAGCCTGTTGCTCAATGCGGTGAGAAAAGCAGCTGCTCCACAACATGTTCTGATCCCGTTTCCGGTTCAGAGCAGTCCAGGCTGGCGTCACTTCTGCCACGAAGATAAGAAAGCATTTGAATGGCCAATCGCTGTTTCTTTCTACTTTTCCCCCAATTCCTCCATTTTTTTTTTACATAGGCATCATTGGAATCGCTCATATACAATGGTCATGTTGTATATGACAAAGCCGCCGGAGGGAAAACAAAGAGAGGAAAAAAATGCACTTCCTCTCATTACTCCACTGTCACTTGATTAAATGCTGAATTATGGATATATTTTGTTAATTAATAAATAAATAAAAAGATCCAGAGACATGGAGAGGAGCAAAGAGGCTCAACAGCCCATAAGTACTACATCCATATAGACCCAACGTTGACTTGATTTATTGGTGTGTGATAAATATGTGTATAGTTTGCCAGAAAAAGGCTAAAAATGTTGATTCCCATGAGAGGTTCCTCCCCCTCGTATGGACCCTTATTTTGAATTTTAAATGTCTGGTCATCCATCCATCTTCTTCCACTTGTCCGTTGCCGGGTCGTGGGGGCAGCTGTTGAAGCTGCACCAGCCCCTATAGCGCCCCCTGCAGGTGGTGGGTCCACAGAAGGACGGCCTCATGGTTCTAACCGGGCCTGTTGGTCTCTCATAAGGGGCTTCTGAACCGCTCTTTGTCTGACCCGTCACCTAGGACCTGTTTGCCCTGGGAGACCCTACCAGGGGCACGAAGCCCCCGACAACAGAGCTCCAGGATCATTCGGGCTCAAACCCTCCACCACGTTAAGGGGGCGGTTCCAGGAGGGGCGTCTGGTCATCCACGTTTTGTTAATATGGTATTGATTAGGTTCAGGAGAAGGATCACGGCTATTTTCCTCACAGCCAACCACTCCTGCCTTTGCCGAACCACGGCTCTAATGACCAGATGCTCGACTTGTCCCAGCCATGCCAGCCTCAGTGTCTGTCGGAAACTGTCGACAGTTACTGGGACAGTATTTCGTTCACACATCTCCAGATTTGTCGCTCACCTCGTAGAGTGTCAGATTTGAAAACATAAGATCACATGGGCCACATAATAAAAATATATATATTATTTGACCTTTAATAACCAGGAAAGCCCCACTGATATTTTGTGTTTTTTTGTTTGTTTATTTGGTTGGGACAGTGCATGTTAATGAACACACATGGGACTCATGCGTGTAAATACGCCACGTTCATCCTGAACTATTGTACATGTTTTTAGTGGTAGGGGAAACCGGAGTACCCGGAGGAAGCCTACGCAGACACGGGGGAGTCGGCCCATTAGTCCGACGTCTCATTATTCCGAAAATGTCCCATTGAGTAGGGGTTGAAAAATTAAACTAGGTTCAGACAAGAGTCCACTGACCCTAACCCTTTCACTTCATCATTCTCTCTGTAATATGTAATTGTCTTATATACATATTTAGATATTTTTATGTCACATTGTATTGCCTTTGATTGTTCTGTTTCTATTAAATAAATAAAGAGTCCACGGCCCTTCAGGTTAGGGCCAATGGTTGTATACGGCTCTCTAATCCACAACACAACTGGGTTAGAGATGTCGGACTAATGGCATGGCACCGACCCGGGGAGAAACTCCACACAAAGGCCCCATCCAGGTGAGAATCGAACCCATGACCTTCTAGCTTTGAGGCAAGAGCACTAACCGCTGTACCACCGAGTCGCCTAATAATAATAATTTTTAATTTAATCCGGGCCTAGCACATCTCCACAGTTTGCTTTGAGTTATGCAAGTGAAAAATAGAATATTTATGCACTTTGGTCACCACTTCATTCATTTTTTTATTTTATTTTGGCATCTCCTGCTTCAGCAAAGCACAACGTGAAAGTTCTTTCTGATTTCAACACCTCAGTCATCATGTGATCGATTGGGCCTGTAGTACAGCTGTGAGAGTCCATTATTATTGGTATTTATTTTTTACTTTTATTTTGCTAGCAGCCCAAAAGTCCCGCAGCTCACCGGGAAACGTCCCAACGCTCCCGATTACCCAGCGCGGCTTTGGTCCATCGGTCCGACGCCTCATTATTCCGAAACGTACCATTGAGCAGAGGTGCCATTAGTCCGACATGTTTAACCCACTGGGGTGCTTCCCTCGTCTCCTACGCACCTGCCTGCTTGATGCACAAAGTTTTTCTTCTAAACCGTGAAGTGGAATTCATGTCAACGCTACGGTGCACAAGAAGCCACAATCATGTGTAAGACCACACGGGGAAGATACATTAATTCACCTAAATTCATTGTCAAGGACGAGATGTTACCATTAGTTGACATGACAAAAATGTGGACATTTGTTAAAATGCAAATTCTGCCTCGAGGTAACTTTTTTTTACTGCCAATAAAGATTCATTAACTTCCCTTCAGGTTTTCCATTCTTTTTTTTTTTTACAAAATGATGCGTGAAATTATGAAGAGGAAGTGTGGCTGTTACAGGGACTTGATTGTGGAGAGTATCATTAGCTTTGTCGTGAGTTTAAAATGTGTGACTCTGACATAATATCTGATGAATATTTGAACGTGATCACGTGTTGTTTATTTGTGACCCGGCCCCCGGATAAAGCAGAAGCAGATCGATTGATGAATGGACGACTTTGGGGGTCATCTATCAAGGCAGGTGCTAAATAGCAAGTGCAAGCTGAACCCAGGGTTACATCTCCTGTCAGGTAGATATTGCAGATATTTGCCTTTAATTTATCTTCCTACTTTGTATGGGCGCTAGTATCTGCTTCCCTCTAGTGTTGCGAATGGTTGAGGGCTTCATGGCGCCCAAGGTTCCCACGGCGCTCGGTTGATAGCGGTCCGGGCTCTGCTGGGGTCCTCGTGTTGTGTAGCCGAGTACTATCGAAGCACCGAGGAGCTCATGTGGGCGAGCGACGGTATGAGCGACCATATGTGGTAATAGCATTTTCCTTAAATTTTAGGTCGAGGGGTTTGGCCACGTGCCCAGCTTGTTGTTTTTTCTGCTGCCTTGTTTATATTGTCCCATTTAGTCTGGAGATGTACTATTACTATATGGAGAATAGAAGGCTCGATCTATTAAAATCCATCGTTCCATCGCTGATTACTTTTCTTGACCAGTGATGTAGTGTGCATGGTCCAGGAGAGGTTCTCTGTGATGTGCACACCCAGGACCCCTCTCCACTGCAGCACCGTTGATTGTTAGAGGAGCATGCTGGACCAGCTCTCTCCAAAAGTCCACAACAATCTCTTTTGTCTTCTCCACATTTAGACAGAGATTGTTCTGTGTGCAGCACATGGACACACTGCTCACCTCGCTCCACGCTGCCGATGAGACTGTGTGAATGTAGCGACTTACTACCCTGGGTATGTTTTGGACGATCTCGCATGTGACTTTTAACCTAACATGACTAAGATACCGAGTAATCCCTATTGTATTTGAAGACTCAAATCTAGTTACACAGACAGACAAATAAGGAATGATTTGTTGACCTCAGCATCAGTCACCGTTTGGCTTGTTTACTTTGCTGTATTGTTTGATATTAATCATTGTTAGCATTGTTCCAACGTCTCCACTGTTCATTCTTTCCCAAACAAGACCTGTGGGCCCTGTAGCACTCAGATTTATTTTAATTTGACGTGTCAAACGCAGCTTTCTTCCAAACTGAGTGATGGGTAAATTAACCGGGGGCCTTTTGAAATGCTCCGCTGTGATGTCTGTCAACAAACGTACTCATTGATTTGCAGAGATGGCGTAAACAAGACTTTGCAGCTGTGGGGACTTCATCACCAAAAGTCGCACTCCGGCAATCACTTTGCAATGCGTTATGACAATGTTAAATTCAATTAAAAAAAGGGCTCCTTATGTGACCAGAGACTTTCAGCCGGGTTTGTCTGTCTATAATGGAGAACTCTGGGAAGACAGAACGCTTTCACAAATATGACACGGGGAAAAAAATGTAAATAAGAAAAACATATATATAATAATAAATATAGGAAGAAACAAATCACAGATCACCAAGAGCCCCCACACCTGCAGCACAGTGGCGGTATCGCTTCAGGAAACAAAAAAGGGGCAAACGAGGAGGTATCCGGGCAAGACTCGCAACTATGCCACACAAGCCTTCTATCCCTGCTATTGTTCTGGTTTAATGTACCTTCACTGAAAGCTACGCTACGCTCTTCCCAGTACAAATATGATAATGAGAAGAAGCGAGAGAAGGCGGAGGGGGCTGAGGAAGAGGAAGGAGTTGGAAGAGTTGACCAGTGCAGGACACCACGCTCTGAAACAGGCACAAGCCCAGGAATCGTCGCATTGTTTCAGTGGAGCAGCCAGGTGTCCCGCGGAAGCTCCTACCTCCAAAAACACGCAGGTCAGGTTGGCCCACAGCGGCCCAGGACGAACCCAACATCTGATCTACACAGTTCCGTCGTACAATCGTATAATGACAAATAAATCACTTAGTTACTTACGTATATCGTTACACTGTGATGAACCACAGCAGTTAAAAAGAATAAAGCAGAATCCTACTGCATTCCAAATATAAAGTTACTTCATGAGACAACCTTTATTCATTGCCATGACATTGTTTGACGCAGAATCGCGAAGCAAAACAGGAGGACAGCTTGTTATGAGCCGCAATGTTACATAAGATGAAATTAGATCCATTTGCTCTATAAGTAAAAGTGACTTCATGTTCCTGACGGCACAAAGGAGAGAGAAAAAAGGTTTAATAAGGAGCACATCTGATGAAAGGGAGCAGACATGTACGTCCTTGTGCAGTGATGAACAGATCTTAAATGGAAACTTTGAATGCTAGAGAACGATAACCTTCTGATCCTCGAACCTTTCCAACCAAGAAGGGAATATCGGACTTACTACAAAAAGAGCTGATGCAGAATGTTGCATGTACCCTTTAATCCCATTTTGTTTGAAATGCATAAACTATTTGAAACAAAAATCAGAAAGGTAGAGCTTTTTACCACATTATAATGTATGTTTAGGCAGCAGAGGCCCTCTTTCTCAAAACAAAATCCAAGATGGCGAACAAGAGGTACTTAAAATCATCACCAAAAAAAACCCTTTAACTTCAAACTCGGTGACAGTTCATTTGGCCACTTCAGGATTTAAAAGTTGAGTCTAAGTTTGGGTCATCAGCCAGTCCCTTCATCTCAGCACACGGCGCATAATTAGCCAACCCCCCCCCTGTTCCCGATATATTTCATTTAAATCAGAGGATCCGAGCGGAATACATTTGGAGGACATTGCTTATGCATGCAATTAAAATCAGTCCTGCTGGGATTTACTCCGCCGCGCGCGCCGTATCCGGCTCTTTAAATTTCATGTTTAACGTCAGATCTGAGAGAGAAAAGTCGACTTAATGCAACGTGCTTGTGACCAAGGCTATTCATAACACAGATGAGTCAACAGCCAAAGCCTCATTTAAACAGTGCGGATGGAGATTTGCGGGGCCTTTACGAAAAAGTGACGCTAACTTCAACAGATGTTTTGTGTAATCTCCTCTCGACCGGCCCCTTGGCTTAAACTTGAAATCCACTGTTGATGTTTGATTATCTAACAAAACGGCTGAAAAAACAGTGGAGAAATAAGGCGGCGGTTTAGTGAGAACATACTGCAGTGGCAGACAGTAGCACGGCTTATGAGGCCTCCCCATCCAGGGTGCCATGCCATTAATCTCATTATTCCGAAAATGTCCCACTGAGCAGAGGTGCCATTAGTCCGACATCTCTAACCCAGTTGTGTTGTGGATTAGAGAGCCATATACAACCACTGGCCCTAACCTTAACCCCTTAACGCCTGAATTAATTTCCAATTATAGACAAAAATGTATTATCAGTGTTTTTGCTTTCAAGCTGATGCTAAGTGGAGATTGTTAATTTAATTAACAGGCATAAATACATTATTATTTATTATTGTTAATTAGCGACAACAGGCATGCTGCTGCTGCTTTCATCACCTGATGTAGGAAAAACAATCACTTTAGAAAGGTGCAGAGAATTTATCTATATAACATAGACATGTCACCATTTTTATTACTATTTATCATATTTTACTCCCTCTTCTGAGGTTTTATTATTCATTGTACATAAGATACCTCCATTTACCATTACTTATTTGCAAATTATATTATAATGGCACATTATTTTCAGACGGTGGAACTCTTGTTCGTGCTCCAATAGATCCGCCTTGTGGTCACTTTGCAAGCAACAAGAACGGTTTCATTTTGTTCCGTGTACAATAAGGGATACATTTTTTTTTATATATCCTTGTATGTTATTGTTACAATGATTATAGAAATTCACTAGAATGGCATGTTCTAAAAAACGTTTTAGCACTGTAATAGATCTAAATACTACTAAAATGTGGTCACTGTGGCCGTATGCATGCCACCAGATGGCTATTGTAGTTTTATTGTTTTATAGGCCATTATGGCCTGACGTCGCTAATTCGCGACGTACCTAAATCGTCAAATAACAACAACAAAATCCATCACACGAAGTTCATTCCAATAATTAATCTAAAGATGGAAAGAATGAGCAGCTACATACATTTAAAGATTTCATCGAAGTTGCCGCCTCGATTTGCAGAAATGCTATTTTTTCGCCAAGTAGCTACCATGACCCGGATGTGGTGCCTTCTCTAACCGGTCTTACGAGAAACTAGTGCTTGCAAAAGGTTCCTAGGTACGGCATGGATGTGGGCAAACAGGCATCAAGGGGAAAACATGCATTATTTTAGCCACAGTCTTGCAAGAAGAGGTATGGCACTTATTAGTGACACCTGACGTTAAGGGGTTAAGGTCAGTGGACTCTTGCCTGAACCTGACCTTTTTATTTTTCAACCCCTACTCAATGGGACATTTTCGGAATGAGACGTCGGACTAATGGGCCGACCCCCTCATCCAGAATCATGTACAGTAGAGGTTGCCTTTCTGTTTTAAAAGAAGAACCGCCTGGGCAGCAGCTCGCAGCCAATCACTACCTGATTTTATCACTATCGGTTCACTCGCGGGCCGAGAGGCGGGAGTCCATCGCACCAAGAGACGGAACTCTCCCAAAACATTTAAGATGGCTACTGATGCACTGTTTTCTTCTGCTCTCTCGTCTGTTTTAAATAAGAAACGCTGTACTGGCAGACTTGTTTAATGTTCACTGAAACGGCTTCCCGCAGCTCGTTCCGGCGCCATATCCGGTGTTTCTCCAAGTCTCTCAATTACGCCGACCGGGATACAGCTGAGATCACACTGGCTCCCAGAAAAAGCATCGTTGAAAGAGGCCTGCGGTTTGGCTGGCCAGGCAGACGTAGAGGTGTTGTTTGAGATGCTGTTTGAGAAGTGTGTGAGCAGGTGTCAGAGCTCGTTCTGTGGTTGATGGTCACAGCCGTGAATCGCCCTGTTGATCTCATTAGACTCTATACTCGTGCCTGGTTACTGTGAGGAAGAAAAGGGAACTGGCTGCTCGGTTTGCACCTATATGGAAAGTGAAGTAATAATAATAAAAACCTGATTCACGGGAAAGCTCGTCTCATTGGTCAAAGTGATGGCACTGCCGTTTTGATCCGTTCCTGAGAACTACAAGTGTTCGCCAAGGAAAGACTCCGCACACCCGGAAGGCGATGTTAAAGAAAAACGCACAATTCATTGATCGTGTTCAGCTCATTCTGTTTTGTTCTCCTTACAGCGTGTACAGCCTTGTCTCGTGCGTCAGCCCTCGGCCACGGTTTTTCTGAATCATCCTTCATTTGTTTTATATCTATCTGTGGACAACGTGACACTGCTTTCCCTCTTAGTCCCATTATCCATTAGAAACGCTCTGGTCTGTATAATTAACCACCTACTGGGATAAAGTCTTTTCCCCCTCCGAACATGACGTGAAATGAGTGTTCCTGCGTGGGGTTTGCATGGTATCCCACTAAAAAAAACATGCACAATTGGCCAGTATATGTAACGAGAGTGTGTTTGCGTGTGTGTGACTGTGGGACAACGTGTGGAAATCAGCCCATGGCTACAATCCGGCGTGACGTCCCATGAGTGTTCATTAACATGCGCACGCCTGACCAAATAAGCAAACACATCCAGATAAATACATCCTCTGCATTTGAGCGATCTTTACTTAGGAAGGCCCCAAGCACAGAAGGCTCTAGTTGATTCAATCTCTGCCCGGGATCGTGTCGATATTACCTGGGGGATTGTCTTACGCATGTGGTGATGGAGCGCATGCAGAAAGAAGGGAGAGCATGCAAACTCCACATGATTGGCCCCAAACACATGCACTGCAGTTCCCTACCTGTATACAGTTCCTAATGGGGACAGTTTTGCTCAACTTTGACTTAAAGTTTCTGGCTAGTCAAATCAGCAGAGTTGCTTATTTATTTTTTTTCCCCCCCACTTTGCCCCATTAGCCACAAGTTCTCACTGGTTCGAATACAAAACTACTCGATCACTCCTCCCAGTCGCTCCATCTAATGAAGCAGAAACAACCATGAAATTTTATATCATAGTGGAAAACGCACGGCCATGAGGGTTACCGCTTTGGGCCGGTGGTAAAAAAAAAAAGCCAATTCTAGACACCCTTGAACCAAACGCCATCAACAAAATGAGAGACGACTTTCGGGAAATAGTCTGTTGAGGGACTTAAAAAACGAACAACCACACACACACACCGACGGGAAATCATTTTTAGACAAACCCATTGCATCGTGGAGGTGCTGCCAGAGAGCAACCGTTTTTGGCCACACAAATGCACATAAAGTTTAAGGGCGACGAACACACTCAATTTGCAGCTCTATCGGCGGTGGCAGAGAATTTAATGGCGCTACTTTGGAAACTTGGGGAATGACCAAAACTTTTAGCGCGGTTCACGGCGAGGCGAGCGCATGGTTTGGGGAGTTGATGTAATCGGATCGGGGGATCGCGAGGTCAGCCTTTTGAACGCTTCGATTCGGAGCCAATACTCCCAAAAGGGTTCCAAGCGTGAGTCAGAGAGAGCGTGTGTGCCGCCGGGGGGTTTAGTATTCGCCGACTGTAGCGCAGGCACATTGGGGACAAATCTGTTTGTTGTTTGTTTTCTTATTTTTCATGGATTTATTTTATTTATTTTTTTCGCCGAAAGAACCAGAAGACGCTGGTCTCTAGACTCTTGTGTAAGAATGTTTCAAAGCTCTGAGTGACTTTTCAAACTTTTCACAATGCCCTCATTGATTGGTTGATTGCATTGAGTTTGTGTTCCAGTAGCAACAAAGCGTAAAAGGATTTGCGACAGTGGCACAGTTGGTAGAGCGGGTCGTCTCGTAATCAGAAGCTCTCTGCCCCGGCGACATTGAGGATGGGTCAAATGCAGAGAACACATGTCGCTACAGAGATTGAGAAAGGATAACTTAAAGCAGTCGGCCTGCGGCGGGAGAAGAAGGTCCTGCTTTCCAAACCTGGACCACACTGGAAAAAGGACCATCTTAAATTACTTTTAAAAAATCACTTGAATAAAAGTACTTTATGTTGAATTTGAGTAAGTTTGAACTAAGATAAGATACAAAATGGTAATGCCAGTGGAACCAGCATGAATCCCCCTTATAATCCAACAAATTCACTATTACCTTGAAAGGTAATACTTTATTTTACACTACCCTTGATAAATTGTACCTACCTGGGCGGTACGGTAGCGCAGTGATTGGTGCCTCCACTTCACAGCTAGAAGGTCCCGGGTTCAATTCCCACCAGGACGGGGCTTTTTTGTGTGGAGTTTGCATGTTCTCCCCGTGTCTGAAGAACAAGTGTAATGGTGGTTATAGGTGGTTCTGACCATCAGCCTGGCTCCACATCTTGGAGATGGGTCCACGTGGACAATAAAGTATACAAACAAACACATTTAGGACAAGAGTCACAAAAAGGTCATTACTTCTTTAAGATGATTATTCTTTTTTCCAGTGTAGGTAGGGACAGAACTACAGCAAGATTGGATCAATACAAGTAAAGTAGAAAGGAGAGGCTGTAAGACTAACTGCAGATATTTTACTTTTTTGTAAAATTTGACCCATGGAAGTCTTGAACTTGGAGGCCAGAGATACTGCATCGATTGTCTAGTCTTGCTCACTGTGAATAGTCATCTGAGCTTTTGAAGGAAATTCACATGATGATCAATAAATAAAACCTAGAACCGTTCTGTGGAGAAGTCACTATGCCCCTGTTCCACCACGATTCTAAATGGGATTTGATGAAAGTGTTTGTGTTGGATTAGATCAGCTTATTTGAAACACATGATTAGACATGGTTCATTGCAACAGCAGCTCACCACCAAGTATGGAGTGAATGAATAATGACGACAGTGTAGCGCTTTGAGAAACTTGGTAATACAGGCTTGTAAAGCGCAATATAAGTGTAAGGCATTATTATTATTATTATTATTGGCTATTTTGCATCTGTATTCCCCTAGTCATGATAAAGCGTGTACAGTCTTTGACACATCAATCGAGACATATAACGAACATATATATAGTAAAAGGCGCACAATACCTGCAGTTACAATAATGAAAAAAACACAAAATACAAATACTCATTTACAAAACAGCACAACAGGATTGTTTTTTGAAAGTTGGCAGACGATATGTAAATGGGCCACATTTTAATTTCCACCTGCTCAGCTCCACTTTGCTCCTGACGCCTCCAAACTGCAGCGACATAAACGCCCACTTCCTCCTCTTCAGTCCGCCCTGGCCTCCTCTGCACAAAGCAACGAGTCTGTGAAATGAAACTCCTAATAAAATAATAAACAACTATTTAGGGGTAGGTGAGCTATAAACTGTCACAGAGATCCCCACTCCCTTTCACTATCATTTTTTTCACAATTAGTTTTTTCTTTTCCTCCTCCTGCATGCAGAGAAAAGTTTTGTGTAATTGTTTTTATGATAACAAACTCCTACAGAGTGGAAATATTGAAGTTATATTGTGTAAAATAGTGACATTGGGCCTCATTCATAAACATCTTGTTAAGAATTTCAGAATGGACCCCAAAGCAGAGACGGAAGCAGGTGGAAAGTTCAAGCAGGTTTAATATTAACAAAAACTCGAGCAGGCAAATGAAGGCAGGGTGCTGGCCGACTGGAGCCGGATCTCTCTCTCAACGGGGTCCGGACCTGGGCAACGAGGAGCAGAAAGTAAGAGCAGAGCAGGTGAGCAACAAAAGTTGCTCTAAAACACACCAACAAGACGGAACAATCCAGCAGTGTGGTGCTGAGACGACCAGGCAGATATACTCCATGTGATTGCCCAAATCAGGTACAGGTGTACTCATCTGCAGCACCAGGAGCTGTCAGCCACACCCCCTGCCTCACACTGCCTGCTGAAAACAAAAAAGGGGCGGGGGAAAACACATACACAAACTGGACCCTAACACATCTTCTCAAGAAACTTCTTAAAATGTGTTCTTACCCGGTTAGCTCACTGAACAGAGCGTGCGGCTCGGGAACACAAGGTCGCTGGATCGAGGCCCACGTCCGTCTTCATCAAATAAAGTTTATGCAGCGCATTTAATGATTATTTGTGAACGGCAGCATTCAAACGTTTTAGCAGTAATACATTGGTACATTAATAAAAGTAGGCTACAAGTGATATTACCAACTGATTTCTGTATAAAGGCATCTGTAATTGATATGATGGATATTTACATTCTGCAATTCATTAATACATGATTTATTATCAACCCCGTGAACTGCTACCTTAACGTGGTGGGGTTGTTTGAGTGCCCGAATGATCCGAGGAGCTGTGCTGTCTGGGGCTGTATGCCCCTGGTAGGGTCTCCCATGGCAAACAGGTCGTAGGTGACGGGTCAGACAAAGAGCAGTTCAAAGACTTCTATGGACAGTTTAAGAACAAGGACCGTAACGTCGCCCGGTATGGCGCAACTGGGGCCCCACCCTGGAGCCAGGCCTGGGGTTGGGGCTCGAATGCGAGCGTCTGGTGGTCGGGCCTCTGCCCACGGGGCTCGGCCGGGCACAGCCCGAAAGGATGACGTGGGCCCGCCCTCCTGTGGACCCACCACCCGCAGAGGAATCCGTAGGGGTCGGGTGCAGAGAGGACTGGGTGGCAGTCGAAGGCAGGTGCCTCGACGACCTGGTCCGCTTGCGCAGCTTCTGGCGTTCGGGACATGGAACGTCACCTCGCTGGGGGGGAAGGAGCCTGAGCTTGTGCGGGAGGTTGAGAGGTACCGGCTAGATATAGTCTGGCTCACCTCCACGCACTGCCTGGGTTCCGGATCCCAATTCCTGGAGAGGGGCTGGACGCTCCATTTTTCTGGAGTTGCCCGCGGGGAGAGGCGGCGGGCTGGGGTGGGTTTGCTTATAGCCCCCCAGCTCAGCCGTCACGTGTTGGAGTTCACCCCGGTGAACGAGAGGGTCGCGTCCCTACGCCTTCGGGTCGGGGACAGGTCTCTCACCGTTGTCTCGGCCTACGGGCCCAACATCGGTGCAGAGTACCCGGCCTTCTTGGAGTCCCTGGGAGGGGTACTAGATGGTGCTCCGGCTGGGGACTCCATTGTTCTACTGGGGGACTTCAACGCCCACGTGGGTAACGACAGTGAGACCTGGGTGGGGGTGATGGGGAAGAACGGCCTCCCCGATCGGAACCCGAGTGGTGTTCTGTTATTGGACTTCTGTGCTAGTCACAGTTTGTCCATAACGAACACCATGTTCGAGCACAAGGATGTCCATAAGTGCACGTGGCACCAGGACACCCTAGGCAGGAGGTCGATGATCGACTTTGTAGTTGTGTCATCTGATCTCCGGCCGCGTGTCTCGGACACTCGGGTGAAGAGAGGGGCTGAGCTGTCAACCGATCACCACCTGGTGGTGAGCTGGATCCGCTGGCAGGGGAAGAAGCCGGTCAGACCTGGCAGGCCCAAACGTGTTGTGAGGGTCTGTTGGGAACGTCTGGTGGATCCCTCTGTCAGTAGGGTCTTTAACTCCCACCTCCGGAAGAGCTTTTGTGCATAAGAGTCCTCCAGACTGTTCTTAGGATTTGTTCTTATAGAGGAACGTTTTCAGCTAAGAACAGGTTTTGTGGATGCCAAGAACCTTCTTAAGACGGCTTTAAGAACGTGTTGTGAACGTTTGTGAATGAGGCCCGTTGTCGTTAAAATAAAGTCCGTGCGTAGGGCGTTTACTTTGAAAACCCAGATGTTGCCGTTCTCTTCCCTCTCGGGTGCGATCTGAACTGTCGAGCTTGATCCGGCCGGGTCTGACGGAGCTGATCCATATTTTTGTCGGGGCGGAACAGAGGATGTGGAATTAACCCACACCCTTACCAAGCACATTTTATCCAGTTATTATCCAGGTATCCAAGGCATTACCCAAATGGAAAAGCATCTTAAAAAGAGCAGCAAAATTGCAGCAAAAACGAGATGTAGACAACGATGAAAATGCAACAAACAATGACAACAATGCTACAGCAAAGACACAAAATAGTGATGAAAAAATAACTAAAACGCAACAATTGGGATTTACAGTGGCCCGTAGGTTGTAAAACGCTTCTAGATTTTGGGGAAAAGCTGGAGAGAATGCACTGTGTTAAAGTGGGGGTTAAGAGGTTAACAGTTAAAATAGCAGCGTATTTTCTGCGGAGCTTGGGGAGAAGTGGAGAATGTGGAAAGTGGTTTTGCTGTTTGACCTCCTCAGGTATTGAGTCTGAAAGTGCAGAAGGACGACACTGTCGCTCTGGCAGAGCCTCAACTGTTTCTTTGTCAGATGAACTCAGCCACAGGAGTCGCCGTACTTTTATATTAGTCTGCAAATCTACGAAGGCTGTCCCTGTTTAAAAGGTTGTACTTTTAAAAAATTAATTGATGACTTTAACGGCTTAATTGTATAATTTTTCCAAATATGTTTTTGCTCTCTGACTTGCCTGAGACCAACTTGCGAGGCGATAGTTTCAAACGACTTATTTTTGTGAGCATTTAAACCAACCACTTCCCCATGTGTGCGCGCTGCTGCCGCGTTTTACTAAATCCTGCTTTGTTCTGCTGGCGGACAGGTGGTCTGCTTTGGAAGCGGCTCCCTGCTTTGTCCCGAGCGTCGACAGACTCTGCGACGGCGTGTTTCCTGTTGTTTACCGCAGTGTTCGCACAAATGTGGAGGAGGTACGTGACTCGTCAAGCTGTCAGGCCAGGTCAGAAACAAGAATCTGCAGGAAAGCGGCACAGAGAACGTTTCCAAACCAGGTCTGAACAAGAACTAAACCAGGTCTAAACTTCCATTAATGAAGGATTAAATCAGGAGTAAATCCGGGGGACTCACTTCTCTTTGTGTGTATTGTCGTGTTCTTTGACCAATATTTCAGTCAGTGCTTCATTGCAAACTGTCAGGAGCAGAGGAATACAAACTCCACACAGAAACTCCACCCAGGACTTGATCCCGGACCTTCATGCTGGCTAAACCGCTATGGTGTGTGAGTTATTGTGAAGTTGTGATTGTCAGTCTTTAGTCCTGCTGTGGATACAGAAGTCACCACATTATGAGGAGCAAGCCAGAATCAAAACCAGATCTTAGGCCGTTTTCACACATGTTGGAGCGCTTTGTAGGTTGCCCCGAGACCTCCCTAGTTTCAACTGCATTAAACTGTGAATGAACACATGGGATTATGCAGGAAACAGAAAAGGGTGAAATAACTCAAAATATGTTTTAGATTTTAAATTCTTCAAAATTGCCGCCCCTTTATTCTTGGCATTTTCCCAATGAGCTTCATTAGGTCGTCCTCTGAAATGGTTTAACGTCTATGAAGTCAGAACCATTTCTGGAGCCGACATCGTGAAGCTCATTGAGAAAATGTCAAAAGTTTGCAAAGCAATAATCAAAGCTATTTTGAAGAATCTATGTCAATGAAGAATCTACAATGTAAATAGTCTTGAAATAAAAGAAAAAACAATACTTAAAAACAGTGTTTCTTAGCATTTGACGGGTACTGTACATTACTGAACATATAGAAAGAGGGCATAACTTACTTTATTTAGGCTTTTACAACTACTTTATACTCTGTAGCCTTAAAGAGGGGGTATTATGGTTTTTTCAATCACATAGCACCAGTCTATAACACTACAATGATGACGTAACCTTCTGTTGGTCTGTATATGCAGTAAATTAAAATAACTGCCTTGAATAAAATTGCTCTCTCAAAATGGCCGTACTGAACGTCTTGAAATAGGCCTCTGTCTCTTTAAGAAGCTTTCCGACACGCCCCCTTCAGCACACTACTGTGGCATTTAAACAACAACACTGTGCGGGGAGGGGGCTCTGCTGAGCTGAGGAGCAGTGGTTGGGGGCTTGGCTGGTGACGAAAGGTCCAGAGGCGTCTCCAGGAGGTGGGGGCGTTCCTAGGAGGACTGAGGCGTAGCTACACCTAAAATGGCCGCCGTCTAAGTTTTTACTGATTACTCAAAAATATGTGAATGAGCCGAGGCAACACTCCAGGCATGTGTTTAATGAGGGAATGACATAATAACATGATATAAAGCTTGAAAAAGTCGATTTTACATAATACCCCTCTTTAAAGGAACAGGCCACCGTTTTTCCACACTCCCCCGCGTGGTTAAATAGAGTGAGGGTGATATACGCGAAGCGAGGAGAAATGCGCTTTAATCGGCTCATGAAGAGGAAGGGAAAGACGGGAAAGAGAGACGTACCTTGATGATTTAAAGTTGATCCATTTCGCCTCCTCAGAGCAGTAATCCGAACGTCCTCATGCAGCGCGAATGCATTCTGTCTTCGTGCAAAAGAGAGGCATCAAAGCGAGAGAAAGTTCGGCCTCATTCACACCCAGGGCGCTCCGAGACCACCTGTTTCAGCCGCACTCGGACCGATGTAAAGTGGATTCACACTGACCCTAAAGTGCCGCTCTCAGGGGCTGAAAGTCCCTTTAGGTCGAGCTGACTAGAGCCTGTGTGAAAACATGCTCCAGACCTTTATTTTATGCTCCTAACATTAATCCCAACTCTTTCTCACAATAAAATGTTAGAGTTTGAGGCTATATTGTTGTAGAACTGTCTGACTTGCAGAAAAAAAGCATATATCTCTGGTGTGTTTCGATTAAACAAGAAGCCCAAGGCCCACCAACAATTGGAAAGAGGGCCGCATTCAGCCCAGACACCATTGTTTAATTCATAAAGCACCCTTTTGCTATTCTTACATTACTAAACTAAAGGTCTAAAGAACTACAAAACCAGGTGAACATCGTGTCGGGCCCTGGGCTTTAATGGGATACATAACTGACCTTAGATTTGCATGCATACCTTCATTATCTCTTTGGCCCTATAGGTCTCAAACAGATTATCAACAAAACAACAAAAGACCTGTTCTGACAAGTCCTTCAGTCTGTCTGTAAACACGCTGCACGTATAAAGCGTGTCAAGGTGAGAGAAATATTGAAAAGTGCGGTGTAATTATGCATCCTTTGCTGAAATGATGTTTATTTGTCTAACTAACGATTTCAGAGGCTCACGGCTGCATCCTAATGAGAGGAGCACCAGGGAGTAGCCGGCAGACTGTGAGTGGATTCAAATGGTTTGATCTTCACTTTTGTTTTCAGGACTTTTCAGATGGAGCATGTCTAAGCTACTTTGGGCTTAAACGGGAGACATTTTGACGAAAGGCTGGTTTGTTGGAGGGCTGTAAAAGGTAAATTAAGAGTAACAATAAAAAGGCGGCATTGGTTTGCCTCCGGGAACAGGCTTTGTGAAGGAAAGCACAAATAGTGAGTAAGTGATGGGATGAACGGCTCTTTTCTGGGAGTCTTTGTGTAGGGATAACGAAGAATGGACATAGAAAGAAACTATTTAAAATAGGCCACCCCTCAAAATTCGTTATATTTCATAATTGGTGTGAGTTTTATCATAATCATCATTGTTTATTTCTTTGTTTTATTTCAATTTATTTTAAAAGTACATCAATACTGAGCCAGCTCTTTAGATCTACAGTAAGTGTAATTCATACATTCGACCACAAGGGGGAGGCACCTTCACGTGAACTGCGGGCGTCTGCGTAGAATAAACAGAAGCTCTGCTACTGTCAAACGGCAGACAACATCGCACAACATTTACCGTTTTAAAATGTTGTGTTCACAGGTAATGTGTTAAGTACATGAATGTATGGAATGATTATAGTGGTGAGATACTGGTGGGACAGGTTGGCCGTTTTAGCCCACGATGTAGATTTTGAACTGTATTAGTAAGTTGCCCAGAACTCGAGCTAAGCTAATGTTAGCATGCTAGCGCGGCTAGGTAGCGCTGTAACTTGACCTAGTAAATCTAAAACGTTAATACTAAAATAGTAAGGCTACAGATTGTGTACATTATTTTATATTTTCTTTTTATTGTAAATTTGTACCTAAGTGGTAAATTGTTAAAAGGTTCAGTAGAATAAACAGAAGCTCTGCTACTGTCAAACGGCAGACAACATCGCACAACATTTACCGTTTTAAAATGTTGTGTTCACAGATAATAAACCCATCCAAAGTCACACCCTGAGTTCATTCATCATCAAGTGTGCAACAAAAACTGGTGTCAGAAGTGGGATCAGCGGTGCTGCTGTAAAGAGAGAAAAATGCAAGACAAGGAATTTGAGCAACTGCAGGACCGTCTCAGTGAAGTTCTGGTGGAACTGAATTGTGAGCAGCTCCATGAGGTTTGCAAGCATGCCAAAATCTCTTCTGAAAATCTGAAAAGGAAGCACACGCTGATCAGAGCCATAAGTGAAGTAGTTGATAAAGCTATAGAAGACGAAGAAGATGAAGCAGCGCAGGCATTTCTTACTCGCTTGATAAAATCTGCCGAATTCTTGATAGGTTTAAGCTGAAAGAAATCAGGCTGCCACAGAAAATGTTAGTCCGGATGCGGCAGCGTTGGCCAGCATAAAAGAGCAGTATGCAGCCCTCCAGTTAAGCTTTCAAACGGCAACAAAACAGTTAGAGGAAGAAATGGCAAAGCTCACAACTAGGGCTGCCAACCAAGCTTCAAATACATCTATTGGTCCCACGTCAGTTACTTCACAGCCAACTCAGCCGCCTGAGTTCATAATTCGCAGAGAATTCAAAATCAATGGTCAAATTGGCGAGAGAGGTCAGAGGGACAAGTTATCATACTCCAATCTGATTCATCAAGTTGAAATGGGACTGAAAAAGGGTCACAGTGAAACTGAAATCGTTGAAGCTGTCATTAGAGCTGTAAGCCCAGGCCTGAGTCTTAGAGATATGTTAGAGATCAAAACAGACATAACACTCCCTCAACTCCGCACCATCTTAAAGGGACATTACAAAGAAGATAGCTCAACTGACCTTTATCACAGGTTGATTAACATCACCCAAGAGCACAACGAGTCCCCACAGAACTTCTTGTTCAGAGCAATTGAGCTGAAGGAGCGTCTCTTAGCATCAGCAAGAGAGCCAGGTGCAGACGAACAGTACAGTGCTGAACTAATACAAAAGAAGTTCCTCAGAGCTGTCGGCACAGGATTGATAAATGACAATGTGAAATATCAAATCAAAAACCACCTTGATAATCCAGCCGTCACGGATGATGTTCTTATTGCCAAGACCAATGAAGCAGCGAGTCTAGAATGGGAAAGGCAGCAAAAGTTTAAGAAGTATAGCAAAGAACCAATCAGAGAAATAAAAGCAGAAAATCAAGCAGTACAGGGGGCAGAGATTGGTGCAGTCGGAGGCCGTGAACTGTCATCTACTGCATATCCAAAGACCAAAACCCAACCCACAGTGACCCGTAGGGAGTCTGAGCTGCTTGATGTCATAAGCCAGCTAAAAGGGGAGATTGCTGAAATAAAGAGTGCCATCTATGAATCTAAAAGGGGTTCACCTCAGTATCGCCCAAGCAAGAAACATGGCTGTAAGAAGTGTCAGGAGCAGAACCAAGAGGAGCAATGTGACCATTGTTTTAAGTGTGGACAGAGTGGTCATCTGTCACGGGGATGTAGAGCCAGAAGAAAGGCCATGGACAGATCTGAGCCAATAGATTTATCAGCTAATACGGTAATTACACTCCCATCATCACTGAACCCCCAGCCCAAACAAGAAGATATGCATGCACTCATTACAGACAGCATCCAGTATCTCGAAGCAAAGGTTGCAGCGGACACCCACGAAAGAGAGAGAGCAGCAGTGAGCATCAATCTCCTCTCACCACACCGAAAAGCCCAACTCCTCCACCTGATTGGAAAAAGGCACATGATCATCTGCCGGTTTGATGGGCAAGAGACAAAGGCATTGTGGGATACAGGCTCTCAAGTCTGCCTCATAAATGAAAAATGGAGACAGCAAAATATTCCACATGCGACGGTGAGGAGTCTGTCTGAAATCCTGGGTCCTGGCATACTCGAAGGGAGAGCTGTCAACCAAACTTCCATTCCATTTGCTGGGTGGGTCGAAGTCACGTTTGAGTTGCCCGCTTCAGAAGCCACATCCTTAGAGCTGCAAGTGCCAGTGCTGGTAACTGACCAAGAGGGAATAGCAGAAGAACCCATTGTTGGTTTTAATGTAATCGAACACCTGTTGGAGAGAGGCATACACCCCCCACGGGCCATAACTAATGCTGTCAGTGCAGCTTTCTCCTTTGACTGCAAGAAAACGGAAGTGTTTCTAAAAGTGATGAGAAACAAAGAGGAGCTACTAAGTGAAGGCATAGTAAAAACAGGAAAAGAACTGATAATCATTCCTGCTGGTCAAACAAAAGCTGTCAAATGTAATGTGAGAACTGGTTCACTCCCCGAACAGCATGATGTCCTCTTTGAACCCACTTCCCATCTGCAACTTCCAGAGGACTTGGAGGTGCAAGAGAGTGTAGTCCGATTGCAGCGAGGAACACGGTCCTGTGTCACCCTGCCTATTACCAACCGCACAGCTCATGAAATCCTCCTACTTCCACGAACTGTACTAGGACAAACACAGACAGTCAAGAAAATATATCCAGCAAACACAAGGGCAGTGGAAATGAAACAGACAGAAATAACAATACAAACCAGTGAATCAGTCTCACCACCAACAACAAGCGAGGCACACAAGCAAAATGAAAGTGTATGGGACCCCCCAGTTCCCCTGGATCATCTCAACCCATCACAACAACCCAAAGTGAGACAACTGCTGAGAGAGATGAGTTGTGTTTTTGCAAGGGATGAACAAGATGTGGGGACCATACCCTCACTGCAGCTTAAAATCCGCCTCAATGACCACACTCCAGTACGTCGGACTTACATCTCTGTACCAAAGCCGCTCCATAAAGAGGTTAAAGAGTACCTGGAAGATCTCTTGAACAGAGGCTGGATAAAGAAATCCAAATCTCCCTACTCCAGTCCAATTGTATGCGTGAGAAAAAAGGACGGCAGTCTCCGCCTGTGCTGTGACTACAGGGAATTAAACAGAAAATCTATCCCGGACCGCCATCCCATACCGCGCATACAAGACATGCTCAACACCCTAACAGGAAGTTCTTGGTTTTCGGTGTTGGACCAAGGGAAGGCCTATCACCAGGGCTTCCTGGAGGAGTCAAGTCGTCCACTCACTGCATTCATAACTCCATGGGGATTATATGAGTGGGTGAGAATCCCGTTTGGATTGTCATCAGCCCCTGTAGAGTTTCAGAGGTCAATGGAGGAGTGCTTGGTTGGGTTAAGAGATGAAATTTGCTTGCCTTACCTGGACGACAATCTAGTCCACTCCAAAACATTTGAAGACCACCTCAATGATTTGAAAAGTGTCCTGCAGCGCTATGAGACTCACGGAGTGAAGCTTACACCCAGAAAGTGTGAACTTTTTAAAAATCAAGTGAGATTTCTGGGGAGGCTCGTCACTAAGGATGGATACACAGTGGATCCTGCAGATGTCGCTCCTGTCCAGGCGCTAAAGGAGAAGAAACCTACTACAGTGGGGGAAGTAAGGAAACTGTTAGGATTTATTTCCTATTATAGAAGCTATATTCCCAACTTTTCACGCATCGCCACTCCTCTCTATGATCTCCTTGCAAAAGACAATACAGTTAAAGAAAAACAAGCACAGAGAAAGACCACGAAAAGAAAACAAGTAAAGGGAGGTCAGCTCCCGACATCTCACCCGGTTACGTGGACCCCTGAACATGCACAAGTCCTCAGCCAGCTTGTTGATTTCCTGTCACAGCCACCAGTCCTGGGATATCCTGATTTTGAGCAACCGTTCCTTCTACATTGTGATGCATCTCAGGAGGGGCTGGGTGCGGTAATTTACCAGAAACAGCAGGAAAAGTTACGAGTAATTGCCTATGGCTCCAGGACTCTGACCGCCCCAGAGAAAAACTACCACCTCCACTCGGGAAAGTTGGAGTTCCTGGCCCTCAAGTGGGCCATATGTGAGCGCTTCAGGGACTATTTGTACTACTCGCCACCTTTCCTAGTCTACACTGATAACAACCCTCTCACATATGTGCTCTCTACAGCCAAGCTAAATGCCACCACTCACCGCTGGATCGCTGAACTCGCCGACTTCCAGTTCACAATCAAGTACCGACCAGGTAGAGCCAATCGTGATGCAGATGGTCTATCCCGCATGCCCCTGGACATGGAGAGATACATGGAAAACTGCACACAGGCAGTCGCACAAGATGTGATTAACAGTGTGACTCAGGCTTTGGCTGTACAATCACAAAGTACTGACCCCTGGCTGTGTCCTTTCACAATTTCCTCAGCAATTGTTGATCAAGAAGAAGAAAAGGGCAAAGCATCGGTGCAAGGACTGTCCCGAACCAGTCTCAGAGAAGCTCAGTGGGAAGATCCCGTCATAGGTCAGGTGATGAAATATGTCACCTCCAACAAATGGCCAAAAGGTGGGAAGCTAACTCAAAATACCGACATTGCTGCTCTGGCCCGAGAAAAGCAAAAGCTGCAGATTGATGAAGACGGTCTATTGCACAGAAAAACAGTAAACCGATCACAGCTTGTCCTGCCTAAAAGGTATCACAAACTACTCTACAAAGAACTGCATGAGGATATGGGACATCTAGGAGTGGAGCGGGTCCTAACACTCATACGTGATCGCTTCTACTGGCCCCATATGCAGCGGGATGTGGAGCATCACATAACACGAGTATGCAGCTGTCTGAAAAACAAGCGCCCAAATAAGCCGACCCGAGCTCCCCTCACCAACATCACAACGACATATCCATTTGAGCTTGTGTCTATCGATTACTTGCATCTAGAAAAGTGTAAGGGTGGATATGAATACATCTTGGTCATTATGGACCATTTCACTCGTTTTGCTCAAGCGTACGCCTGCAAGGATAAGTCAGCAAAAACAGCTGCTGAGAAACTGTATGGAGACTTCATGCTGAAGTTCGGCTTTCCCACAAAAGTCCACCACGATCAAGGGAGGGAGTTTCAGAACAAGCTGTTCGCTAAGCTGGAAGAATACAGTGGAGTGAAAGGATCCAGGACGACACCGTATCACCCTCAGGGAAACGGGCAAGTGGAGAGGTTC
Organism: Proterorhinus semilunaris; assembly: GCA_021464625.1. Taxonomy (NCBI): domain Eukaryota; kingdom Metazoa; phylum Chordata; class Actinopteri; order Gobiiformes; family Gobiidae; genus Proterorhinus; species Proterorhinus semilunaris. Next base: position 37,603,388 of record CM038348.1, read on the forward strand.
AATAGAACCTTGTTGAGCATGCTCAGGTGCCTGCCCGAGAAAGCAAAGGAAGATTGGAAGGCCTCCCTTGCCAAAGTGGTGCATGCTTATAACTGCACCCGCAGTGAAGCAACGGGCTATGCACCATACTTCCTGTTGTTTGGACGAAACCCCAGACTCCCTATCGATCTGATGTTTGGTCTAAAGGTGAAAGATCAAAGTCCATCCCACAGAGACTATGCAGACAAGTGGAAGCGCAGGATGAATGATGCTTACCAACTTGCCACTGAAACCGCCAATAAAGAGAACAAAAGAGGAAAAGCTCTGTATGACAAGAAAACATATGGAGCAGAGGTGTCCCCTGGGTGCAGAGTGTTGGTGAGGAATCTAAATGAAAAAGGTGGCCCGGGAAAACTGAGAGCATTTTGGGAGGATCAAGTATATGTGGTGACACAAAGAAAATATGATGACAGTCCAGTATATGAGATACGGCCGGAAAATGGAAGGGGTCGAATTCGAGTGATGCACAGAAATCTCCTGCTTCCCTGTGACTTCCTGCCTGCGGAGAAAGTCGACTCACCTGAACAAAACAAAAAGAAGAAGAACATGAAACAAACACGCAAACAGCAACCACGTGACCACACATCAGAAGATGAGGACGACTGGAGAGACATAACAGGTCTACAACTTGAGGACAGAAGAGCAGAGGAACGCTATGAGCCAGCAGAGGAAATCCTTGAAAATGAGGAAACTGGAAAAGGAGACCCAAGTTCTGGAGAGGACGCAGAGCCACAGATGGACGAGCAGGAAGCAGCTAACCAGGAGAGGGACAATGACACACAAAGCAATGGCGAAGGTCATCAATCTCCTGAGTCTGCTGGCAGTGACGAAGATGACACTGGTCCATCATCTTTGCAGCAGAAAAAGTATCCTTTGAGAGTTAGAAAACCCAGGCTAATGTTTACTTACCACAGGTTAGGACAGCCCACCATGTCATATAAATGAGTACTCAGTTAGCTGTTAAGTAAACGTTCAAGTTAACCAGTTAAATGTTTCAGATTATCTTTAAAAGTTAATTACAAATGTTAAAGCCGTTACAGTTTTCTGTGATGAATAGATAGTACCCTGACATGCTATTAGAAGAGGTTGTTGCTATGTTAAGATACCTTACTCAGAGAAAGTGCAGATACCCCCGGCATTTTAGGGAAGAAGCAGTGGACTGTTATAGTGCACGATAACACCTGCTGCGCACATATGACATCAAGAGGAGATACATGTCATATGGTCAACTTGGAGAAGTTTTGTGCCTTTCATGGACCCTGTGAACTACTGACTCCTACTTAGCTTTAACCTTGGACTATGAGATACATAAGTATAGCAAATGGACTAATATTATTAGAATGTCGGGACGCCATTGAATTTCTGAGGGGAGAATGTAGGGATAACGAAGAATGGAATGGAATGAAGAAGAAACTATTTAAAATAGGCCACCCCTCAAAATTCGTTATATTTCATAATTGGTGTGAGTTTTATCATAATCATCATTGTTTATTTCTTTGTTTTATTTCAATTTATTTTAAAAGTACATCAATACTGAGCCAGCTCTTTAGATCTACAGTAAGTGTAATTCATACATTCGACCACAAGGGGGAGGCACCTTCACGTGAACTGCGGGCGTCTGCGTAGAATAAACAGAAGCTCTGCTACTGTCAAACGGCAGACAACATCGCACAACATTTACCGTTTTAAAATGTTGTGTTCACAGGTAATGTGTTAAGTACATGAATGTATGGAATGATTATAGTGGTGAGATACTGGTGGGACAGGTTGGCCGTTTTAGCCCACGATGTAGATTTTGAACTGTATTAGTAAGTTGCCCAGAACTCGAGCTAAGCTAATGTTAGCATGCTAGCGCGGCTAGGTAGCGCTGTAACTTGACCTAGTAAATCTAAAACGTTAATACTAAAATAGTAAGGCTACAGATTGTGTACATTATTTTATATTTTCTTTTTATTGTAAATTTGTACCTAAGTGGTAAATTGTTAAAAGGTTCAGTAGAATAAACAGAAGCTCTGCTACTGTCAAACGGCAGACAACATCGCACAACATTTACCGTTTTAAAATGTTGTGTTCACAGATAATAAACCCATCCAAAGTCACACCCTGAGTTCATTCATCATCAAGTGTGCAACATTTGGGAGCCGTTTAAAAGACTGGTTCTTTTTAATAACGGCAGCCAGATAACTCACAATATCTAAGATCGTCAAAAGGCACATATTTTCATTTAAATCATCTAAAATTGCAATGGGAATAATATTTACGGTTAAAACATGTGTTTGAGAATCAAATCTTGCGCCAGAACTAATAAACTGAGGCTGCAACTGTCTGACAAATCATTTTGAGTGCATTTAGTTTTCACTTTAGTGCAAAGAGCTTTCACTTGTGTGGCCTGCTCCGTTGTTGGGCTGATTCTTGTGTTCGTTCGGGGGAAGTTCTGGGCAAAATTGACAGAAAAAAAGATTTGTCTCTTTTCACAATTGAGATCTGGTTCGAACCGTTCACCTTAAAGAGCCGTTCAAAAGAGCCGCTCAGTCAGTGAGTATAGGAAACATACAGTACCGGTCAGAAGTTTGGAAACACTTTCAATGGATTCTCATTGAAGACATTAAACTGTGAATGAACACATGGGGTACTGCACATTACTGAACATATAGAAAGAGGGCAGAACATACTTTATTTAGGCTTTTACAACTACTTTATACTCTGTAGCCTTAAAGGAACAGGACACCGTTTTTTTCAACACTGAGAGATGTTCTTACCTGAGCTTGGACGAGTTGATGCGTACCTGTCTGGTCTTTGTGTCCGTGGAAGAGTTCAGACGCTTCCAACTTCACCCCCGTTTGGAGCCATAGGAATATACTGGGAGAGGCCAAATGCTAACAACATCTTTGGTCGTTTTGCATCAACCCGTCTAAGCTCAGGTAAGAACATAATTATCTCAGTATGGAAAAACGGTGGCCTGTTCCTTTCACATCTTTGTACATGTTTTTGTGATCCTACACTTTAAACATTAATGCCATTTTTTCTTAAATGTACTGAGGTGGCTATGAGTGAAAAGCATCGGCAGCTCTCGAAGCTTCAATATTTGAAAAGACTTTTGTTAAAACTCGACTACATTTGGAGAGCCGCTTTCTGAAAATAAAGCGGTCCAGGCCTTTGTGGAAATGTAGCAGACGGCTTTGTCTGTATAGATTGCAATGCAAAAGTTATACAGAAATCTCTCCTATAAAGACAGCCCTGCCCAGTTGTATTACCCCTCACAACAGTGTTCTACTTTCAAGTACATGTGGAGTCGCGTCGTTAACAGTGGTTCGCCCCGGGCTCTCCGCGTGCGCCCTCTCATCCAGAACGTCGTCTCCACAGCACCGCCGCATGGATCCCATTGTTTCAAGTGTCAGACGGGTTTATGAGTTTTATTCCATTTTATTTTCAGTCCGAGTCGGCTGTTATCTGTCATTCCCTCTGTCTCTCGTCGTCCGGACAGTCTCAGGAGACTGGAGCACTGGAGAGATGGTCCTGTCTGTGGATGAAGAAGACTCTGATGAATAATAAAACCTCACTTCAGGGCCAGTAATTAGAGCCATAACCAGGAAAGGCAGTGGAACCCAGAGCGCGATGTAAGCAGCTGCGGCTCTTTGTGTATTACTTTGATATTCTAGACTGGGAGGACCTTTGTAAAAGAAAACATTCTGGTCAATACATGCACGTACGTCAGTCCATGGTCAGTGTTTCTTCTGATGTACACATTTCTTATATTTAACATAAAGGTCTCACCAGCCTGGAGACTCGTTGGAGACTTGAGTTGCCGCTGATCACGGAGATGTCTCTGAGACGTCCCCTGTAGATAAGGCGAGTCCAGGCAGTCTCAGTGAAAACAAACAGGTTGGATTTCAGCAGAGTCTCCGCACGGTCTCCGAGAGGTCTACGCGGTCTCAAGCAGTTGTGTTTTGCGAAGACTATTTGTTGCCCTCAAGCTGTGAGCCGTTTCTATGACGTCCCCGCAATGTCTCCGAGACCTGTCAGACACCAGCCATCTCACAGCGTGAGGACGACAAATAGTGTTCGCAACATTGCCACAGCTGCTTGTGACCGCATAGACCCCTCATGTTGTCAACGAGACTACCTGGAGACTCGCCTTATCTCCGGGGACGTCTCGGGGCTGGTGAGATATAGGAGATGAGTATGCGGGCAATCAGTCCGAGTCTCCCCAACATCTTTGCAACTCTCTGCAATGAGAGGTCCTTAAAGAATATGAAGTGAATTTCTCCTTTGTGAGATCATCCATCCATCCATTTTCTTCCACTTGTCCGTTGCCGGGTCGTGGGGGCAGCTGTTGGAGCTGCACCAGCCCCTATAGCGCCCCCTGCAGGTGGTGGGTCCACAGAAGGACGGCCTCATGGTTCTAACCGGGCCTGTTGGTCTCTCATAAGGGGCTTCTGAACCGCTCTTTGTCTGACCCGTCACCGAGGACCTGTTTGCCATGGGAGACCCTACCAGGGGCACGAAGCCCCCGACAACAGAGCTCCAGGATCATTCAGGCTCAAACCCTCCCCCACGTTGAGGTGGCGGTTCCAGGAGGGGCTTTGTGAGATCAATAAAGGCCTATCTTATCTTACCTTGAGACATTTGAAACATTTGATTACAAAAGAAAATATGTTTCCTTTTATTTGTTTATAGTTGGTCTGTGCAATTATTCAAATTTGTATCAAATTGATCTGCATGTGATAATAAACATGGATCAGTATGAGGGAAAATGTAAATGTTTTGCCAGTAGCTTGTTGTGATTTTAATTGTCTGTCTAAACATTTACAAGTGTAAACGGCGTGGAGGGCCAGAGATCGGTGGTCAGTGCAGGGAAACATCACCCTGGTGCATCTAAGAGAGGTTTAAACTGAGCCCCACACCTTTATTTAGGCTTGGAACCTAGATGTCAGCTCTCTTTCACAATAATATTTTACTTTTGAGGTTTTCATTGTGTGCAATTATGGAATTTGCGGTAAAAGGCACTAGCACTTGAGATGTGTGCCAATTTGACAAGAAGCCAGAGGGCCAACCAAAACGTGGTCTGAGGGCCGCATCAGGCCCCGAGGCTGCACTTTGGGCATCCTGTGGCCTAACCATGGTAATCTGTACCCTCCTCCTTCTAGTCACTGAATTAGTACAGTATTTAGTGATGTGACATTCATGACCTAAATGGTTCTAACCGGATCTCAATTTCAGATCATTTTTTTCAGTCAATATTCCTCCGATTTACCCTTAACATACTCAAGATTTAGTACTAAAAATGATTTGGCAGTCAATTGTGGACTCTTTTCCTTAATTGTGGCACAGCGTTTTATTCACACACAGATGCTTTTCATATGGCCCTCACCTTTGTACGTTGGAATAATTTCAGTCAAAAGGTTGTGCCTGTTAGCAATCAGGTCCACTATAACGACTTATCTACCTGGTATCTTTTAAAGAATGTATAAATGAGCCAGCCTTTTGAAAGCTCTGATTTCAATTACATATCTGTCTAGTCCATGGTTTAGTTGGCATTGGCGCTAAATAGATTGCAAAGATCTTGTCCGCGGCCTTCTCTAACCTTATTTGTGTATATGTTTTAGTCATCATTCTAGTACTCTAGAGCAGGGGTCGGCAAGTTGGCTTGGCTTCGGGCCAATATTTTTTTACACCGATAGATGGTGTAAAAAAATTGACGGGCCAGCCGGTCAATTGATAAAAAATAGATTTATTCATGCATCGATATTCAACATTACATAATCCCAAACTATACATATTTTTTGTTTAAAAATAAAATATTGTTTGAAACAATACTGTCCCCGGATTTTCGCGGGTTACACAGCACTAGCAAAAAATAAAGTTAGCATCACAAACATGTCGCTTTCCAAAGGACAAAACAGAAAAGTGGACAGTGAAAACAGAAGTTTTAGGGAGGAAAGGCGACAAACATATGGTTTCATCCCACCTGGATATGTGAATGCCAAACCTCTCTGCCTCATCTGCAACGAGGTCATCTCCGTTTGCAAAGAGTACAATATTTGGCACAATATTTATATATTGTGCTAGTAGCTTTTCAAGCTACTGGCACTTACTGAGTTTGGAGATGGACTGTTCAGCTTCACCTCGCCGCTAGCGGCTCGCCTCTCCACTTTCTCGGCTCGACTCTCCACTTTCTCCGCTGTCTCCTCTGTCTCCTCCATCTCCGAGCGGAGGCCCGTCTCCTTTTCAAATTAAATCCACTGAAATACATCCCGCTTCTTCGTGTCGCCGACTTTTATCTCCATTTGACAGAACTATAGCCAAGTTGAAGGCTTCGTAGCAGTAGGAGCCTTGCACTGCGATGTTGTGACACTGTTGACACCGCTGACCAAACTGGGACACGCACGTGTTTTCGCACGCTCACAAACACAGGTATATCTTTGTGGATTTGAGGTCAGTGTTTGAAGCTGGAGGAGAAATGAAGCGGTAGAGACACAGACGTGCTGTGTTATCAAACATCAGCTGTTTGTCAGAATCGTGTAGTGTGTTCGCTCTGACGATTCTCAGTCGTTAAGTGTGAACCCCCAGACGTTCTATAAAGTCGTGTAGTGTGTGCGGACCTTTAGAGTTAAAATGCAACAGTGGAATGGTGTTGTGGCAAACACAAGCAAAGATCAGGGGCAAAACATTTGGGGATAAAGAACAATTAAGTCTCTGTTCTTGTATTATTTTTTTTATATCCTCTGGCGGGCCAAAAAATATTGGCAACGGGCCAAAAGTTTCCCCCGGGCCGGACGTTGAGGACCACTGCTCTAGAGTAAAGTCCCATCTTTAAAAGCGGTGTCTAAGATCCTAACGCGTATGGTCTGATATTGCGTCTAACTTTCCCTTACTAAAGCTTGCATCTATGTCTTAAAGGTAAACGTTGCAGAGGTGTTTTGATGCCTGCGGCGCCTTCGTGCTGAGTCACCTCGGCCGGCGCAGTAATAGCCCTCTATAAACCCAGTGGCTTTACATTAGTCAGCACCGAACAGCTTCACGCCACAAATCAATCTAATTGTTCACTCCAGACAGTGCCCCATCACAGCGCGCTGAAACGCCGCGGTCTGCCAAAGTTTTCAATTTGTACGAGCGCCGTCCGCGGAAGTGAGATGAATGTCTTATCTGTCCTCTCCTGTTTATCTGCCGCGAGAGGGAAGTTATGAAAAATTCACGGGCGACATCGGGCGCGTCAGAATGCGGCGTGGGATTCGAAAGAGATTGGAGTTCATGCGGAGAAGTGTACGTTTTGGGGGTGAATGTAGCCGCGAAGGGAACACAAGCCAATCATTCGTGTCAATCTCAGGCCTTTATTGGAAAAAAAAATAATGCGTAGAAGCGGGAATTTACGGATAATATTATTTATATCCCCTCCTGGAACCACCACCGAGGGTTTGAGCACCCAAATGATCCTGGAGCTCTGTTATCGGGGGCTTCGTGCCCCTGGTAGGGTCTCCCAGGGCAAACAGGTCCTATAGGTGACGGGTCAGACAAAGAGCGGTTCAGAAGCCCCTTATGAGAGACCAACAGGCCCGGTTAGAACCATGAGGCCGTCCTTCGGTGGACCCACCACCTGCAGGGGGCGCTATAGGGGCTGGTGCAGCTCCAACAGCTGCCCCCACGACCCGGCAACGGACAAGTGGAAGAAAATGGATGGATGGATTATTTAAAATAGACTTTATGAAGCTATGCAGGTCAGAAACAGACCCATAGAGACCGCAGTCGCCTGATCATTTTAAAGACCTCTATCTCTTAGCGACAAACACTCTGCCGATATCCATTTTAATAAGCTTCACTCAAACACCCCAAGGTTCTGCACGTAAGGACGGCAGGTGCAAACCAAGACTTCCTCTCACCCAGCTGTAGATCTGTTCTGGTTCAGGTGCATCTCACAGGTGCTTCACTACGCACAGGCCACGGCCAGAGGGGAGTGTTGGGAAAACCTGCAGCAAACGGTGACCTTCACTGCTGAATGTGGGGCCGAAGATCGTGAGGTTTTGATCGTAGACTGAACAGCGGAACACGGGTTATGTCTCCTTCAGGGTCATCACAAAGAGCCTGAGCTTTTTGTCAGGACTTTAACGTGGGAACGTGGGAAGCCGTTCCGTTCACTGGAATACAGAGGAAAGCCAAAAAGGTAACTGCACCATAACCTTCCATTATCAAAAAACACATTCATGATTTTATCTTTGTAAACAAGGCAGATACAAACTGCCCCAAAAAAGGCAAAAGCACCTGATTCTCAAATCAGTTTTACTCCTCGCAGTTGTGATAAATACGACAGGACCCGCAAACAATGTCATTTGCGTTGTCTTCGCCTCAATGTGCACAAACAGGGCCAGTTTGTGCACTGTGGTACAATCGTCTCGTTTAGCGTAAATGCCACAAGGCCGGTTAGGCCACTTTGCGCAGCGGCCTCGTGGCATTTATTAGACATGCAAATATCAACTGCGCTGGCCTTTTCCTCTGTAGTTCACACTGTCATGTTTGCGTGTGCTAATGCCTCGTAAAGCAGGCCCTTAGTATGTTGCAGTCATTGCACATTGGTAAATGGTCTCAACTTAGAAGAAGAAGATCTTTATTTCTATAGCGCCTTTGACAGACATGGTCACAAAGCGCTTTACATGAGAGCATTTACATTCACTCCACACTCGGTGGTGATAAACTACGTTAGTAGCTTCAGTTTCCCCTGGAGGAGACTGACAGAAGCGCTGTCGCGACTACACACATCGCGCCTACGGTCCCCTCTGACCACCACCATACATTCACACATCATCCATCCAGGCCTATTGTACATGTTTTTGGTGGTAGGGGAAACCGGAGTACCCGGAGGAAACCTACGCAGACACGGGGAGAACATGCAAACTCCACACAGAAAGGCCCCGTCCAGGTGGGAATCGAACCTGGGACCTTCTAGCTGTGAAGCAAGAGCGCTAACCGCTGCGCTACCGTGTCGCCCATCTACATTAGGCACTTTACAGCAAGGATCCTCTCACCCATTCATACACCAATGTACGCAGACACTGGAGGCAAGGTGGGTGAAGTGTCTTGCCAAAGGAGGCGGGATTCGAACCCCCGACCTTCCGGTCATGAGACGACCCACTCTACCATCTGCGCCACCGTTGCCCCCATTCTTTCTTGTTGCTGTTTGAGTTTGGAGATAACTGGAAGAGCTCTGTCTCCCCTATATGTCCATCTACCAGAGTAGCACACAGGATTCTCAGAGATCCATCTCATACACTGCTCACATGTTAAATTCATTTGTTTTCAATTTGATTTCGAATATACTTATTAGGGGACGACTTGCTATTGTTCAATACGTATTACGTTTGACAGGACAAGATACCATACATACAAGATACAATACATACTGCAACACATCAGTCAATCACTTGATTTATCCCCGGGGGGCACAGAGAGTTGCGACATAATAAAAACAATAAATTGTACAAACATACACACAATACATGCAGTGCATGGTCAAGAGCATCATCCAACTTTAGGTGATGTGATGTTGCAGAGCGGGGGGGGGGGGGGGGGGATGGGGTCAGAGTTCAGGAGCTGAACGGCTGCAGGAATAAAAGTTGACTTCCGCCTCTGAGTACCACAGCCCACACAGTCTATGCCCGGAACACGGAGTGCAGTGTATGAGATGGATCTCTGAGAATCCTGTGTGCTACTCTGGTAGACGGACATATAGGGGAGACAGAGCTCTGACCTCTGAGCTCAGAGCACACACTCGTAATCCTGATCAGCTGCGATTCGTCCCGGACAGTGAGAGACTGAAACCAACTAACTCAGGGAAAGGCGAGTTCCCATCGTTACATCATGCTGATAGAAAGTCAGCATGATGTAGTTGCTGACATCAAAGGAGCGAAGTTTCCTCAGCACTAAATGTTATGTTGTGTTATAACCAACGGCGATACTTTATCCTGGATGAATTTAATAAGATAGAAACGGCAGAGTTTCCAAAAGTTCGACATCAGACATCAAGTAAATTGTAAGCGTAAGTGGCAGAGACATTTTAAAAGTATGACGCCAAAACAACAATCACCAATATACTGCAAAAACAACAATCTGTCCCAGAACTAATATTTATATTGTATTAATTGTTGTTGCCTTGTTGGTGTTTTGTTTGTGCCTTGTGCCTTACAGCACGAAGGGTTGGATTCCTGGACTCTTTGCATGTTCTCCTCGTGTCTGCGGAGGTTTCTTTGGGTGCTCCAGTTTCACAAAAAATGGGTTCCAAACTGGGACCAGGACTTCCCTAAAATAAAATGACATCTAAGTGGGACTTTCCGGGTTAAAAAAAAGCTGAATAAAAACAATACACTGAGTCCAAGTTGTGCTCTGCAAATAGACTTCGAGTTGCCTTTCCAGACATAGAGAATGCCTGGCCCTAAAGTCAGTGGGCACATAGTTGCAAAGATGCATATACAGCATTTAGAAAGTGAATATCTAATGAGGGAGAAAAGAGCAACCTTTTGTACTTGAAAAATGTCACCAAGCATATCCATTCCGCAGCAGTTTCTATTTCCCAACCTTTACAAATGCATGTCTGAGCCTTTGTCTTGCCCATTTCTTTATTTGCCAATTTAAATCTTCCAAAGCCTCAGAAGTCAAAACCCAGCGGAGCTCAGTAAAAGGGAAGCGCAGACTTCCAACACATTACACAAAGCGATAGGCACAGGCGCAGCAGTAGCAGCATCTCGGGGAGTGCCGTGTCAGCCCGTGAACTGTCTCGAAGAAGAAATACTCCGTGGAGCCGGCAGCGTGAGTGGGAGGCTCAGAAATATGGAGGTCCACGCCGAGGGGAGACGGATTGAGCTGCAGCAGAGCACAGAGCGGGGAGTTGGAGGGCAACAAAGGACACGCTGCTTACAGGGATAGCTATATTACTCCGCGGAACGGCCTCTTTTTGGAGGCAGCACACCAGCAACGTGCGGTTTTGTTCTGCAAATTGATTCCACTCAAAGAACATTCTCGTTAGTTTACTTGACGGGGACAGTACACATTAATGAACATGTCTGTAAATGTGTTAGAGTTAGTTGGTAGGGATTTAACGAGTCACTCAAGCACCGATTAGATTCGATTTCCGGTTTTAAGTTTCCGATTTTGATTGTTTGATTGTTTTTTAACCTTTTTTTTTAAGAAAATGAATATGACTCATTCATACCAATGTTTTGTTTTAACATCTGCATTATTGTCCTTGTAGCAAACAGCAACTGTCTGAATAAGAGAACGTTACATTACAAAAAAAGACATGAAAATATGTATATTAATATGTAGCAAAGCAAACATTTTGAGACTTATTTATTATCGAACTTTTTGGCAACAATGCAAAACGTTATGTTTGGCGTAAAAGCAACACAGCTCATCACCCTGAACACACCATCCCCACTGTCAAACATGGTGGTGGCAGCATCATGGTTTGGGCTTTTCTTCAGCAGGGACAGGGAAGATGGTTCAAATTGATGGGAAGATGGATGGGGCCAAATACAGGACCATTCTGGAAGAAAACCTGATGGAGTCTGCAAAAGACCTGAGACTGGGACGGAGATTTGTCTTCCAACAAGAAAATGATCCAAAACATAAAGCAACATCTACAATAGAGTGGTTCACAAATAAACATCTCCAGGTGTTAGAATGGCCAAGTCAAAGTCCAGACCTGAATCCAATCGAGAATCTGTGGAAAGAACTGAAAACTGCTGTTCACAAACGCTGTCCATCCACGCTGAGCTCCAGCTGTTTTGCAAATATTTCAGTCTCTCAATGTGCAAAACTGATAGAGACAAACCCCAAGGACTTACAGCAGTAATCGCAGCAAAAGGTGGCGCTACAAAGTATTGACTTAAGGGGCTGAATAATTTTGCACGCCCAAATTTTCAGAATATTTGTTAAAAATGTTTGAAATATCCAATAAATTTAGTTTCACTTCATGATTGTCCCACTTGTTGTTTGTTCTTCACAAAAAATTACAGTTTTATATCTTTATGTTTGAAGCCTGAAATGTGGCAAAAGGTCGAAAAGTTCAAGGGGGCCGAATACTTTCGCAAGGCACTGGATACCATCATTGATCTACATCGTAAACATGGCATTTACGAAAGATAAACGGACTGTGTGCGTTGTTGTGTGTCTGTAAATATAGGACATTTTCACTAATTGCAAATGCTGACGAGTCTAAATTAGGAGAGTGTTTTCTTGGCCGTCCAGCTCCGACTGAAGCGTCTAAATAACTCGCGTGAACAGTCCGGGTGTCTAGTGTCTGAAAACGGAATGATTCAGGCAGTGCACCTTTAACTATTGTTTTGTTTGGATGTTTCTGTTTTTCTTTTTGCTCGGGCAATTATTTGAAAATGATCAAATTGATATTCAGTCCACTACACGTCCCTGAAGCATCGGAACAGAACGATTCGTGCCAAAGATACTGAATCAGAGCTCATGTAAACTACTGTAGTTCTGCCCGATTTGTATTAAAATAATGGCATTTACTCGGTATTGATCCTTGTAGTTGGCATTAAGTCTTAAAAAGTAGCCACTGTCTTAAAAGTATCAATACTGTGTTATTGATTTGCACATTCCCAGCCAGGGTGGGAATGGGAGAGTGTGAGAGGGACTAAATATTACTCAAACGTGAAACAAAATGAAATGAATCCCAGTTCATGACGCTCCGGGTCAGGTTTGCACATCGACATGACATACTCGCTCAAACCCCGTCCCGCCGCAGGACTAACAACTATAATATATTCTTATGACACTCTTTCACTCTTTCACCGGCTCAGTGTGACATGTTTCATGGCTCGGAGAATATGCAGCAGGCTCCGATGTGTTTGAACTGACACAGCGGTTCAGACCTGGGTACTAATGTAGTACTGGGGTCTCTCGAAGGTGAACGGCATGTGGGAGGAAAGGCAAACTTTTGGACCGATGTTGAGAGAGAGGAGAGAGAAAGGCATCACGGGCAAATTACAATGAGCGTCTCTTTATCATATTCTTTCTTTCTTAACCGTTCAGAAAAGCTCGTTGTTTGTCTGGTCTTAAAACCAACACTGGGGACAGCTGCAGAGATTTTTGAATCACATTTAGATCTTTTAAAGTTTACTGCGTGCTATTTGTAACTATTAGATCTGGCATGTAACGTAAAGCATTTATATGATAAGTTGTACCTCTATCACTATGCAGTACTCATTTTTGAGAGAAATATAAGTATTTTCTGGGGGTATTTTCCAAACCCGGAAGATGAGACGCTTCGATTCAGTTAACTCCGCCCCTTTCTCCGCTCATTCCACATTTACAGTATTATAAATATAAATATCGCTGCAAAAAGTGAAGTTACTTCACATAATGCAGGTATAAGGAGTTGACATGTGAACACAGTTTCATAAATGGCTAACACGCGTTTTGATTGACTCACCGCTCAGCCTGGCCTCCCATCATCGGGTGTTTACGTTATGGGACTCGCGTTGGTTATTAAAGTTAATCCACTTTGATTCTGGCCAAGGTTCACCAAACATCCATCAGGTTGATACAGTCGCTGAATCCGGGAAAGAAATTCCAACTTCTGGCGAGTGCACTCTTCTTTAGGAAGGTTGAATAGTCCTGTTCCTCTCGTAGCCATTATCGTTGGCGTGTCCAGAGTAGGTCAGAAAGAGCTCCGTCTTCACAAACAGGACTTCTGTTTGGATTCTGTTCTGATGACACAACAGAACAACTCAGTCGTTTTCCAGGAGAGGACAGAGCAGCTGCTCAGAGAGCAGGATTTAGGGGGATTACTGCGTGAATGAAGCCCAAAATCTCTCTGGGGACGTTTTTGAGAAGGAAATAGCACAACAACATGGTTAAAAACTTAAAAAAGTCGATTTTGCATGATGTAGCTCCTTTAAGAACCAAAATAAATCATAAACAAAAATATAGAATAAAATAAAGTCAGAATCACCAGGGATCACATCGTCTCTTCAAGGTAATGCCTTCAGGGAGGAGACTAGATTCTAGGGGCCAGGTCCAGTCGACTTAAGAACAGTTTCGTACACAAGGCCATCGGGAAGCTGAACTCCCTTATGCCCTTTTTAGGAACATGCTGCTCAGAGCTGAGTAGGAGGAGTCTGCAAATCCGCCATAATTTTCCCCTTGGACGTAGTTGTTATGGCAATAGTGAGGAGACGGAGTCTATTATTTATTATGTCTATGGTCAGAACCCCTGAATAGCCCCTTTGTAAGGTCTCCAGGGCCAACAGATCCTAGTTGACGGGTCAGACAAAGAGCGGTTCACACCAACAGACCCGGTTAGGTCCTTCCTTGGACCCACCACCTGCAGGAGGAGCCACAGGGGCTGGTGCTGGTGATTTGGGAAGCTCCGGCTGCCCCCGCGACCCGGTAACGGACAAGTGGAAGAAGATGGATGTTTTATTATTTTGACTTGAGTAAGGTACCATTACTACTGATCAAATAAGGTTATGGTATACTTTATTAATCCCCGTAGGGAAATTAGTTCTCTGCATTTGACCCATTCTCAATGCCGCTGGGGCGCTCGGGGATCTCCAGATGTGGAGCCAGGCTGATGGTCAGAAACAACTGGCTGGAGGACTATCCTATTGTACATGTTTATAGTGGTAGGGGAAACCGAATTACCCTGAAGACACCTACGCAGACACGGGGAGAGCATGCAAACTCCACACAGAAAGGCCCTTTCCAGGGATCATGACCATGACCTTCTAGGACCTTTTCTGCAGGACCTTTGCTGCAGTGCTGTGAATAATAACTTCAAAGCAACTTCAAAAACAGGAAAATTGTACCTGAATTAATCACCTTCTACAGCAATAGAGGTACAAATCCTCAAAACATACTCTCTGAATTCATTTATGAGTGAAAATGCTATCTGCATGCTACAAATATATGGCTGTGATTAGACTGTGCTAAATCTTGACAGTTTAACTGATTTCCTATGACGCGGCTCCGGGCGCTGCTGTTTTATGAAAGAAAGTAAGACTGGCTGGCTCGCCGGGCAATCAGTTTCAGAGGGGGGGGGATATAAAATGTTGTGATGTCATCTGAAAGACTGCAATCAATCTGCGTTTCTCAAATGAATTGCATAACTCTCTCCGAAGCCGATCTTTGTCCGTGAGTGATGAAACCGCGTTGTCCCCAGGAATCCCTCAAACTCTTGGCTCGGGGACTAAACCCACACAACTTTGGGTGCGTCCCCGGAGTCACTCTGCGTCATGTTCGAGATTACCTGGAGACGGATGGACTCGCTTCAGCCGGCGCAGACAGAACTCGCGCCGCAAACTCCCGCTCCCTTGACAGCCCGGGCCGAGATCTAGTGCTTTTCTAGAGCCAGTTTTGATGCATCACTCACGAGAAAGTTGTCCAGCGCTTGGCCATTTTTTGACACCGCAAAAATGATCATCCGGAGTCGCGCGGTCTGGAGAATCGATGCTGTGCAACTTCGGGCGGAGATGAAGGCGCCGTTCATGATTTAAGTGGACAAGGAGGCAGCGCTTTATAAAAATCTTGCCGAGCGCAGCTTTCAGGCTTCCAAACAGGCTCCAAAGCGGGGGGAGATTTATTGAGTTATGGGAGAGAGCGTCGCAGTCAGGTACTGCTAAATATTGTATCATTTCACTCGGGCAAAATGCAAGCAGTGTATGTAGATAGATAATGCATCGTCTGGACTGCAGCTCGGCGCCAAAAGTTCCATCACACGAGGAGTAATCCGATTTCAATCCACCGCGTGCGTGTGCAAAGAGAAACGGTTCTCCTGTTTTCTTATTAAGAATAGTAGTCATAATAAATGGGACTCAAATAGAGCTTTTTAAGGACACAAAGACGATTCTCATGGGGGACAAGAGAGTAGTAACAGTGATTACGAGTGATTATGCTTTGTGGAACAGGTGAGTTTTGAGCAGGTTTGTAAAGGTAAGCAGGGAATCAGTTGCCAAACAAATCTCGAAAAGTTTTATATCGATCCCACACAGTGTTGTCACGACAGGAAGAACGATGTAACAACTATTACACCATGCTCTGGATGAATACTCGATTCGGATTGGCTGGAAGGGGTAGGTTAAGTGAGGGATACCCGACGAGGTGTCAGTTGTCAGAAAGAAATGGACGACGTGGAGGCTTCGGCGAAGTTGGACACCAAGGAGGTCTCAAAGAGTCGTAACTGAGTCACAGAAACGCCTCACAGGTTGAGGACAACAAATAGTATTCGTGACACAACAGCTTGAGACCGCGTAGACCTCTCAGACACCACATGGAGACCTTTTCAAGTTTCAGGTCAAATCGAGCATCTTCCTTTTCACTGAGACTACCTGGACTTATCTCCAGGGGATGTCCAGGAGCAACTCAAGTCTGCAAATAGTCTCCAACTAGTCACCAGGCCGGTGAGAGAGGCCCTACACTGATATCGCCAATACCTTGACATGAGTGAAAAACGGTTAAGAACGGGTCCTGTGATGGTATGTACCTAAAAAATGTCGATGACACTTCGGATTTTAATCTATTATGCAACAACATTTTTGATTTAGAGTTGAAGAACAATTACACAAACCTGAATGAAGTCCCTTTTAAATGGGACTTACTATCTTCAGACATAATTTACACAAAAGACCTGAGAAACCAAACTTGTACTTGTGACCTGCTGGAGGACAAAGTAATATCTTTCCGTGCCAACTTTTTTATTTTTTTTATTTTCTTCCAGTGTCAGACAGCAGCTCGGTGTGACATGTTTTATGGCTCAGGGAATATGCGGCAGGCTCAGATCTGTTTGAACTGACACGCCGGTTCAGACCTGGATACTAATGTACACCGCACTGGGGTCTCTCAAAGGTGAAGAACTACAAAAATATAAGTAAACTTTCATAAGAAAAACTGGAAAAGTATTTCTTTGATACTATACATTGCCAACTAGCAAATCAATTGACCACTCATGAATGCAGAACCTTTGGCTTAGAGACGAGGGACTATTTCATGGACACATTTTGGGCGATTGGTGCAGCAATATGTGTTGAAACTGAAACAGACCATTGATTTATATTTGTTTTCTTTAACCAAATAAAAGAGAAAGAAAGAAAGACAGACAGAAATACTTTGACTTTACCAGAAGGTTTATTGAGATGCAAAAACACCACAACAGACCCCCTCAAAGTCCTCCGCACCAAAGTACTAGACGTAGACGTGCTCCACCCTGAGCCACACTCCCACCTCCTCCGCCCACAAGGAAGTTTGTTAGGGTCCCCACTCTTCGTTGAACCGCTTTGGGCTAAAGATGAAAAGTCTCGTTGTAAAAAGCAGTTCATCAACCCAACGCCCCAGTGAAGGGGGGAGTGAGCCGGGGCCAGGACAGCCACAAATGTTCCAACTTTTCTTCCTCTGGGCAAAGTGCGCAGCTGGTATTCGTCCCTGGGTCAAAGGCAGAAAGTCAGTCAGTCAGTCAGTCAGTCAGTCAGTCAGACAAACAGACAGACAGACAGAAAGGTAAAAGTGCTTTATTTGTCATTATACAACAACTATACAATGCAATTTGTCCTCTGCATTTCACCCATCAATCGACGGAGCCAGGCTGGTGGTCATTAACACTTGGCTGGAGGATTCACCTATTGCACATGTTTTGTTTTTTGTGGTGGGGGAAACCGGAGTACCCGCAAACACGAGGAGAACATACAAACTCCAAGAAAAGTCAAGATTACAGTTAGTTGATTACAAGGAACAAGGGGAACCCACTGATCTTGAGGCAGGATCTTTGCACGGCTGCTGATGTTTGATCATACAGATTATTAGTTATTTATTTTACTATACCACAGGAGGAGGCGCCTCTCGTTCTCTCTGCCCCCAACGGGCCAAGTCATAATGGTTAGGTGACCAAGCATCGTGACATACTGACACCGTCTTAGCGCCGCACAGCTCATTTGTCCTGATTACTGTTTACTCCTTCCCTGTGGCATTAACATACTAACATGTTTACTGTAATCCCCCCTCGCCTGTTAGTGCCTGACCCCAAATACCCCCTAACCTTCCCTCGACTCCAGCCTTCGGCGCGATTGATCTGACCTTTCTGAATGTCATTTCTGCCGATCCCAAGGCCTCCTGCCCTGCCCTGATTGGTCCATTTCCCCCGCCGCGCTCCACTGGGCCGCAGTTTTAAATTCGGCGTGAATGGCTGCTCTAAGAAACAGAGACATGAGAGGAAGAGGTGGGGAATAGTGAGAATACGGCTCACTGGAAGAGAATGTGAACGGCACTAAAGGCGTCAGTGTTTCCTTTTAAATGAAGGCTGCTATCACTTACCCAGCTACAAGAAAGATTACGCTGGTTTACAACAAATGTGTCCTAGTTTTGTGAGCTGATTTAGGACAAATGTTGATGTGCTCAGTTGAAAAGGTCAATTGTTTTTCCCCTTTGCCAAAGTTTGCCGAAGGGTATTGTCTTCATGAGGTCTTCATCCTGGTGCCTGTCTGTCCGGGGGAGGCTGGGGCCGGTTGTAACATGATTTCCACTTGTGCATATACTCTGGTACATCAAATCTCATTTCAAACCGGAAACTACTAAAATAAAGTAATCCCAATATCGAAAGAAATATCCGAATCGATGTATTTATTTTAACTTTGATGTCCGCGCAGTAACATCTTCACTTTACTGCGTGCAATTACATCTTACAGTATAGTACCCATTTTTATCAGCTTAGAACTTAATATTCTTTTTAACACCCTGCGCAGATTTATCTTGAAATGTCCATACAGAACCCATCATTGCATTTTTGTTTGAAAAACTCAACTGGCTGCAACCAAACAATAGACGCCATTATCACTGGATTATGTTTATTTTTAAATGTATTTACTTTAGCTGTCCACAGTATCTTGAGCATTTTCTTATTCCATTTACATCCACATATTCACTCAGAAGCACTCGCGCTCTTACTTTCACTGTCCCACGTATTAATAAAGAAATAGGACGCAGAGCATTTCAGTTCAAAGCCCCCCCTGATTGGAACAGTTTACCTTTATCCATTCGTTCTTTAACATTGTTTGGTTTATTTAAATCCTCCTTATTTTCACACCTTAAAACTCCTTGTTTATGTCTTTAAGTGGACCTGTAATTTGTGGAATATGTATATTTCTGTTCTGTTACTTGTCTCAAAGTTGTTGGTTTTTTGTTTGTTTCTTTTTTTTACTATATTTCTGTTGTAAATCTTGTCCGGGTATCTTGGAGGGGTTTGGGAGGACTATGGAGCAAGTTTGTTTTGTTTGTTTGACTGTCTTAATGTGTATTTTGTCGTTTGATTTTGTGTAACTATACTTGGCTTGTGTCACCACTCACGTAACCGTATTTAAATAGAGGAGACGAGGAGAGGCTAAATGCTAACACCATCTTTGGTCTCTTTGCGTGACTGAGCGCACGCGTAAAGACCAGACAGGTACGCATCAACTCGTCTAAGCTCTGGTGAGAACATTCCTCAGTCTGGATAAACGGTGGCCTGTTCCTTTAAGGTAAATCACGGGGGAACGGCCGATGGATCAGGAAACGACGCACAGGACACTCATCGTTCTGGACGAGCGGGCAGTGTTGTATCTTTCTGCCTAACTTTGTGCAGAGGAAACAACAGAATGCCTCTTTGCCTCAATCTGCTCCTGCGGGTGTTTTTAACGTTAACACCTTTCACTTCAGCGCTGCCCGTCGAATATGAGCGAGACAGAGAGGCACCCACCAGAAGCCTCCCCTGCTCATCCGTAACTGCCCCAATGAAACGCACTGGGCTATTTTAGACTCCCGGATTTGCTGCAAGCCGCCTTAAATGTAATCACACCTCTGCAGCTTGCGTCAGAAAATACAAGTAGACTCCATGTTTTGGCCATGTTATTTTACCTCAAACCGTCTACATTATGGGTGTCAGTGGAGCGAGCCTTATCGGTAACACTTTACATGACAACCCGGTAACTACTAGGTAATTACCTAGTGATAACGGTAGTAGTTAGAGTGGTAATAACTAGTAACAAATATCAATAAAAGTGGTAGTCCTTCTGTAATTAAAATAGCACTTAATAGTAACTCTGCTCAATAACTGCTAAGTAATTGCCCAGTAATTACTAGTAATAAATATCAATAAAAGTGGTAGTTCTTGGGTAATTAAAGTAGTTGTTAATAGTAACTCAGCCCAATAACACTAAGTAATAATCTAGTAATTACTAGTAATAAATATAAATTCAAGGTTGTAGTTTCATGGTAGTTGAAATAACTCTGCCCAATAACTGCTAAGTGATTGCTTAATATTAACAGTACTAATAACTATTGGGTTATTAATGTGGTATATGTTTAGTATCCATAGGGGTGAGCTACACATGCTCATCGCTCATTACTTTAATTACCCAAGAACTACCACATTTATTGATATTTGTTACTAGTAATTACTGGGCAATTACCTAGCAGTTATGGAGCAGAGTTACGATTAACTAATACTTTAATTATACAAGCACTACCACTTTTATTGATATTTGTTACTAGTTATTACCACTGTAATTGCTACCGTTATTACTAGGTAATTACCTACTAGTTACCGGGTTGTCATGTAAAGTGTTACCGCTTTATCTCAGTCTGACGGGGCATGAGTTATAAAGCGTAAAGTACATGGTTGGGAGTTTTTCGATCTCATGTGGTCCGACTGCGAGAAAGTTTTCCAATTTCAAAACACAGCAACTTTCCTGCCGGGTTCGCGCAGGTCTGTGGAGGATGCCATGTTTCCGTTGCATGAGATCTCACCAAACAGACTCGTAAAAAGGCTTTCCAAAGGGAAGACGGAGCACATCGAACAAGCTATTGTCGGACTGGCATTTGAGATAGTTCTTATGTGTGTCTTTGTAAGGAGTACAGGGAGTGTAGGTGAGGGATGTGCTTGCCATAATGGGCCTGAGGCGAGGTGCCCCTACGGTGACGGGTTACTGACAAAGGCACTTCGTATTCTAGAAAAGTTATGTTCTTATGACTGGACTCGAGTTGTGCTGACACCGAGGGGACTGCAGCGATTAAAAACAAGCTAAACGCTAAAGCTGCCAGACCTTGACAACAAGTTTGAGCGCTGCCATGATCAGAATTAGTCAGATGGAGCTCTGTGGACTTTAGGAAGGCAAAGGATCACCACCTCATGACATCAGCAGGTGGGCGAAGAGTGACATGGTTCGAGGAGAGTCTTAAACAGTATTAAAACTCGATCATGCAAATTAGTTTTAATTTTATTTTGAGCGATTTAACATTCATTTTGTTTTTCAAAATTCATACAATTGTGGATGCTCAAAATGGAGTAGGCCGAAGCAATAAGCTTATAAGTGCCCACCCCGTGTTCAACTCAATATACATTTACACAGCATAATAAATTGTAAGGTCTAGATTACATCGACTTTAGGTACAAGCAAGTCCTTCCTGAGCTGAACAGATACAGATTTATAAACATACAATCATCAGCATTAAGCTTCAGGCATAGCAAAATTTGCCATGACGAGCATTTAAATGCATAACACGGCAGCGTGGTACGTTTGTTACAGGTGTGCAGAATTAACCAATATATCTAAAAAAGAATTACTACGTCGTTAATCTGACTTTTAAAGCTGTAATTGGAGTAATAATTAATTAATAATGTAATAATTGACCAAAATGCAAAAACGAATGTGCCCAAAAACGCGTGCCTTTTGTTGTTATGGCGGCCATTTTGAATACCGAAGTAGAATTATGTAGTACTACAACATAACTAACCCGTAACAATATCTCTACTCAGGATGGCATTTTCATTTACTCGTAATCATTGCTCAAGAAGATAACAGTAAAAACACGGCCCCAGCGATCCACATTTATGTGAAGAAACCAGTGAGTAAGTGTTTAAGATGTTAGCCTTCTACCGGTTAGCATTTAGCTTCGACAGCTCAACTCTGCCCTCTGCAAGAGAAAGCCCTGAACCACAAACATCTAGCCTTGGATACAGCATGTGACAGAGGTTAGAGCTGAGCTGTTACTGTAGTATTTCCTTAGTGTTCGTAGATGTGAGTCACACATGTGTTTATCGTGTTGAAGCCATTGACAGTTGTTGGAAACTGTCAGTGGTTGACAGTTGCTAACCGGTAGCATGCTAACATCTTGAGCAGCTTAAACACTGACTCAGACTCTGTTGACATGACAAACTGTAAAAATACCAGAGAAAGGTTTTCTGTTTCCTCTTTGATGTGCTAATTTGCTAATGCTAATCGGAGGAGTGAAGCAGATCTTTAGTAAATCCTGCGGTAGCTCGACAGACAGAGCAGCTACATTTGTGCCACATTTGCTGGTTATATCATATAAACGGGCGCTCTCTGAGGCCATGTTTTAACTTGAGCAATGATTACTAGCACAAAAAATGTCACTGTCAATCAACTGTCTTTCCTTTTCATCCTGAGTAGAGATTATATCACATGTTACTGCATAATGCACCTTCGGTATTCAAAATGGCCGCCGGAACTAGGCGTGATGTCATTGGAAACGCATGTATTGGCTACTCTATTACATCTTCATTAACAGGCGTTTGGAAGACAGCACAAGTAATAGGGAAATAATGTTTTGAAGTGAAACTGTGAACGTAAAAGATAGGGGAGAGGAAGGACAGCCCCGATCGTATTGTCCACATGGGGGCACTGTGCATAAAGCTAATTGAAACAAAACAAGCACGCAATGAGAGACTTTAACCACGTTTGTCACTTGTTTATTGTGTTTTTGTTGGTCTTTTTGTTTGTATTTTCATCCTCGTTTTGACACTTTATTCAAGAAGCTTTTGGATTTGGGTAAAGCTGAACTGGAGAAAATGTGCTCAGTTCAGGTGGGGGCTAAGAGGTTAAATAATATGCTTTTTTTTTTGAAGCCTCCTTTTAACCAAAATCTATTGTAGACCCAGAAAATATGAATTGAAATGAAAATATGAAATGGAGTGCAATAAGGAGTCACAGGTGTTTCTTACTAACTTAATGTGGCTTATGAATTTCATGAAAGTCTTAAAAAAAAATGTTTTCAATTTGACATCAGGAGTCCTGCATATAGCCCCACAATCTGGTGACAAGTCGGATTATGACATGATGTTTAACATAAACCGGCCTTCGCTTCAAAATCCTTATAGCCCATTATTAAAATGAGAGTGTCACTTTTTATAATTTCCCACCTCGTCACGCTGGGTAAAGCTAAAACAACGCCCCGCCCAAAAATGTCCCAGTCAAGGTCTGCTGTAATTGCGTTTTTTTGCATTACTCTGTCATCATCGGAATCTATGATGAGCTTCAGGCAAACTTTTACATCGAGGCCTGAGAAAAAAAATAACATAAAAACTCCAGTATCATGTCAAAGGTGCAGAGCTTGAGGCGACGACGGGATAA
The DNA here is from genome assembly GCA_021464625.1 of Proterorhinus semilunaris. Classification (NCBI taxonomy): domain Eukaryota; kingdom Metazoa; phylum Chordata; class Actinopteri; order Gobiiformes; family Gobiidae; genus Proterorhinus; species Proterorhinus semilunaris. Next base: position 37,626,823 of record CM038348.1, read on the forward strand.
CCCGACTACGCAGCGATTTAACTTTTCGCAACGGATTAAAACGATTCTGAATCTTAACTAAACCATTTCCAATTATCTCTGGTAGTACTGTCGCGATGAATCTCGTGAATGACATAGTTAACAAATCGCAAATTAATCGGCCATTTTTGATCTATTCTAAAATGTCCCTTGAGTTATCGTTTTAATACTCTTGATTGATCTGCTGTTGAGACATTGGAGAAGTCTATACGCAGAGGGAACACCAGGACACAAGAAAAGAATGTAGAGCACAATACGGTATGTGGGCTTTTAAAGGCAGTGGAGAAATCAGACTCTTAGGGGACTGAGCCTTTTTGCCCCCACTGACTTTCTGTTCTGTTGCTTATGATGCCAACACATGAATAACAGTCAAATGGAAAAAAAAAAATCCATACAAACAATGACGCAGTGAAATCCCTTTTATTTATTCATTTTCTTTCCTCCGACTGCGGCCTCTTTCATAACGGAGAACCGGTTGCATACTGGTAAGTGCTCAGGCAGAACTCAAACCAGCTATTCCCCGATCAAGCCTCCCCACAGTAAACCAAAAAAAAAAAAAAAAAGCCAATATTTGCAGTTGTTCCCGCTACTTTTATCCATGTTTAGAGTCTCGCTGTGTGCCTTCATGTTTCTCCAAAGGCTCCAAGAGGCCAGAGGCTATTGTTATGCTGCAGGGCGGCTGTGACCATTACACTGCCCCTTTCCCCCCGGACATCTTGAAATTGAATCCGTAATGGCAAATTGATTGATTGAGCACATTTTCTCCAGTTTGGCTTTACTCAAATCTTACTGCTTCTTACAGACTATAGGCTAATGCCCCATTTGGAAGCTAAGACCAGCAAAACTGATCTAAGCAAATCTTAGGGACTTCAGAACAAACACAATTATTTAATAGAGAGAGGGGTTTTTGTGTCAAAGTCGGTTACTGTGTGTCCTCCACAGCCCCCCCTCTCGCGTGGTGTGCCGCAAGGGTCCATCCTTGGGCCACTACTGTTTTCACTCTATCTGCTTCCACTAGGATCAGTTCTCTGTAGATTTGGGGTGTCATTTCACTTGCATGCTGACAGCCAAATATATGTACCCCTTAAAGCAGTACTAAGTAACTTGTTGACCTTAATCAACCCTTTTTGTCTCTATATAAGTGTTGATGGGATGATTGGGGGGTCTTTCAAAAAATATCTCCATTCAAATCAAATCAAATCAAACTTTATTTATAAAGCCCTATTCATACAAAAATGTAACACAAAGGGCTTTACAGTGCTTAAAAATCATTAAAACAGTCCCCACCAGCAAATATACGTAAATAACAACAATCCCCACCACACACACAACCACACACACACACACACACACACACACACACAGACACGCACACACACACACACACATATACATACAGACAGCCCAGCAGTTAAAAGTCTTAATAAAAATGGACATAGAGTTGGGTACATAAGGCTGGGTACAGATGGACCGAAAGAGGAAACACCATCCAAGGTGCGTCTGCACCAGGAGCAGCCCATCGCCCACAGAGCGCCAACTCAGGGGGCCCGGAGTAGGTGTAGGAGAGACGTCCTACCTCCATCAAGGCACCCCCAGGAGAGCGCCCGCACGGCCACAGCCAACCAGCACGGTAAATAAAGTTAATATAAGTATTAGTTAAAAGCTAAGCTAAAAATGTGGGTCTTGAGCCTGCTCTTAAAAACATGAACGTTCTCTGTGGTCCTGAGCTCCTCCTCAGGTCGTTCCAGAGGCGAGGGCCATAATATTGGAAAGACGCCTCGCCGTGAGTCTTTCTGTTGACTTTAGGAATAACTAGGAGACCCCTGCCAGAGGAGCGAAGGGGCCGTGAAGGTTCATAAGGTAAAAGCAGTTCTGAAAGATAAGAAGGACCAAGACCATTAAGACATTTAAAGACCATTAAAAGAACTTTAAAATCGATCCTGAAACACACGGGGAGCCAATGCAGCGACTCTAAAACCGGTGTAATGTGGTCCCGCCTCCTGGTCTTCGTCAGGACACGAGCTGCTGAATTTTGTAGAAGTACTCTTTTTGGGAAGACCAGAAAGCAGGGCATTACAGTAGTCGATACGACTGGTGATAAAAGCATGCATGAGCGTCTCCGTGTTGGCTCGAGAGATTGTGTAATTGGATGTACAATATCCCTCTCTCCCTCTGTCTTCAGCGTAGTATTTACTCTTAAGGACAATTAATGAGTAAAAAAAACGCAAGATGCCACGACACCTGCAGTGGCGCTTACGGCCTCTAGGGGCATGAGTTACGTAGTGCTGCTTTAAGTGTGAGAATGCATTCAGTACCGCTCAACTTTTGGAGTGCAATAATGAAATACAATCCTGGATGTAACTTTTTGCATTTCATTGACACAAAAAGTTCTACTAGTGCTGCCTCCGTAAACTTTGTTACGCCCACTGTTTCAAACCTTGGTGTGAAAATGGGTCAAGATTTTAAATTTCACTAACAGATTAGTGCTGTGGAGAAAGCAAGTTTCTTTCTCTTTCAGGCAACTCACATAGACATTCAGCCAAAAACACATAATAACAAAATAAATCTAAGTTGTAGGTGTTAAGTTGCCTGTTTTAATCCCCAAATCTGATAAAAAAGAATAAGAATAATGTATAGCCTGCATGAGATGGAGGAAAGGCTGTAAACATAAGAAGATGTATTTTCCAGGAAGCCCTAAAGAAATCCATTTTAAGCATGAACCCACAGACACCATCACCATCCGTCTGATGTCCCCATGAGAGCCTTTGATGGATAGGACCCCGCGCACAATCTTTGTCCCCTATACTTTACCACGACATCCATGCATTTGTATGGAGGCTATTGTTTCACTACAGACTAATGCGTCCAATATGTCTCCCCCCTCTGTCTCTCTCTGTCTCTCTCCCATCACTCATATAAAGAAGAGCTGTTACAGTTTTTCATCACCAAAATGGTCCACGAGGAAATGAGTCGGGCCAAAAGAAGCGAGGGAGGGGGACGGAGGCACGGGCGGGCGGATATCTGGATGCGACTACAGGACTTGTTTAAAAAAAATGAATTTCTATTTTCAGTGGTATATAATCGCTCACGCCATGGCACAGTTCGAACACTTTGGCTGCTCTTAAGTGCTCTTATTTTTGGCAAGTGTAGCTCTTTGTTCTGCATTATGGACCTGTAGTGAGAGGCCGTCCTGTCTCTCGCCCCCCCCGTGTCAGAGTCTTCAGAGGAAACTGGAGCTGACGTGAACACGGTCAGACCTAACTGTGAAGCTGCCGGCGTTTAGTGGCCGTGGCAGTTGTAAGAGCAGCAGCAGTATTGGAAAGAGGAGGAGCAAGTTGTAGAAATGGGAAAACTGTCATCGCTCTGTTAACTTTTTTGTAATAAGGAAAAGCCGAGAGTGAATGAATAATGTGCAGTGCCTCGCGAAAGTATTTATACGGAGACTTGTTCACACACAGGTGGATTCTATTTATCATCATTAGTCATTTAGGTCAACATTGGATCATTCAGAGATCCTCACTGAACTTCTGGAGAGAGTTTGCTGCACTGAAAGTAAAGGGGGCTGAATCATTTTGCACGCCCAATTTTTCAGTTGTTTATTTGTTAAAAATGTTTGAAATATCCAATAAATTTCGTTTCACTTCATGATTGTGTCCCGCTTGTTGTTGGTTCTTCACAAAAAATTACAGTTTTATATCTTTATGTTTGAAGCCTGAAATGTGGCAAAAGGTCGAAAAGTTCAAGGGGGCCGAATACTTTCACAAGGCACCGTATGTATAACAACTTTGAGCATCCAACACTTTACGAGGTCGACGAGCTTCTCAATAGGGATGGGGTTTGTTGCTCTTTAATGGGAGCTGAATCTTTTGGATCTGAAGAGCCATTCAAAAGACTGCTTCATTTTTATATGGATTTTCATTTAAGAAGCCAGCCAGAAAACTCGGCTGTCGGAGACCTGATTAGCTCAGCATTTTGACACAAATTCCTAATGCATTTAAACATTTGAAATATGCATCACGTGAATGAAACTTTATGCCACCGTTAATATGTTGATATACACTTTTTTGTCTTTAATGCAAAGTTCATTCACACATGGATTCTGCTCTGCTTCCATGTTGTTTTCTAGTGTTTGCTTAATTACATTTGTGCATTTAACATTTCCGACATACCACTGTGCAAATATATTGATCAGCTTCGATCACTTTTGAGTTCGTCACGGCCAAACTAATGCAGAGTGACACAATAGAGGCCACTTTTTCATCAGGGCGAGAATCCGCAGGGGAAAGTGATGATTTTTCACGCAGTGGTCGAAGTGGTGTGTTTTTTTAACTAGTTTCCTCCCTTAAAGGTGCACTATGCAACTTTTTATGACAAAAAAAAGTTTATATTTGTGCGTATTTGACCTTGTAGTGACCCAGCGGCTGTATGAGTGGTCAGCATGGCGCCTTTACTTTCAATCACAGTGGTCCCTACAACGCTCCAGGATCTATTGTTTTGCAGGTTTTCTGTTGAGAAGGTCCGTCAGCAGTGAAAACCTTCCGAACAACGGATTCTGGAGCGTAGAGAGGCCACTGTGATCAAAAGTAAAGGCGCCATGCTTTTGTGGTTTCTGTTCCACATAGTTTTTCTGGATACTTTTATACGTCTTTCCCGTGTTTTTGTGGAGGTTTGGTGGATTTGTTTACTTTGAGAGTCTAAAATGGTCCTGAAGAAAGCAGCTTTTTAAAGGTAAACAACATGCTAGCTTATCCGCTAAACCCATTTGAGACCTACACATTTCTTCTTCTGAGACACTGAAGAGGCACCAAGAGCTGCAGCACAGAGGAGGCGCGGCACTATTTCAGAGGATCAGAGGAGACAGAGGGCAGCCAGCCAGGTTTCTCCCGAGTGCTACAGTTTCCTCGACCTCCAAGGTCATGAGGGTCAGGCTGACACAGTGGCAGCGGCTCAGGACTAACACCTGAACACTATTCCGTTGTACAATGACAATAAAGCACTTACTTACTTATTTACTTACTTAACAAGATCTAAAATCCCCTCGGAAAAAAAAAAATCATTGTTGCTAATATGTCAATAAAAGAAAACCATACATTAAAATCTGGGTCTATTATTATGTTTTATATGAAAACATAGAATGACAAATGTTTCAAATTGATTTCACTACATTTATTCACCTGCAGTGTCTCGCCTTTGTTTATAATCCTGAGGCAAATGTACATCAGTTCTGCTCTCACTCTCAACAGTGGACTGCCCCGCACACAGGAAGTGCATACCTTCTATTTTGCAAAGGTATGGTGTACTGTGGCTACTTTTTACTATATATATACTATACATACCCTGAGCCGGAGCTGCTAATAGCCCTGCTGCAGTCCCCCCCCCCCCCCCCGTCTATCTGCGCGTCTCGTCCCGTTTGTGCCAATGCGCCGCACCTCAGTCTTTAAGATGTGTGGCCTCCTCCGGTGCGGGGTGATTTCATCCTTCACTGGGCCATGAAAGCTCTGTATAACTACATCGCCGCCGCCGCTCGCGCATTCATCGCCGCCGCCATATTGATTGCCCACGTAGTGCCGGCCGGCCAGCGTGTCGACGGGACACTCGGAGAAAAGAGAGAGGATGGAGAGAGGAAATAAAGAGCGATGGTAATTGGAGGGAGATAATGAGGTGCTTGGAAGATGGGGGTCAGTGCAGATGCAGCAGGCAGCAGGCGGGTGTGTTCCGGGCACAACGGCGTGGCACGGCGAGCGCCCGATAAACTGCGGAGATATACGGCGTCCATCGTCTTGCCTGCGAGTTGTAAAGTGCGGCTCGTTCCAGGACCCTGTGATGAAATGCCACGGTTAGTTGGTAACTGAAGCTAATCGCGGCGTATTAGCTGTCTGTTTGTGTTTTTTTATGTGTTTATATCTGAATATGTGACGGTGGTTTTACGCTAAGGAGAGCAAAAAAACTCAAACCACAATAGGCCGTTCTGTATGACTTTTTTTTTTTCACCAGCAGATGGCAGTAGTGAACTCTAGGCCCCAGACTTGGAGACACTCATCCATGCATTTGTCCCCAGCAGGTTAGATACTGTAACGGCTGCTCACTGGCCTTTCTAAACGAGCTGTTAGAGCTGCAGAACATCCAGAACGCTGCTGCTCGAGTCCTGACAAGAACCAGGAAATACGACCATATTAGTCCAGTGCTCCGGTCCCAGAGAATAGAATTTAAAACAGCTCTGCTTGTGTACAAGTCTTTTCATGGTTTAGCACCAAAGTCCATCTCTGACATGTTAGAGCCGTATGAACCATCTCGGGCCCTGAGAACTTCAGGGAGGGGTCCCCTGGTGGTTCCCAGAGTCAATAATAAACACGGTGAAGCTGCGTTTCAGTTTCATGCAGCTCAAATCTGGAACAGTCTTCATGAGGATGTGAGACAGGCCTCAACTCTGACAATGTTCAAATCCAGGCTGAAAACAGCTCTTTCTACCCGAGCAGATGAAAACTGAAAGTATTTTATCTGCACTCTTGCCTTTTACTGTCATTGATTATTTTTTATGTTGATGTTTTAATTATTGATTTGATCTGTTTTCTTGTAATTTTATGCAACTGTGAAGCACTTTGAATTGTCTTGTGTATGAATTGTGCTCTACAAATAAACTTGCCTTGGCTTGGCCCGTCGCGGTAACACAATCGGAAGTTTGATGTATTGAGGCAGGTAACTATCGTGATAAACTTAAAGATTACAGGTAAGCTCTGATCAAAAGTACTTCACCTCAAAGTAAACAATGAGACGTAACTTAATTTGGGTAAAAATACAAGTATTTGTTGAACGATAAGTCGATGTAGTAATTATCCAACTCTGATTTGCACCCCGGGAGAAATATTACCTTCTAAAGTCTGCGATTCCGGGCATCCGTAATAATTAACCAATGGAAATTTTGGATTTACTATTACGTGGCTTGGCTTACGTTTCTTCTCACTCGTCTTCTATATCCCGTGCAGATGAGAGGAGTGCATCGCAGGGAGGGCAGCAGAGCACGACTGGATCTTTACTCTGAGCGTTGTGACAGCTAAAGGGAAGCTCGTGTACAGAGTCACACTCCAGAGAAACCGACTCCTGTGCCCGGGTTCCTCAGGAGTTCATCATGTAAAGCGACGTTACATTGTATGAGCGAGACGCTGCTCGTATCACCGTTGTTATTACCCGTGTCGGGGATTACCTGCAGCCGGACACATGCGTTTTAGTTATGTATATTTCCAGTGATTCTCTTGAAAGGACTTACAATTATGTTTTGTATTTTCTTGCTTACTTCTTTTGAGTTTTCACTACTGTGTAATGATGTAATGATACAAATTATGATTGATAAACTAAACTACTGTGCAAAATACTACATACTAAGTTGAACCAACTTAATGAAGCCTGAACAAAATGACGCTCATTCACATCTAGTCGTCTCATGCTTATTCTGTGCAGGTCTGACTCCTGGCGGTGTGAATCTTAAGGACCTTCTCCGGCCATTGTGATCCTACAGGTGGAGTGTGTGTTGTCATGTGTTTATCAAGATCTCCCTTTATATTTAACATGGTTTTTCCGCTTTTGTGTGTGTTCTTATATAAGTTTAAGTACTATACGGCGTTTAAAAAATGTAAATTATGTTTTTTCCTCCCCCTACATGTTCCAGCCATGTCCTGATGTTCAGAATGAGCCCAGACCTGTTCACCACAACTGCCTCTAAAATCCTGCTCTCACTGCAGCTTAATATAGAGACTGCAGTTACGTGTTAGACCTGAGGTGGCAGTAGTGAGTATAAAATGGCCAACTTGCATCTAGTCTCTTTAAAGAGTAACTCACCCTCAAATCCACTTTTTTTTCCTGATAAACTGTATAAATGAGTGTCCAATAGTGTTGTCTACATGTCCTGGTCTTTATTTCGGCTATTTAGTGCAAATTAGTTGAAAGATCAACTTTCTGCCTAAAAGCGTCAGTGAGGCGCCATCTGCTGCGAACTGTCGGTACTGCATTTGATTTTTTAATTCGGCGCCCCTATTTGCGCAGAGGTTAGAGATGACGTGCGAGGTTAGACCTGACGTCAGTTGCTCTGCCGCGCTGGGCTATAAAAGCGGCCCAGTCTCGCTCACGCCCCGTAGCGAGTTGGAGTTGGAATAGCCAGAGAATATTTTCATCGTTTGACAGGTTTGCGAATTGTTAACATAGCATTTAGGTAGATTTTATTAGCATAGCTTGTTGTATTATAGATAATTGTATAGTGTTAGCAGTGTTAGTTGTTGAATATTGTAGTTTTAGTCATTAGTTGCTTTTATTGTTAGATTAGTTAGCTGAATTTAGCTTAGTTAGTATTCAATATCGTGTGTATTTTAGTGTATATTGTTTATTGTACTGTGTTGTACTACTGTGTTAGGATGGGTAGAAAGTGTAGCGTAGAGGGCTGCCATAGTTCTGGAGGTTTGCACAGTTTTCCGCAGGACTTAGAAATTAGGCGCCAGTGGTTGCGCGCAATTGGCTTGGGGGAAAACTGCGAACTCCCTCATGCTGGAGTTTGCAAACATCATTTTACGTGCGATTCCTTCGCCAACTTCATGGAGGTTGAACTGGGCTATGCTACTCTTCTCCGTTTGGAGCACGAGGCAGTCCCCACCCTTGCTTTACCACGACTGAGCCATAGCCCACCAACACTGCTGCCCCGCCAACACGAAGATTTCAGGCGCCAATCTGAGGTGAGTGAGAAAAATTATAGCCTATAACTGCAAATAATGATTTTCCCATCTTGGATTTGGTAATAATTGCAATGATTGTAGCTGCAGTAAAAAAGATGGGGTGGCATATTATAAAGTGCTAGGCTATGCTTATAAATCATCAATACAAGTTTATAATGTATGTGTTTGCATGTCTGTAATTAAAATTAAACAACAATTACCATAGTGAACATTTTATACATATTATTTATTTTTATATTTTCAGCCAAAAGTGACCAGAGAAATTGGCTGCCAGACGGATCCAGTCATTGTAAGGCATGCATGTGTCCAGGCCAATGTGAAGCCTAGCAGGCGAAGCAAAGGTGATATCTCTATTTATCGTTGTTAATACAGTACAGTAATTTTATGCATAAAACAATGCTTTTGGTTTTGTTAAGTTGGACACAAGTTGTGTAACTGCCATTTTAAAGCCGTTTGTTTATTTTATTTTTGTTTTGTAAAGGTATTCAAGCCCGGGCCTCTTACACGAGCGTAGGTTGTGGGGCCCTTGATGGAAATCCCTCTTCCTGACAGCCCCAAAGCAGCCTCTACACCTCTGAAAAGGAGCAGGTGGGAAGTGTCAGCGTCTGACCCCAGCTTCCATATGGATGACAGTGCTAGCACTGTGAACTGTTCAAGGTAAAAAGAAAATCTAGCTTTGTAATTGAAAATATATACACACCACATCCTAGATTTTGAGGGATGAAATATGCCTCTTTTTATATAGCATTCCCACTGAGGTCCCTCCACACAAGGACAGAAAATATATTGTTCATGAGGACCAACTGCTGGGGCTGTTCAGACGATGTCCAGTCTGCACTGGTCGTTGTACTGTGGACACGATGACAATCGGCACACTGCTTCGGGTCACTCAACAATGTCCTCGCTGTGAGTTCACCTATCAGTGGTCCAGTCAGCCGATGGTGAACAACATCCCAGCTGGAAACCTACAGCTCTGTGCTGCTGTGCTGTTCACCGGCTCATCATTTAGCCAGATTTCAAAGGTACAATAAAAAAAAGTTTTTTTAAAATTATTTTCCCATCTATTATCAGTTGATGACATTTGTTTTCATTTTATAGTTCCTAGGGGCCTTTAATATTCAGGGACTGTCAGAGCAATGCTTTTACAGGCATCAGGCAAAGTTCCTCATCCCTACGGTCAAAAAAATGTTTTAAGGCCTTTTAAGTTTATATAATTAAAGTTTACTGAAAGATCAAGCCACATTGAGAAATTAAATTCAATGCATTCTAGTTCTCCTGATTCTGTAAATTAAGGATAAAAAGTTTTGATATTGTATGTATTAGTTAAATTTGTTTATTGCACACATCTATGTAGACCAAGTGAATGGAGTGCAGCTGTACCTCAAGTGAGATATGAGCTGTCATGACAGTGCCTGAAAGGGGAAATTGAACTGTTGTAAACGCCAGTAAGTACAGAATCAAGTAAGAAAATTGGCACTAAAAAATTAAGATCTTTAATTTTAATAATTTTTTCATCATTCAACTAAATAAGCATAAAATGGAGACATTATAGCCTTTACTCTACAATGATCATTCAGTGGTAGTTTAGTTAACGTTACATTGTTTAAACTTAAAATTTAGTAATAGAAATGACTTTGGGCTATTTACTTAGGGGGATAACTGGGTCTTTGGGTCCACAGTGTTACAGACCCTTAGTCAAGCCTTTAGATCAAGATGATTCTGTGTTATCTTCATTGACAAACCGAAAACCATTTCAAAAGGACAGTGTTCCTGCACAATAAGATATATTTTTTATTCATGTGATATGTTTTGTACACTTTGCTGTAAGAAAAATAAAAGAAAGCTTTGTAATACATACAGTCACGTCTCTATACCTCACACATTTATCTGCTGAGGACACTGAGATACATCTCCCATGCTTACGTAGACTACAGCAAAAAGTCTACATCTAAAATAGATTGATACTGAAAGGACTGTTCGGTCCCTTAGCTGCGATGCTAACATCGATCGAGCTCAATGCTAAGCCGCTAGCTTTGTAAATTACAGAGGAATCACACTAATAAAATAACCCAGCGCCTCAGAGCAGTCTCAGGTACAAGGCCTCGCACGGTGCTTCTCCTGTGTAGAGAGAGCTGTAGAGATGCTTCTCCTGTGTAGAGAGAGCTGTAGAGATGTTTCTCCTGTGTAGAGAGAGCTGTAGAGATGCTTCTCCTGTGTAGAGAGAGCTGTAGAGATGTTTCTCCTGTGTAGAGAGAGCTGTAGAGATGTTTCTCCTGTGTAGAGAGAGCTGTAGAGATGCTTCTCCTGTGTAGAGAGAGCTGTAGAGATGCTTCTCCTGTGTAGAGAGAGCTGTAGAGATGCTTCTCCTGTGTAGAGAGAGCTGTAGAGATGTTTCTCCTGTGTAGAGAGAGCTGTAGAGATGCTTCTCCTGTGTAGAGAGAGCTGTAGAGATGCTTCTCCTGTGTAGAGAGAGCTGTAGAGATGCTTCTCCTGTGTAGAGAGAGCTGTAGAGATGCATCTCCTGTGTAGAGAGAGCTGTAGAGATGCTTCTCCTGTGTAGAGAGAGCTGTATAGATGTCCCTGTGGAAAATGTTGCTAAACACGTTAGCTCGCTGGAACTCCATCAGACTTTGTTTACGAGTAGCGCTGCAGGTGCCGCGTCAAAGTCGGATGACTCTGTCCTGTCAATCACAGACCCAGACCCCGCCCACCCCTCCCCCCTCCCGCGCGCCCCTTAGTCCTCCAGGCAACGCCCCTTGTCTGTTAATATTTTCAAATCTGAGGCTCTGAGGCTCTGAGGCTGAGGCTCTGGAAGGGGGGGTTAGTAACCCTTTAAGTTATAAATATGGGGTAAAAGAGTGTGTGTTTGAGAGAGCTGTATTTGGGGGATGGGAGGGGGTGCCGGGTGTATTGTTTTAAATGTTGTAATCTGTAAAGCACTTTGTGTTACTTTTCGGTATGAAAAGTGCTTTATAAATAAAGTTTGAGTGATTGATTGATGGGAATCTAGAGTAAATTTATGAGCAAAGGCTTTCACCCAGCTTGATCAGCTGTAGGGTCTCTCCCCTGTGTGTTCTTCTATGTGAATCTAAATTATACTAATGGGTGAAGGCTTTTTGACAGATTGAACATTTGTGTTAAGTCTTATGTGTCTTTGTTATTTCCAATTATCCCCAAATCTCTAGTTACAAATTAAGCTTCTTCTGGTGCTTCTTCTGCTCAGTGGTCTCTGGTGCAGACTTTCTGTGGGATAGACAGTTTGGTGCTTCTGTTTCTGTTCGGGATTTGTTTGTAGTGACCTCCATGAGCTGCTCAAAAGGAGACTCTTTGCTCTTCACACAGATGGCACTGGACTGGAACAGGCCTGAAACATCCATCCATCTTCTTCCACTTGTCCGTTACCCGGGTCGTGGGGGCAGCTGTTGGGAGACCTGAAACATGATTTCAATATTTCAACATTCTGATGTTCTGTGAAATCTCAGTTAGACGTGTCTGAAAGTGGCAGCTGCGCTTCCTCCCGTGTGACGCTCTGCTCCTCTGGCTCCTCCTTAATCCAAGAGGTCTTTGTGGAGTCCTGGTCCCGGCCCCGGTTCACTCCGGGACCGGGACCAGCTCTGAGCGGCAGAGCCTGGTCCGGGAGCTGCTGCTGTCTCATCTGGTTCTCAAATACCGAATGTACCACTGATATGGGTTTAAATGGATCAAAAGAGACAACATGCTCATCTATAAAGAGTTACTGTGAAGCGAGGGCTAAACTGAGTCTGAATCAGGTCTAAATGAGCGACGGCCCCGGACTAGACCAGGACTAAACCCCAAACCATGTCTTATCCAGAACTAACTGGAGGTTTGCCAGGCCATTCTTCACGAGACAATCCAACAGCCACAGGGACAGGTCTACAGAGCTGCTCTACGTGGAGTTTACATCTTCACCGTGTATGTTTTTTGTCCTTCAGACTTAAATTATGTATAAAATTGTACCCGGAATCAATTTTTTAGATCTAAATGTTCAATGGAATTCGTTTCTTTGGGCATTAATTCGGAAGTTGCTTGTGGATTTTGATCGTTTTCCAGTATATGTTGATCAATTCCTCAGTAGTTCTTTCCCCTGACTTCCGTGAGTGCAGTTAGCTGAATGGACAATAGTACTTTTTCTTTCTCTTTCCTTCCTGATAAAGATGGCATTGGGGGGGGGCCACAGACCAATGATATTGCTCTTTTGGACTTATAACTCTCTGTGCGGAGGTATATTATATTTTAGCAGGCGCCGGGCAGGGTTCAGGAGCTAACTGTTATTGGGCAGACGGCCGGGGTCAAGCTCTCCACAGCTCTAGTTCAGGAATAAAGTACGACTGCTGAGTCAAAAAACAGACACAAGAGGGGGATTATGAGGAAGCCGACTCGAGGCTAAAGAAATGCTTAATAAAGCGCGAACCTTGGATTGACCCCGACAGCTGGACTTGCGGAAGTTTCTCGAGGATAACACGGACTGCAATCATAATTTCCTCACAGAATATGAATCTGGGCTTCATGCGTACTTCACATGAGTGGCTGTTTTGGGAAAGTCATTTTCTCTTAGTTTACTTTTGACCTCGTAAGTTCGTGTCCAGAAGTCGTTCTTGATTAGAGATGCATCTTTTCCCTTCTTATTTATATGAAGCTCTGGACTCACAAATGGACAGGACAGGTAATTACAGGTGGTCTGACAGTGTCTTCTGCCCCTAAACGCACCACACCGGATACAGGAGTATTATTACAAAGAGCTAAACCAGTTACATACCGTTGCCAAATCACACGACAGTCAAAGGGGAAGAGCAAAGGGCGTAGCCATGGAAACCACCTCTGATAAAATATGCGTAATTATGATTTCAATAATCAGGTATATTTTGATTAAATTGAATTAACAAAATAACCTTGTCACACGAGTGAAAGATAGAGTAATGGATAAGATGCTATAAAGTCACACTTACCATTTCCTAATGGTAAGTGTGACTTTATCTGTGACAAAATATAGATTTCAGATATATCGTGATATTTTGTCGGACGATACGATACCGATATTCCAATATCGATACGTTTGATGAAGTCATGCATGTTAATGAGGTAGCAGGGCTCTACTGATTTCACAGCTCACAATGATTAATAATTCAGTCAGAACAGTAGAGGGCAGCACTACAATTTTAAGCACTTTGACCAAACACTGTTACACAAATAAATTACTTTGATAGTTTATATAATTGTAAATAAGATTAATTCGGGGTTGATTTATTCCTTTTGAAATAGGACTGTGGTTTCTTCTTTATTTGAATGTAAATGAAGTGATGTCACTGACAGATCAATAGACCCAGCGAGGAAGTCAGGGATCAGTTATCCACGTATTTATTTAAGAAAAAGGGTAAAAAGCACATGGAAACAAATGTATATGATGAATATTATGTAGTAGTTCACCTTAATTTTAAGTATATTAAAATAAAGGTTAAAAATCGGGATGTATTGCAGATTATATTTGTGCAATGCGGATATGGCTGCTAGCAAACCTTGGCCATAGACTAAGATCAATTCAACCTGAAAAAGAAGCGGTCAGAAGAAATGGAAGTTTGAATAAACGATTTGAAATGCACAGCGAGTATGAACAAGACCCAGGGCGGCCAGTTGACAACGGCGATCAGAGCCGAGAAGACGCCAGACGGAGGAGGGGCGGAGCAGGGTCGCAGCACAGCTGGGAAACGGCCGAGCGATGGACGAGGAAGATTAGGAAGGGGATCCTGGGCGGTGAATGGCTGAAGCAGGAACGAGCAGCTGCGGTGATTTGATGATTGGTGAAGAGCTGCAGGTAGAAAATGTAATGTGGCCGCCTCCAGCTGATGGCTTATGCCCAGGGCCGGCGCTGATCACTAATCACATCGACATTCTTTAAAGTCATTAAAAACATGAAGGAGAAAAGGCCGAGTGCTCACTGGATGCCCACTGGGGCAAAGTGAATGTTGGTCAGATGGCAAGTTAGTGAACTATATGAACCGGGAGCTCTTCGGGCTCGAGGGCCAGGTAACTCGAAAAAGGAAAGAAGCCGAGGCGACTCTGGGGATTTGCATTTCTGAAATATCAGCATATGGCATTTGTGAGGTTTACCGACATGACCCGGCAGCCACGTGAGTTGTCCCGCGGCTCTTTACGTTTTTATGAAGCTTCAGCGCAAATTCAACCTGGACATTGGGTTGGATATTTGTAGATTTACATCAGAAGTGGTGGCTCCTCTAATAAAATGCACATGTAACGATTATACAAAAACATGTCTGGTTTCTCTAAATAAATCTATACTTAAAAAAATAATAATAATGAAAAAGCCAGTCTTTTAAACAACCGCCCACTGAAACCATGTCGACTCATCAACGCGCGTAAAGATGAAGGACTCAACAGTCGACGCCGGCGTGGCAGGACTCAGCCGTGGATCGCGGTTCTACAAAGCGCACAATCCGCCCAGTCAAACTCCCTCAACCTCAAAATGCATTATTGTTAATCTGCCACATCAGTTCAAGAGCAGCTGTCTGAAAATCCATATTTCACGCGGCGAGGCCTCAGCGAGCAGCCGGGGCACGCTCAGCTCCGTTTTGCTGCGGCGGCGTTAAAATGTGCTGAAGCCCCGGCTTTGAAAAGGGGATGCGCTTATGAAATATGTCGCTCCTTTAGCCTCGACGCGGACGTTACGGTCCGAGGGAGGCGCAGATAAAGTGGGTAATCGCTCGGCGCAGCAACCTCTAATGTGTTATTAGAGGAGGAATATGGATATATCTGAGAGGGAGGGGAAGAGCGGGGTGGGGGAGCGCAGAGGAAATGTGTCTTATAAACCTGAGCATTCATGTGTCAAGTTTCCTGACTTGCATTGTGTACGGAGAGGACGCTTTGTCACCAAGGACTCCAGACCCAAAGGCTGATTCGGATCTGGAGTGCCCTCTGGAGGCAGCTGTCCGAAAGTGGGCATAGCCCGCATAACTGAAGCTTTAAAACATCTTATCCCAGCGCGGACATTTACCGTTTTATAGTTTGAAATAATAAAGGAGAAGAAGGTGACTAAACACACGACTGGTGAGCAGTTTTCCAGGAGCTCCCTCCACAGGCAGCAGTGGGAATGATAAAAAAAATAAACATTCATGGCATTGTGGAGCACGCACTTTTAAATAAAATAAAAAAATGAGAACTGATCCGGTGTTAAATGATGGGCTTTGAAAATGTGCAGTTTTGTGTTTTAATGCAATTACAACCCAGGAAGAACAGATCGGAGCGCTTCCACAGCCCGCAAAAGGATTACTCAAAACTGTGTGAATGAAGTGAAATGCTACTGCAGGTATGTTTTTGGTAGTTGCCATTTCAACGCCTAACTACTATAGTTTTAACACCACAAATATTTCTTATTTAGTAAGCAGCAGGATGCCCTCCCGCACTAGCTCCCGTGGCTTCGAGTGCAAAATAAATGCGTCTAATTCTGTCACCGCTGAAAGGTGCCGGGTGTTGGAGCTGCACCAGCCCCTATGGCGCCCCCTGCAGGTGGTGGGTGCACAGAAGGACGGCCTCATGGTTCTAACCGGGCCTGTTGGTCTCTCATAAGGGGCTTCTGAACCGCTCTTTGTCTGACCCGTCACCTATAGGACCTGTTTGCCCTGGGAGACCCTACCAGGGGCACGGAGCCCCCGACAACAGAGCTCCCAGGATCATTCAGGCTCAAACCCTCCACCATGTTAAGGGGCCGGCTCCAGGAGGGGAGTTCTTAACACACTTTAATAAAAATAAAGGCACCTGTAGGCCACCGTTCTCTTGGAAAATGTGACCGTGCACGAAGAGAAAAGTCCAGTATTTCCCGTGGCTGATGGTTCTTCTAATGCGCTTGGAACAGCTGCAGCCTATAGACCAATGCGGCCCAAGTATGTAGGGGCGCTCAATAGTCCTTTTGTGTCTACAGTTGCTGAATCAATACTCAAATGGATAATATCGTATCGGTTCCCTCAGCCTTACAGCATCTGACACTTACTTGGAGAGCAGCTAACTACTGGTTCATGGCGAACACTCCACCTACTCGTCACGCTCTCGGCCCATGCAAATGATGTTCTCTAATTCTTTGTCTGCTCGTTAAAATGCAAAACCGATCATGTCGACAAACACATACTTGGCAGCCTGAGAGCGACCGGGGTTAAATGGAGAACTAGCATCAGGAAACAAGAGTACGAGCTGCCAACAGGGAAGAGCTCAAGCCAGCGCAGCGTCTCCCATCGCCTTCTGTCGAAATCATTAGCCTTCTTTTGTCTCCATGCAAACGCCCGTGTTAACGCGTGTAACTGCTCAGAAAAGCTGCTCACGGGCTCTGACAAATATATATAATACCGTGGAGGAAATGATGTTAAAGTACTGTGACAGGAAGTTATACTGTGAGACCGTTCTTTGTACTTTAACAACAGTGCAGTCCTGTCCACCTCAAACCCCGCTCTTAATAAGTACGTTTGTCCAGTCATTATTTCCCGTAGACTTTTCCCAAAAAATAACATTGCCTAAAAAGTATTTAAAGTCACGATGGAGGACACGTGTTGATGGAAACATGGCAAACCTCTTCACTTTCCCATCATTCATCTAAACTCTTTGTTTAAGGCGAGACTCGGCAGCTGAAAGTGTTGATCTTTCACGCTGTGGTCGAGGTGTAGATGTTTAGTTTCCTCCCTTAACATCTTAGTTTTAATGTCTGAGAATAAAAATGACAAAACCTACGCTGAACGATGCCTATTTTTTCGCCACTTCAGTTTCTCCTCCAGACTCCAAACTTACCGGCCTTGGACTTAACAAGATTTTTAAGATTTTTCCAGAGGGATTTTTTAATATCTAATTCCCAGCCTGATTTATTCAGCTTTGAACCCAAAAAAGCAAGGCAAAATTTGAGATTTTACAGATTTTATGATTAGCCTGAATTATTTAACTTTTTTTTACTAATATGTCAATATGTATATTTGTATATTTGGCTTTTTCAAGAGAACTGTCTTTTTGATTTGTAACAGCCTTTATGTCTAAAATCGTGTGCGTTGTGTTGCTCACGTGTTCAAGATAAAGAAGAAAGAAAGACAAGAGAGAAATATAATTAAACCATGTTTTCATATACATATATGAAAACATAAAATGACAGAAACCTTCAATACTTTTTAATCTCATATTTACAGTTTATCAGCAATCTTCAATGCAGGTTCTTGAGTCATCCGCTGTACTCTGTAGTTGCCTCAAGAACCTTGATTGAAGATGGACATCTCCTGTACGACTGAGAGCCTACACAGGCATGTATCAGTGATGTTCAAATTGATAGCTCTAAAAAAACATCTTTTGTTCTTAGTTATTTGAGGAGGCAATGTTTGTTTCTCTATCAAAGCTCTGAAAGTTGCCTCCCCATGACGGTATTTTTCCTTTCTTTCCTCTTGCGTAACGTGGATAGTTTCGCCTGTAGCCATCTGCCCAACCTCCGCGAGTGCAAAGAGTCCGAAAATGTGAAAAACCATCTCAGCTCAATGACGCTGCTCAGGTTTCCGGGGGGGGAGAATGCTAATCACAGCGACACCAAAGTTACTTTTAAGGAAGTCGTTTGAATGTTAGCGTGACTTTGTTTTAGGAGATAATTGGCTCCGAATCATAGCAGAAGGTAAAGTTTGAAAGTGACTCGGGAGTTTGTAAATTAAAACACAAATCACCTCCAGCCCTTCCCCCCCCCCCCCCCCCCCCCCCCCACTGCAGGGGCACAGAGCGAGGCAAAGAGTTTGGAGAAGTGTAAAGGCAAATGTCGTAGGTCAAACAACTACACAGACTCTTCCTACAAAATGTGTTTCGGGTCTGTGTTGTGTGCGACCATATTTCACAAAGTCCTCTGGGTACGCCAGACTTTATAGCCTCTCAATGGCCTGATGAAGGTCCTTTGACCGAAATGTTGCAGTAATAAGTCATAAATATCCTAAAGAGTGAGACGGTGTTCGGGACCTTTGTTCATTTTTGGATTAGTTTCCTTGTCTTCTACGCACCCGTCGCCCCCTGGGTGTGCGGAGTCGTCCTCGGTTAGTCTCTCGATGGGGAAATGGGTGCTTCATGTACATCTACACAAGACGCCACAAACACAGAGATAATGTGATACGGCGCCTGTTGCATCTCCTCCTGCCAGCGTGCGGCACCGCTGGTAAGATCAGATAATCCTTTATTGATCTCACAATGGAGAAATTCCATCCATCCATTTTCTTCCGCTTTATCCGGGGCCCAGCTGTTCTGGGGGGACCCCGAGACGACACCAGGCCAGCTCGGAAACATAGTCCCACCAGCGTGTCCTGGGCCTTCCACGAGGCCTCCTCCCAATAGGACATGCCTGGAGCACCTCCCAGGGACAGATGCCCTAGCCACCTCAGCTGGCTCCTTTCGACGTGAAGGAGCAGCGACTCGACTCCGAGCTCCTCCTGGGTAACTGAGCTCCTCACCCGATCTCGAGGGGTGAGGAGAAATTCACTTTTTACATTCAACTGTAAGAGAAACTCAGGGTGTGCAGAAAAGACAGGAAATATGCAAACAGTTAAGAAGTAAAGACTATAAAGAGTAGAATATCAAGGTCGGCATCGGCAGTGCTGTCCTAGTGCAGGTTGTGATGCTGGTACAGGGAATAAAGCGGCGCTGCAAAAAGAACATAGCACGTAGTTGCACATGTTACTTCACAGTCATGTTGTTCAGTCTGACAGCAGTGGGGATGAAGGACCTGCTCCTTCTTGCACTGACGGTGTCTCAGTCTGCCACTGAAAGAGCTGCTCAGCTCCTCTCCAGTCCTGTGCAGTGGATGGGAGGTGTTGTCCATGATGGAGGTGAGCTTGGCTGTCCATCACCTCCTCCACAGAGTCCAGAGCTGGCCCTCCTGACCAGCTTGTTCAGTCTGTTCTTGTCCCGCTCTGTGCGGCCCGGGGCCCAGCACATGGCAGCGTAGTGGAGAGCAGAGGCCACAGAGTCATACAAAGTCCACTCCAAAGGACCTCAGTCTCCTCAGAAGGTGGAAGCCCTTCTTGTGCAGGGCGTTGGTGTTGTCAGCGGTGTGTGTGGTAGTGTCTTCCTCCTAAGTCACTACCGTGCTTATACAGTACAAGCGCCATTCAGTCACTCTGTCGTTCTCTGACGTCACCCACTTGGGCGCAGATAGTAGAACGGGTCGTCTTGTGATCAGAGGGTCGGCGGTTCGAATACCCCAGGTGCACACTCTCGTTGTGTCCTTGGGCAAGACACTTCACCCACCTTGCCTCAGTGTCTGCGTACACTGGTGTGAATGAATGGGTGACTGGTTCCTTGATGTAAAGCGCTTTGAGTGCCTAAAGCAGGAAGAACTGATCCAGACGGTGTGTCAGGTCCTCCTTCCTTTTGCTGCCCTTGATCAGGAAAATAAGTCCTATTTAAATTGGTTGCAGGGGCAGCTGAACCCAGTTACACAAAATATTGTATTTTTACACTACAATATACTGTACAATCACCATTTGAAATTACGTCAATAGATCAAAGGTCTTCATTGTTAGAGAAAAATCAGGTCCAGGCACTCGTCATTTGCAAAAGTAGAAAAGGCTTTATTTATTAATTAACATTAACGTGTGCTTTCTAATGTTTCTGGCCCCTAAATTAAGCCTTTTCTACTTTTGCAAATGATGAGTGCCTGGACCTGATGTTTCTCTGCACGTTCTATTCCCTCATTCCATGAGCACCTTCTTTTCGCTGGATACCAGAAGCTCCCTGTTCTAATTTCTGTTAAGGGTCTTCACTGTTAATTTGACTTTCTTTGACCAAATAACGACAATGCCAAAGATCAACTCAGCTGTGTGCCATAAAGTTGCCTTCCTCGCCACAGCTAAGGCTATGCTAATTCATGCTAACGTGTCCAGAGGGTAAACGTTTTGACAGGAGACACCAGGTGAGGTGAACCAGCCCCCCCCCCATCTGCCCCCTTCATTACACAGGTCACGCTCTTTACCCCACGGACAGGTGGAGACAGTTGCGTTAGCCCGCCCACGTTAACGCGCCGCCTGCTGCGTTAGCGTCCCCGTAGCCCCGCGCGGCGGCGGCGGCACAGATGCTAACGTAGCGGGGGTGGCGTCCCGGGACAGGTGACAGGTTATGCAGATCTGGGAACCTTATGGCCGACAGCACAGGGTCACATTGTCGGTTAAATGCTCGCGATTCCCCCAGGGTGCGGGGACGGCGGAGGAGAAGGGGCCGCGGGGACACTGTTAATGAGGCGGCCGCGGGAACGAGCTGGCAGCGAACGCGCCGCGGAGAAGATGAATCATCGCTATATGAGAGCGGTATGTGCAACGCATGGGGTAAATGTGACGCGTTCAAGGTCATTCGGACATTTGAGAATTAACTTACAGCTGTTTCGACGTACACACACACACACAGCAAAGAAAAAAAAAGATTTAAAAAGTTTTTGTTTTGGGAAGTTTAGAATTGGTTTTCTTTATGTGCTCCTTGCTTATAACCATCAGTCTCTTGTTAAGTTACAAAAAGTGAAACGTCAAGGCTAAGGGACCATAAGAGTTTTATAAAAAAGAATTTCCGATACCGTCAAAACGTTCTTTATAAATGTTTGAAAGACTTTTGAGTCGTTATGCAGTGTGTGTGTCTCTTATGCAACTTGGTAATTGACATGTGAGGAGCTAACCCTGACCTACAGTGCAGGTAATTGAAATGCACTGACAGTTTCTGACATTTACGCCGTCCCCAGCTCGGCTTCGAATGTTATGTAAAGACTGCGGCGAGTCAAACATGCCTGGTCATGGTCTGAAATGTGAAAGGAATATAACCGGAATATTACCAAAGATTAAAGATGATCTTTTAGACGCTTTGAACATTTCATTTATTTCTTCTTATTTATTTATTCTATTGCCATAACCACCAGTTTTGCCGTTATTAAAATAAAAACAAGGGACTGGCATCTATATGCTCTATTTACATTTTCTAAAGAAAAAAAAAGGGGGTTAGTGATTTACAAGGGGGTTGCAAAGATTTTAGATTGATTATTCCCTTTAAATTAACCTCTTAACCCCAAATCTAAAAGCTTCTTGACTTCTTGCCTATAGTAGTAGTAGTAGTAGTAGTAGTAGTAGTAGTAGTAGTAGTAGTAGTAGTAGTAGAAGAAGAAGAAGAAGAAGAAGAAGAAGAAGAAGAAGATCTTTATTTATACAGCGCCTTTGACAGACATGGTCACAAAGCGCTTTACATGAGAGCATTTTACATTCACTCCACACTCGGTGGTGATGAACTACATTAGTAGCTTCAGTTTCCCCTGGGGGAGACTGACAGAAGCGCTGTCGCGACTACACACATCGCACCTACGGTCCCCTCTGACCACCACCATGCATTCACACACACACATCATCCATCCAGGCCTATTGTACATGTTTTAAGTGGTAGGGGAAACCAGAGTACCCGGAGGAAACCTACGCAGACACAGGGAGAACATGCAAACTCCACACAGAAAGGCCCTGGCCAGGTGGGAATCGAACCTGGGACCTTCTAGCTGTGAAGCGAGAGCACTAACCACTGTGCTACCGTGCCGCCGTAATAGTAGTAATAGTATTAGTAGTTTATTTTCTTCGGTCATGTATAAACATTTAGATCACATGTCACATGTTTTCAAAGATCTTGTACATTACAATAAGAAAACACTTTCAGTATTGTAAGTGCTAAATGATGCCTGACCCCTTTTACAACACACTGCTGTATGTCCAAAGACGACTCATAATACAGTTTCTCTAACACCAACGATGGAAACACATGAGCACAAAACTTAAAACTTCAAGAATCAAAATTACGTTCTGTATCCGCGATTAACTTCCTTTCTAATGATCTTCATCAAGTGTTCTATACTTCTCCATAATATTTAACTATACATGTTCTTAAATGCTGTAATAGTTTTGGAGCCCTTAAGTTGAATAGATGAACCGTTCCATAGATCAACTCCTTTGACTGATAAACACCTCCTCTTAGTCTTAGTCTTGGCTGTGGGTTTTTGTAGCAGATCAGTTCCTCTGAGGTTGTATCTAGATTCTCTTGTTTGAAACATCTCTTGTAAACACTGAGGACGCATGAGGTTGTACATCACAACTGCTGTGTAAACAACACGATCATGTAATTTTATGATATTTAATCTAATAAAAGTGGATTTGTTGGAGCAAGATATTCCGCATGGCTGATCACTCTAATTGCTTTCTTTATATAGGTATCCCCCCATATTTCCACACAATAACTAAGGTGTGGAAGGATGCGGGAACTGTGTATTATGCAGTATTTTCATTCACAGAGGCTTTGATTTTACATAATAAAGCACTAAGTTTAAAAATGTTAGACGTTAGAAAAATTATGTGCACTTTCCAATTTGGCTTATTTCTATGTTATCAGTTAGCCTGCATTAAAAACAGTCTGACCCGCTCCACAGTTCACCTGAGGCAAATAACACCAGACTAACTATATAAATGTCTGTCTTAATAGAATATTTTTTGAAATATAACTGACCTTGTATCACATGAATTACCGCATATTGAGGGACTATTTTCTCGCAGATCAGTCCGCCGCTGCGTTAGCTTACAGCCACGAAGCTGATGCTGCTCAAACATAAGTTATTTTAAATGCAAAATGGTTCAAATTAAAATTATTCTATCGACACAGACATTTATATCGTTAGTCTGGTGTTATAAGTGATTTGCCTCAGGTGCACTGTGGAGCGGGTCAGACTGTTTTTTAATGCAGGCTAACTGATACCATAGAAATGCCCTAGCTTAGCGCCACTAAGCTCTTCAAATATAAGAACTGCATGAATTTAAGAAAAAAATATCTCCAGACATCAACAACACTCTGGATAACTAGGAAATGAGGCCCTATGTCAAACATCCTGAAATATTCCTTTAAGGTTAAGGATAAGGTTTACTTGTGTTGTCCTCTAATAACATTCTACCCCCATCTGAGAACGGGACCTCAGCACATTCAAGAACCAAAACTGACGACCCAATCAGGTCATGGTTGCGAGGACATGTTTGTTATACAAAAGCACCGGCTCCAAGACGATCATTTCTCGCGTGTAGGTTTACCTCGCCGTGATAGAGAATTGATGTGACAGGTTAGCATTATTGAGTTTCACTGCCGGCTGTAGACTGGGCCACTGGGCTCTTCTGACAGCTGTAAAATACCTCTGTGGACATTTGATCTCTCAGCCCATTGACAGTAATGGAAATCTTTAGTGTGGGGAGTTGTGCGCGTCAATGCAAAATCTATAGGTTTATAATTAACTCTGCTTTGAGCCGGAACTAACGGGTAAGACTGCACTCCAGTTCTTTTTCCGTCCTGACTTTGACGCAGACCTTTTGCGTCACACGATTCTTTCTGAGGCGTTTGTTGAGAAGCAGTTGGTAAAGTCGACCTGGAGGAAATGTGCTCGGTTTAAGAGGTTAAATGTGACCCGCTGCCACCTGTAGAAACCCTGATAACAAAAAACGGGTTTAAAAGTGTATATTGATTGAAATGTATCAGAAAAGTATCAGTATATATATAAAAAAAACAAGTTGCAACCCAATAAGCAATATGCGTCTTCTGCTCAGATCCCTTACTGGCTCCATGTTTCTTTTTACTAGCGGGGAAGATTTTCTGGCTTATGATTACTTACTTACTGGGGAAGGAAAGAGAACGCGGAATAGCTCAGCCGGTCTTTGGGGAAAACACTTAATTAAAAAGTCTTGATAATCACAGCTTTATTGCACTGTGTGGCGTCCGCTGCTATTACTTAACACACCTGCACATCTGTGAAAAACAATCCCGCTTTATTTTAATATCCTTTATGCATGCCCTTATAGCCTTATACTTTTAAAGTTTTTTTTATAGCTTATGTTCATCTGGAGTGAGGCAGACTCAGAGGGCCCCTTCCCTCTGAGTCTGCCTCACTTAGGTTAGGGGTGGGTCGTTTCCTGTTCCTCTTCACTGAGACTTTGGAGATAGTTTATGTTATGTTGAGCCCGGCCGGTCAGACCCTTATCAGTCCTTCCAGTCCCGTGGCTCGGCCTTGGTGGGGACGTTGACACTGAACAGAGGAAATAACTAAGTAGATAGATAAATACTATTCTGATTCTGATCCCCGAGCTTCTCGACTGGAGCTTACAGCGCATAGGCCATGGGGTCGGCCCATTAGTCCAACGTCTCATTATTCAGAAAATGTCCCATTGAGTAGGGTTGAAAAATAAAATTAGGTTCAGGCAGGAGTCCATTGACCTTAAGGTTAGGGCCAGTGGTTGTAAATGACTCTTTAATCCACAACACACCTGGGTTAGACTAATGGCACCTCTGCTCAGTGGGACATTCAGAATAATGAAACATCGGACCAATGCAGGTTAACGCCTCATTTGAAAGCTAAGGCCTGCAAAACTGAGCTAAGATTTTTCCTTCACGTTTTTGTCGCTTGTTTTGGTTGCATTTTCATCTTCCCCTCCTGGAGCCCCCACCTTAACGTGGTGGAGGGGTTTGACCTGAATGATCCTGGAGCTCTGTTGTCGGGGGCTTCGTGCCCCTGGTAGGGTCTCCCAGGGCAAACAGGTCCTAGGTGACGGGTCAGACAAAGAGCGGTTCAGAAGCCCCTTATGAGAGACCAACAGGCCCGGTTAGAACCACGAGGCCGTCCTTCTGTGGACCCACCACCTGCAGGGGGCGCCATAGGGGCTGGTGCAGCTCCAACAGCTGCCCCCACGACCCGGCAACGGACAAGTGGAAGAAAATGGATGGATGGATTTTCATCTTCATGCTTTTTAGATTTATTTAATGCCAAACTGGAGGAAATCTGCTCAGTTACTGTGAGGGTTAAGAGGTTAAGAACTGTTCCAAAAGTGCGTTTTTGTTACTTATTCAGAACGCTAAACTCACCAACACACAAGAGGCAGCGGGCTAACAGTAAACCTGTCTTGTATATTTTCTGAAGCATCGTCAGTGTGGTACTTGCCCTTCGCGCTTCAGTTTCACGCTGGTCTGATTTGAGTCCAGGCTGCCCGTCTCCGTCCTCGGAAACGCAGGGCCTCGAGCCAAACTCAAGGGCAACATCTGACAAGAACGCGATCCCTCCTAATCGCGGCAGGTGGGCGAGAGAGAGCGCGGGACGGGGCCTGGAAGGTAAACGCCCGCCTCACCGCGCTCAATGATGAAGCAAACGGCTCCATTGAGCGCCGTCGTCCTAACCACAGGGCCATCCCGTGAGCGCGGCGGGGAAAGGAGGCGCCGGCACAAATGGGGCGTCCGCTCATAATCCGAGCTCGTTCAGTCGTTAGGGCGAAGGCAGAAGGAGAAGAGCCGAGCGCGGTGCCAAATGGAGGAGACGGAGAAGGTTGTCTCCGATATGTGGCCAAGTACAATGTGTGTGAACTTCCTCCGGAGCGACGACGGTGATATTAGTATTTCAGGCGTAATGGTCGCGACGAGGTTTAAATAATAAGTCCTCTCTGCGGCGACGGTGTTGTCTCCTTATTGTCCTCTGCGTTTGACCCATCCCTTCATGCCGCTGGGGGCGACCCGTAAGGAGCGGGGGGCGCCCGGGGGACCCAGTTCCAGATGGCGAGCCGCGCTAATGGCACCGCTGTGAATGCACTGAGTGAGTGAATGGTGATGGAACAGATTGGCAGCGTCGCACGGACTACGTAGTACAACGCTGCGAGAGACAATTATGAAAAGCGCAAAGTGTGAGATGTTTGTTATTAGAGTCGTTGAGCAGCTGTGACTCTTCTGGTATTATAGTAACAACAGTGTGATTATTAGCAGGAAAAATAGTTGTGAATGTTCTTATCTGAGAGCGGAGTACGAGCATGAGAGACTATGTGGTTGTCGGGGTGTAACGGTGTAATCGGCCGATCTAACGCCGATGAAAGCCGATATCTCCGGGACCGAAAGTGACAGAGTCTTCCCGTTTGCATGGGAAAGAGCCAAAGTCAGGGCTTTAAAATGAGTTCCACAACTTCCTATGTCTCAGGGGAGCGGAGAAACATCCCAATGAGAATGAGTTAAACACAAGTTTCGCTAAACCTCAGTGAATACGGATATGCTGCATGTCCTTCTGAAGCTCAGAACCTGGAGAATTCATTTAGTTTTAACCTCTGCAATTGTGCTTTTGATCGCCACTGCTAAGTCCAGACCTGAACTTAAACAGCCACATCAAAGCAACAACATCATCAGCTTTTTACCATCTGAAAAACATTAAGATCAGAGGAATAGTGTGAAAACCAGACTTGGAGACACTCATCCATGCATTTGTCTCCAGCAGGTTAGACGACTGTAACGGCTGCTCACTGGCCTTTCTAAACGAGCTGTTAGAGCTGCAGAACATCCAGAACCAGGAAATAAGACCATATTAGTCCAGTGCTCCGGTCTCTGCACTGGCTTCCTGTCACTCAGAGAATAGAATTTTTCATGGTTTAGCACCAAAGTCCATCTCTGACATGTTAGAGCCGTATGAACCAGCTCGGGCCCTGAGAACTTCAGAGAGGGGTCTCCTGGTGGTTCCCAGAGTCAGGACTAAACACGGTGAGGCTTAAGCTAAAATCTGGAACAGTCTTCATGAGGATGTGAGACAGGCCTCAACTCTGACAATGTTCAGATCCAGGCTGAAAACAGCTCTTTTTACCCGAGCAGATGAAAACTGAAAGTGTTTTATCTGCACTCTTGCCTTTTACTGTCATTGATTAATTTTTATGTTGATGTTTTAATGATTGATTTTTATCCGTTTTCTTGTAATTTTCTGCAACTGTGAAGCACTTTGAATTGCCTTGTGTATTAATTGTGCTCCACAAAAAATGTGCCTTGCTGGCAACTGTATGCTAAAGCTAGAGGCAACTAATCCAGGCTGGGACAGAAACTATGACTGGATCACGTAAAAATGTAAATAAAATTGGCCACTGCTGGAGTGACCAAGTAGGCCATTTGTATTTTAGTTTATGAAATAACTGATCCAACATATTTGTAATGATCAGATCACTTTAGTTGAGATGTTTATATTAATGAAACCTAAAAGCCTGTCATCTAGCCAAGGATATTTAGTGTAGAAAAGTCCAGTGATCCTTGTTTAATGTTTTTACATTGATTTATCAATTGATATAATTAATAATAATTAATTAATACATTGTAACATCTCGTTTGCAGTGAACAAAATGGAGACTGTACTGATCTGACACTGGAGAGAAGGGGAGAAAAGAGAAGCAGTCTCCGAGGTGCAGACGTTGAAATCTTCATAAATCAAGAAACAGCATCGCACACTCTTAAGCCGACGTCCAAATTTTAATGATAGTAATTACGTTTCGGCATTAGCCACTTACACTTGGGTTCAAAACAGAAAAAAGAAAGATCTGATGAAGGCTAATGCCGAAACGTAATTACTATCATTAAAATTTGGCTTATGAGTGTGCGATGCTGTTTCTGTGATTTACTGGAGAGAATGGGACCATTCACTTTTCCACACAGAGAACCCTCAGAGAGAACCCTCAGAGAGAACCATCAGAGAGAACCATCAGAGAGAACCCTCAGAGAGAACCCTCAGAGAAAACCCTTAGAGAGAACCCTCAGAGAGAACCATCAGAGAGAACCATCAGAGAGAACCCTCAGAGAAAACCCTCAGAGAGAACCATCAGAGAGAACCCTCAGAGAGAACCCTCAGAGAGAACCCTCAGAGAAAACCATCACAGAGAACCATCAGAGAGAACCCTCAGAGAGAACCATCAGAGAAAACCCTTAGAGAGAACCCTCAGAGAGAACCATCAGAGAGAACCATCAGAGAGAACCCTCAGAGAAAACCCTCAGAGAGAACCCTCAAAGAGAACCATCAGAGAGAACCCTAAGAGAGAACCCTCAGAGAGTACCCTCAGTGTATGTTTAATGTGACATGAATTGGTCTTTTTTTTATACTCTGTAAGATTTTTTTTCCTCCAAGTAGTTGAACTGAACCGAAAAGGAATGATATTGTACCATTAAACCCCAATGTGGTGGCACTTGTAGCTTAAGTGAGGGTTTGGGGGTGCTCGGTGAAGCTGTATAATGTATAAATATAAATATCTGTTTGATCTATTTAACCCAACGGTTTTATGGTTGAATTCCTTTTACTCCAAAACTTACTTTACAGACAAACTTCCCTGAGATTCATTCTACTGTTCTTTCGGAGACATCTTTCACAGCAATTTTCCAACTTTCCTGAGTGGGACCTTCTGTCTCGTCCTGCCTCCAGGTTTCTGATTGTTTTGGCCCGGTGTATGTGCCCCCTTCTCCTCCTGTGAGTGGGCGACTCTCATGGACGACTCTCTCCGTCTCTGGAGCAGCTGAATGTGTGGCAGGTGTAAACTCAGTCAGATCTCTCAGCGTGTGAATGATGCACGACGCCTCTCTCTGCGAGTCGGGCCGCGCCAGAGAAAACACGAGCCGCCGTTATTCTTCACGCCGCCGCGCCATCAATCACCGGCGACTGCTCCAACTCGACTCATATCGGCCTCACGCAGAGCCGAGAGGGGCTTTTCTGCATTTAGATCTGGCTTTGCCGTTTTCTAGAGTTTACTTACAATCTCAGAATAAAATGGATTATTTTTTTTTTCCCAAAACTGCTTTAAAAAAAAAATGTGCAAAATAAAATGGAAAACAAAATATTTTTGTTCTCAAGTGAAAAAAATGTTTTGGTTATAAACGTATATGTTTAGAGACCAAGTGTGGAGGCCTGTTGGGTCCAGGGACAGCGTTCAAGAAGGTTGCCTGGTTGATTCACCTCAAATAAATGATAAGAAATAGTCTTTAATGGAAGATCTTCAATGAAGGGACTTGATTCATCTTCTGTACTCAGTAGTTGAAGACTTCAACTACAACTCCTGTACGACTGAGAACTTACACAGACATCTTTAATGGAAGAGTTTAACATGATAGTTCTGTTTTCTGGTTCTACCTGACAAATATTTTAGAGGAAAAAAATATCATTCCGGCATCAGTATCGAAAACTTAAAGGTGTTGTTGTTGTTAAAGGTGCATTATGCAACTTTTTATGCGAAAAAAATACTAATAAAGTTGATATTTGTGCGTATTTCACCTTGTAGTGACCCAGTGTCTGTATGAGTGGTCAGCATGGCGCCTTCACTTTCCATCACAGTGGTCTCGAGGACGCTCCAGGATCAATTGTTTGGCAGGTTTTCACTGCTCTCACCAGAAGAACCAATAAACAATTGATCTTACCGTGATGGAAAGTAAAGGCGCCATGCTGACCACTCATACACTACAAGGTTAACTACGTTAAAATATCAACTTTTCTTTATTGATTTTTTTTGCATAAAAAGTTGCATAATGCACCTTTTTAAAGTATTGATAAAAAACATAAAAAAAAAATTGCTGTTGAGGAGAGCCCAGACTTCAGCTGCCCCACTCTGAACAAGCAAAAATCAGCACCAAAAAAATAAAACTTTGGGAGTTTTCCTTGATGGGATAGAAGCATATTTGTTTATACATTCTGTAAGTCGCTTTGAAGGATACAGGGCATAACATGCAATAAAGGGTTTACCAATGCAAAAGGTTTAGACTCGCTCTTCATTGCAGCTGATCCAAAAGAACTGCAAAGAGCGAGGAGTTTATAGAGGTACATTTCCTAAAGACGGCTGCGTGTTGGAAAGGCCTTTGGCGCAGATTAACAGCCACGTTTCCATCGATCCGCCCCTAGACAGCCGCTCACGCCCCAGCCTCGTTTACAGACTCGCCCCTCGTTCTCCGACTCGGGCCGCCCGGGACTAATGCAGGCGTTGGAAAGTTTTAGTTTTTTCCGTGACGCGGCAGATTTGTAGGCCGCGTCCGTGTAAACAAAGTGGGAGTTCTGACACATAATTCTTCTCCCTCATTACGGGTAAATACTACTGCGGCAACCGGCCGTCTGCAGCCACGAGAATCACGGCCACATCCCCAAACAGCGAGCCCGAACTCCAAATGCGAGACTAATTATGGCCGAGTTTGCCCCGTCCTGATTTATGTGGTGTCCGGAGCACTGATTAGGCCTAACAGAGAGGAGCCGCGGAGGGGAGGGGGAGGGAAGGATGTAATATATAGAGAGAGAGGATGGAGAGGCAGAGAGAATGAGGAAGTGAATGGGGAGAGAGAGGGAGTCAGTAATTTGTAGTAAAAGGTCGGCGCCACTGATGGCTCCATCCGTCTGAAATGGCAGCTGACCTGCGAGAGGGGGCCCGGGTCAGGGAGGATTACAGCGGCGCGGATCCACAACAACAATGGGCGATTACCTCCGCAGAAGGAGAGCCACTGTACGGGACGCCGCAGCAGGAGAGGGCGTGAAGGGGACGGGGTATATGCAGTAGGTTTGTTCACAACAGGGAAACAATTTTTGTGTTTTCTATTTTTTTACCAGCGTGAACATGCCCTCACCCCGATAGGAAAGCTTCTGATGAATATCCCGGGCCTGGTGGTTAGTAGCAGGACTTGGAGCACGGAAATGGTGGGACGGAGAGAGGAGATGAACTTATATGTTACTATGTTGAAAAAGTAACTAGAACAATATGGAAAGGTGATATATGTAGAAAAACAAAACTAAGACACTATATTCAGTTTAAGTGCCCAGGGACTACGGATGAAAATTAGCTTGTAGCTATCTCTGGTCTGTGCAACACATTTGGTGTGCAATGTCCCTGTTAAATAAATAAATAAATGAGGACAAATATGAAACTGAATCATATATTCTCTTAAATCTAAGAAGAAAACAAAGGTCCCTCTGTGGCCAACTGAGAACTGGCACTTTGCCTCTGGCAGTGGAGGTGGGCAGGTTCAAAGGTCTTCCTGAGGAGGAGAGGTTTTGTACTTTGTGTGATTTAAAAATGGTGGAAGATGAGTTTTTTGTTTTGTATCGTCCGCTTTACTTGCGTGAAATGTTGTTCCGACAGGATGTGTTCTGGTTTCCACATGATAACATTTGAGGCAGCTTTTTAAAATGCATGTTTTTGCTTTAGGCCACTATATCTCCAAAGCCTGGGACCGAAGACAAATTAATTTGTCTCCTCCCGTGTGATGTGGATGTTGTTCCGTTATGAATGACTGTACAGTTTCTGTGAATTTATTTTGGCATCATCTGAATTTCGTTTTGAAATGTGTCTTATAAGCCCACTATAGGACTAGGACTTTAAAGGCTCATTTAAGCTCCCATTTCGTACGTGAATAGATCCGATTGTCACTGCATTTATGCGTCATCGAACGTTACCACCAGAGGGCGCTGGAACATGTGTGACGGGGCACCAGGGGTGGGTGTTTTTCATTTAGTTTGGTATTTTGCCTTTGTGTGTGGTTTTGTATTTGTTGGACGTGTTCCCCCGCCTGCTGCCTTGTTGCCATGGTGATTGGTCACATGACCTCCCCTTGCACTCACGGGACTAAATCAGCCAAACTACGAACACCCGGACTCTGGCGGCAGGTACGAAATAAAGGCGGAGGCGGCACAGACGGCAAGGAGAGGAAAAACCGGCAGGAGGCACGGGGATACGGAGCAGGACGGGCCGGGACGAGGAAGGAGTGGAGGAAAGCGTCCGGCGTCGACCGCGGGGACGCAGCACCGCCGCGACCTGACGGCTGGCCCTATGGCACCGGGGTTGGACGTCTGGATCGTCCTGGGCTACGGCAACCGGTGAGACGAGCCAGAGGGAACGCAGCGAGGAGGAGATGTGTACGTCCCTGGAAGGAGAGGAGCCCGGAGTCCCCCCGTGGGCTGTCCCGTTGGCCACCTCGGTCGCCCCGGAACGACGGGAGATGGATTTTAACGTGTCGCCTTTTAACCCTCGGGGCTGGACGAGTGGATTAAAGGGTTTACGCATTTTTTACTTATGTTTTATCCAGTTTTATTTTAGGCCTAAATAATGTTTATTTAATTCTCTTTTGACGTTTTACTCCTTTTATTGGTTACACCTGCCTGTGCTCTCACTTCTCCTCATCGCAACAACATGTTCGGCCACAACTTCCTACCATCTGCTCCCTAACAATAGACCTCACCCCCCTGTGACACATGAACCCAACCGGGAGATGAAGAGCCAGGATCAAAACAATATGGCGCCACCCGCAATGTTTTTTTGTTTACACCACACTTACTGACACACCCCTGATGACTGTGAGGTCAAAATTATATCTTAGGGAAAAAAGGAAGGAGTGAAGGAGGCAATTTGTGTAAAGAAGTACAGACCTGGCTTGAACCATAACGCAACCTGTCTCCTCGTAATAATGGACGACTCCTTAGTAAGGGATATAATTGTGGCGTAGTTGGTAGAGCGGGTCGTCTCATGATCGGAAGGTCGGGGGTTCGAATCCCGGCTCCTGAGGATGCACACTGTTGTTGTGTCCTTGGGCAAGACACATCACCCACCTTGCCTCCAGTGTCTGTGAACATTGGTGTATGAAAGAAAGTGAATGGGTGACTGGTTCCTTGCTGTAAAGCGCTTTGGGCCTGAGGAAGGTATAAAAGCGCTTTATACGTTGAGACCATTTACAAGTGTTTTAACTGGTGAAACTGGTTTAGTGTAACCAAGAACCAGGTGAAGCTACGGACGTCAGAAACCATGTAGGCCTCCAACTCTTTGTTTAAAGTGCATATGCTTTTGAAAATATGACTTATTTAGATGGATAAGTGATAATGATCATTTTATTTCAGTGAAGCAGCAATTTTAATGAATAAATATTGACCAGAAAAGTTATTTTTATTTGAATTTTTAAGCTACTGACATGAAGTGGCATAGAGGTGAAGTTCCATAGCAGTTTGACTCACTTAACATTAACATAACACGGCTGGCACGGCAACAGTTCAAAATGATTTGCCTTCATCTATGTCACTTCCTGTTGGTGTCCAATAAGGCTCTCGACAGTTGTCATTCTATTGCTCAAAATTACAAATAGAGAATTAGGGTAGGCGAGCTATGGATCTGTTGAGAGGGACCCTCCCAACGGGCTCGTAAACCTCGTCTTTTAACGCACCACACAGCATAGGAACATCATCTACAAAATCAGCTAGTTAGGGCAGCTGGGTAGGGGTTTGTTTATGAAGAGCTACTGCCCTCTACAACTGGCCCGCTCTACACCTGGCTTTAACACACTACACTGTGTAGGGCTTACATAATCAATGTCCATTTTCTTCCACTTGTCCGTTGCCGGGTCGTGGGGGCAGCTGTTGGAGCTGCACCAGCCCCTATGGCGCCCCCTGCAGGTGGTGGGTCCACAGAAGGACGGCCTCATGGTTCTAACCGGGCCTGTTGGTCTCTCATAAGGGGCTTCTGAACATAATAAATGTACATAATAATCACGGAGTATAATATGTATATTATTCTGTGTTTTTAACATGAAACTAGTGACTTTCGGTAATGTTAGGCATGGTAACCAGCTGAAAGAAATGTATCAATGGGGTCTATTTTGTGGTTTCCTCGTTGCTTTGTTGTTCCACTATGTTCTTGTGAAATGATGATTTTTTATTATATTGATTTTGGGGGTGGGCGCTTATAAGCTCCTGCTTCGGCCCACTCCTTTTGTGCAGAGTGTTTGCTGCTCAAATAAACAAAATAAACAAATAGAAGTAAGAAAATTGTCAAACTAAAGAAAACTGGGTAAAAAGTTTGACAAAGTCTTAAATATAATTGTGTTAACTATGTTTGAGCAAAATTTGTCTCATCTTTCATATGCACTTTAACCAGTCTGAGATTTGAAGCTTTGAAGAAATAAGAAGCTTCCTGTTGTGTTCGTCACGGTGTCTGCTGGGTAAAATGAAGTTGCCAACGCGACTCCCTCCCATCTCAACACATGTTAGTGCGCTCGGGCCTCTGTCTCCCCCGTTATGTTCTCTCTCATCTCTCCCAGCGTCAGCCGGAGCAGCAGGTCTGTATCTGTGCACGGGACGTTTGCAGAAGGGCAGAGCGCTGACAGGTGTCAACTCTCCAGGATGAGACCCATCCAGGAATTAGTCTGCTCCAGCGCCTCCAGAACAGGTGGGTCACGCTGATAGAGCCGGCGCATAAAGACATGTCCAGGGTTCGATTTCGAGCGGCGAGAAAGACAGGACTGAGGCATATGGGCAGGTTTATTCACGGGGCAGCCAAATGTGACATCTTCATCGGCTTTGTGAGGGCGGACAGGTGCTTCGAAAACAAGGAAGTCAAAAAACAACAGAACGAACTGGGCTACCTTTACAGAATCAACACAGTCTATATATTCTTATCAGACTTTTACAGTTTTCAAACCAATTGTGTTCATCGTCTGTTTTATATAGTATTTGTGAACATTACCAAGTCCCTTAATCTGCTCCCGGAAAGGAAACGTGCTGATAAACTTCAGAGCAGAGCCAATAAGTTAACCCTAACCTCTTAACCCCTGAGTTTGGCCATTACCCAAATCTAAAAGCAAAAACGCAACTAAAGAGCAATAAGAAAGTGACAAAAACAGGACAAGAAAGCAACAAAAAGCTTCCAAATGAGGCATTACTCTAAAGCTGTGAGTGTTCCAGTCAAGAAGCTTTTAGATTTAGGTAAAGCTAAACTGGAGTAAATGGGTTAAGGCCTGTGTCCATACTTTGGACACAGGAAGATTTGGGTACGAAACCTTTTGATTGAATTTAGGCCTAAAACACACGGTATGGAGGGATGAAGCTTCAACCTGGAAGACCTTCCTGCAGCCTTCATCATCCATCACGGCCCTGTCTCGAGCCGCACCTTCGGGTCAGCCAATCACTGCAGCTGCTCCTCCTGCTTCAGCCACCCATCGCCTAGGATCCCCTTCTTAAGCTCCCGGGTCAATCACTCAGCCGTTTACCAGCCGTGCTGCAACCCTCCTCCGCCCCTCCTCCGCCCGGCTTCTCCCAATCATGATCCATGTTCAATAAAACTTCCTGACACATTCTGTCTCTATAAGCTGCACATATACACGGCAGGTAAAAAACAGATTTCTTTCACGCAATGCTGAATATTATAGTTTTCTCCTTTTACATCTTAGTTTTTTATGTATAAAAAAACACTACACTTGGCCTGTACGAAGGTTATTTCATGACATTGTGGGCGTGAAAGAGCAGAAAGGAGCTTTCCGCGCGTATTCATTCACACATACTGATGCAGTATATTACATATGCATGTACTGTGAAAGACGCCCACGATACCAAACGTTAGAGCCGGTTTTCTCACAATAAAAGGTTTTTGTTCCACTCATGCAACATCACTTTGATAGCTCCTACAGACTCTGAACTTTCCAGTCTTGAAGGTTTTTTCACATGAACGTTTTCATATCTAATTCCAAACTTGATTTCTTGAGCTTTGAACCCCATTACTAATATGTCATCAAAATAAAACCATGAATTTGAACCTGGGTCTGTCCATTATTTAGATTTAGATTTAGAAAGTATCTAGACAATTTTGGCAATGTTGCATGAAATATCTTCTTTTTATATGAAAACATAGAATAGCAGGAAACTTTTATCCTCATATATATAAATAATCATGGCGGATTTACAGACTCCTCCTTCCCTGCCGTGACGGGACATGTTCCTAATAAGGGCATAAGGGCGGGATCTTCACTGTAGACTCGGCCCTCGCGGGGTGTGTAGTTCGATCGTAACCGCGCCATTAGCTCTAATGCTAACGGCCTGTCAATCAAAGTCCGGCCCTCATTAGTATACGAGATTTCCAAAATGTTCCTTACGAAAACCCGCCTGGTCCCTTTAATTGTAACTCACCCAGCGTTACCACGGGAGCAATATCTAGCTCTAGAAAGTTTTTAAAAAGTTAGGCACCGGGCTTTACAGTCGTTTAGAACATGTTTAAAGTGCAATGCTAACTCACGGAAAACTAGCTTGTTTTTTCACGCCCACATATGGGAGGTACTGTAGCAATGGCGGACAATGTCGGCCCCTAGCGTCGCGGTCTTAAAACAGAGCGACCAGCCGCCATCGGTGTGGACAGACCACACAGCGCAAGATCAGAAATGTTGAGATATTGATATACCTCCAAATCTAAATCTTTTCCCCTTTAAAGTTAATCCTTAAGCCTAATCCGTGTTTCTGGTGTGTGAGGCCTTCATAATAAACTTCCAGTCGCTCTTGTACTATGAGTACCGGGAGTGCGAGTGGGAGTATAGCGCTGTAGTGTAATTACCATCAACACGCCGGGTAGGTAGAACAGGTAGAGCTTGTGGATACTTGTTTACGAGTTGCCGGTGTTTGGAGGAGGCTGACAGGAGAATAGATGGATACTGTTCCCGGGATCATTTTAACGCTCCATAAAGTCCCCCGGCTCCTCTCTCGGCTCCTCCCAGCGCCGGGTGCACGGCTCGCAGGTTTGACTAATACTCCCGGGCGGCTGCAGACTTTGAAGGAAGCTGCTTCTTTGTATTTATTTATTTATTTCCTGCTCCTCCTCGGTAACGCGGGACTGGACTACGGAAGAGTGGCACCTCAAAGAGACGGGGCGTTAGGATAGAATCACTCTGGGACAACAGCGAGACAAAGATTACTCCGGTTCTCGTCTTGGAGCAGGGAGCTGGTGCTTTTACTCCAGCTCTGACCAGTGTGTCCTTGGGCCAAACATTTAGGGCCTGATTTACTGTGTGTTTTCACAAGGTTCAAATAGATGGTGGGAAAGGGGTGCAAAAGGCAGGTACAGTGGAGATGTGGATTTCTCTTAAACACCGAGGCAGAATCATTTTAAAATATAGTTTTTTATTCAAATATACAATTTCACATGCCACTAGGGGGCACTGCAGGCTAATCGAGCAGCAGAAAGGAAGTTAGGAGTGAGCGAGAAAGCGGAGGTTACTCTTGAAGAAGACAAAAAAGAAGCTAATCGCGGGCCCAAAAAGCTCGATGGCCACAGCGAGAGGAACGAGTTCGCAAATGAGAGCTTGAAAACCGTGCTGCCGGGAGAGGTTTGTCAACGGTGCAGTTACGCCTCCGTGCGCGGGCCGTTGCCAAGGCGATTGTTCAGAAGTGACGCCGAGGATGAAGATTTCAATGGATTTAGTGATTTGGAGTGAGATCGAGAGTTTGGTTTGTTCTTTATGCTATAGTTATCTGAACTGTTAATGTGACAATCGATTTGGTTCATTGTTTATGCTTCATGTAGCGAACCATCAATGTGTTAGCATACCGTACGCCTATTGTTTTTTTCTTCAGTAGGCAATTTTTGGCTAGTGCGTCTTATAGTCCGAAAAATATGGCACCTGAACATTAACCCCCCACTTTAACACTTTAAGGCCAGTTCAGCTTTCCCCAAATCTAACATCTTCTCGACTGAAGAGTTCTCCGCCTTTAGGCCAGTTTAACGCCTCATTTGAAAGCCAAGACCAACATAACTGATTGTGTCTTTTTTTGTCACGTTGTCGCCGCGTTTTTGTCAAAACAAAAGTGTTTTTTATTGCCTTTTTGCCGCTCTTTTGTTACCTTTTCATCACATTTGTCATGTTTTTGTTGCTTTGTTATTGTTGCTTTTCCGGGAAGTTTTTGCCTTTTTTTTTGGTCACATTTTTGTTACGTTTTCATTCTTGTTTTGAGGCTTTTTTTGAAGAAGCTTTTAGATTTGGGTAAAGCCGAATTGGAGAAAATGTGCTCAGTTTCAGCTTCAAAGGCTCATCTAATGGTTATGAAATAAGGATTTGGTGGGATACTTTGGGTCGCGGCTCGTCATCCTATAGGGTAGAGGTGAGTCCCAAAGAGAACCGCTGGATTAGACCAGAGTTCCCCAAACTTCTCAGGCCGAAACCTCCAAAATCACTCAGGCTCGGGACCCCCTTCTGTCATGGTTGGATGGTGGAGTGAGGAAAAAAAAAATTCATTAAAATATGCAGTTTTCAACCAAAAAGACATCAAATTCAATGTCAGAAATGTAAGAATTATAGTCTCAAAATCATCTTGTGAGTCTCACTTCAGTGTCCCGTGGCCCCCAGTTTGGGAACCACTTAATTGGACTAAATATGAATACAATACTATTAAGTTAACACACGTATATTAAACATTTTCTCACATGGCGGCGACAATATCTTCACGTAAGTGGCACCTACAGACTCCAGATGTTCCAGCTTGGAACATTTGTTCTGAGGGATTTTTTTAATATCTGATTTCTAGCCTGATCTATTGAGTTTTGGATTTAAAAAAACATTTTTTTTTACAGATTTTCCCACAAATAAACAGCTTATTTTAAAAATCCCCTCTGAAAAAGTCTTTGTAACTAATAAGTCAACAAACATTTGAATCTGGCTCAATCTGAAAAGATGAGAAATTTGGGGCATTTTTAGAAGAAGAAGAAGATCTTTATTTATAAAGCACCTTTCACAGACATGGTCACAAAGCGCTTTACATGAGAGCATTTTACATTCACTCCACACTCAGTGGTGGCTTCAGGTTCCCCTGGGGGAGACTGACAAATGCGCTTATGAGCACATTTGGGGGTGGGGCTCATAAGCTTCTTGCTTCAGCTCAGTCCTTTTGAGCAGAATGTTTACTGCTCAAATAAACAAATAAACTAAACTAAACTGTCGCGACTGCACACAGGTCCTTCTGACCACCTTCCTGCATTCACACACACATCATTATCCTGGCCTATTGTACGTGTTTTTAATGATAGAGGAAACTCAGATTTCACCTGACAACTGTGTGAGTTGAATCCCAAATATAAAAAGAACCGTACCATCTCCAACAATGCGCTGCTACAGACGATTATTCTTCATCCTTTAAAGCACCCGTATGTTTAAAGCATCAGTATGTTTAAGATAAGATGAACTTTATTGTCCCATAGGGAAATGTGTCTTGGACTTGCCATGCTGTGGTTCATACAATAGCAATATATAAAAGATGCATTAAATATATTCAGGTACAAAAAGGACAACAGTCAGCTCGTTCGGCATAATTTCAACAGTGGAATATGGCTGCTCCATAACTATCACAATACAACAATCACAATACAACAGAATGTGTTACACATTAAGGCCACAATGTGTCCCAGTGTAACATCAGGCAATAAGAGAACATAAAAGGCCTAACAAAGTGGTAACTGCACTTGTTAAGAAGAGCCACTGACACAGGAATAAAAGAGTGTTTGTATCGGTGTT
The DNA here is from genome assembly GCA_021464625.1 of Proterorhinus semilunaris. Lineage (NCBI taxonomy): Eukaryota > Metazoa > Chordata > Actinopteri > Gobiiformes > Gobiidae > Proterorhinus > Proterorhinus semilunaris. Next base: position 37,666,674 of record CM038348.1, read on the forward strand.
TTGTGGCTCTTATGGCCCTGATGGTAAAAGCTCGTGTTCATTAAACAGCACATGAGAAGGTTCTTTGAGAATGTGTTTTGCCTGAGCCAAGGCCGAGGATTCAAAGAGTGTTTTTTAATAATCTTCATGGCATTTCGGACCAATTTCTCAATTTTGGTTTTACACAGGACAGTGAGAGGGCCAAACCAGGCAACCATGCCGTATCTACACTCAACAAAAATATAAACGCAACACCTAAAATTCATTTCATCATGAAGTCAGATCAGCATCTTGATGTGGCACACCTGTGAGGTGGGATGGATTATCTCAGCGAAGCAGAAGTGCTCACTATCACACATTTGGACTGATTTGTGAACAATGTTTGAGAGAAATGGTAATATTGTGTATCTGGAATGAATTTTAGATCTTTAAGTCCATCTCATGAAAAATGGGAGCAGAAACAAAGGTGTTGCGTTTATATTTTTGTTGAGTGTAATTAGGCTTTCCAGAACAGCATTATAAAACCAAGACATTATTTTTGTGCTCACGCCAAACAATCTCAGTCTTCTTAAAAAATGAAGCCTCTGAGACAATTTGCGACAAAGAAAATCAACATGCACATTCCACTTGAGTAGGTTGTCAATATAAACACCAAGATATTTGAAGGACTCAACTTGTTCTATTTCACTACCACCAAAAAGAATTGGGTCATGTGACATAAGCCCTTTGGGGTCAAAGACCATCTCTTTAGTTTTACCTACGTTAAGAGTCAAGTTGTGCTCCACGCACCAGGAATGGAAAGAGTCAATTTCATCAAAGTACATAGATGGACCTTCGCCTTTTCTTAGTAAACTCAAAATGACTGTGTCAGATTTTGTTGTTTGGCTTAAAGCATCCGTATGTTTAAAGCATCCGTATGTTTAAAGCAACAGTATGTAGAGCTGTGTGTTTTTAATGCACCGAAGGCCTTGAGAGATCCGTCCCTCTTTTACTCCGAACCACCAACTGCTCTGCCTGTGCTCAGCCCAGGGCGGTTTGACAAGGCGAGCAGCGTAAGTTAGCGTTGACATCACCATATGCCTGGAGAGCCACGCAGAGAGAGAGCGAGAGAGAGCGGGGGGAGGGGAGCGAGCTCAGAACAAAGCACCGAGGGGGGGCTCAACCACGGTGGAAGACAAGGCGGAGAGGGAGATTAGGGCTCCAGGCTGCAAACTGTGCCAAAAGATACGGAGAGACAGGTAGAAGAGGATCGCGCAGCTCGGGGAGAGGCTGTCCTGGGCTGTGGGGGAAATGAGTACAGGATTGAGGAGACCAGGAGGCGGAGGCTCAGAGAGGAGTTTCCTTCTGATTCGGGACAGTTGGAACCTATGTAATTTATTGTTAACCTCAGCCCGCAACAAGATCAACACGTCATCTCATGCCCTGGATTGTAGGGGGAATCACTGTGCAGAGTTTGAATGTTGTCCCACTGGAAAAATAAGACACTGTATCTTATTTTGGACTATCCTGCTGCCAATCGACCTTCTTGTCTCATTTCACGAGTTGTTTTGTCCTAAATTTCTCTTATTTCAAGTGAGTTAATGCCTGTTCCATGGGCAATCTTATTTCTGAATAGGGTTGCGAAATTCCGGGAATTTTCAACGTGGGACATTTTCCACGGGAATCAACGGGAATTTTTGGGAATATATGAGAATTAACAGGGAATTAACACAACTTAGATATGCATATAAACTGAAGCATTAACATTTGGTGGCCCGGTAGTCACAGCTAGAAGGTCCCGGGTTCGATTCCCACCTGGACGGGGCCTTTCTGTGTGGAGTTTGCATGTTCTCCCTGTGTCCAAGTTTCCTCTACCACTAAAAACATGTACAATAAGCCGGGATGAATGATGTGTGTGCGTGAATGCATGGTGGTGGTCAGAGGGGCCGTTGGTGCAGAGTGTGGAGTGGATTTATAATTGTCTCATGTAAAGCGCTTTGTGACTATGTCTGTGAATTGATTTGATAATTATACACTGAAATATCTATCACAGCAGAGATGAAAAGTCTCAAAGAAATCATTTTTGCGATGTCTGAGCACCAGAGTTGATTGAGTGCGATACAAAGGGCTTTTGGAAATGGAACAATAGAGTCATTCCATGTTTGTATCCAGGCCATACCGCCTCTGCTCTGCCCGATCTAGTCAGGTCCCGGAAGCTAAGCAGGGAAGGGCCTGGCTGGTACTTGGATGGGAGACCGTTTGGTAACACCAGGAAGCCTGGGTGAATGCAGTGTGTGATTGAGTGGTTGGTGGTCAGAGGGGCCAATGGCAGTTTCCAGAAAATAATCTGGAACTTTTCGCCCCTTTGCAAACCTAGTCCGAATCTACTCAAAATCAGCATTAATTGTCTCAATTCAAAGCACATTTCAAGGCACTTATCTAAGATACGATGGCATTTTCCCCAGTACTTCTTGGCCCTCGTGGTGGGGTGCTGACTTTGCTGCAATACCACCCACTATTGGCTCGGGGCGACTCCAGAAATAACTGGGACCTAAATATAGTTTCTTATGGGGGTTTCACACCTGCCAAAAAACAAATTAAAAGCCCAGCCCCAAAGAATAATATTGCTTCTGACGATAGTTTCCTCCTGAGGTGGGCGTCATTTGGTGTTTGCGCTATAGATTTCTAAAAGTCTGAGGACGGGGCAGAGAGATTGACAAGTCCCGGAGAAATGTGGAGGCTCGAGCTTAAGACCCCTGCTCTTTGCACGTTTTAGGAACAGGTCGGAGGAGCCCGAGCTGCCAATTACGAATCCTCTCTCGACTCGTGGTTAATAATGTATATGGGGAATAGCATTTCATTTTTAACATGTATAATAAAGTTTCATATCTATGGTTGAGGTTTCTAGAGGTGCACCGGTTGCCCCCATCCGCCTAATAGAGGCCCATGACCATCTAGAGAAGATCCAAAGTCACAGGGGCATTGAAGGATGGGTCAAACATGAAACTGCATCTTAGATCTAGCACTAGAGTATAATGTTGTCGTAACAGGCGAGTTCTTCTTCCAATGTACTTACCCATTTTGCGAAACAATAACCAAACAGTAAACCAAAGGGAAATGTATCGAGAAGTGCAACAGCGTGGCGTTTGTCCCTTATGAAAACCGCGGCAGGAGCAGCACTAACCTGTCAGGAGACTTCGGGGGGAGTGCGAGAGCGTATGTTTACTGTCACTGTTGCTCCCACACCCAGGAGGACGAGAATACATCAGCAGAGAGAGGGAGCGACGCATCATCATGTCGGCACTTGCAAAACCACGCACAACTTCACACATCCGCGGTATCGTACGAGATCATGCCTGGGCCAATGCTGGCTCAGGGGGGACGGATCGGAGATGATAACATGGAAGTCGTGCTTGGAAAACACTTGGGACTCCCGGGAAAAGCTGTACACTTCCTATGGTCCATTCTGTTGGAAATCAAAACAGAATAAGGAGCAACGCCTGTGCAGAACCAGTGGCTTCATAGTTGTACAATATTTCACATTCACTAAGTGAGAAGGTTTGGAGTTGGTCCTTTTGGTGCTAATTGGAGCAAGGTGATCCAGACAACATCTTGAGATGGATCCCTGGGTATTGCAATGTAGTTGTTGCTATAGAAAGGTTGAAGGATGGCACAGATCAAGAAGTCTTAATTTATGTGAGATCAGTGTAGACTTTCAATGGTTATTGTTCAGGTTATTACTGTAAAATATGTATAGGGCTTATCAATCAAGTGAAGGGTGTCCATTTGCATGCAGTTTTTAGAAGAGACAAGCTTCCCAAAGCTACGGCGAAGTGACATGAATAAGAACAAAAAAGCGAGTGATTTAGTAGGACCACCATCCATCCATCCATCCATTTTCTTCCACTTGTCCATTGGGGGGCAGCCGTTGGAGCTGCCCAAGAAGAACGGCCTCATGGTTCTAACCGGGCCTGTTGGTCTCTCATAAGGGGCTTCTGAACCGCTCTTTGTCTGACCCGTCACCTAGGACCTGTTTGCCCTGGGAGACCCTACCAGGGGCACGAAGCCCCCGACAACAGAGCTCCCAGAATCATTCGGGTGCTCAAACCCCTCCACCACGTTAAGGGGGCGGCTCCAGGAGGGGTAGTAGGACCACTTACTTGCTAAATCAGGGGCATGAGACGGCAACATATATACGGCCCAAGATAACACGAGGGTGACAGTGGCACAAACAGTAGAGCGGGTCGTTTCATGATGAAGGTCGCAGGTTCGAGTCCAGCCTCCTGAAGGCGAACACTGTGGTTGGGACCTCACCCACCTTACCTCCAGTGTCTGCGTACACTGGTGTGTGAATGGGTGAGTGGATCCTTGCTGTAAAGCGTCTAATGCAGGTGGAAGACCATTTACCATTAGTCTACTTGGAGATGAAGTGTTTCTCCATGACAACATAACGATTGATGAGACAATTAAGTTTTATTAAGACATTAGAAATGGATATTGAAGTCATGTGGCCTCTTTTTAGTTTGGTTTATTTGTTTATTTGAGCAGTTGAAGTTCTCCTCAAAAGGAGCGGGCCGAAGCAAAAGCTCATGAGCGCCCACCCCCGAAATCATTACAATAAAAAATAACATAATACAATAGTACAAAGGAACAAACTACAAGAGCACAGGGACACAACATGCACACACACACACAACGTACCTGTTTGTGATTTAACTTTACACTTCTTTAAACTTTTTTTGACACAGAGGATTTCATGCCCTCAACTCAACTAAGTTCGGGCCCAATTACTATGTGTTCCCGTCTTAAACACACCGGCTACATGAGACACAGAGCGGCGGCGTCGGGTCGCTTGGCCTCACGCGGCCTCTCCCCGGGCCTCGGTCCATTGTCTGACAGCGATCAAAGTGGGGCTTTCTCAAGACCGTTTCCCCCCCCAATTAAATATAGTAGCACATGAACACAGAAAGCTAATGTGCAGACGCGCCACTCATCATGGTGTATTAGTGTCCTTTTGGTAGATAATTAATGACTTTGCTTCAAATGATGTCGACATAATTTGTTGTTAAATTGTTCATCTTAAAAAACTAAATTTGGTCAGTCATTATCTCCAGCTGTCCCTGTGCGAAGGGAAGCGGAGAGACCCCGAGACGCCAGAGCTTATCGGCTTTGGTGGGCTGCCACGGCGAGGCCCCTGGTATCAGTGCCCATCCCTACTGCGGATTCAATCATTACATGGGCATGCAAATGGCGGGAGTAGGAAGCAGATTGTCAGCTCTACAGTCATGTCGGTATCACTTCTGCTCAACATTCTGAGTGTCGCTGCCAACAGACAATGATCCCGGCAGTTTTTGAATCCCCTCCAAAAACTAATTATTTCTTTCTTCCATCGCTGACTGTCTGCGAACATTTCGACAAAACCCTTCATTATTTTTGCTCGCAGAGAATGGTTGTTAGATATAAACTACCTGCGCTTCAGATGTGATTCGAAGCCTAACCGTCTCCAAACCTCAGCGGTCCACATCTGTGTTTACTCGTGTTTACGTGTTGTCATCAGAATTGTCTAAAGCTGCAGTTTTAATGAGGGACTCCATTAGAGCGATGCAGTCACATGACGTGGGGGAAGCGTCTGGGGGGAGGGAGAGCTGTCAGTCGTGTCTCTCGCACCTTACTCTTGTAATGAGAACAGATGTTTCCTAATGTACTGCGCTCCAGGCCAGAGTTTTTCCAACCATTGCTACTCGACGCTACACATTCGTGGGGAAAACAGTTCCACTGGTCGGTGTCTGGCCCGGGGACTGTGTGGAATGGAACTGTGGGGCCCGGTGGCATAGGTGCCTGGCCTGCTTGTCTGGGCGTGATCAATTAAAGAAGCACTGGATATGACGCAGGAACAAACGGCAGGTCCTTTTTCACGAGGAACTCTTCCAATGTTGTTTCTTGCTCCAGTTTTAGGGATTTTATGTGTTCATATGTTTTCCAAATTATTCAAAACAGACAAAAGAGCAGAACGAAACCGCTGCGCAGGTTTCCTCCAGGTACTCCAGTTTCCCTTACCACTAAAAACATGTACAATAGGCCAGAAAGAATGAGAGCGTGAGTGGATGGTGGTGATCCGAGGGGCCGATGGCACAGATTGACAGCCTTGCTTCCATAGGTCTACCCCAGGGGCAGCTGTGGCAGTAGCTTACCACCACGGATTATTATACTGACAATAACATTTTTGTTATAGTCTGTTTACTTTATTATTATTATTTACTGTTTACGCTTTTTGTCCCCACAAAGTCCTGGTAGTCATTGTATATTAGATACCACTGTTTACTATTTAATTGTTCACATTTTCTGCCTGAGTGTTTCTAAGAGCTGAATGTAAATGTATCCATTGTGAGATCAATAAAGGCTTATCTTATCTTATCTTCAATCAATCAATCAAATGTTCTTTACAAAGCGCTTTTTATACCGAAAGGTATCACAAAGTGCTTTACAGACAGATTACAACATTTAAAACAATACGCCCCGCATTATATATATATATATATATATATATATATATATATATAAATAATATCATTAGGACTAAATAAATAGATACGCTAAAAAGTGGGTCTCGAGCCTGCTCTTAAAAACATGAACGTTCTCTGTGGTCCTGAGCTCCTCCTCAGGAGGCGAGGGCCGTAATATTAGTCAACAGAAAGACTCACGGTGAGGCGTCTTTAATTAAGGAGACTTAACTTGGTTCAAAAAAGAAATGAGCAAGAATGATCTGAAGAAGGCAATGTCCGGAACGTTATCCTTTGATGAATAAATACCGTTGGACATCTAACTGAGTGTGTGATGCCGCTTTTTTGATTTTTGAAGATTGCCCTCAACATTATTTATTTTCGTTTTCTGCCAACTTTTTAGTGGAACAAAACCACATTTTGTTTGAGCCGTTTAAGATCAACATTGCATTTTCTAACCAACGAAGGTGTGTTTGAGATTATTACCAAATACCCGAAAAAAAACTAAAACACGAAACTCACAAAACTCAATGAATACTACCAAACCCTGCTGTGAGTTTGTTCCTGTAGGATTAAATGAATTTCCTTAAAAACCCTGAACTAAAAAGAATCTGCACGAAGGGGCTTCTTTCATGAATCTCGCGGCTTAGGGGCTCATCCTCGCTCACAGGACTGAAGCCTCCCCTAATGAAGGCACTTACACTGATAACATCACGTACCGTAACATGAGCAGGTTTGTAAATTTAATTATGGCACATTTGAGTGAAGAGCCGAGCCCACAGACATAAATCCCATTAAACATGAAATATCTCTGAAATCGCCTGGGAACCTCGGCCCCATTTCACTCAGCTGTGAACGACACGCGCCGCAATCCGCCGTAATGTCACCAAAAAACTGAAATAATTATACCTCGGTGCTCAGGGGGAAACCAACAAAAAGAGCACAGCATAATGGGACTGGTGCAAGTCTATTCATAGAGTGGTACAAGTAATTCAAAGCGCCTCAGTCTACAAGAAAACATAATCAATCATTATCAAATTAAAGTAAAAGCAAATGCACAGTTAAATAGAGCGGTCTTCAGCCCGCCTCACATCTTCAGGAAGACGGGTTATGGTTTCATTATTAGGATCCACATTAGCCACAGCAAAAGCTACTGCTATTCTTCCTGGGGTCAGTAATACAAAATACACAAAAATAAACACAGTCCTGGACTCACAATTACATAACTGACAGTTATTAAGGCTCATGTGAAAAATATGGACTGATATTTTTAAACAGGCAAGATAATAAAATCCAAGATAATACAATAAGAATCAAATCATCTTAGGCATACGATCTGTAAAGGTGCATTATGAAACTTTTTATGCCAAAAATAAAAATGTTATATTTCCTCGTAATTAACCTTTTTTATGACCACATGGCAGCGTGGGTGGTTGGGTGGTTAGCACCGGCGTCTTTACAGCTCAAGGATCAATTGTTTTGTAGGTTTTCTGGTGGGAGGGTCCGCCAGCAGAGAAAACCTTCATGTAACAGACCCAGGTTTTGGGCCTGTTGGGCAGATTATATGTTCCTTTAAAACAGGGAAATGAATGAGACAGGCGACAGGTGGAGTTTCTCAATGCCTCGCTTCTGCCATATTTATTAGTACAATGACATGTATCATAAACTTAGAACAACTGTTTCCATATGCAAAATCATATAAACACATTCACATGTCAGGATACCATCTGGAGCTTATATTACTCAAAAAGGAGCTTTCAATAAAACATACAAACACAAAATGGCGCCCGCGGCGTCGCCTTGTCTTAGCTTTTTTACGTCTTTCGCTCAAAACTCAACAATAAAACAGTGTTTATCGACTGATTTATAAAGACACGTTTAGCTGTGTTTCTTATAAGTACTTTCCGACCCATTTCTGTGGTTTATACTCGTTTACTAACCTGTAAAACAGGGAAATAAAGGAGACAGGCGACGTTTCTCAATGCCTCGCTTCTGCCATATTGAAGGAGGGCCTATGACATCACCATACCGTCTCAGGGAGTAATGTGCCACCTTCTGACATGAGTGTGTAACTACAACTAAAAGTTATTTCCCCAAATCAGTATTTCTCTTAAAACCCAAAACAACCTCAGATTTACCTCTGAAACATCCAATTATGATTTATAATTTCAATCAATATCAACCAACAAAAAAACAGTGGCATGATGGTCTTTTTGTGCATTACCATAAGGAGACGGCAAAATAGCATAAAGAGTTTGTAGCCATCGGTTCTATATACATGCCTTTCAGTCATGTGACTTTTGCTGTTATGGTGGCCATTTTGAATACCAAAGTAGAATTATGCTGAACAACAACATGTAACAGTATCTCTACTCAGGATGAAAATGAAAGACAATTGACAGATTGATTGACAGTGGCATTGTTGTGTACTCATAATCACTGCTCAAGAAGATAACAGTAAAAACACGGCCCCAGAGACGCACGTTTATGTGACGAAACCAGTGAGTCAGGGTTTAAGATGTTAGCATGCTGCCGGTTAGCATTTAGCTTCAACAGCTCACCTCTGCCCTCTGCAAGAGAAAGCCCTGAACCACAGACATCTAGCCTTGGATACAACATGTGACAGAGGTCAGAGCTGTTACTGTAGTATTTCCTCAGTGTTCACACATGTGTTTATCGTGTTGAAGCCATTGACAGCTGGTTGAATGAATGGCTTCAACACGATACACATCTATTGACAGTTGCTAACCGTTAGCATGCTAACGTCTTGAGCAGCATAAACACCGACTCAGACTGAGACTCTGTCGACATGACAAACTGTAAAAATCACAGAGAAAGGTTTTCTGTTTTCCACTTTGATGTGTTCATTTAGTCTTCAGAGTGAAGCAGCTCTTTAGTAAATCCTGCTGTAGCTCGACAGACAGAGCTGCTACGTTTGTGCCACATCTGCTGGTTATATCACATAAACGTGCGTGTTTTTACTGTTATCTTGAGCAATGACTATGAGTACGTAGAAAAACTCAAGGTCAATTAGTTTCATTTTCATCCTGAGTAGAGATGTTGTTACATGTTGTAGTACTGCATCGTTCTACTTTGGCATTCAAAATGGCCGCCGGAACTATGCGCGATGTCTTCGGAAACACATGTATAGACACTTATATACTTCCCTCCCCCTCGGCGAGGCGATGTCGTCTGTATCTGTTGCAACACGGTGAAAACGTAGGGGCTGATGCTTTTTTCAGGGAAGCGTCGCTTTACAACAGGAGAATCGGCGCTCGCCACTTGTCTCGTCCATGCCACATTGTGAGAGGGAAAAGCTTAATGACCAAACTCAATGGACAGACAACATGAGACACACCAGACTGGTATTGGCTCCTCGGACTTCTATTCCTGGACTCTGTCACGAGCCGGTCCCTAATTCGGCGATTATTAATTGACCGAATGAGTTTGACGCAGTCTGATAGATGAGCGGAACGCGGCAGAAGGCAGCTCTAATCACCGAGAGCCTAAGTGGATTCATTATGAGCGCGGCCCGACATGACACGCTCCCGCCGCGACCACCGCTCGCTCCCGCTATTGGTGCAATGCAGAGGCGAGAGGCCGAGGAGCTTTACTGGACATTTCCACGATGCGCTTCAATTTATGTTTTTTTACACAGCCCAACGTCACAAGTGCAGCGGCCTCACAGCGCTTTACAGAAATAGATTTGATCAAACTGGACATTTAGCAGAATGATGCAAGGTAATTGGTGACTTCGACTCCCAGACCCTCCACTCACCAAAGAATTAAAAACACTAAATAGAGAAACATGTACAAAGACTAGGCTAAACAGGGTGTGAACCAATGTACTTTATGTTACATAACAGGGATGCTCTTTAAACATGAACAGTTCGAACAGATCTCATTTGAGAAAAGAGACAGATCTTTTTTCTGCCCACATGCATTTAGTCATATTATTTTTTACCAATGTACACTAGGTGTGCCCTCTGGCTCTTTTCATTCCAAAAAATGTAGCTCCAGAGTAGTTTAAATGTGTCAAAATGAGAATAATATTATAAAGTTGCGGCGTTATGATTTAGTTGGGCATTTGACTCTGGCATCTTTAAATCATAATGAAAAATGAAAGTACCAAGATGACCCTGAGCAAAACTTTACCTACTCCAGTTGTTAACACTGTGTTTCCCCCATTAACATCAATGACAGCTTGGAGTCTTTTGTGGATGAGGTTCTTTATTTATCTGATGGTAAAGCTTCCCATTTTTCCTGTGAGAAAGCCTCCAGTTCCTATAAGTTCCTGGGCTGTTTTGCATGAACTGCACGTTTGAGCTCTCCCCACAGTGGTTCAGTGATGTTGAGGTCAGGAGACTGAGATGGAACTAACTGGACCTTCACTTTAGCCACATCAGCGAAACACCTCCATATTTCACAGTCGGTATAGTTTGTCACAAAAGACTCCAAGCTGTCATTGATGTTGAAGGGAGCAATACACAGTACACAGTATAAAAAACTGGGGTATGTAAACTTTTGCTCAGGGTCATTTAGGTACTTTCATGTTTCATTATGATTTAAAAATTGCAAACTCACCAAAAAATGGCTTCACACAACCACTAACTATGAGTGAAAAATACATCTTGTTTTGTTATCTTTCATATTCTTTGAAAAATGGTCAACAAAATCTAAAATTCTGCTTTTAAGCACAGCTGTATTTAGCCGTGACACAAAACCTAAATCCACTCCTGCTCATAACCCTGATGAAGTCTGTGTTTTGTTAGCCACAGTAGATTTACATCCAGCTCCCAAAGGTTTTACTCTTAAAAGGATTTTAAATGAACTGGTCCGTTCAAATAAAGGTTTAAAAACAAGGAAAATATCTCATGTTGATGCCGAAATGTACGTTTCCGTTCCCTAAACACCAAAGAGCACTTTTACGCCTTACAAAATCTTCCCGAGCACTTTAATATTTAATTTTTTTGAACCACTGTTGCTGAAATTGTTTGAACGATTTTAATTAGAAAGTTTGCCTCTGAACGATTACGTCTCCAAAAATATAGACCTGTCAGACTAGCTTCATGAAACACATAAAAAAAAGATGAGCAGATCCCGGAGAGTTGAACCCTTTAAAAGAGTCACAGACAAAATGAAAAATACAAAATCTCAGACGTATCAACAAAGTCCACAGCGAACACCGGGAAACCTCCGCATAAGCCTCTGTTTGGGGCAGATTCAGCTTTGCACAATTCTTAAAACAGAAGATCGTCCCCCAGGTCAGGAAGTGTTTGCCTCTCTGAATATGAAGCACGCTGACTTGTAGCCTCCGCTCCCCTTCACGCAGACAGAGCTGAGATAGGCCGGTCCCGGAGCAGGGCCTGTGTGTTTGAACTGTGTAAACTCAGTGCTGTTCTCTGCGTAAAACCCCACGGCGTTTTGCTTCTCCGCAGCCAAACCGAGGCGGTGAAATGGGCAGATCTGAAGGGTCCACCAGAGCTTTTGTCAACATTTGTATGAAAATAATTTTTGTATTCGCACAAAATGATGAATCACCCACATTGCTTCTTACATCATCCACCCCCCACACCAAACATGTCCTCACTCAACGAATCAACAGTTTTGGATGCCGAGCACCCTCGCTTACTGTGTGGTCTGATGTTAAGGTGTGAAATACCAACTTGACACGGCAGCCAGTGGAAGCACATGCACCTCTACGGGTCAATAAGGACCTATCCTTTCCTAAAGAACGTTTGGGTGGGGGCCAGGTCAAACGTTGTGGTAGAAGTTGTCTTTAAATCAAGGGTGCCCAAAGTGGACAAAAGGAACAAAGCTCAAAAGCAATTTATCCATCAAGGAACTCCACATATATAGTTTTAATTGCTTCATAGATCACAGAAAGCATTTGTGTCAGGCCTACATAGCTCTCACTGTTACTTGATAAATGACACTTACTAAATGTCAATTGTGCACTGACTGATCCATGAGTAAGTCTCTCGTACCGTCCTGTAACATGTGAGGGAGGGGGAGATCGATCCATGATGTCTGACACCGCGTCAAACCACAGCGGGGACGGGGAGAATACGCAAACCCCACACATGAAGGTCCCACACCCTGCCCCCGGAATCAAACCCGGGACCTTCTTGCTGAAGTCAGCCTCTGCGCCGCCATTTACTTGAGTTGGCAAGAAAGGGGAGTTTGATTTTTACTCAGCGCCTCCAATGAACCGGTCAATTATAATCCGATAGAGTCCTCCATCTAAAGCACAACGCAAGAATTCCACAAAATCAATCGTTGCAGAAACAAAACAAGAGCAGCACAGTGTAATGAATTCCACAAATGAAAATAAAAAGGTTATGCATGAATATCTCTAAGCAGAATTTTGGCAATGACTTTTTTGTATGTGACTTTGTACAATATCAAAAAACACTAACAGTTTTGTTCAAGCATTTGCCGTGAACAAATATTGAACAAATCGTTTATGGTTGACAGTGATCCTAACCCACTGAGAAGTAAGGCTTTTATTTGTCACAGATGTTGGGTTTGTCCCGAGCGCGCCGCCACTGTGGGCCAACCTGACCAGCATGTTTTTGGAGGTAGGAGAAACTGGAGTACTGCCTTCAGTGTTCCTCTGAAAGAGTGCACCCCCTCCTGGGTTTGTCCCTCCTTCAGAGCGTGGTGTCCTGCACTGGTAAGCTATTGCACCTTCTCTTCCTCCTCTCGCTCGTTCTTACCTTTGTCCTCCTCTTTGTCCAAATTCTCCGGTGAATGTACATTAGCCAGAACAATAGGGATAGAAGATTTGTGATGTTTTTTTTTGCGAGTCTTGCCTGGATACCTCCTTGTTTGTGCCTCTTTTGTTTCCTGTAGCGCCTCTTATGACACCTCCACTGTGCTGCAGGTGCTCTTCATACACTCTGCACTGGCTCCCTATCAAATTTCAAATTGAATTTAAAAATTTTAGTTTGGAATTTTAAAGTCTTGCATAGTCAGGCTCCCAAGGATGTGTCTGACCTACTGTACCCTCACTCTTCTGGTGGCACCCTTTGGTCCTCGGGCCAGAATCTCCTCACTGTCCCAAGGACCCACTTTAAAACCAGAGGAGACTTGTCCTTTGAAGCTGTTGCTCCTAAATTGTGGAATGACCTTCCTCTGTCGCTACATATACAGTAGCTGACTCTGTTGATTCTTCCAAAAAGCAGCTGAAGACATGACTGTTCAGACGAGCTTTTAGTTGACAAGGCTGTAAGTCTTCTTCTTTTTCTTCTACTTCAGTGTTTCAGAAGAAGAAATCTGTGGATTTGTAGGTCTCAAAGACCTTTCGATCATCAGCTGTTTGAACATTTCCATTACTGTGTATAACACAGTAAAAATGTATGTTTGCATGATTTTGTTATAAACATGACCAACTCTTCAGTTCGGGTGCTTCAACTTCTAATAAACTCATGGGTTCAACAAAGCTCTATTTGAAACTTTGAGATTTTTCATTTACATTTGAAGCAGAATAATGTGGAGCTGTTCAACATCCATGATTCAAAAAGCAAATATGGCCTAAGGAAAGGAAAGACGTAAAGCTCTTCCAGTGTCTGTAATGAAGAGTAATAATAAATCCACTGCTACACTGCAGGCATGGGGACCGCTGTGTTTGACATGCGAAAGGAGGCTTAATTAATTAATATGACGTGAATGAGCCTGAGGACTTACAAGAAACTATCTGCGGCTGCGGCGGGCCACAGAAAACGATCTTTTTACTTTTTCCATTCAGTTATAGCTTCTCAATATTTCTTGAGCAACTACAGCCCGAATATTTACCTTTCTTTTCTCATTTTCTGGGTTTTTCCAATATCGAGTAATCCTTATATTTTCAAATAAAGCAGGATTGTGGATACTCGCTTTCTGTGCAACGGTTGTTTTTGTCCCTTCATTGCAAAAAGTGATCTCAAAATAATATATTTATATATAATATAATAAGTGCATATTTCCTTTGAATAAGACTTTTTTTACTCAAGTGCAAAATACTTATTCCACCGGCACATTTATTTTAATTTTTTTACATGGCAAGTCAAAATTATTCAAACTTAAGTATTTTTAATTAATTTTAACTATCAATTGATATGTTTTAGGATGACATTTGGTCACCCTGCCAATGGGAAAATCCGCAACTACTATTATTATTCGTTTATTTGATATGGACATAACAACTGCATTGGACAAACCAGATACATTGTTTTTTGTGTTATAGCAAAACTGCTAATTTGCAACACTTGTACTAACTCTCAATAATTCATTTTTAGAGTCTTGCTCATTCTTGCAAGACTCACATTTAACCATGGCATAAGCTCCAAAACAAATTACTCATGGGAATGCAGGGAAATCATGTGTTGTCTCATCATTTCTTTTGACATATCAGGATTAATACAGGCACGAAGCAAGTCTTTAATGCCCACATACTGTATTTTAATGCCACAAACGCAGGGAAAGAGAAGGTGCCTATTTCATTCTTTACGATTTGGAGTTGCCTGGCCCTGCCATACTATTCCCTGTCCATTCCACACAGGGAAGTTAGTTTAGTAATTGAGTAATCGGAGCAGTTTGCAGGGGCGGCGTCCATGCAAACCTACGTAACCTTCTTCTCAGACCTCCTTTAGTGCAGAAAAGAAGTGGCTGTGGTTTACCAGGTTATCAAAGCAGGAACAAGAACTGGACAAAACGGGCAACTTCTTAGCAAAAAAAAAAACCTGGTCAATTTTAGCCAAAACTGCGGCTGAATAGATTTGACACCATAATCCTGGTATGTTCGGTGAACTTAAACAGTAAACATTGTCAAGCAATGTCATCATTTTCCAATAAAAGTAGTTTTAATGCCAGTTTTAAACCAATTGAATGCTTTGTAATGACATTTAAGGTCTTCATTTTGGCACAATGCATTTACTGTCATAGTGGCACTTATTGTGGATTCCCCCAAAGTTCGGTGGTTTGATCCGTGTTCTGAGTCTTGTGCTGTTATTCTTGGTGAAGACGCACAAAAAACAAACGAAGACACAGAAAAGTGCGAAGGAGATTTTTCTCAGTCTTGACGTCATGTTCTATATTTAGATAAGGGTCCACTTGAAGCCTAATGTCTGACCTTTAGTTTGATGAGTGCTTGTTGAATGTAATGAACATATGAAGTGCGACAAAGGCGTTTTGTTGAGGGCTCCAGTCTTTGATAAAGAGTCACTCAAAATGGCGGCCCTCCCTCTCCTGCATAGAGCCACTCCACTGAAGAGGCACAGTCTGATGGGAATGGGTAATTACTGTGGGACCAGCTTCATATACCAGCACCGTTGACTACACGTGTACTTCTATGGAGAGAGCTTGCAAACAGTGCTATATATATATAAGAAAATAGAAATGAGGACACATATCGAGAGCTTCTGCATTTTGACACTCAATTGTGCTACTGAAGAAAGGTATTCCAAGATTATAATAGAGTGAGGTGTGCTGAATAGTTTCAGCGGTTCTGTTTACTTGGCCAGACTGTTCAAAAGCAGCGTCTGGGACTCCGCTCTCGGCCAATGACTTATCTAAACACAGACGCACAGTCAAAGACTCTCACATCACATATTGCTTTGAATGACCCTTAATAACTCTTCTCCTTTGTGATAAAGAGTTGCATTGTTCGGCAGAAGAAGACGACGCCGCCTCTCAATCAACGGTGTTATTTCTTTTCATATTTTGCACTTGGGTGAGCCGCCATGTTGGATGGTCCACACAATCTATGACGTTTTTGTCACAAAAATATAAGGACACAAGGAGTCATAATTCAACACGAATGCGCGGCAACTCTTTCAGTCAATGTACGTTTGGAACGGGACAACAAACTTTAGATGGACGGCAACAAGAAGAATATCCTCTCAGAGAACATGAAGCATCAACATCTGTGCAGGTACATTCTTGTCAAGTACCTTTAAGAATCTTTTTTACGAGCGGGTAATTCTGTATGTGATTGAATCTGCTTTTGTACGGAAACGAAAAGCTGGAGTTGCTGCAAAAGCAGGAAATGTAAGCAGGACCAGAACTCAAAGGTTTAACAAATGTATTTGTTCCAGAAACGGGGGTAAGGCCAGTGGAGCAGGTATAGGCACCGGGCGGAGTCTGAGCTGAGGCTGGAGTCTTCTGAAAGGCAGAGGGGAGACAGACAGGGATCATGACAGGAGTGGATGGTTGGCCAGGCGAGTATTGTGGAGTAGATCAATGGTTCTCAACTGGGATGCTGTCAGGACCCACCATAATCCTGGGTTTACAAGTCAAGACCCAAATAAGAATTTAATTTCTTATATTTCGTGTAAAGTACTATATTTTTCCCACAAAGTAATGTCGAATAAATGTTAAATAAACCTGTAAAGCTGAAATCATGACCAAAACTACGAGTGCACTGACTCAGAATTGTTTTTTTTGCCATGGTTATGAACAGGTTCACAACTAGGATTTTTTTTTACAGTCGATGGTGCAACAAGAAACATAAAACATATAACTTTAGATATAAAGACTTTAAACTATAAGGCTATAAGACTATAAGGGCATGTGTAAGAAGATTACATTTAAACTATGATAAATACAACAACAACGTTTTGACATAGAACAACAGCGTGAGTGTATTTACAGATGTGCAGGTGCATATGAGTGTGGACAGACCACACAGTGCAATAGAGCAGATTACATCCATGAGTCTGTGACTGAGCTACAGAGACTTGTTATTGTTCATGAGTCTGATGGCGGAGGGGAAAAAACTGTTCAAGTGGCGGGAGGTCTGGGTCTGGATAGACCGTAGCCTCCTGCCTGAGGGGAGAGGGGTGAATAGTCCGTGTCCAGGGTGAGAAGGGTCAGCTGTGATCCGACCCACACGCCTCCGGGTCCTGGAGAGATGGGAGCTCACAGCCAATCACCCTCTCAGCAGCAGCACAATGCGCTGCAGTCGATGCTTGACCCGGTCGCCGGGGAACCACACGGTGGAACACAGTGCCCTCATAATAGAAAGAATCTTCTTTGCCAGTGCACATGAAAGCAGCCGTACACTGAGTGACTATATGTGGTTCTGTAGCTTTGGGATCCACCTTTAACATATTGTGACAAGACACAGACAAAATCAACCAAGCAAAATAACACTTAGCAGTTTGACCTTGTTCCAGCTAAGGATAACACGCACTCCCTCACTCAGCATGGTTGCTTCATGTAACCATGAGGCTGGTAAATGCAGCTCTACGATATAATAAACCGCACAGTCAGAATGTTTTCCACAATGGTCTATAATTGGCTGCATATCGCGGCGTCTTCACAGAAACTTCCACCAAAAAGGAAACCTACTCCAATTAAACCAGCCAGATGCTCGGCCCATTCAGACCGACAATAACTCGTGTTGAATAAATAAATATTACGCAATCAAAATGCTAATTCTCGTCTCTGGCCGGAGCCAATTCCTGTGATTAATCTCATTGGTTTCTCTGTTTTGGTTCAATGCGTCGGTGGCTAACAATCGGGCAACGACCCTTTTGCGACGTGTCCGGAAACATTTTATTACCGGCTCCAGATCCAAACCCTCTATTTCCCAAAGGCTAATAAGCACTTGGCCCCGAAAAGATGGCGGCGTTCTTTTTACGGCTGTTTATACATTTATCTAGCGCGGCATCAGTGGCCAGTGGAGTTATTGTTGTGCCCAAGACGTTTCATTGGTTTCCTACAGTTGGTGCAGTGAATATAAATCAGGGGTAAAGTCGCAAAACTATACACCGGTTCTTTCAAAACATGTCGGATATTATTCAAGTAGGCCGGGAGGTGAGAGAGTATTCATTAATATGTGATTACAAATAATAATTGGACTATATGGGTCATCAACGTCATGGACGACCCGACCAAGGCTGATCTGACCCAACCCTTCAACTCAAAGCGTTAACTAGCTCATGAATGGTTTAAAAGAAGATTAAATTGAATCAAATTGTCACAATATAGTACATAAACATGCAATAACATCAGAGCTTGAGCTAAAGTATACAAGTATTAAATATATAAATATCAATCTGAGGCATTAGTATAAAAGTATAAACTATCAACTGGCCGCGACTCCGAAAATCACTCGGGACTCCCTTCTATAAATGTAATTAGCACTGATAATAATTAAAGGTGCAAAACATTTGAAATCTGGTTTAATGATGTTAGTTTACTTACTATATTTTGATATTTGGCATAATAATATTGTTCATCCAATTACACAATGGAGATCATGTTTTTCACTCAAACGTGGCTGTAAATACTGTTGAAGTGGTGCTAGCCCGCAGTTAGCTTTGACTGTTAGCTTCTTCTTCGTGATTCCATTAGTGTGTATTGGTGACTCCGACCCGGTGGCAAGGAATTTCCAATTGTGGTTTTCTGGCTAGAGACTCCTGGGGGAGATGAAAGACCCCCGATCATCCCATTAACACTTGTATTACCCCCAGAGGGACTACGGAACGGATTTATTAAGGTAAGCAAGTTATTTAGTTCTGCTTTAAATAGGTTATGTCCCCATCCAAGTCAATTCTGCAAAAAAAGCATTTTCTGTGTCGAGCTGCTCATCAGGAGCATGTTTTCTTTTGACCAAAGCACAATAATGTTACGCAGTGTGCCTTTAAACAAATAGGCTACAGTTATTTTTTTTTATTTTTTTTTAAACGCTTAACTAATCACGTTTTATTAGTTTTTCAAATGGTGACAGGACTAGAAAACAGTGCATTATGAAACACCGAAGAGGCACCAAGAGCCCCCCACACCTGCAGCACAGTGGAGGCGTCACAAGAGGCGCTACAGGAAACAAAAAAAAAGGGACAAACGAGGAGGTATCCGGGCAAGACTCGCAGCTAAGCCACACAAATCTTCTATCCCTTCTACTGTTCTGACTAATGTACGTTCACTGGAGAATAGGATGGCTCATATTTGTTCCGCTCTCCCCAGAAGATGGTGAAAGACTGTTGTGGAGCGGAGGGAGCAGCGCAGGAAGAGGAGGTGGAGGAGCTGACCAGTGTGGGACAGGAGGTGGTGCACCGTTTCAGAGGAACACTAAAGGCAGCACTCCGGTTTCCCCTAACTCCGCCGTGTTCGGTCGCAGCAGCTCAGGACTGACCCAACATCTGAACGCAGTATAGTTGAACCACCGACCAATGACAAATAAAGCATTTACGTACTTACTTAAAGAATGCAAAATATAAAACAAAAAACAGGATGCGTTTTCCTCGTCTCCAAGCCTTTGTCCTAACCTGTATTCCCCTAAACCTCATCTCCCTGGATCCACCTGCAACATTACTCAAAGAAAAGTCAAATAAATGGCCTCATATCATTTGAAACGTTACCCGAGTAAATGCAAATGGTTTCCACACAGCAATAAAAAATAATGAATTTGAAAGAGGCGGTAAATAATGCGTTTTAGGATCAAGGAGAGGTAATAAAGGTGAAACTAAATTGAGTCGCTAAAGTGGTATTTTGTTGACTGCGGTGAAGGGAACGCAGGAGAGAGAGAGGCCTTGACTGTGTTATAAAAGGAATGGAAAAGTTTAGAGGTTCAAAAAGGATCCTTCAGAAGGCAAAGCGTACTGTGCTCGGCTGTTAAATGTGTTACACCATTTAGGATTAGAGACTTTGTGCTCGTCAGGAAAAAAGGGCCCTCTGCAGTTGACAAATTCTCTGATGCCAAGATGGAGGGTGATCTGTCAGGAGTGTATGCAGAAGTGCGAAGAAGACAAAGTACGAAGCTACTTTCTACGTGGACCAAATCTACACTTATTACTGATTAAAAATGACACTACTGTCTAAACAGTGGCATTCCGTACCTCATCAGACCTTCAAGAGTCACTGGACTTTCTTTATTATAGGCACTCATAGGAACAACTCATTTTGGAACTGCTGCTGGGAAATTTGGTACGCGTTTGTATTGTCATTTTATGGTTAATAAGATCTGGCAACCCAAAGCATGGGCCTCATCCTGCTCTTTGATTGGACTATCAGAGAACCAAACCCAAACAATATGTAAATATAAGCGACCTCTACATCAGGGGTGAGCAAGTTTACTTGGTGGGGGTAAATCTTCATCGGGCCGGACCCGACGAAGTAAAGCCTCGCTTTCTTTCTACAAATGCCTGTGTTGTACATAATATTTGACCTAAATGGGTGTTTTAAGGAATTGACTTGGTATTTCTAGAGAACCTATACAGGCATTTGATCTTTGTCAATATATTCCTCAAAATCATCATGATGTTTTGGCCGCGGGGCCTGACGTTGCCTACCCTTGTTCTATATCATGTGCAATGTGAGTGTGGACAAAGCAAACTTATTAACAGTAAAAGCAAGACTTTGATTTGAAAATATTTACTTCATATATGGGGACACAAAAAGGCAATGTTTTGAAAAATGTCACAACCTGTTCGCTGTAAATACTGTTTAAGTGGCGCTAGCCCACAGTTAGCTTTGCCCGTTAGCCCGTTAGCTTCTTCTTCGTGATTCCATTAGTGTGTATTGGTGACTCCGACCCGGTGGCAGGGAGGTTCCAATTGTGGTTTTCTGGCCAGAGACACCAGGGGGAGATGAAAGACCCCCCAATCATCCCATTAACACTTGTATTACCCCCAGAGGGACTACGGAGAGGATTTATTAAGGTAAACAAGTTACTTAGCGCTGCTTTAACAGTAAAAGCAAGTCTTTGATTTGAAAATATATACTTCATATATGGGGACACAGAAAGGCAATGTTTATGAAATGTTTTCAAAAATGTCACAACCTGTTACAGTATCTAAATGGTAAACGGTCTCAACTTATAAAGCGCTTTACAGCAAGGAACCAGTCACCCATTCACACTCACATTCATACACCAGTGTACGCAGACACTGGGGGCAAGGTGGGTGAAGTGTCTTGCCCAAGGACACGACGACAGTTCAGGAGCTGGGATTCCCCCGACCTTCTGATCATGAGAAGACCCGCTCTACCAACTGTCACACAGATATTGAAACTGAATTCTCCCCCTCAAAGCCAATGTAATTTCAGCTATTTTTCGGATATTAACTGTACCTTTCTCGGAGCATGAGTCATCAGCCTTCCCCATTGTCACCACTTGCTATTCTTCCTCAGTCCCAGACATATTTAACCATTCTTAATAAAAATACATCAGCACCTCCGCCTTGGCACGACGCAAAGCAATTCACTCTTTTTCGGATGATTTTGCGTGTCCAATTTGGCTGCGATTGTATTGCATTTCACATCAGCTAATCTCATCGCGTCTGATTTATAACCAACGGCAGCCGTGTTTAACGTTTCTCTCCGGGGACATTTGAGGCGCGGCGGTATTTTTAGGTTTTTTTATTAACTGAAAATCAAGAAATATGGTCTTTCCAAAAAAGCGGATTTTGTTCATATGAAGTCTGATGCGAAGGCAGAATAGTAACTTACTGAATCTAGTGCACGGAAACTTTTGAAACTTCTGCATTTGACTTATTCTTCAATGGCGCTTGAGAAACCTGGAAAACTCATCTGGCTTATTGTGCAAATAATAGGTTTGGAGAACCCATGAAAAGCATCCAGACACTAGGAGAACAGAACAATGGGCGAGGAACGCATTCCTGCAATACCACCCCCTGGTGGCCAGGGGTCGACTCCAAAAGAAACTTTGTAAAATGGATTCTAATGGACACCTTCCTTGCATTGCTTAAAGGAATATGCCACCGTTTTTACATACGGAGATATGTTCTTACCTGAGCTTAGACGAGTTCATCTGTACCTGTCTGGTCTACACGTGTGCCTTCAGTAACGTAAACAAAGCACAGCCGGCGTTAGCATTTAGCCGATAGCATTTAGCCTCTTCTCCTCTATAGCTCCAAACGAGGTGAAGATAGAAGCTGCCAAACTCTTCCACGTTTTCCCTATTTGAATATGGTTACGTGAAGTGTTACACTATAAAGTATAATTACACAAAATTAAACAATGTGGATTTTCTAAGCGGATAAAAAGGGGAACTATATTGTAAGGCGTAATAATTCGGCATCTGTGATATCTTGACTTTACTGTGTGGATTCCGAATTACTCCTGGTATAATTACGCCTTACAATATAGTTCCCCTTTTTATCCGCTTAGAAAATCCACATTGTTTAATTTTGTGTAATTATACTTTATAGTGTAACACTTCACGTAACCATATTTAAATAGGGAAAACGCGGAATAGTTTGGCAGCTTCTATCTTCACCTCGTTTGAAGGTATAGAGGAGAAGAGAGAGGCTAAATGCTAACGCTGTCTGTGCTGTGTTTACGTTATGGAAGGCACACGTGGAGACCAGACAGGTACAGATGAACTCGTCACAGCCAAGGTAAGAACATATCTCACACTGAAAAAACGGTGGCCTATTCTTTTAAAGCCTGGTAAAAGAGTTTTTACCAAAAAAATCGCTATGACCGATGGGACAACGATGGCAAAGGTATCATCATTTTAACCAAGCTGGTATTTGTGCTGTAGGATTAAAACGTTTAAACCGGAGACCGACAGGCCCAGGAACATGTGGAGGCTTGTAGCTGGTCCACTTCTCGCCCTTTTGTCCTTTTTTGGTACATGCTCTGTAGGAGGAGATTGAGCAGCCATCATGGATTTTCTCTCGAAGGGAGTAATTAGTGTAAATGGGGAGGAATACAGTCTATGGACAAACAAATAGAGACATAGTCAATGAATCGAACCATGGACTTTGCTGCAATGTAGGGATGGACAATGCAAGTCTTTCTTAATTAAAGGAGATATGTAATATAATAACTTGTATGTTTTGTTTGGAAAGTTTAGCCTTAGAAATATTTTAGTTTTTAATAATCCTATCCACTTTGTTCACGTCGTTGTCTCCTCTTTACCAATGGAACACAAACTGTCCTCCACATTTTTTAAGCCAATTGAAAATAGATTTTGTGTACCAAAATATCCCCACGAATGCAACTTATGTTACAACCAACCCAAGTCTGCCCTAACTGTGGACAGCCAGGCACCAGGACGGACGACATCAAAAGCAAGAAGACCATTCTGTAAAATTTGGCTGAGGGGTAAAAATAAATAAAAATAAGCCCTCACTGAGCAAAACAAATCTGATTTTCGGATTCAGCACATTCAACATTGTCCCAAAACAAAACTTAAACTTCTGAGCCATTCTACGCTCAAAGTGTGTTCCTCACGGTGATAGCATGATGTGAAAGTTTGTCTTCACTGTTCTATCATGCCCAATGCTGCCCGCAGAGGGCGCTCCAGGCCCACCCAAAAACCTTCCCAGTAGCGCAGTCAGTTCTCTTATGTTTCGCCTTTTGAAATGTAAAATGATAACGCTGATGTACCCGAAATAATGTTCCATGATTTAAGAAAGTGTCAGAACAGGGTGAAGAGCGAAGAGACACGATTTCAAACTCATGAAGGACAAAGCAAACAAGCCGGTCTCGGATTAGCCCATCTGCCACCAAGGAAATCACAACTGAATGTGCACATGTTGCTATAATTAATATTTTGCTAAAGTTAGTCTCTGAACTAATTTGTTTGAGTAGAATGTCTCCCGCTCTAAGCCGCTTGTAAAATGCAGATGTTTTTTTCCCCCCTGCTTTAAAATTCCTTATAAAGAAATGATCAAAGCTCTCTGCATGGACCAGCTTCAACACGCCTGCTAATCCCCAAATGCAATAAGAATCCCGCGCCCAGATTTCCTTGTAAAACGTACTTGTGATTTTGTCTATCAACCCGTTGTGTTTTATTGCTAACGCGGACATGCTAACGACCCGGGCCACCGCCGCAGAACCAACGATAACGGACCAAAGTGAGCCGTAATGGATGGGTGGCCGCTCTGGGTGATTAGGCTAATGTGTTTTTAATTGGCAGGAGGAGGGCGCTTTTGTTAAGGTTTGCACATTCAGCCGCGCGGCGTTCGGGAGGCGCCGGCCCTTTAACGAACGCTGGGAAAAGGACACGATGTGTGCAGCCGCGCTCATCACTCCCCTGGACTCCGCAAAGCCATTATTCCTAATGAGCCTTTTGTTAGATAGATGTCAGCGAGTCATTATTTTTAACCTGAAAATGCATTTTCCTCCTGCTTCTGAAATCATGTGCGCTGTTTGTTTTACCCGCACTCCATAAACATTATCTGTGAGTGCAGCAATTTCTTCCTTTATGACGGGCTAATGGTGTTTCCTGAAACACCTGAAGTCGGTGATTTAAAACTTCAGAGTTATGTAACTAGCACTGGCTCAAAGGTTGAAAAATACTGTAGCAATGTGGTTTTACCTCATTATTTAAAAGAAAGGCACAAGTTGGAAGCTCATTTATTAGCCATTGTCAAAGTCAAGTTCGATTTATTTTGTTAAAGTGCAAAATCGACTTTATTGAGCTTTAAATGAATAGGCCACCATTTTTACATACTGAGATATGTTCTTACCTTAGCTTTGACGAGTTCATCTGTGCCTGTCTGGTCTCCACGTGTGCCTTCAGTAACGTAAACACAGCACAGACGGCGTTAGCATTTAGCCGTTAGCATTTAGCCTCTCTCTTCTCCTCTATAGCTCCAAACGAGGTGAAGATAGAAGCCACCAAACCCTTCCACGTTTTCCCTATTTAAATATGGTTACGTGAAGTGTTACACTGTGGATTTTCTAAGCGGATAAACAAGGGAACTATATTTAAAGGCGTAATAATACCAGGAGTAATTCAGCATCTGTGATATCTTCACTTTACTGTGCGGATGCCGAATTACCCCTGGTATTATTACGCCTTACAATATAGTTCCCGTTTATCCGCTTAGAAAATCCACATTGAATAATTTTGTGTAATTATACTTTATGGTGCAACACTTCACGTGACCATATTTTAAATAGGGAAACCGTGGAAGAGTTTGGAAGCTTCTATCTTCACCTCGTTTGGAGCTATAGAGAAGAGAGAGGCTAAATGCTAACGGCTAAATGCTAACGCCGTCTGTGCCGTGTTTATGTTATGGAAGGCTCACGTGGAGACCAGACAGGGACTAATGAACTCGTCAAAGCTCAGGTAAGAACATATCTCAGTATGTAAAAACGGTGGCCTATAGAGCTCCGGGAGCTGACGTCACGCAATCCCAGAATCCTACCGTGCGCCATTTTGGCAGTAGTGGTCGTAAACAAACCAATCGGCTAACCTACATTGTTCCCGTTTTTTACGATGGTAGACTCGTGTTGTGCCCCTGGATGCACAAACCACAGAGGGCAAGGTAAAGGGAGAGCATTTTATCGCATCCCTAAAGATCCAGCTCGAAGGGAAAAATGGATTTCTGCGATTAAACGAGCTCAAAGTGTGCTGAAGAAAACGGAGCGTTGGACCCCGGCACCCAATGGATTCCGCTTGTGCAGTGACCATTTCATATCGGGTAAGTTTTCACGAACAAATAATTCAACGCTATATTATTTGAATGTTAGCTTTTTCAGTAAAGATTTATGTCCACCATTTGTTTATGGTAATGGCAGAGATAATGCTTCTCCGTGGAAGCTAACTGAAACCAATCTGACTTTTTGTTTTACCCAAAAGCTGAGTGAGTGATATGATTTTCTACTTTGGCATAGTCCAAACATCACACATTATCCAGTACAGTACAATGATTAGTAAATTCTACCGTTTGTCAATGACATTGTATTGTATTCTTGAATGAATTCTTACTAATTGTGCGTTGTGTGCCCAAGGTAAAAAGAGTGAGAATCCGCTTTCACCCGACTACATACCATCAATTTTCAAGCATGTGCCGTCACCAATAAAGAAGAGAGGAAAGCTGCTTGTGGACAGATTTAACAGAAGACAAGCATCAAAAAGAAGACGATTACAGCGAGAAATTCCTGCTGCTGGATCATCGTTCATCACAGACGGTACCAGACCAGAAAATGCCCCTGACCCTTCTGCTGGACCCTCTATCAGAGACTATACCGAACAAGAAAATGACTCCCATTCTTTGGATGATTCTGACATTGGACCTACATGTGAGAATGACAAGTGTAAAACACAAATTAATTCACTGAAGTTGGAGGTTCAAGCTTTAAGAGCTGAAAATCAGTTACTGAAAGAAAACATTTCTAAAACTGAACTTACTGAATCTGCTCTTCAAAACAATGATAAACAAGTACTTCTGCTGACTGGACTGCCAACATTTTCTATTCTGATGGCACTTTTTAATGTTGTTTCACCACACCTTAAAATGAAATCAGCCTTTACACTATTTCAACAGTTTGTGTTGACATTAATCAAACTACGAATGAATTTAAGCTTTGACTTTCTGGCCTTCTATTTCGGTGTTGATTCCACCACAGTTTCAAAAGTGTTCAAGCACTGTATTAGTGTAATGTACTGTCGATTAGTTCCAAGTCTTATTGTCTGGCCTGACAAGAGAGATTTTAAGAAAAACTCTTCCAAATGCATTCCGTAACAAACATTTTGAAAAAACTATTTGTATTATTGACTGCTTTGAAATATTTATAGAAAAGCCAGGTAACCTATTAGCCAGTGCCCAGTGTTATTCAACATACAAATCACATCACACTATGAAATATCTGATTGGTATTAGCCCACAAGGATCGATTTGTTTCATTTCTAATGGGTGGGGGGGTCGTACAAGTGACAAGTTTATCACAGAAAATAGTAACTTTTTATCACATTTACTTCCAGGAGACCTAGTTTTGGCAGACAGGGGCTTTAATGTTAAGCAGTCTATTCAAGCTTTCCAAGCTGACTTAAAGATTCCGGCATTTACACGTGGGAAAAAGCAGTTGGATCCCTTTGACCTTGAGAGCACCCGAAGCTTGGCATCTCTCAGGATACACATTGAAAGGGTCATAGGAGTTGTTCGTCAAAAATATACTTTATTGCAAAGCACAGTACCCATTACATTTACTGACATAGACGAAGAAAATGATGTCATGTATCTTGATAAAATTGTGAAAATAAGTTGTGCTCTAACGAACGCATGTGGATCAGTTGTATCAGCTCTGTAGGGCTGCATCTTTCTGAACAAATATCTAATTTTTTTTTTCTTTGCAAGTGATTAACATTTGATAAGCATTAACATCAGTGATTACTGAAATATGAACTGTTAAAAATAATGAAAGAATTCAATGCGTTCAAGAACTTGTTTGTTTTATTTGGTTGTTTGCAGAAAATATTGTTTGACTATTTGCAGTCTTTGTGTTTTTTGCAACCCTTTGAATTGTGATTTTGAATAACTGCTGATTATGGGTTGTTCGTGTAATAAACACTTATCGGCTTAACTCTTCTTTTGTGACTTAATTTTCCTACAGGTGGGACAAATCCACTGTTTAGGCACCCTTTTGATTCCCAGACAGGTTTGATGAAACTTCTTTACAGAACAAAATCCAGAAAGACAGACCAACATGCTATCAGATTCTGCCTCGCGACAATAGCACCACTGCTGACCATTATCACACAAAACTTTAGGTGCAGAGAAAATCTTGGCAAGTAACTCCGGAAGGACACATTTTTTAAAGAATTCTTCAGCAATCTGTAATTCTTTTTGAACAAAAACTTCATCTAGTTTGATCCGCTCAACAAATGGTGAAGAGTCTTTTTCAGTCCATAGGATAAAGTCACAGTATGATTTGCCAGTCACAAAAATTTGCATTTGAACTTGATAAAAATAAGCATGGTCACGTTTCAGTCTTAAGCTACTATTTGGATTGTTTTCCAGACAAAACCCTGTGATACTATTTGCAACATCAGCAAGAGTTGCACCTTTAGCACAAAATGGACACTTGATTTCGATAACACCAGTACCACAACAGCGGCAAGAGACGAAGCCATCTGGTGACGCTCCAATGAATGGATGAGTAGTTGAGATTGTAAACCCAGCCTTTTCGACCAGAACGTCAGAATGCGTGAGACGATGTTGGTTTTCATAGTGTTGTCTTGCTGCAGCTTCATGCTTACAGCCCCATCTACAATAGGAAAAAAAACATGTTCAATATCAGATAAACTTATTTACAGCAACATTCATATCCTAAACACATAATTGCATAATACAGAAAATACCTTGTTGCCTCATTTGAAAAACTGTACGACTGTGGATAACATATTTTTTTAATCAGAGATACTGAAGGCTTCGTGATGTCTGTTTTAGTTGCTGCTCTGAATGTGGATGCAGTAATTCTACCTGCTCTCTGTTCAAACCAAATTTTTGACTTTGACTGATCTTGTGTCTCCTTCTCAACAATTTCACTCTGAAAATACAAAAAAATCATCACTAAATAAATAACACATTTGATTATCACTATGTAAATACAGATAACAAAACTACCTCACCTGCTCTTTACTCACTGACAACTGCTCAAACAAACTATCCACTCTTTCCTGAAGCTCATCTCTACTCACATCTCTCATTTCTTTCTCATATAAGCTTGTGAGGGGATCTGGCAGATCCAAGCTTACTGTTTTGGGCACATATGATTCTGAATGCTCCTGTACAAGAGACAGGACTACCGGCTTTATTGTTTGTCCATCTTTTGCACAACACTGAGACAGGCTGTTGTAGAGCAGGGATTGCTCACTTGGGGTCAGTGGTGGGATGGCTTTGGGGTTAACAGAGGGCATTTGGGTCTTGCTCTGCTTTTTAGACCTCTGTGTGTTATTAAACACAATATCCTTTCCCTGCAGGTACTCCACCTTCTTCATAGCAGTTTCACTTGGTCTGTCCCATTTACACTTTTTGGATGTCACTGTTGTTTCTTCCTCTCTTTCTTGGTTATGCTGCCATAATCTGAACAGCGTGGCAGACACATGAGAGCAGCACTCGCCCTGGCCTGCTGTACAATTACAATGAGCACCTAGCACTACGCCATCTCTTCTGACCACTGCCCATGGTCTCAGGGAGGGGTCATTTAATCTTTGTGAATGATTTACCTGTAACACAAATCAGCGGTAAAACTGTCGCTTTTTCTGCCACTCGCCTACAGCCCAGTTAGCGCAGTTTATGCTAGCTTAAAGCTATGGCTACTTACCCGTGAAGTGACGATAAACAAGTCTTTTTGAGGTAAACTCCACAGCAAAACCTCGGCCACAAATCCCGATTGAGTCCACTTGAATCCCTCCAGACTTTTGTAGGCCTTCAGCGCGTCTCCGGTGTAGTGTGAAGGAAAGTTGATTAAATAATTGTATATATCAGGATATTGTAGATTAGGGAGTCCCACGCCGCCTGCCACCTGCTCTATTGTTTTAAAAAGCACACCAGGAGCTAAATATGGATCACTAATTTGTAGTCTGTTAAGTTTATTGACGTATCGCTGTTTATCGCTGTCTGAAAGTTGACTGCTGCAGTCCATTCTCCTCGTTACCTCTTCTTGACGCTAGGTGTCTACTGCCAAAATGGCGTCGTAAACAGAACTGGTCACGTGGGGTCCGGAGCTCTATTCCTTTAAACCATGTTATAACATTATCAAAGATAGACCTGGAGTAGCATTTCACTACATTCACGCAGTTTTGAGTAACCCCCGGGCAAAGCTGTTAAACTTAGCTGTTTCTTCTTCTACGGTGTCGGCGCTTCGTTCTGTACTTTCTGGGAACAGTTGCATCATTTTTAAAACCCAGAACTGTCCTCCACTTTATTAAATCCCATAATCCAACATTATGTCGACTCTGAAGGTGTGTTTATCGCGTCGGGCTGAAAGTTCGTTTTTCAGTAGGTTATTCCCACAGCTGCCAGCAGGAGGCGCCTCAGTTAAAGTCTTCACCAGATCTAGTGCCTGTATTTCATCGTTACTATTCAATTCTTACAGAGACATACTTTGAAATGACAGAATGTAAAATGCCAATGCTGAGGCCCCATATTTATGATATGTCAACACAATGACTGTTCTGGGCTTTTGTTCTGGGACCTGGGATTCTTATTTGCTCACATTCACAAAAATCAGGTCCGTGGTTTCTGAACGTTGACATCTAAATGATCCTGAGGTTGTAACAGTGACGTGCACAAACAAAGGACATTTATATCTGTTGAATATATGAGATGCCATCACTGTATCACATTGTGTTTCATGTTGATTTATGAGCAACTGATGCTCTTTCTGCACCAAAATGATTGCTCGAACGTTGTTTCTGAAAATCTATGTACAGGTTCTGTGTTATGTTAAACTTACTTTTGTTATTAGCCATTTGAGAAAGGTTAATCTGTACTGTAATGTTCCAGTATAGGGAAATGTGTCCTCTGGAGTTGCCCCATCCTACAACGCCACTAGTAAGGACCAGTAGGCAACCAGTGGCGTAGCAAGGATACCAAGGGGCCCCAAGCAAGAATGTTGATAGGGGGACCCCTGGCGGCCGCCCTGTGTACTGCACACTGGGAGAGGGGACATCATTTGGGCAGGAGCGGGTCACCTGACAACTCCCATAATGCAGTTCTCTGCATGAGTTTCCCTCAGAACAGAAAGCTAAGGTTCTTTAGATCATGACGAGTGTCACAATAAACTGGTTTCACTATTAGAAATATAATCTGGTGGAGCAAGGAGGAAAAAAGTCTGTCCACTGTTCATTACAAGTTAACATTAGGGAACCAAGACACACTAAAGCAGCAGCAGGATGGGGATCAACAGCGCCAGAGCACACTGGTGGAAAGACGGTGGAAATGCAGCACCAAAGTAAATAGGAAGACTGTGAATATCAAGCGTTTAAAGCAAGCTTATAAATAATAGGCTAGTTCATGGGGGCCCTTGACTGTCGGGGGCCCCAAGCAGTTGCCTGCCTTGCGTAATAGTCGACAGCAGTGTAATGCCTGGGAACATATCTTCGAGATGTTGAAGCCAGGCTTATGGTCAGAATCCCCTGGCATGGAAGATTAACCTATTGACCATGTTTTTGACTGGACATTTGAGAAAAGAAAAGGAGAGGATCCAGAGTCCCTCTAATTCTCTCCTTTTCTTTTCTCAAGTTTATGGATTCACTTTGTTACCCACTTATCTCCTCAACATGCCTGGAAATGTCTATTTTTAATGCATGTTTTAATGTCGAAACTCTACTTCCGTGCACCTGTTGATGTCATGCGAGGCGTGCTCCTCCTTGTTTTTTTTTTAAAGGTTAGAGATGCATGATGGTACTTTTTATGTGGGGAAAAGAATACTTATTTGTTTGCACTAATCAGTTCTCCTCGATTGGCAGTAAATAGAGTTGCATTAGCATCTATTGGGCCATCGTCATTTGGAAATACAACATGAAGTGACAATTCTAAGGTTTCCTGATGGAGCATATTTTTAACCCCCAATGAAGCTTGGATATATTTATTCTCTGAACGTCAGCATTGATTTCACATGAATATCAGATGAGCTTACAGAGTGAAGAGAGTCTCATTAGATGCTCTATGGTTCCTTTCTCTGTGCCTCCTCCCTGGACTCTTTGTTTGTCTGCGGCGGCGCTGATGTTTATCTCATTATTGCTTTGGGCCTCGGTTTCTTTAATCAACAGGTTATTTCCCGATGCCTCGCTACATTGTTTTCGACTTGTGTTTTTTTTTTATATATTGAAATAGTACTGCCTTATTTACAGAGAACAATACATGTTGTATTAGTTGTACATCTCAACCTTCAACTCCAAATCTGACTGAACTTAACATTCAGAGAGCTTTCAAATCTATTTCGATTATACCTATTTTATTATGCAAGGTTTGTTCTGGAATTAGTTATGCCCCATCAGCAGCAGCTCCGCCCACACATGCCCACATACACGCAGAGTGAGGGGGGAGTGGAAACCGTGAGACCATCTCGTCACAGAAAGAGCAAGAACATTGGACCTCATTCGTGAACATCCTCTTAAGAAGTGTCAGGAAACTGCGCCTGATTCACGACACGTTCTTCAGTAAGGAAAATGCTTCTCAAGTGTGTTCCGAGTTCGGTGAATGCCGACTTGGAAGAGCATGAGGACTAATTAGCATATGCCGCCGCCTCTTTCACCAGATAAGGACAATAGGAACCCAGAGGAGGAAATGAATGAACACGAATCCAAAACTAATAACTGACAAGACCCCCAAAGAAAAAGATCTCAGCCATTCTCAAGGACCCTCCTAAACCTTTGGACACATCTGCTCTCATTACAAAATGTTTACAGATATGACCTGCACATCGCGGCTCAACACTCTTATAGCTCCATAAGTAAAGCGCATGCCTCGGGAACACAAGGTCGCAGGATCGAGGCCCATGATCTTTATCAAATAACATTAATGCAGCGCTTTCAAAGGTTTTAGCAGTAATACATTGGTACTTTATTTGCCATTTATAAAAGTGATATTACCAACTTATTCCTGAATAAAGGCATCTGCAATTTGTCATAATTATATTTACATTCTGGAATTCATTAATACATGATTTAACATGTACCATTGAGGATGGTAATGACAGCTGGGAAGTAGTAAGATCTCAGAGTATAATAAGTATTAATGTTTTTCATAATACATTATACATGAAAAAAAGAGGAAATTGTACACAAATTGATATTATACTGGGGATGGTAATGACAACTGGGAAGTAGCAGGATCACAAAGTATAATATAAACTGCTGCATAGTAACGTGCCTTTATAACATTATAATAGTGACTTCCAGTAATGTTACACTAGTGAGTTTAGTAACGTACCAATGTTTGGCTTTGGTAACAGTTTGTAAGAAATATATTAATGATCATCATTTGTTACTCGCTCTGTACTAGACATTGTACAAGAAATGAAACAGCTGTTGTTGTGTTTTGTTTGCTTTGATTGTTAAATGAAAATGTTTTTTTTATTTTGATGGTGGAGCTTATAAGCCTTTTGCGTCGGCCCATGCCTTTTGAGCAGATTAACCGATCAAATAAACAACTAAACTAAACATGTACAAATATATACGGCTCAGAATGTTGGGTTCCATCAGGAGCAGGATTGTGAACAGAACTGGAGATGTTTTTGTGTGCAAAAGCCCTCCTGACTGTTCTTAGAAATTGTTCTTAGAAAGAAACGTTTTCAGCAAAGAACAAGTTTTGTGAATGACAAAAACCTTCCTAAGACGGCGATAAGAGCAAATGTGTGCACAAGAACATGTCGTGAATGAGGCCCAGTGTTGAAAACACATATGAGCGACTGAGAAGAGACCCCACCAGCGGTTACAGGAAGAAAATTATAGAGCATCTTCAAAAACTAAAAAAAGGAAGAAATTATTGACCAAAAGCTGTATTACAAGCTTTACCCGGGAGAGTCCATTCCGTGTGTCTATGGTCTGCCAAAAATACACAAGGAAGGTTTTCCTCTCAGACCCATTGTGAGTGGCATAAACTCCATCACCTATAATCTGGCCAAACACCTCAAGTTCATCTTATCCCCTTCGGTCGGCAACACAGAACACCTTGTGGAAAACACCAAGGAGTTTGTGGAGAAGATCAAACACCTGCAGCTGGAAACAGATGAAACCATGGTGTTTACATCTGTCCCAACCTCAGCAGCAGTCACAGCGGTGAGGAAGAGACTGACTGAGGACCGCACTCTAGCTGATAGGACCCAGCTCACTCCTGACCACATTTGCCAACTTCTGGAGATCTGTCTGAGCACCACATACTTTCAGTTCAGGGGCAGCTTCTACAGACAGATCCACGGCTGTGCCATGGGCTCTCCAGTTTCACCCATAGTGGCTAACCTCTACATGGAGGAAATGGAGAGGAATGCCTTGGCCGCATACCCAGTGTCTCTATTGCAGATCGTTAGAGACCCTCTACTCCAAAGGTGTTTACCCACGGGTGAGAGTAGCTGTGATTAGAGGGGAGGAGACTGGCCTACCCTAACTCTACCCCATTGGTCTATATATTCAGCTGCGTGCAGATTGTGACCTTTGTCGCTGACGAAGCCTTTTGGATGAGAGGCGAAACGTTCGAAGACTTCAACTACTGAGTACAGAAGATGAATCAAGTACCTTCATTGAAGATGGACAACTCCTGTACGACTGAGAACTTACACAGATGCCACATAAGAGCTAAAAGAAAAATCGGAGTTGGGTCACTTTGGCTTAAAAGTGCTCCAAAGTGTTTGATTTAGTACCGATTCAGCTTCTGGCGCCCACTAGTGACGGGACGGGCCCGATGCATCTGCACAAGCTGCTTATGCCAGAAAACGGCACTGATTTACCTTATTGTTTCTTCATGACATTCGAGAAAAACCGCAACACACGAGTCCCCGCGACTTTAAACTTACCCAAACAGCCTGGGCGTAGATTCCGTGGAGTATTTTCCGTGTCCAAACTCCAGCGTGTCGCGGCCCGAGGTGATGGGAGCTTGGGGAGATTAGTAAATGACCTGCCTCTCTCCTGGACAGAGAAATCAGCCAAACCCCCGGCTCTCCTCGGCATATCAGGGGAGCCCAGTCTGCACGCTGAATGAGTGTGTGTCCATGGGCACCACTGCAGGGACTAATGGGATTTCTGCCTTTGTGGCGCTCTCGAAAAGACCAATTGTGTGGATTTGCCCTCCACTGCCACCGCCGCTGCACTGCTTTTGGTTTGAAATATAGATGTGCTGCTCCAGCCCAAGGACTTGCATACATTTCACACTCGCACTGCAATAAGTTGCTCCGGCATGAGTTAAATTCACTTAATTCACTCACATAATCTTGTTTCTCACACTATTATGTATATATGGTGTTTATTCGAATTTAAATTATTACAAATATTATAATTAAAATATGGCTTATAAACCTGCTTTTGGGCACTTCAGCTTTGATATTAAACCATGAATGGTCAATGGTAAATGGTCTCAACTTATATAGCGCTTTTCCACCTACATTAGGCACTCAAAGCACTTTACAGCAAGGAACCTCTCACCCATTCATACACCAATGTACACAGACACTGGAGGCAAGGTGGGTGAAGTGTCTTGCCCAAGGACACAACAACAGCGTGCACCTTCAGGAGGCGGGATTCGAAACCCCTGACCTTCCGATCACGAGACGACCCGCTCTACCATCTGCGCCACCGTCGCCCCGAGATTGATTGAGGAAGTTTCCCGAGATAATTGCGGATGCTTGGGTTTTCGGTTTAGTTACGCGTGGATTGCACAAAGGTTCACCCAAACAAGCGGGACGCGTAAAAAAGGCCTGCAGAAATGGCCCGTGTAGCCGACCTCAATGTGGGAGTGTAGGGATATTTCCCTCACAGAGATCTCACACATATTTTTAGAAACTAGAAGGTTTTTGCTTTCAAATGAGGTATCACACTGGCATATAGATGGTAAGCTCTCCAGTCAATACGCTTTGAGACTTGGATGTAAATAATTGTTAACCCTAACCCTAATCCTTAACCCTAACCCTTGATTGGCAGTTAAGTGGTTAATGTTTCGGCAAAAAGATAAGATGGCCTCACACACACACACAGTACTCACGGCTCCGGAGCAGGCGAGAAAAACTCTCGTTGCAGGCCTGTTTGGTCTTGCAAAATATTGAGTATGTTGAAATATCAAGGTCCGGATGCTTGAGATCGATGCGATGGGACGGAAGCCGCTGTAGCTTAGCATTAGCCTGTGTTTGTTTCTGCTCGCCCTCCTCCGTCCCCAGCGCTCTCTTCAGATGGTTACACCCCGCCATTCTGACACTTCCCACTCAGACATTGAGGTCAAATTCCCCATCCCACCCCCCCTTTGTCGGAGTGGTGACACGTTTATCTTTTGTGCAACGTCCCGCGATTCCGACATACGTTAGTTCGTTAGTTTATGAAGGGTAGCCTTACCTCAGCCTTAACCTCAAGGACCTATTGTCGGAATAGAGGTGTCAAAAAGTTTCGGATTGGCGGTGTGTCGCAATGGAGAGGAAACTTTGTCTTATTATGATACAATATTTATTTTATCTGTTCATTACTATTCACACGGTGGCTTCTGTCACACTCCCCCTTGGGAGTGCCTTTCTAGATCTAACGGAGGAACCCTGCCTACTGACAAGGACTGGACGGTCTGTGATCTTGGCCCGTCTGCTGAGGGACTCCTTCGGCCCTGGGTCTCTATAGCCTGTCCGTCCATGGGAGTGGATCTCTCCGTCTGTGGTTCTCCTCAAGGTTTCGCTTTTCTCCCCCTGGGTTTTTGAGTTTTTCCTTGCATTGCTGGAGAGTCTAAGGACAGGGGACACCCGAGCTGCTCGTCCCACCCACTGCTGACGCTTATCTGGACTTTATGTTTGCCTGGATATTTGATTCGCCTGAACTTCACATAGTCTTATTTACTGCTCCGTTTTATTGCCTTAATGTTTGTTACAGCTGTGAGGCAACTCCTGGTGTGATATTGGGCTATACAAAACCATTAATTGATTGATTGATTGATTGATAAGCAGGTACCCTGTTATCAAGAGTCCAAATAAGTAAATATCTTTGATGTCTCCGACCGACAGGACCGCTAGGCAAACGACATCCATCGCAAACCGAGCAGCCAACCCAGTCAGGGAAGACGACCTCCTCCGTGGCCTCACCATTTGTGAAAAAGCACAAAAGCAGGAGAAGTGAGAAAACACGTCCGCACTCGACAGACAGGAAGAGAAAAACTAGAAATGTTGTTTTTTTTCAAGTAAGTAAGTGCTTTATTTCTAATTGTACAATTGTACAACCGTACAACTAAATTACATTCAGGTGTTGGGTTAGTCCTGAGCCGCCGCCATCGTGGGCCAACCTGAACATGAGGTTGCTTTTGGAGGTCGGGGAAACCGTAGCACCTGGAGAAAACCTGGCCGGCTGCCTTCAGTGCTCCCCTGAACCGGTGCCCCGCCTCCTGGGTTTGTCCTTGTTTCGGAGCGTGGCGTCCTGCACTGGTCAGCCTCTCCTCCTTCCTCTTCCTCCTGCGCAGCTCCCTCCGCCCCACAACAGTCTTTTACCATCTTCTGGGAAAGGCGTAGCAGAATAAACAGTAATCCGTCTTATTTCTTTAAATATATAATAGTAAACTATATAATAGTTTAATAACTGAGATGTGTCACCTCTGCTGCCAGATTTAGAACAATGTGTGTCATGTCCAACTAGACAAAGTAGAACTCTTGATAAATATCTGGGGAAAAATACTCAACGGCTTTGCCACCAGGTGTCACCCGGCCTTGGGTAATTCCGACCATAATGTAATTGATTTGCTAGAGACAAAAGCTTAAAACACACCAAGTGGAAACAAACACAGTTGCCATGTGGACCAACGATGCAATAGAACAACTACAGGGATGCATAGAGGGAACAGATTGGGAAGTGTTTGATAGCTGTAACGGTGATATAGACCTACTCACAGACTCAATGACATCATATTTAAGCTTCTGCACAGACTCGGCGATTCCAAGACTGTTCGATAAAAAAGCAAATGACAAACCATGGTTAACAAAAGAGCTTAAACAAATATTGATTCATAAGAAAAATGCATTTTTGCAAAGAAATCACATAGAAGTCAAACTTTTGAACAAACAATTTCAGAGAAAAACAAAGGCAGGGAAAGTTGCATACAAAAAAAAAGTGGAGGAGAAGTTCTTGTCAAGCTTTTTAATAGTTCAGTATTGGTCCAGCTTCATGGACCTGGAGAGACACAGAGGACGCGGGGCCAACTCAGCTTTTTTATCAATGAATTTATTCATAGCCAGCAGGTTGAAAACCTTAAAGGATAAGGAAGAAAAAAAAAGAAATAAGATACTATCAGAGGACATAATATCTAATAAACCATCTAATGGTCTCTCAAGCTTCACCCTTTGTGAGCGTTTGAAAGCAGCTGTTTTTAAGGTTCTTTCCATCACCGTTCTTAAGTTTTAATCAACCATATTCTAAATCAAGTTACGAAGGGTTTTAACAGGGTATTTATGTTCTCAACATACAACATGTCAGCGGTTCAAATATTTGCATGTACATTTTTACTATTTATTTAGTCTTATGCTGAATCAAAATACACAAAGAATTTAGAACATGATCATAATGTTTTAGCTTTTTACATGAATATCTATCTGAACTGTGCTTAAACTTACCTACAATCAGCCTATGCAGCCATTTTTAGTGTTAGGCCCAATTACTGTTTGGATGTGAAAGGAAAACTAAGTTAGAACTCATAAACAAGTACTCATACCATAGCAGCTCTACCAATTATAGGGGATAACGTCCTTAATGTGAATATGAACCTAAACATTCATTTATTACACAGAAACACGCTAAACTTAAATAAACTCACCAACAATGTCTCTGTGCTCTGCCATCTGATCTCATTGACTGGGTGTGTCCAGTCACACCTGTATTGTGTCTAGCCATCAGTGCTGTGGGAGTGTTTCTGCCGCCATCTAGTGCGATTGAAAGGGAATGCATCTAATCTACACTAGGTAAAGAGGGAAGGACAGGTAAGAAAGAAAGAGAACAAAAGAATTTGAAGCTCCTCT
Source organism: Proterorhinus semilunaris (assembly GCA_021464625.1). Taxonomy (NCBI): domain Eukaryota; kingdom Metazoa; phylum Chordata; class Actinopteri; order Gobiiformes; family Gobiidae; genus Proterorhinus; species Proterorhinus semilunaris. Next base: position 37,705,505 of record CM038348.1, read on the forward strand.
GCTTTGGGAATTGGCTCGACAGTTCTGTAATGGCAATGTTAATGAGGCTTGGAGGGGCCTCAACCTAATGATGGGACGGGAGCTAGGGAAAGCAGACACACATCGCACTGATCTTCTTCTCACGTTATGACCAACAACAGGATCTACACGCATCACCTATCCAGCGTGTGGACGGCGCACCATTTAAGATCATGACGAACGAAGTCAAGGGACCAGACGGACTTGGAGGAAGGATTTCAAGAGACTGTGCCCAGCAGCTTGGGGAAGTATTTACCAAACTTTTCCGGCTTTTTATGGACACAAGGCCTGTTCCAACTGTGTGGAAAACCTCCACCATAATCCCCCTTCCCAAGACAGCAAGGGCCAAGGACATGAAAGACTTCAGGCCCATTGCCCTGACCCCCATACTTAGTAAGTGTATGGAGAGAGTTATATGCAACCATCTAAAGTTGACGCTTCAGGGACATTTGGACCCTTTACAGTTTATAGGGCCAGAAGGGGGGTTGAAGACGCCAGCTTGACTCTCATCCAGACAGTGACTGAACACCTCAACAAACCTAAGTCTCGGGTGCGCATTCTGTTCATGGACTTCTCATCCGTAGTTAACACTATGTAAACTCAACAGTTGAGCTCATGAAATGGTTTCAGAACAGTAACCTCCACCTTAATGTAAATAAGACAAGAGAAATGTGCTTCACCAGCCAAAGGAAACTGGAGTCATCAAACCCACTGTTCGAACCACTTCAGTTAAACGGATATGAAGTGGACTCGTTTTGGACAATTCTTTTACATTTAACAAGCATGTAGACTGTGTTTACGAAAAAGCACAGCAAAGGCTTTTCCTGCTGCGTCAGCTGAGAGGTTCTGAAGTCAGGGACCACATCTTAACAAGGGTTTATCAGTGTTTAATTGAGAGCGTACTGATATTTAACATAGTCTCTCGGTTTGGACATTTAACTGTCAAAACCAAAGCTAAACTCGGCAGAGTTGTTAAACAGGCCAACAACAAACCAAATTGCCTCTGCATTACAACAAAGCAGTGCATCGTGTCTGCCACAAGATCATAGATGACGATCCACTGTCCCATTACTTTGAGCTCCTTCCATCACGGCAGAGATACAGACTTCCTTGTGCCAAGCAAAATGTGTACAGGAACTCTTTTGTTCCCTTTGCCATCAAGGACCTGAATAGGTTGTAACCGCTAATGTCGTTCGGTCAGTCTGTTCCTTTTCTTTCATTGAAGTGAATCTGCTGCTGCTGCTGCGTCGGCAACAAACTGATTTTATAATGGATTTGAATGTATTTTTTATTACATTGCTGAATGTATGGAATGTCTGAGCAAGCCGAAGGTGAATTTCTGCCATCATTGTGCATGGTAGACAATATTCTATTCATATATTTGATTGTAGGACGACATGTATAGAAGAGGCCGGCGTACAATGTTTTTTCCTTGGAGTTTTTTTCATTATCAGCCGTTGCTAACCTGTCAGCGTGTCAAAACTCCTGCGCTTACATGGTCATTAAAACACACAGATTCCTATATACGTGTGTGCGATGTTTTGCCTGAGGCCCCCCCCCCCCCCCGGTGCCAGCAAACAGCTCCCATTGTGCACGAAATAGACACGCCTCATCTGTGGATTTAGCCGATTTCCCTCTTTTGAACCGACGTGCGGCGCAATTAGCGTTGGTACAAGCTGTTCCCACTTCGCAGCTACAGCGGCTGGAAGGAGGTTCGTATACAAGGCAGAAGACGTGCACTATCGAATTCAGTGGCTTTGCTTATTGCATATTTGGCCAGGGCTAATGTCACGCGTGCAGAAAGGTGAAGGAAAAAGGCAGTGCAATCACAACTCTGTATATATTGCATGTCAAGGAAGCACGGACTAGTTTCATACTTGTTATTTCAGTCTGTAGACGCCCCGCACCTCGTTCTTGAAAGCCCGGTAGTCTATAAGGGCACAATAGGATTAAACAAGATATAGTAAGGTAAGCAAACACGGAATATGCAAATACACCGCAGACAGCACATGGGGGAAAGCTGGAGGTTCTGAGTGAGAAGGGTCAGCCATGATCCGATGCACAATGTGTTGCCAGCATACCACATAGACGTATAACTTATGTTAAAGAAGTATATTTAATTGAATGTAAATTATTTGTGTATATACGTTTGACAGGATATAACTAAACTGCAGTAAACTACAGTGACGTGAGGATGGACTCGATGATGGCCGTGTAGAACATCCTCCGCTGGGCCTTCTTGATGAGGGAGCTGATGGTCGGCTCCCATTTGAGGTCCTGGGTGATGGTGGTGCCCAGGAAACTGAAGGAGTCCACGATGGAGACGGGGGAGTCGTCAGGGCAAAGGGGCTGTGATGTTCCTGAAGTCCACAATCATCTCCACTGGCATTAAGCTCCAGGTTCTTCCACCTCCCTCCTGTAGATAGAGTCATCACCGTCCGAGATGAGGGTGGTGCTGTTCGCAAATTTGTCAATGCTGTGAACAGTGTCGGGGGTGCTACTTTTTCTAAGGAATATAACATATCACTTAAACACAATATGGGAATATTGTCAATTACAATCTAAGTAACTCATGCTGAAAGTGCAGTTAAATGGTTTGTATCGATGTACGAACGGAAAAATGCCAAACTTCCAAGCACCAAATCAAGTTGGACACCGGGGTATCTGCAGTTGTGTGTAGCTAATGTCGTTAAAACAAAACACGAGAGAATGGGGGAAACCGAAGGAAAGGGAAATCTTTGACTGCACTTTTGCTCTGTGGCAGTATTTACTATTTTCTATTTTGTCAAAAGTAACTCAAAGTAGTGTAACTCAGCTATTTTTGAAACAGTCATATGTAACACAAACATACATTTTGAAAGCTGTAACTATAGAATGTATACCATTTTTAAAGGAACAGGCCACCGTTTTTACATCAAGAGATCTGTTCTTACCTGGGCTTAGACGAGTTGCTGCGTACCTGTCTGGTCTTTGTGCGTGCGCTCAGTCACGCAAAAAGACCAAAGATGTTGTTAGCATTTAGCCTCCTCCTCTTCTCCTCTATGGGGCAGAAGAGGGGTGAGGCCTGAAAATAATGTAAATTGTTGAAATAAGTTAAACTATAGAGTTACAATTGTATGTATTTATTTGTTAATGAATACACAGGAGATTCCTTCATGTAAACATGCTACGTGAGCTAATCTCCATCTGTTGTCCCACAGCTGCATTCACAAACACACTGACATTTATCCTGGCTATTGTACATGTTTTTAATGGCTAGGGTTGAGCCGAAGCTCCCGAAGGAAATGAAAGCAGGCACGGGGAGAACCTGCAAACACAAACGCGACACATTTCTCAAAGTGATAGTCACAGATAGCCACAAACTCATCTCTATGCTTAGTTTAGTTTAGTTTTAGTTTAGTTTATTTGTTTATTTGAGCAGTACACATAGTGCTCAAAAGGAGTGGGCTGAAGCAAAAGCTTATGAGTGCCCACCCCCAAGTGCAATAAAATAAATAAAAAAAGAACATTACAAAACATTTCAAGCAGCTACATTCGTACAGACCAACTTACAAACTTACAAAAAAATATATGTTTATACAATTAATTGAAACAACGCACAACTACAACAACAATCTTTTTTCATGCACGATATCCAGAACAAAGCAGTCAAAATAAAATAAAAATGTGATCCTTAATATATTTCTTTCAGATTTTTACCCTTGATAACCGAGAGTTACTTTTATGTTATGAAGGTACATTAATAGGTATTATACTCCGAGATCTTGATACTTCCCAGTTGTCATTACCATTCTCAGTATAATTTTAATTTGGGTGTAATTTTCATAATCATTATTATTATATATTTATTTAATTGAGTTATATATGAAGTATGCTGTAGCCCTGCATAGTGCGGTGCATTAAAAAGCCAGAGTGTAGAGCGGGCCATTTGAAGAGAGCAGTAACTCCCAATCAACAAACCCCCACACGGCTGCCCTAACAGCTGATTTTGTAGAATATGTTCCTATGCTGAGTGGTGCATTAAAAGACGAGGTTTAGAGCCCGTTGGGAGGATTCCTCCCAACAGATCCATAACCTGCCAACCCTAATTCTCCATTTGTGAATTTGAGCAATAGAATGACAACCGTTCCAAGCAGCAACACTCCTCCAGATTATAGAGGAAACAATACACATAATTGATCCCACTGCTCCCCCTAGTGGCAACACATTTCTTCTTGTCTGTATATTTCAAAAGTCTTTAGTTTGTATTTATATTTAAACAGGTTGATGTTTGAACATCGTTTCAACTCCATCTCCAGTTTATTCCACAATTGTACACCATTAACTGTTGGGCTAAAACTTTTCAAAGTTGTGCTATGTTTCTGAATCCTAAAGTTTAATTCATCACGTAAATCATAACAACCAGTACGTTCTTGGAACCTTCTTTGTATTTGGATTGGTAACAATTTATACCTTGCTTTGAATAACATCTGTACAGTTTGGAACTCAACAATGTCACAAAACTTCATGATCTTTGATTTTAAAAATAATGAGTTTGTGTGATCCAAAAACCCAACTTTATGAATTACTCGGATAGCTCTTTTTTGCAACAATATTATTGGTTTAACTGTGTTTTTATAAGTACTACCCCAAACCACAGTACAATAATATAAGTAGGGCAAAATCAGAGAACAGTATAAGGTATGTAGAGCTTTGATGTTTAAAATGTGCTTTGCTTTTGCAATTACTGAAATGTTTCTAGAAATTTTCGTAGATATATATTTAATATGAGATTTCCAAGTAATTCTGTCATCAATAATCACACCAAGGAATTTGATTTCATGCACTCGCTCGATAACAACACCCTCTATCTGAATCGCTTCCTGAGCATTGGAATTACAGTTGCCAAATATCATCATTTTGCTTTTACTCAGATTTAGAGATAATTTGTTTTGTTTGAACCACTTATTGACACTTTTGAGTTCCCAGTTGACAAGCCGACACAGCTGCTGTAAGTCGTCTCCTGATGCAAAAATATTTGTATCGTCAGCAAACAAGATAAATTTAAGTACTTCAGACGTTTTACAAATGTCGTTAATATACATATTAAACAATTTTGGGCCTAGAATAGAACCTTGAGGTAAACCACAGACAATTTGTCGACAACTCGACTGATAATCACAGATTTTCACACATTGTTCTATTTTTTAAGTAACTGGTAACCCACTGTTGAGCTACCCCCCTAATTCCATAATGTTCTAGTTTATTAATTAATATATCATAGTTTATTGTATCAAACGCTTTACTCAGGTCTATAAATAACCCTATTGCATATTTCTTGTTTTCTACAGCATTAGTTATTTCTTCAGTTATATCAAAGAGCGCGTGTGAGGTTGAGTGATTGTTCCTAAAACCAAACTGATTGTCCGAGAGTAAATTACACTTTTCAATAAAGCTGTCAAGTCTAGAGTTAAAAACCTTTTCTAAGATTTTAGAGAATTGCGGTAAAAGGGAAACAGGCCTGTAGTTTGTAAAGAGATGTTTATCTCCTGCCTTGAACAGAGGAATCACTTTTGCTACTTTCATACCATCAGGAAATTGTCCAGTTTGCAACGATAAGTTACAGATGTAAGTTAACGGCTTAGAGATACTTTCAATAACAGTTTTTAAAGTTTTCATATCCATTTCATGGTAATCGGTCGAGGTCTTATTTTTACACCCTTTAACAATGTCCAGTATCTCCTTTTCCTCCACAGGTTTGAGGAACAGGGACATAGGATTTGCTTCTATCAGATCACAATTATAATTCTCAACGTTTGCAATTTTTGCAGCAAGGTTCGGTCCAACATCTACAAAGAATTTATTAAATGTTTCGACAACTTCATTCATATTATTTAAAGTGTTATCCTCATCTTTGAAATATTTTGGATAATTAATCGTTCTTGGTTTATTTCTAATTATACTATTTAAGATGTTCCATAAACCTTTAATATTATTCTTATTAGTATCCAACAACTTATTATAATAATCCTGTTTACATTTTCTAATGATACCTGTCAGTTTATTTTTATATTTCTTATATTTATCCTCAGCTTCTTTTGTTCGGTTATTTATAAAGTTTTTGTAGAGATTATTTTTTTTCTTGCAAGCATTTAGTAAACCTTTAGACATCCATGGTGTTTCTTTACACTTTCTGTTTTTACAATATTTCTTCATTGGGCAGTTTTTGTCGTATACCTTTTGAAATACTCGCGTAAACTCATCATAAGCCATATTCGTGTCATTCTCTCTGTACACAATACTCCAGTCTTGAGCTAAAAGCTCCTTTTTAAATGCATCAATAGTTTTCTCTGTTTTTACCCTTCTAAACCAATACTTGTTTTCCTCTTCATCTTTTACATATCCATTTTTATACATAACGAAAACTGGAAGGTGATCACTAATATCATTTATAATTAACCCGCTGACTGTGTCACTTTCTATTTCATTTGAGAAAATGTTATCAATCAAGGTTGCACTATGGGTTGTTATTCTACTTGGTTTAGTGATTAGAGGAAACAGACCTATACTGAATAAAGTATTTATAAATTCGTCCGTCTTTTTATGTTTATATGGGTTTAACAAATCGATGTTGAGGTCTCCCCCCACAAACATGACTTTATGATTTAATCCTGAAAAGTGCTCCTCCATCCAGTTAGAAAAAACATCTATATCAGAGCCAGGTGTTCTATAATTAGAACTCACAATAATATTTTTCTTTTTTTGCCTTGTAATTTCAACAGTAAGGCATTCAAGTGTATCATCCACCACCATTGTCTTATTTTGCATTACTTTATAACTATAGTTGGAGTCTATAAACATAGCTACGCCCCCTCCATGCTTGTTCTTTCTGTTCATACTTATAAATTCATAACCATCAATAGAAAACTCAATTTCTCTATCATTATTGATCCATGTTTCTGTGATTAGGATGACACTGAATGGTGTGGAAAACTGTTTTAAGAAGCTTTTGATGTGGTCAAAGTTTGCATAGAGGCTTCGACTATTGAAGTGGATTACAGTGAATGCCTTAATGTTCTTAAGTTTACTATTGTACAGATCCTCTGTGTAGTATTGACAGTCATTGGTAGCTCTAGTAAAAAAGTAATTTTCCGGGTCGATGTCGATCTCAGTGTTCTGTAGGTCGTATTGTGAGAATGTAAAATCCTGAGTGTTTGCTTCAGCAATTCTCCTTATTGAAAAGTCCAAGTCGGTGCTTCCTATAGAACTGTATGTATTACTAGACATGTGAAATTATGTGCTTTTACATACCAAAATCCATACGTTTTTCCTGGTGTTTATACTGGATGTGGTGTACTGCTGCGTGGACGTACACTGTAAAAAGAATTTAGTTGAATCAACTTAAAAAAGTGTTTCAATTGGTAACAACTAATAAATTAAGTATTTCCAACTTTTTATTTTATATTGAATCCAACTTATATTTTTAGTCAGAGTAAAGTTAAATATTCATTCAATGTTTTCTAAAATATTACTTTCTTTCAACTTAAAAAGATATATAAAATTGAATTATTGTTTTCTGAAAATTATACTTAATACTAAGCTTTATTCTAAAGTTTAATTTTACACAAAAACAACTTAGAATTTTTGACCTTTTTTCTTACAAAAACATCGTAAATTCTAATCCACATCTATGCTTTAGTTCAACTTAAAATTTTGCAACTCCCCCACTCTAAACATTCTCACAATCCTATTAAAACTTTTACATTGGATCACCTTATTTTTCAACATTCATCTGCCAAAAATACAATATATTGGTTTGTACGTTATTTGCTACTAAAGAACAATAGTTAAGTGAAAATATACATGAACAGTGTTTCTCAAACTGTGGGACATATGCCACTGGTGGTACTCGGGCTTCTTCAGTTGGTAGATCCTTTCCATTTTTGGGCATTCTGATTTTTTTTTGACCTAGCACCGGAAAAAAAGATTGGACTTGGTGTTGAGTTTGATAACCACAGCTTTAAAAACTATAAACTTACTAATGATGTGAAGATTTAAAATAAAGGTCGTAGCTGCAAATTATTTATTTGTAATAATAATTTTTCAGAACATTTCAATTGAATATTGTACAGCCTCCATTACTACATTCACAAGCCAGAGTAGCAGTTTAGTTCAGATTGTCCTGTGCCAGCAATATACAATCCAGTGTAAACAGGACAATAATAAAGTGCTTCTTATTCAGACTTCTTAAACACTCAGTTTTATAAAACTTTTAAAACATTGAATGCACCAAGATGTAGATAAGCTTAAGATGATCATTAATATGCATTTAACAATTTCTACGGAGTTCCAGCAGAAAACAAAAAGAAAAACAGTCTTTTACTCCTTTGGTTCAGATTTTACTGCAGCAGAAATAAAATTGAGATAACAAAAAAACAGACTTCTATTCTGTTATGTCCTGGAAGATTAATAAAGTGCTTATTTTTTCAAACTTCTTATAACAATGTCAACTTTATAAAACTTATCACACGTACTGCAAAAATATGTTCATAGGTTTAGGATGACCATTAATCTGCACTTTGCAGTTTTCCTAAGAGCGTGTGAACCTTTGGGGACATTTTCTGAGAATCTAGCTCCATAAAAACTTTCTGGAAAACCTCGAAAGTGTAACGGAGGCTTTTAGGGTAAGCAAGATTGAGAACGTAGATCAAACCGAGCAGTAGGGCACAAGCAGATGCCAGAGAGCCGAGTCCATTTAAGACGGTTACGCCTTCGATAACGATACCAATGTCCTCCTCCGGAAGTTCGACACGTCCTTCTGGTCGAATGGAAAACACTGCGATGGTCACCTGCTCCAAACCAACCTGAAGGTCATCTTGCTGAATGTCCTATAGAGAGCAGAAAAAAGTAGTGTTAGTTTTACGACATACATTGGTATCCAACCAATTGGAATTTAATTTTAACCGCCGAGTTTACAATGGGTTGATAGTTTTGAAAAAATAAAAAAACACTTTGAAGACAAGAAAAAGTTACATGTTGTCATTGCTCTCAATTTCTCGTAATTTAAATACACTTTTCAGTCTCAACACTTCAATAAATGTCAAATAGCATTTGGTTTATGAATTTCAGACAACGATTTGCTTTAAAACACATTTTTAAAGTACATATACAATACAGATCAGATTGTGAAAACTGTATTGTCCCAGCCCTACTGAATATTTGGAGAATTGCTAGTACTACAAAAATAAAAAACGTATTGGGGCTTTACTTTGAACCCTTGTTAAAGGAGCTATCCTTGATTTTTTTATTTTCCGTTATTGGAATAACATTTGTTTTGTCCTTTAGTATATGGTAAAAGCAGACTATCCAAAAAAACACTGGTTTTAAAGCCTTTTAAACAGTCATAAACTGTCAGGCTAGTGGGCAGTTTTTACAATGAAGAGACCGTTTCACTCCCTGAAAGTTGTGAAACCTGGTTTAAACTCAGTCCTTTCTACCAGCCAAAATCACAAATATGTTTTTTAATATTATGTCCACTTTTGGACACCTTTATGGAGGAAATAATTAGACCATAGTTCATATGAGCTGAAAGAGGACTTCGAACTTTGTGACAGTTTTTCTTTACAGAGAAATTAGCAAAACGTGCCTCAGGCCTCATGCAAAAAAAAAAAACACCTGGAAAAGCAGAGCAGGTAGGAGGCTGCCAAAACATTTTATTTTTTAACTTTAATATAATATTTTTTGCACTTTTCTAACCGCGAACAAAGTGCTGGCACCATTTTTTTTTTTAAAGAAAGAAAAGTCAATTATACCTTAAACTATTGTAGATCGGTAACAATTCTGTGGTAAAGGCAAGGCAAATTTAACGACTTAAGGAAGGCAGGCAGTAAGGAAAAATATGTTACCTACCACAAACTCCTTGACAAGATCACCCGTATCCTCCCCAAGAGCAATGACAAGGGCCTTCAGGAGACATTCTCTCTTCAGATTGATGTCTTCGGCCTGAAGTATAAATATTAAAATTAATATGTATTGGTTTATTTGGGCAGGACAGTGCATGTTAATGAACATACATGGGTCTCATGCATGTAAACAAGCCACACCGGATTGTAGCCGTGGGCCAATTTGCAGCATCAAGCAGCAATTCGACAATAAGATGAACCTTGGCGAAGGGGTCAATTATGATTAGAAGGAGGAACTCTTTCTCACATTATGCAATTGTGTTTAAGTGTCAAAGCTTAAAAAGAAATATTCCCAGTGAAACTCATGGATGGTATTGTGTTGAAGACTCGGGTCTATGATATCTATCCTAGACTTCTGTGAGAATTAGTTTACCAGGTAAGTCCAATTAAAAAGGAAAAACTGCTGTTCCACATAGGTTTGGGCGATATGACGATATTAGACCGTCTTACAATCTCCAGAGCTGACGATCTGTCATTTTTGTGGAATCGTTTTATCACGGTTCTAAGCACTTCTGCACAGTTGACTCTTTTCACCGTCAGTGAAGTAAACCCAGGCCGTGCACTTACTGCTACGCAATGTCAGACGCTAATGCGAGCGTTTGGCAGCGAGCCGCTCCTCATCGAATACAAGACCAGACTCCTCAATCTGGAGCTTTTAAACCCAGCTATTTCAGAGGTATTCATGTCAGTGTCTTTCCCCCGTAACGCCGCTGCTCTGCGTAGATCGCAGCGTGTGTTTATTTATTCACCTGGCGACACATGTGCGACGAAACGAGTGTGTCCTTCGTCCTCACAGTTATGCAGGCGCCGCATCTTCTCATTTGTTTAATTTAAATCCTGGCCTGTGTTCACAAATGCGCCGTTTATCCCAATGGCCGCTGACTGCTCTGCTTTTTGACTACGACACTGGAGGCCGCCATTGCTCCACCTTTGCTGTAGTACCTCCATATGGCCGCTATTCCCCCATTGGAATGCATTGGACTTTAGACACGTTAAAAACAACTTTAATGCCTGGTGCTTAATGGTTTAGAAGTGGCTAGAGCTAGATATTCCTCCTGTGATTACGCTGGGTTAAAAACAATATGGGGCACCAGGCTTTTTATCGTAGATAAAATGTTTAGAAATCTTGCGTAATTAATGAGGGCCTTACTTTGATTGACAGGCCGTTTACGTCGCTGCCTGGCCATGGGCGCGATTATAACAGAAATACACGCCCATTACACGCCCCGCGAGGGCCAAGCAGGGCCGGGTCTACAGTCAAGATCCCGCCCTTATGCCCTTTTTAGGAACATGCTTCGTCAGAGCTGGAGAGGACGACCCTGTAAATCCGCCATGATTTCCCCCACGAACGTGGTCATTGTGGTAAACGGGGAGGAGTGAGGAGGAGCTGTCTATTCTTTATACAGTCTATGGTTTATCCATGTCTTTGAAAATATAAGACTTGTCCAACATTGGTGAATTACTTGGTCAAGTAATAACTTATGGTAACTATGTCCTTCCGGTTAGCCTTTTACACAATAAAAGACACAGTATGTTATCGCTTCAGTAAGACTCTTATTGTGAAAGGGTCAGACAGCAACAGAGCGCTGTATCACAGCAACTTATCATGAGCGAGACGTCTCAGAAAAGATGCCAAACAGCAACAGACACAACAAGCCTTTACCAAACTTAGTGTTACTATTTTACTTTTATTGTCTGGAGTTTTTTAATGTATAGAGTTGGTTTTCTGTAGTTCTACGTCTATTTTTGCTTTGTTGATTATCACAAAGTTGAATTAATAAGTATATTAATTCAATATTTTTCTTCTTCAGTGTGTAATGCAAGTTATTTTAGTTACTATAAAAAAGAAAATCGTGATAAAATCGAAATCGGGAGTTTATAATTCAAAAATCGTGATATTCTACTTTTGTCATATCGCCCACCCCTAGTTCCACATCATTTTGTGCACTATTTTCAAGCAATAAAAGGAAAAAAAATGCTAAAAAGCATGAAATACTTAGAAATTGCACTTTTATGCCACTCTAAAGCCAAAATTCTAGCTTTTAAATGCCAATTTTAACGTTTGGAGACAATTCGCATGCATATTGTGTGACAATTTGGATAATGAAAAGTAAAATTGTTTTAAGTTTTATTTGCAGTTTGGCAATGTCATGTTGTGACCGTTTGGTGGTTTAGCAGCAACGATAAGCTACATTCGTCTTGTGGGCTCATATTTGGGTGAGAAAGATAGACTGAGGCCGACTCAAAGTAGCAAAAAAATCTGACCAAAATTTGACAAAAAGTCACTTCGTCTGTGCTCAGCTTAAAGCAGGAAGGAATCAGGACTAAAGCAGCTAATTACCTGGTCAAACGTGTGCAGGATAGGAGCGATTTTGTCCCCTGGAGTTCCTTTCTTGGATCTTGCCAATGCCAACAGTCCACTGGAGTAGAGGTCAAGTTGTTCAAAAAACTTCGACTCTAGAGGGAGGGCCACAAGCCTGTGGAACTCTTCATTCACCTGAAGCAAAAGGAGTGTTAATATACAAATTTGCCAAACTAGGCGGTTATAGAGGACATTACCTGTCGCTGACTGAAAAGGGCTGGCCATCTGTCCTTGAAGTCCCCAATCCTAGGCTGCTGGTCAACCACTTCTTGTCGTCTATAGGCAAATGTTCGGGCCATTTTGTCACCGACAACTTGATCGTTGTTTCGTTTCTGCATTTCCATCAATATATCAAGTCTTTCTCTTTCAAGAGTAGCACTCGTCTCTCCTACAGGTAATGTCGGGTAAAAGTTGGCCTCTGCCCTTCTTGCTCGTTTCAGCTTCCTGGTAGCAGATTTGTTATCTTTGGATCTGGCATTAATTCCACATTCAATCCCCACTTAAAAAAGAAAAGAAAAAAGTGGAAACCATTGTACTAACAAGGCACTTATTAATTTATTTCTACAAGAATTAAAGTAGCAGATTAAATAACTCACCTCAGATATTCCTGTCCAAAGTCCCCCAAGATGGGATGAGGAAGCAACTTCTTTACCGCTGTATAACTGTTTTGCAGGATAAAGGATAAATATCAGTAACACATCATCTGTAAGAGAAAAAAAATTTAATATCTTCAATACTTTGTTTTTTTTTTCCCAAAAAGCCTTTGGTTGATTAAGTGTAAAAATCAGACATGGGGTCATGCCATCAGATTTGCATGTGCAGAATTATGTTCTGTGCAAATAAAACATAAAAAAATAATAATGTATTTCCAAGTAGAATACATGTAAATGCCCAATGTCAGGTGCGTTTAAATTTGTACTAAGTAGTAAAATTATTTCATTAATCCTTAGAACTTAGTCAATACCACCAACTTAATGTCAAATTACAAAATTAACTTTACATTTACTTTACTCACATTAGAAACGGCTAAATATTAAATGTTGTGAAATATATAAGCAAGTAAATTAATAACATACATGCAAATCAGTTGCCTTTCAGCGAAATTCGCCATTTTGTCCTCGGAAAAAGCCATCCACGTGAATCGTATAGATCTGTTATAGATATATATATAATTTTTTATTTTTTTTTTAAATAGGGCTATGCCGTGTGAATCAATTCTGCTGGGGCTGAGGCTTGTAAAAGTTCTGTTTAGCCAAAATATGCCATTTCCCTGTGGCTGCTCCAGGCGGTTTGCCCAAAACACTTGCTCACTTTAACTCCACCTGGGCAGCAGCCCGCATCCACCCGCTATGAGCTCAGCTACTCGCTAACCCCACTCCAATAGACGCACCACTGAGGGTCATGAACTGCATGAGACATTGCGCTGACGCTGAGGTGAAAGTTATACAGCTGTATGTTACCAAATATTAACTTTTACTTAGCAGCTAGCAGCATCAGTCTGCACAACAAAGTTACGCCATACCTTTTCATATTTGACAATAGCTGCGTGAAACGTGCATCTACAAGCTAACCTTTAAAGCTAATGCGGATAGCGATCGCTTACTGTGAGGCTAAAGTGAACAGGCAGTTGCCCAATGGCTCCGTGTGCGAGGAGAGGGCTGACCTCTCCAGGTGGACCGTGTAGTCACTGGGCGCTCACAGATATGAGCATGTTGTTTCTGCTGATCAGAGATGTTGATGTTGGCAAATTTACTAAAACGGACACACACTCTTTGGACACATCTGTATGGAAATATAGCCTAAACACTTCATAATATGCCACACTATGCCATACAAAATAAAATGGTATCCACACTGGGCTACTAAAAGCTGAAAGGTTTGGCAGATGTGTATAAGTCCAAAGAGGTGTGGGTCAGTTTTAGTAAATTTGCCAACGTCAATATATCAGCAGAAACAACACCAGAACTATATGTGAGAGCCCCCAAAGACCACACGGTCCACCTGGAGAGGTCAGCCCTCTCCTCGCTGACCGCAACCGCGCATCAACTTTAAAGGTTGGCTTGTAGATGCACTCAGCTATTGTCAAATATGAAAGCTACAGTCATCGCAAAACTTTAGACTAGTTTGTTGCGGTCTCATGCACAGCTGCGCACTGTGTTGTCGTAACTTTGTAGTGCAAACTGATGCATTAGCTACCGTTAGCTACTAAATAAAAGGCAGTAACAGTTCATATTTGGCAACATACAGCTGTATAACTTTCACTTCAGCGTTAGCGCGATGTCTCATGCGGTTCACGACCCTCTGTGGTGCGTCTGTTGGAGTGGGGTTAGCGAGTTGACGAGTTTATAGCGGATGGATTTTTTTTTACAGATCTGCACGATTCACGTGATTCCATGACTGTGGCTAAGCGGAGAAAACTTAAATGCAAACTAGAGTCGTCGACAATAAGTACGTTACTATTCTGTGGAATACAGCCAACAGGCCTCTCTGGTAAAATTATCTGACATGTGTAGAGAAAAAAGTAATCTCACTGGAAATATATTGCATTTTAAGCCTAAATCGGGTTGGTTTATCGTCTGGGAAAAGCGCCAGCATCGTTAACACAGCGACATAAAATAAATCAATTTTCGAACGCAATCGCCAGACCGCGTTTATCCACACCAACTTTCACAGCGCAAAGTAACGATAAATGGCAAGTCGTCTAGAATAAAAGTTACACGATTTAACAAACTTACGCACGTCGTCGGGTTGTTCAGACTGACTGCTCGGCGGCCTCGGTAATGGCGTCTCTCCAACTGCAGAGCGAAGTGAAGGGGGGAGGAACCGAAAACAGAGGAAAGAGGCGGCAAAACACGGTGCATTGTGGGACTTGGAGTTCTCCGACTCAATGCATTTCCGTTTTGTACGGCAGAATTCTTGAGTTAATGCGTAACTTTTTAAAATTATAGACACGAAAATAAAAGTATATTTTTATCTATAACATATAGGATGTAGAATGTTGATATATTAAAGGAAAAACTTACCAAAATTGATCAGAAACCGATGAGACTCACAAGTAGCGTATCAGAGAGCGCGGAGAAAATACGTCATACACTTGGCGCACATTTGAATGCGTCACTCTATACGCAGGAAAAGAACTTAATTTTGAACTTTTGGTCAAAGTAATAAATCACTTTGGTGTTAAGTCAATCATTTTGAAGTTGTTTGAAACCACATATGTCCTTTGTAGTCGAAACATGAGAAAGGTACTTTGGCTTTATGTACATTTGTACCTTACTTCAACTAGGGCCTAAATACACTTTTTACAGTGTATAATAAGTTTATCATATCGCAAGAAGGCGATCTCCCCCCTTTCTCGTGCAGCTCTCAGCTCCGGCATCAGTTCTTTACGTTTTCTTTTTATTGATTCGGTGTAGTCCTCGTTTATGAAGATTTTTGTTCCTTTAAGTCGTTTGGCGCGCTGCAAGATTTCCTCACGGTCCTTCCACCGCAGTAGTCTGGCGATGATGGGTCTCGGCCAGTCTCTCCCTCAATGCTACATGCTGTATCCTCGGTGACACTACAGACCATTACCCAGTCTCCCGCCGCTGACGGCTGCTGGAGCTGACATTTCCGTAGATTTTCTCGTGTGTGTTCAGAGCAGTGACTTGACGTGTGCAGACACCTGTATCGGGCCGCCACTGCTCGCGCGCAGTTTTACACCAAAGGCCCCTGTTTTCACTCCAGTGCTCGCTTTGGGGGAAAAACAAGTTTGAATGTGCACAGAGTCAAATGCCGTACCTTTTCCTCGGTCCAAAACTGGGAGAAGTCTGTCCACGCAGACTGATGGAGCTGCTTTTCAGGGAGAAGTGGGCTGAAATACAACTTCTGACAACTGGGGTTTTAACGAAGGAACCAGCGCTTGAATTTAGCACCGGATGCCAAATGCTGGTAAATCTTTCTTCTCTTCAGGTCACACTTGCCATCCCTAACCCAAAACTTAACTCCAAGATCCACAATTAGTCATAGTGCAATCTAAAAAAATTTCGACCCAAGAGTGGGACTTTTGGGTTAGTGTGAAACAACTTTGGGCCAAATTAACGAGCTGCTCTCAGACCGACGGAAACAGGTGTCTCTTTCGGAGCGGCCTCTGGACTCTACTTCTTCTTTTATGAGCAAAGAAAATACTTTTTAATGAACACACTCTGTATGACAGGACGTATGGATAAACTTTATTTCAGTAAATTTCAGTCTTTCCCTCCCCGCTGCACAGTAAAGCTCTCCTTAAATGTGCCATTTTAAAAGGCCTGTCTGTATTTAACCACGACAGAGAGAAATGTGAGCGAGCATGTGAGTGCGTCCGTGACAGCACTCTGATCGCTTGATGCCGTTGTCATGGGCACCGGGGAAACAGAAGGAAACCTACGCAGACACGGGGAGAACATGCAAACTCCACACCTCCAAACTGTGAAGCATGAGTGGCAACCACTGAGCGGTGCCAGGCCATTAGTCCGACGTCTCATTATTCCGAAAATGTCCCATTGAGCAGAGTCCGACATCTCTAACCCAGGTGTGTTGTGGATTAGAGAGCCATAAACAACCACTGGCCCTAACCTTAAGGTCAGTGGACTCTTGCCTGAACCTAATTTTATTATTCAACCCCTACTCAATGGGACATTTTCGGAATAACGAGACGTCGGACTAATGGACTAATGGTCCGACCCCCCACTGAGCACCGTGCCGACCACGCACACAGTTGAATCCAGAGCGATCTTTGGTCGACATGTGCGAAAACGCCCTCAAAAACATTCTGTGTCTGCCATCTGTCTGTCACCGTCACCCACCATGGCCCGCTTTCTCCATTGCAGCAGTAGAACCCAGCCTCCCCAGCCTCTCATTTACTGTACATCCTTTTCATCATCCCGCCTTTGGATGGAATAGGAAAAGTGTGTATAAATGTAATATGTCTGGTCAGGCTTTTTTTATTGTGTACGGATCTTTAATCACTTTACTGAAATCTTCACCAAGTCAACACTGAAACACAAGTATCGTTCAGCAATGTGGTCGATATTGGAGTTTGGGCAGACATCACGCCTCCTTCAGAACGAGACATAACGACGCAGTATATTTATTCTCGCCGATGACCCAAACAAATCGTGACATTTTGTTTGATAAATTGTTCGGTCAAAGGTTTAAAAACATGGCATTTGCGTCCAATACGGCAGATCACAGTTATTAGCGTATTCTGCTAGCCCGTCTCCGAGTGCATCCACGGAGAACATCACTGCAGTTATTAAACTTGACTTTGTTGAGCCCGGATCGATGTGAAGTAATGATTCTCTCTGCTCGCTGTATTTTATCTGTCTGTGACACCGACTCATATTTATTCAGCGCTTTGTGATTTATTGGGTTTGCGGCTGGGAACAGAAAGAAATTAATATGTCTGCAATAAAGAAAATCTCAAGTTGGGAGAATAGTTTAAAGTGTATCTTGTCTTCGTAGCATTCCTCTGTTCGGATTATCGTGTATTTGCTGAGAATTTGACTCCGTTCTGCTCTTTGTTGCTTTGAAATACGGTTTAAATGTTCGTATTTTACTTATGTACTGTCAGCAAACCGGACGGAAAACCATCGACCCTCAATGCACTCGTGATTTCCAGTGAATCTGACCATTCTTTAATGCCTCTGCGCTCCTCTCTCTCTCACAGGAGGAGCTGCTCTGTTGGTTTTGAGTACGAGAGTCCAAACTATGGTCAAATATGGCCCGCTGACCGACATTTATTAACCCTCATTCTTTGCTGATTTGGCCCATATTGCCAGAAGTGGTACTTTTACAGCAAACATTTCGGTGCGAGACAGACCTGGCATTGAAATGAAGGATTTTCTTGTAGAATAGCGTATTTCACAGTAGCTAAAAATAGTGTGGAGCCAGTCAAACGGGCGCTCATGTTGCATGGGTGTCAGAAGCCCCTTATGAGAGACCAACAGGCCCGGTTAGAACCATGAGGCCGTCCTTCTGTGGACCCACCACCTGCAGGAGGCGCTATAGGGGCTGGTGCAGCTCCAACAGCTGCCCCACGACCCGGCAACGGACAAGTGGAAGAAAATGGATGGATGGTCTATGGCCTGAGTCGCTTTGATAGTCAGTCTTCGTAAGTTTTCTGCCACAAAACATGGAACTACAGTAGGTGGCGGCATGCGCCTTAGTTTGGCTAGCAGTCCGCCAATTAAATGGAAGAAGAAGAAGGCACACTGCTGTAAACAAAGAGGTATCCGGGCGAGACTCACAGCTAAGCCACACATGCCTTCTATTGTTCTGGCTAATGGACGTTCACTGGAGAATAAAACAGACTCACTGCTAAGCTCGTGAAAGATGGTGAAAGACTGTTGTGGAGCGGAGGGAGCTGCGCAGGAGGAAGAGGAAGGAGGAGGAGCTGACCAGTGCAGGACACCACGCTCTGAAACAGGGACAAACCCAAGAGGGGAAGGTTGAGGAGGCAGGTTGACCCACAGTGGCAGCGCAGGCTCAGTGGAAGCGGCTCAGGACTAACACCTGAACACCTTTCCGTTGTACGCTTGTACAATGACAAATGAAGCACTTACTTAAATTGGACTTTGAATATCCAGGCCGGCTGTCGGTGGGAAATGTTTATTTGAATGTGGAGTTATAGGAAGAAACGACGATGTAAACGAAAGGCCCAGGCTTAACATCTCGACCAAACGGCACGCCCACCCAAACAAAGGGCAACAAAGGCTTTTAACAGATCTAAGCCGCGGAAAAGGCTCATCATTACAAGATCCTGCAGCTCCGCGAAGTAACAGCGAAATTGTATATGAAAGCACGACACCTGAACGTCAGCACAGTTTGTTTGTCTAGTTTTGTGACATCAACTGTAGCGTTAGTCATTAACGCTCAAATGGCCGCACAATCCCACCGACATAACAATTCTCCGCTCTGGTTCCGGAAGTAGAATACCCATTTACTTTCCCCACAGACAGCAATATCAATCGCTACAGATGGACGTCGCTGTAACAGACATGCCGGGTGTACACTGTGCGATCACTCATCATGAGGAAAATGGCCGGCCGTCGTAGTTTGTACAGTGACACGGGGACAAAGATTACAAAATGGAACCACTGCACGAGCTGCGACAGACATCAGGCAGGGTTTGATCATTTGGAATGGGAGTCGCAGAGTGAGCCACATCTCGCTGCAACCATAGGATCTCTGTCAGGTGCCTCAGTGACTCAGCATTTCTCCTCGTGCTTATCCGTGGGAAATAAACAGCGCTCGCATGCGGCACTTTCCTCAGCTAAACACGCGCCGTCCGCAGCCTGAAAGTCGCTACGAAACCTCTGGCTGTCGCAAATTGTCTCTTTGAGCGATTGCAAAGCGGAGACGAGAGCCGGCCCACAATTTTAGAATTCCCACGTTTTGCAAGGACGTCTAAAAATCTTATGAGACAAAAAAAAAAAACTGGTGTAGCTTTGGGATCCACCTTCAATGTATTATGACAAAGTAGTGACCCAAAAATATATACATTTTATAGTTTGACCAGTTTTTGCATATCTGGTAACAAAATGCCCCTCCTGGAGCCGCCACCTTTATGTGGTGGAGGGTTTGAGCTCCTGAATTATCCTGGAGCTCTGTTGTCGGGGGCTTCGTGCTCCTGGTAGGGTCTCCCAGGGCAAACAGGTCCTATAGATGACGGGTCAGACAAAGAGCGGTTCAGAAGCCCCTTATGAGAGACCAACAGGCCCGGTTAGAACCATTTAGTTTAGTTTATTTGTTTATTTTATTTGTTTATTTGAGCAGTTAGTCTGCTCCAAAGGAGTGGGCCGAAGCAAAAGGCTTATAAGCGCCCACCCCCAAAATAAAAACAATAAAATGTTTATTTAACAATCAAAGCAAGGAACGTAGTGCAAGGTAACAAATCATAAACAAGGGAACATAGGGCAAGAGAACCATGAGGCCGTCCTTCTGTGGACCCACCACCTGCAGGAGGCGCCCTAGGGGCTGGTGCAGCTCCAACAGCTGCCCCCACGACCCGGCAACGGACAAGTGGAAGAAGATGGATGGATGATTGGTAACGAAATGCAGTATTCAGTTGATTTTGGTATTGATCATATATCTTCCGATCAGTATTAATCGGGTTTGGCAAAGGCCTGCGACCCAGTAAAAACCGTCTCACTAAACACCAGTTGAGAACCACAGATTTAGGGGCTTTTAAAATGCCATGTTCCATCTAACTATCCAACAAAATCCAGGAAATATAGAAATAAATGAACATTCCTGAGCACTACTTACTGGATTTGACGCAGAACAGAAGGACGGAACTCCGCTTTAACGATTCTGGGTGATACGTCCCCTTTAGATTTGTCTTAGAGAGCCTAAATAAAGCGTAGATAATTACAATTCTTATTAATTTACAGTGTAAAATGAAAGCGGCTCTCAAATCAGGTGCTGCTGAGACACTGGATATTTTTGAATCCTTATCAATGATGGCCAGTTTATTTCTCGCACACAGGCCGTTCAAAGTGTTTCATAGCTACATAAAATGATCACGGCAGGGCAGTGGAAACCGATAAACCCGAATAAGTAAATGGTCTTTTCATTAACCGCCGCGCTGGAAACAACAGGGACGGCACTAAATTAGCCCTTAATTCTGTTTGGAAGAGATCTGGTGCGGAGGAAAACATACAAATTAGCGCAATTAGCAGGTAAGTGTGCACCTGTCTCTGCCGGTTGTACTTAATAAAAACGCAGCACACCCGCAGCAGCTTCGGGCCAATCCGCGCAAGGTTAGCGAGTTTATCCATCGAATTAAACCGCAGGAATCATCCGATAAATAGACAAAGGAACGCAGACGGAATTGAAAGCCGTGTTCAATGTCAGCTTCAAGCATCATCGAGGTAAAGTGTCAAGATTGTCTGACACCTGCGGCTTTGTCTTCGGCAAATATAATCCGCTCGAAACACAGGCTTTCTGACGATTTCTCCGCAGACTTTGCAACAATAAAAATGATTTCAGTATTGCATTAAGGGATCGGAACAGCAGAACCCCACGGCGATCGACAAGGCCCTCGGTTATATCTCGTGGCTTGTTCCAGAGATGCTTTTGGGTCATGAAAATCCATCGCTTTCTCCAGCACAATGGAACTTTTGTTGAACAACGTTGGTCTGTGGTGAAGGCGCCATTTCCATTGCGGTCTCCTTGACATTGATTAACAATCATTTCCGTCACGTGCGGTATTCATTACATGGTCGTGCTTGAGTGTATTCAGTGCAAAGAGGGCTGTGTATTTGCAGCTATAATAATTTTTTCTTCTTGGGAATCAGACGTGTGGAAATTGCTTAAGCTTATACATAAAGCCCAATCCTGTGCTTTAGGGCTGGAGAAACACCCATGGCCAACCCTTTTTCATTCTACCAGACGAGTTGATGCGTACCGGTCTGGTCTTTACGCGTGCGCTCAGTCACGCAAAGAGACCAAAGATGTTGTTAGCATTTAGCCTCTCCTCCTCTCTATGGGGCCAAACGGGGGTGATGTTAGAAGTGACCAAGCTCTTCAACGTTTCCAATATTTAAATACGGTTACGTGAGTAATTACACGATCCAAGTATAGTTACACAACATTAAGTGGATAAAAAGGGGAACTTCGACAACCACAACATCATCTTTGGTCTTTTTGCGTGACTGAGCGCACACGTAAAGACCAGACAGGTACGCATTAACTCGTCTAAGCTCAGGTAAGAACGTATCTCAGGATGGAAAAACGGTGGCCTGTTCCTTTAAAAAGGATGTGGCCTAAATGATGAAGGAAACACATGAGGCGGTGCGACGTAAAGGAAGAACAGATTATGAGGCTGCGAAGGGAAAGCAACCTCTTTAATGTCTAAGCCAGTAGTTCTCAACCTTTTTTGTGTCACGTAACCCTTGAGTCTTTCAGTTCTACTCAAAATACGCCTTAAATCTTACTCAACTATTTAGAAAATGATCCACTAAACTCAGATTAATTGGTATTGAGTTGTGCACTGTGTTAAAATAAGGCAAAAACACTTTGAAATGCAAACCGTATACCACAAATTATCATTGAAACAAGTTTTATACATACACAGGTGCCTCTTGAAACTACTAATACACCTTGAACTTTTGCACATTTTGTCATGTTTACAACCCTAAACGTGAAGATTTTATTTAGAATTGTTTACTGAAAGTTCACACACAAGTAACCGACAACTGTGAAGTGAAAGTAAAATGATACATGATTCTGTTATTTTTTAAAAAAATAGAAAAGTGAAAAGTGTGGCGTGCATAAGTATTCATACAGCGTTTTTAGTGCATTAAATTGCCTTTATAACATTCCTAATGACTGCAGAAAGTTCACACCTTGCCCTAACCATTAAATAGAGGCCACCTGTGTGTAATCTACTCTCAGTATAATTCCAGCTGTTCTGTGAGGGCCTCAGAGCTATGGTCAGAGTGTATTGGTCACTAAGCAACATCATGAAGGCCAAGGAGCTCACCAGAGAGGTCAGGGATAAAGCTGTGGAGAAGTTTAAAGCAGCGTTAAGTTATACAAAGATTTCCCAAGATTTAAACATCTCACGGAGCACTGTTCAATCCATAATTCGGAAATCGAAAGAACTTACCAAGACGAAATTGGATGTACAATATCCCTCTGTCCCTTTGTCTTTTCTGCTACGACGCCTGCAGTGGCGTTTATGGCCTCCAGGGGCATGAGTTATTCAGTACTGCTTTAAGGCGGGGGTTAAGAGGCCATGTAAAGTAAACTTATTTCGTGCTTCTCACCAGCTTATATCATTGTGTGCCTGTCTTTTGGTCGAAGTGAAAGCTTGTTCTGTAAAACGCTGTTCCCACCGCTGGCTGCAGAGGGCACTCCAGGCCAATTCACAATCATAACCAGCCCAGTCTCTTTCTCCGTACTGCTGTATTCTCCTCAAATGACTACTACATTAGTTCAAACTTTCAAATTGGCTGCTTTTTAATTGCCAAATGAGTGTTTTGATCTCATTGCTGCTACTAAGGTGAAAATAATTCCATAAGTGCACTCGATAACCCACATTTGTTTTGACTTTCACCCCTTTTAATTAAAAACAGCTACGTTTGTTATATGTACAGACAAGACCAGAAGACATTTGTTTTACCGTTTGATACGTATTCCACCTGAACCCTGATTCTGCAGACTGTGTCCATTATTATTGCATGGACTCCTCTGCGCTGTCCTCGGGAGTGGCACCCTGTCAGGACGGCCCTGTCGAGTGGGTGACAGTTCGGGTTCGGAGACCAAACCCCAGCCCGGTCTCAGATCCAGGACTCGGGAATCGGGAGACAGATGAACCAAATGAAGTGGCCTCTCAATCTGAGCCCCTGACAGCTGTCCTTCACTGCCCCCCCCCCCCTCCACCCCCCCACCCCCCACGCTCGACATGTGACGGCCGATCCTTCATGTGCCAAAACCGGCCTCGAAATAGCAGCATCTGTCAGCCCCGAAAACCCAACAATCAAGTTATGCCTGTGAAATAAACGTCCAGACAAAGAGGGGTAGACTATATTGAGCAGCAGAGATTCAATGGAGGGCGATGTAATAAAAGCGACCGATGAAAACACATAGCTTATGATATTATTTTTTTTATTACGCTCGTTCCCCGAGAACGGTTTAGGGCTGGGATCGCTTGCCTTTTTTTTCCCTCCACTTTTGGAGGAGTTTAACATTTTGGAGCTTTTTAACGCCGGGCTGAACTGTGTTGACATTTACTACGGTCTTCTAGTAAACAGTGACTCCCGTTGAGAACAGATTAGTGCACGGTTTGTCCCTGAGAAGAAGGGCTGGGATTCGATATGATATGCGAAAAACAATAACCTTACGATACGCTGATATCCGATAATCGATATATCACACAAAAATAACCTACAATGCATCACAATTTTGGAAGAACCATGCGATGTTTTACCTTTTTTTTTTTATTTAATTTTATTCATCATTATTCATCATTTCCATTTGATTTAATGTGCTTTGTACGCCTTGTTCTTAAATAAATAAGTGATCCCTCTCACCTTAACCGAGCATATTATCTCCATCTTCCAGCCTACAGGCCAGTATCACGCCTCATTTGAAAGCTGAGAACTTCAAACAAAATTGCGTTGTGGTCACTTTTTTGACATTTTTTCCCCCCATCACATTTTTGCCACATTTTCCTTTATTTTTGACACTTTTTTTTTTTTCATCCTCGTTTATGTCTCATTTTTGTTGCTATTTTGACGCTTTTTTTTGTTGTTGAAGCTTTTAGATTTGGGAAAAGCCAAAGAAAATGTGCTCTTGTTCAGGTGGGGGTTAAGGGGTTACTTTACATTACAATAAACCACAGTCCTGTTTCAAAAGGAATAAATCAACCACAAAATAAGTATAAATATGAAAGTCATGTATTTGTGTGACAGTGTTTGGTCCAAGTGCTTTGAATGGTGGCGCTTCTCTCTTCTGTCCTGACTGAATTCTTGATCGTCTTATACTGACTGAGAAAACTGGATCACTGCTACCTCATTAATATGCATGATGTCATCAAACGTATCGCTATCAATACGTTGCAAAATCGATATATTTTCCGCGTTACAAGTTACAAGTGATTTTGTTCTGAAATTCTGCACATTTGCCTGACTTCCTGTTTGTGTGTAATTTCCTTGTCCAGAGTGCTGCCCTCTTAGGCGTCTGGCAAAAATAGACTTCAGCCTCGGCCTTGAATGGCTTCGGTAACCGCGGGGCAAATGTGAGTCAACAACATGGATTTGTGTGACGTTTGTACCGGACCGTAACCGCTCAGGACCGGTGTTTTAACACATACATACAGTACATACAGTACACATACAGTACACATACAGTTTTGAGAAACCCTGTCCACCGTGGTCATTTCTTCTTCTTCTGGTCATTTCTGTGCTAAAAGTGTGTCCATCACTGAGTTGTTGATGTTGTTAGCTATGAGTGAAAGCTTGTTCTGTTATGTCTCACTTCCACTGCTGCACCTGCAGAGGACCGCCACTCTGGATGGAGAGTGAAACAAGAATTGTCTGTCAAAAGTCTTTTAGCTTCACAAAATTGAAACACAGCTATAACAGGGTTTCTACAGTCAAATGTAATGCTTTTTAATGCCTAAATACTAAATTTCGAATGCCACAAATGGAGAAAATTTGGCATATTTCATTTTGTATCAAATTTGTAAGCAGTCAATCAAACAGGGGACCGATGTTCAAAACAAAAAGTGTAAAAGAAAGTGTAACATTTCAGGCAGGACTGTATTTGTTTTAGACCATATATTTTGTGTTTTTGACGTGTACACGACCGCTCAAAGGTTTGGGTCAATCGGGCCAGTTCTAGCTTTTCTAACCAGCACAACAGTTTTTAGCAGTGCTAGCATCATTGCACGAGGGTTTTCTAAACATCAATTACCCTCTAACACGATTAGCTAACACAACACTGCTAGAAATGCACCTCTTCACACCTATGTGGGTATTCCATTGAAAATAACGTATTCCCAACAGATTCATTTAATGTTATCCTCATTGAAAAAAGAAGAGCTTTTCTTTAAAAAATAAGGAGTTTTTCAGTGACTCCAAACTTTAAAACGGTAGTGTATGTAGTCAAAATAGTCGAGCAATGTCATTGCAGTGGGTTCTGTCTCTAAGGAAACATTTTATTTTCAAAGAAATTTAGATGCCAGTTTGACAATTTTACTGACCTGGCTGCACATGAGGGTACATTCAAGGCATTATCCAGTTTATGGATTCAATTGACGGCAAGTTGGCCATTACTTTATTGCTAGAAATATATAAATAGAATTACGCTATACTTGATGTTTCTTTCCCAGTGCCTTTCTAGCAACCCACTTCGTCACAGGGATGAGTTTATAAGCCAACTTTCAGGGAGCAACACTGTCACAATAAAGCACTTTTATTTCGGCACATTGAGCGAAATGCCTGGTATAAATAAAGTTGCCTTGCCAATTGCAAAACGTCTTTTGACACAAATGTCTGCTTTCAGAAATGACTGGCCCTTTCGATACTGTCACACTGCACCGCCCTACCCTTAACACAATGAGCTTCTATATATAGAGCTATTCAAATCATTGCTCCACATTAGTAATATCTAACATTACATTAGCAGGATGAATGTTGCCATTAACGTGAGTAAATTATCACCAAATGAAATGATCGCCTCCCCTTACATCGAGAGTCGCCCCGGTGTGATGTCCCACGAGCAGCTGCATGGTTTGATGAAAGGGCCACCCAGAGCCTGGATTGGATCATCTTTGCTGCATATGGCACATTCAATCATGGCCGCCGCGCTCGCCGTCCCGCGCAGAGGGACGATTAGCTCCCCGCGCGCCACTTACACAGCCACCTTCAAAAGGGAATCCGCCACTAATCATGTCAGCGGCGCCGCTAACCTGCCGCTGGCCCGAGCTAAAGGCTAATGGAGCTGAGGGCTTCGGGGGGGTCGGGGGTGAGAGTGGGCAGAGGAGGACCAGGGGCAAAGGCTGTGAAAGAGAAAGACGTGCGATCGTAAAACTGTGGAGGAGAGAATTATTCAGAATGAGAATTGGGCTCGTAGTGGAAATCACAAGCACAAAGCATATTAATGTAAAAAATATTAATAACCAGCCTTTCTAAATAATTAGCGGACCGGATTTGAATTCACTTTGGTTCTGCAAAGCCCGATATCAAAATAACCATCACCTGGGAGACAGATGTCAAACAGAGGACAGTTGGAACAAGGGTTTACCGATCGTGCTACGTTCCCACCCTCACCCACGGTCATGATGATCGCGGATACAAGCGGCCGAAATGAGTTTCCTTCGCAGGGTGGCTCGGCGTGCCCTTCGAGATCGGGTGAGGAGCTAAGAGTAGCGTCCTTCACGTTGAAAGTGGCTCCTGGTCGCCTCCCCCGGGAGGTGCTACAGGCATGTCCTATTGGGAAGAGGCCTTGTGGAAGGCCCAGGACACGCTGGTGGGACTATGTCTCCGAGCTGGCCTGGTGTCGCCTCGGGGTCCCCCCAGAACAGCTGGAGGAGGTGTGTGTGGATCGTGAAGTCTGGGCATCTCTGCTGAGACTGCTGCCCCCGCGACCCGGCCCCGGATAAAGAGGAAGAAAATGGATGGATGGAACAAGTTGGGGAAAAAACCAAACTTCGAGGAGAATCACATTGTAGGAGAGATCAAACTTCCTGTGGATGTTGGACGGCCTACAGATGTGATGTATGCAGATTGGGCTGAAGACTGTAGGACTTACCCTGATGAAGACTCCCCACGAGTCGAAACGCGTTGGTGGTGCCACCGTAAATAAAATATGCAGTTTTGCGATACTCCAGAGTGCCCCGGCTCCCTCTCTTCCTCTTCCAACTGTGCGGTTAATGTTGCTGAAGTTTCAGGACAGTGAAGGGAAGGGTGATCCGGGCACAAAAAAAGACCAGAGCGAATTCAATCAGGGAAGTCCCACTTTTGCTGGGGAGTCAACGCCCAGATCTGTGCGCTCCAAGCGTAGTTAGTGCCACTGCATTTATGCTTCCATGTTTCTAATGTCCAGCATTCGTTATCAAAAGTTGCCACCAGGGGGCGCTGGAACATTAATTCAAACCGGAGATGAAGAGCTGGGACCAAAACCATACGGCACCACCCGCACCCGTGTTTCTTTATATATAGTCAAGTATAGTCAAGGAAACGAGGCAAAACAGTGATGATTAATTTGCAAATGGTTCAAATCACTTTTTGGAAATGTTTCCGCTTCACCCCGTTGACCTGTGCGCAGTAGTGCCCCTAGTGGTTAACTCACGTACTGTGTTAGTTGCTATGACTCTGGATAAACAAAGCGTCCGATGGCGCGCTGACGGAATGACACAGGGGACGGACAGAAAGCGTTTCGAATGGAGAACGCGAGCGAGGCTTTAGAGTCCCGGATTTACCGACCGTCCACCAAAACCGCCGGCGAAATTCGTGGAAGTAAACGACAATAGCCATCGCTCGTATTTAAAGGGGGGGTATTATGTAAAACCGACTTTTTCAAGCTTTATATCATGTTATTATGTCATTCCCTCATTAAACACGTGCCTGGAGTGTTGCCTCGGCTCATTCACATAATTTTCAGTAATCAGTCAAAACTTAAGACGGCAGCCATTTTAGGTGTAGCTATGCCTCAGTCCTCCTAGGAACGCCCCCACCTCCTGGAGATGCCTCTGGACCTTTCGTCACCAGCCGAGCCCCCAACCACTGCTCCTCAGCTCAGCAGAGCCCCCTCCCCGCACAGTGTTGTTGTTTCAATGCCACAGTAGTGTGCTGAAGGGGGCGTGTCGGAAAGCTTCTTCAAGAGACAGAGGCCTATTTCAAGACGTTCAGTACGGCCATTTTGAGAGAGCAATTTTATTCAAGGCAGTTATTTTAATTTACTGCATATACAGACCAACAGAAGGTTAGGTCATCATTGTAGTGTGCTATAGACTGGGGCTATGTGATTGAAAAAAGCATAATACCCCCCCTTTAAGTAATCTGAAACAGAAGCCACAGCCCAGATGGGAGTGTGTGACGTTCTTGCTAACGGATCAACTTGATTAGTCGAACAATAAGATAAAACAAGCTCAATCAATTGTTGAGGGAAGAAAGTATCTACTTTATGTTTCTCAGTGCTCTTGTAGTGTCGTATATTTGCACTATAAAGCCACAGATTTATGGCGCATGGAAAATAAAAGTCAATTGTAAAAAAAAAAACGCGAGGCTGCCTAAAGTGTTTGCTTACGGGCGCGCCGCTTTAAATAGTTGACGGTTTCTGCACTTCACAGACGCGAGGGCGGAGGTTTTCACATGAAACATAAAACCGTGACAGCACAACAACACGGAGAGTACAAGAGTTTAGTGACAACATGCCAGAAACGGTACCAGGCTCTCCTCTGAGCTACACTTCCCACACCGTACACCGGTGATTAAAGCGGAACATGCTCATGCTGCACCGTGAGCTGTCATCATCATCATCATCATCATCTGAGGAGGAGGAGGAGGAGGAGAGACGGGAGCAACAAGCGCAAAGTGTAGGCCTCACAGTGGGAGACTCATACTTGGGGGAACAAAGCCCCACTAAAAGTACCTGAGACCCTGCATCCTTCAACATCAGGAAACGAACATCTTTGACACTTTGCACTTGTGTAGTGTAACTCGGCTCCATTTTTGAAACGGTAATATGTAAAACAAACATATTACATTTTAAAGCTGTAACTGCTAGTATAGAATATATGTATTGCAATTTCAAAGTAACTTGCCCAACATCGATCATAAAGACACGAGTGAAACGGAAACACCACCTGAAAAGAGGAGGGAAAGCTTCATGCTTCATGACGCAGCAGCGGTGGGGTGAAATGCCTTTCCCGAACCCAGGCATTCGGATCAGAGGAATTATAATTGGACGCAATGAATAACGCACTGGATTACAAACATGGTCCATCCATCCATTTTCTTCCGCTTTATCCGGGGCCGGGTCGCGGGGGCAGCAGTCTCAGCAGAGATGCCCAGATCCACGCACACCTCCTCCAGCTGTTCTGGGGGGACCCCGAGGCGACACCAGGCCAGCTCGGAGACATAGTCCCACGAGAGAGGCGACCAGGAGGTATCTTACCATATGTCACTTTATTTTATCTTATTTATTTAATATTTTTTATTTTATGCATGCCCTTATAGCCTTATAGTTTAACGTTCTTAGCTTATTTTTTATCTTAATTCTGTGTTATATGTTCTATGTCGCACGTTTGCACCAAGTAAAATTCCTAGTTTGTAAACCTTGTTCACAAACCTTGGCAATAAACAAATTCTGATTCTGATTCTGATCCGGAACAGACGTCCTAGCCACCTCAGCTGGCTCCTTTCGATGTGAAGGAGCAGCGACTCGACTCCGAGCTCCTCCCGGGTAACTGAGCTCCTCACCCGATCTCGAGGGGTGCGCCCAGCCACCCTGAGAAGGAAAGTTAAGAATCCATTATCTACCAGTGTCCAGAAGTACAGGGAGAAAAGTGGAAATCTGACCACTATTGAACAAGACACACGAGCTGAGATGTTTAGACTGGGCCAGGAACCATCTGAAGACCGGTTTTTCAAAGGTTTGTACGGTTTATTTAAGCTCATACTGTAAAAGTCTTGCACGAGCAGCAACAGAGGCCACTGCAAATCACTGCTTGATCATTTGTGATAGATATTACCCTAATTTGTTCAATCCTCATATGCTAGCACGATCTTCAGGGCGTTTCGGAGCCTTCTGTCCACTGGTCTGCCTGCGTCTCATCTCTCTGTCATGTTTTTAATGAGTGGAGTTAGCATCTCCTCCGTTGGCAGCGTGGCCCAGGGGTTCCCATCGCCGCGATTATTCCAGACTTCAAAGTGCGGCTAATTACGTTAGCGCCGTTTGCTAATGCTCTGCTTTTAATTTGAATTTCCAGCTCCAGCGAATCATAACTGTTCGACCCAATTACCCGAAGAGAGAAGGACGGGCCGCGCAGAGGAACGCCGAGAAGGACGGGCCGCGCAGACGAACGCCGCTCACCTGGGCCTCTGATGTTGGCCCAGTTTTAACGAGATCTTATAATACTGACCCTACGAGGCTGGAGTTATGGAATGTGAGCCATCGCGGCTGTGGTTGTTTACTTCACTGTTTTGTGAAATTACCGATTTATTACAGTGTAAGGGAAGCAATGCCCTGTTTGTGAACTTTGTTTTTTCCTGTCATAGAACGATTCTTATTTATTTCACCTCTTAACTCCCGCCTCATTTTCTCCTGTTCAGTTCTACCCGAGTCTAGGCCCGAAAACGCCTCATTTGAAAGCTAAGACTTAGAAAACTCATCTAGAAGGATCTTTTTCCTCGCGTTGTAGTCACTGTTTTTACGTTTTGTTTCATTGCTTTGTTGTTGCTTTTTCGTCTTATTTTTGTCACTTTTTTTGTGATTTTTGTGTGATTTTTTTTGTCACTCATTGATCATATTTCTGTCACTTTTTTGTCGCTTTTTCATCATTCTTTGTCACGTTTTTGTAACTTTTTGAAGTGTTTTTTTTTTTTTTTTACTTTTTTGGGATTTTTGTGACTTTTTCATCCTCGTTTTTGTGTAATTTTTGTCACTATTTTGACACTTTTTTCAAGAACCTTCCCCGTTCACCTTTTTTAAAATCTTTTTCCTCACGTCGTAGTCACTTTTTTGACATTTTGTTTCATTGCTTTTTTATTTTCATAACTTTTTCTTCACTTTTATGTCACCTTTTTGTAACTTATTTGTAACTTTTTCATAATTTTTTCATAACTTTTTGGTCACGTCTTTATAACTTTTTTTTGTCACTTTTTTGTTGTTGTCACTTTTTCCTCCTCGTTTTCGTATAATTTGTGTGACTTTTTTGACACTTTTTTCAAGAACCTTCCCAGTTAATAATTTTTCTCACGCTGTAGTCACTTTTTTTGACACTTTGTTTCATGGCTTTTTTGTTTTCATCACTTTTTTTCATAACTTTTTGGTCATTTTTTCATCACTTTGTGGTAAAGTGTTTTCTGTTGTTGTCACTTTTTGGGGGTCTTTGTGACTTTTTCCTCCTCGTTTTCGTCTAATTTTCGTCACTATTTTGACACTTTTTTCAAGCACCTTCCCAGTTCAAGGCACTAAGAATGTTTTGAAATGCAGAGTATCGCCCAATAGACAAACATGGACTCGCAAACTATCGCAAACACCGCTCCTCATGTGAAAACATGGCCTGTCCAGGGTAAGAGCGACAGAAACGGCCGATGCCTTAATGCGTTTTCACTCTTGAATTGATCTATTTTGTATTTTCTGTAGCGTAACAACCAGCCGAAATGAAGAGATCTCTACTTTTGAGTTCCACCCACCTCTGCGTGTCAGTCTCTCAATGAAGAACAGAATCTTCTTTCATTAAGCTAATGGGTTTACTTAGTAGATGGCAGCTGCAGTGTCATTAATGAACCACTAAAAGCCCTGTGTGATTTTTGAATAGCACTTTCTCCATCTAACAAAACAGATGGATCCAAATATGGACAGTACCTGACGTTAAAAACTCGAGTGAAGGACAGTACCTGACGTTAAAAACTCGAGTGAAGGACAGTACCTGACGCTAGCGGTGGATGCTCGGTTTGGGCGAGGCCACAGCGACACAAAGACTCTGGGGTTTAATCCAAACAGCTGCTAATGCGACAGTGTAATGAATGGAAGAAAGAGAAAGGCAAATCAAGGTTTCACTGACAGTGACATTTTCCCATAATTGTTGCTGTTTGGTTTGAAATGATAATAGATTCAAATTCAAAAACTCATGGAGCACTGACCACAGAGCTACTCCCCGCTCGACGTGCAACACGATCACAGAGAACAGCGCCATCTATTGATTGTTTGCAGAGCAGCTTCTCAACATATTCTGAAATGCGTGGGTTGAAGCGAGTCCTCGTTTGCAGCGGCCGTGTGATCTGAATCTGAATCACTTCTTCATAAGATCGATACCCGAGTTGAGCAGCGGGGAGACACTGCGGCTTTATTTTCTTATTTCAATTTACAGATATTAGATTTGTTTACGGTCTTAAACTCTCACTCAGTAACAGATACGCCAAATCTTCACTAGATGCTGTTTCTTTGCAGTCACGTAACTTTTCGTTATAGATTTAAAAGGACATTGTACCTTGGAGTGAATATAATAACTTAACCTCTTAAACCCCGCCTTAAACAAGCACATTTTATGTGGAAGGTTTATCAATACTACTACTCTTATCGATACTCCTTATCGATCCGGTACTTTAACGGTACTCTTTAAAAGAAAATACAAAGTTAGATAGACAATACTGTCTAATCCTTGGCCTATATTTATTTTTTATTACTCTACTTTGGACCTAATGTATTTCCACTTTGCGCATACACTTAATATATGGGAGTTAAAATACTTTACTTACTATATTATTACTATAATCTAGTAAATCGAGGATTACCAGGCTGTTGGTTAGATTTGGCTGTAGCTCTGAGTCCAAAATGAAAACTTAATGCAGTAAAATAATGAACTAGAACAACAGCCTGTTTTCAGCCTCTCAGTTTGTGTCCAGTTGGTCGACACCGGCTCACACTGACGTGCACGTGGGAGCGTGTACACGCATGTGCACATACACATGCATGTGCACGTACACGCCGCGGTGTGCGCCGTTTGTGGAAAAATAGACTCCACCCGAAACTCTTAAGTTTGGGTATTTGTGGATGAAGAAAAGGGCGACGGGCTTGTTTGGCTTTCACAGCGGGTCAGCGGCAGCAGCTCGGGGCGTTTCTGAGTAGAACAAGCACGTGTTTAATGTTTCACGCATGTCTTTCCCGCGCACCTGTCTCGCGCTGGAGAGGGAGGAAGAACGTGGAGATGGGCCGACACCCAGCGCTCTCGGGCGGGTCGCCGGGATGAACAGAACCAATGCAGTGAACGCATTCATGAGAGCGGAGAGACTTCTGCCAACGCAGCGGCCCCGTTAAGCCCGATAGGGCTGGAGTTATCAGCTCAGGTGGACCGGCACACGTGGCCCCGGGGCCGTCTTGATACCGGGTTCCAGCACCAATCCTTTCAACGTAAAGGAGCAGCGACTCTACTCCGAGCTCCTCCCGGGTAACTGAGCTGCTCACCCGCCCTCTAAGGCACCCTGCGAAGGAAACTCATTTCGGCCGCTTGTATCCACGATCTTGTCCTTTCGGTCATTACCCAGATCTCATGACCATAGGTGAGGGTGGGAACGTAGATCGATCGGTAAATCGAGAGCTTTGCCTCAGACTCAGCTCCCTCTTCACCACAACAGTCCGATACAGCGACCGCATCACTGCTGACGCCGCACCGATCCGTCTATCGATCTCACGCTCCATCCGTCCCTCACTGAGAACATGACCCCGAGATACTTGAACTCCTCCACTTGAGGCAAGGACTCCCCACCGACCTGAAGCGGGGAAACCACCTTTTTCCGGTGGAGAACCATGGCCTCAGATTTGGAGGTGCAAGTTCAGCTTCAACCAAATCCAAAAGCTTCTTGACTGGAGAGTTCACAGCCTATGGGCCGATACGCCTCATTTAAAAGTCAAGACAACGTTGTCACCGCGTCGTCACGTTTTTGCCTCTACTTTGGCGTTCATTATCAAGAAGCTTTTAGAAGAAGCCAAACTGGAGAAAATGTGCTCGGTTCAGGTGGAGTTAAGAGCTGAAAACTAGAAGAATAATCAACACAGAGCATGAGGGAGTTCTTTCACGGTTAAAAGCTTTAAAAAAGTTGATTAGTAAAAGCTCGATGTGAAAGGACGTACGATCCACACGGCTCACGAACCCCTCGGCGATCCCTCGCCAACATGTGTCCACACGGATGATGGATGTCGGAGTCCGTGTTGGAGGATTTAACATATTGATCAGAGTAAGTGAGAGGGATCGATGGCAGCGGTGCTGACCTGTGAGAGTACAGCACTTTCACTTCCGCTGCTCCACTGATGGATGCCGAGGCGAGGGCGCACATGAACTTCAGCTTGTGGGGTCGGCCCGGCAGATTACTGTGTGAAGATTAACAGAGCCTTTTAATAGGAAGAACCAAGAGGAAAATCAACAATACTGCTCGGTGTGATAACAATTTGTTCTAAATGATTTATTCTTAAATGCTTATAATAGCCGAGAGAATAAAGTATCTTACATTTGGGGCATTACCCAAATAGCTTTTATTCTTCTCACTTTTTGTTACGTTTTCATCCCGTCTCCGTTGCTTTGTTGGCTGCCTTTTCATCCCCATTTACGTCTCGTTTTTCCTCGCTATTTTGACTGATTTGGGTAGGGCTGAACAGGAGGGGTCGGTTCATGCAGGGGTTATGAGGTTAAAAAAAAAGCATCAAAATAGCGACAAATAAAAAAGTGACAATATTTGTTCCAATGTAATAGCAGTGAGAGAATGAAACCGATTTATTTTTCACTCGAAGCTGCGTTAGCGATAGCGCGGGAGGGCATCCTGCTGGCCCCGCTTCATTGCGCAGTTAACACATTATCACAGGGAATACCTCAGACCCCGCATGCATCCATCCACCCTAAACCCTAAAGTTTAACGACTGTGACAGGGATACAATTCATTTAAGCAACGCAGTTCATAAAAGTCTGACAAAATATGGACCTAATTAAGTTCTTTTACAAGCACGAACATTCGTGATCTAATAAAAATAAATGAGAGAGTGGCTCTTTTTGCCATTAGCCCGTGGTGGACATTAGAAACATTTGCGTCACAAGTAGGTAAGTAAGTAAGTGCTTTATTTGTGAGTGTACACGCGTGCATCGAAGTAGTGTTCAGGTGTTAGTCCTGAGCCGCTGAGACTGAGCCGCGCTGCCATTGTGGGTCGACCTGACCAGCAGGAAATAATAATAATCATAATAATGCATCGGTTTTATATAGCGCCTTTCTGGACACTCAAAGACGCTTTACATTGCATTATTCATTCACTCCATACTTGGTGGTGGTAATCTACTATTGTAGCCACAGCTGCCCTGGGGTAGACTGACGGAAGCGAGGCAACCAGTCTGCGCCATCGGCCCCTCCGACCACCACCACTCACTCACCACATCCCCCAGGCTTCCTGCTGTTACCAAACGGTCTCCCATCCAAGTACCGACCAGGCCCTTCCCTGCTTAGCTTCCAAGGTCTGCTCCTCTGAAACGGTGCAGTGCGTCCTGGGTTTGTCCCTGTTTCAGAGCGTGGTGTCCTGCACTGGTCAGCTCCTTCCTCTTCCTCCTGCGCAGCTCCCTCCGCTCCCTCTGCTTCACAACAGTCTTTCACCATCTTCTGGGAAGAGCTTAGCAGTTCATCCGTTATATTCTCCAGTGAACGAACAGAAGGCATGTGTGGCTTAGCTGTGAGTCTCGCCCGGGTACCTCCTCTAGCACCTCTTGTGAAAATAATTCATTGTAAAAACACATGTATAACCACAGAGGCCCAACCGCTGCACAGGAGCGTGGTGACAGAGGACAACTATGTTAAGGGAAGCAGAAATGTAACAAATATCACAGCTGGATGTTTTCATGGACTTCTAACACTGGGGTTCAGTCTGTTTTAAAGATTCGGTTTATAACAAATGAAACTGCAGGAACTAAAGCATGAACCTGCTCCTTCTCGAGTTTAAATAAAAAGGTCAAACAGCCGGTTTCTGAAAATCTACCCCCAGCCTGCCAGAATGTAATTTTATTTCTAATTTTCAACAGTCTTCGCTGTCCCACTGAAAATGTTGTAGCACTCTGATAACCACACGCTCTGTACCGAAACAAAGATCTAAGGCTCAACTTTCATTTAAAAACAACAACGGTAGATTCACGCTTTTGTAAAACTGTATTTTTAAGCAACATTTCATTAAGTTTGGAAGTATTTGAAACATCCCAAAAACAAACTGCAACTTGAAATACATTTAACAGCGGTAAAAACTGTAAAAAAAAAAATCTACATAAAAACTAATTCTTCCCCCGTCTCGGCAAAAAAAAGGATCTGAAGACATGTTTATTTACGAAAGCTTTTGGTTATTGGGTTTTCACTAGAGTCACTTTAATTTTCTACATTTTTATATTGTTTGTTTTAACCCATTCTCGGGTACAGCACTTTGTGATTTTATCTGTGAAAAGCGCTTTAGAAATAAACTTTACTTACTGTAGTTACTTACTTTCTCATTTTGCTTTTCACATTGAATTTGGTTTTCAGGCATTTCTCTGCTCAATTGTTCATACTTTTCCACACATCGCTGACAGTCGTAGCCTGTCTCTTTTTCAAACATATCCGGCGTCTCCTGGATTGTCGTCGGGGTCGTTCTCGTTCCTCAGACTGATCTGGGCTCCTCTGCTCCGGGTCGTGTATGTTTAAGTTCTTCCTGGATTTCCCCAGGCGCCCAGCGCTCCGCCTCCTATTGTCAGAGGCCATTTCGAGGTGTGTGCATGTGGCTGGTACTGGCGTGAGCGTAAAAGAATAGCAGGCGTTATTCTTTCATATTAAAAAGTCGAAATGACGAGCATTACCGTCATGGCAGGCAATGTCAATGTCAACTTTATTTATATAGCACATTTAAAAACAGCTACATCTGCCCAAAGTGCTGTACAACAAACATTATAAAGTAAAAGTCACAAAATATACAACATGAAACAATAATAATAATAATACATGGGACCTGCTCAGCTTGTGTTGAAGGCCAGACCAAACAGGAGGGTTTTCACCAACGGCGTAAGAACATGGATGGACTGGGCCATTTTGACATTGGACGTGTTGTAAGAGATGGAGCAAACCTGGCTCTGTTTTGTAGGTTAATAGTGAGTTGGCGACAGACACGAGTCTAACATGTTTCCCCTGAGGCCTGACGATGGTTTCTCCGTCTCCGCGGCTTCTCTCGACCAAACAAACAAAGTTCACGCCGCCCCCTGTCTGTCATGGCCAGACCCGCCTCTGCAGGAGGTTTAAAGCCGGCGTCACTGTAGCCTCGGTGAGCGTTCTCTCATAGGAAATAAAGGAGCCGCTCTTTTGCCGCACCTCAAGGCGTCTCTAGGCTAAAGTGAACCTTCATCATTTTAGAAGTTACTTTTCTGCCGTTCCTCAGCCAAGAGCAGATTAGAAATCCCGTCTCACTTTTGCGTTTGCTGCTAGAGACGCCTCTAGTGTCGGCGGCGCTATATCGGCCGCAGGGTTCAACGCGTGGGGGAAAAGTAGCGGCGTATAGGCCGGACATTACGGTACTCAAAGGGCCCAGAGCTGTGACATCACATGAGCTTCCAAATACCACGATTTCAGTTTTGGAGTCATTTAGCTCTAAACCATTTTGAGCCATCCAGCCCTTCACTTCCTGAAAACAATCAAACAGAACTTGAACATTGTCTGTACCTGAGACATTTGCAGGTCGTTTTATGACAGTAATTCTCATCAGTGTAGGTCAAAGAGTTAATGACACTATAAATATCACCGTTTCAAAATTGTATTACAATTTTTGATAAAGTCCCTAAATCCTGAACTTGAACTCCTCTGTTCGCCAATACAGTGCCATAATGTACAGTAATAAATCCACTTTCCTATTGACATTTGCGGCACTTACTCCTGGAGCAGGGCCGTACATTAGTTTGAGTGAGGAATGAGATTGTTACAGTGAACCTGCTCCACTGAACATAATGAAGCCCCCTCTGAAACGTCTGGGCCGTTTTAATGCAGGCGCCGTCCTGCTCCGTTTTCTAATTACGATTTAATTACACTCTAAGGTCAACAAAACTCATTTCTTCTCTGTCGGCTCCACGGTTTACTGGACCTAACGGCTTCATGGAAAAAAACACACAAAAAAACCACCAAGCCCACCACAAAGGATCAGCATCATCTCCTTTCAACGAGTCGTTTTGAAGAAACTTTATTGACAATTTGGAATTTTCTGTTAATTAGCTTTTGTTTCTCTGACTCTTCCAAATACTCGCTATACTCGTGACCTCACGGGGTCTGCACATTCACGGGAGACGGCGTTTATTTTAAATCTCCTTTGCATGCAGGTTGTTAAGCTGCTTTTTCCATGTGGTTAGCAATAAAAGTGAGACAAATGCACACACAAACGGAGACGCTAATAAAGCCATCAGCTTGCAGTACATGGATTAAAACGTCCACAAAGCAAATATGGGCGGGGTGTGTAGCATCAAGGAATAGCCCGTAGGTTAAAGGACAACTAAGCACCAAATCAACTTTTTTAGCTTATAAACTGCATAAATATGTTTCTTATAGTGCTCTCTACATGTCCTGGTCAATTTTTTGACATTTTTGTGCAAATTAGATAAAATCCCACTTTTGAGCCTAAAACCGTCTGTGTAGCGGCCTCTCTAGCTCACAGACACCGGGGGCAGCAGTTAGCCGTCCCCTGCCTTCGAGGCTCAGAGCGGGGCAGTGTGTGACTGAGTGTCCCCTAAAGCCAGGAGGGGGAACGGGGAGATACGAGCGCCAAATGTCCGCCGCGTGTGCTCGGCCTGTAGCCGGGACGACGGGCTCGAGAGTCCGGGACAGTGGCGCCACATCGTCTAAATGCGGCATAACGGGAGTCAGTCAGTCCGGTTCACTCGGCCCTTATTTATTTTAATTAACATATTAATGATATAAAATAACCAATTTTAGAAATGTATGTTGATTGACCCACATGAAATGATCAGTATATTGGTTTTGATACTGACTGAAATTACCACAAAAATATCAGTATTGTGTCGATTAAAAAAAACAGAAACATGGATCTGACCTTATGGCAAGCGCCGCATGTTTCCTGACTCGCTGTCGGGGATGTTGTGGCACATTCCGCTGATTTGATGCTAAAGAATAAAATGGGCTAAAGCACAGACTGCTGCCGCTATGGTGCCTGACAAGAGTCTTTTATTTCAGTTCAGAAGTCGTCACCTAAGTCTCAGCCACACCATGACCGTGCAGAACTTTTTCTTCTCAAACTGAGTGAAAGTTTGGGGCTTTAAGTATCTCTAAACCTCCGCATAATTGTCTGAAACTTTAGCACAACCCAAATGCAAACTAAATGCTTCAGGTCTATTCTGCAAACCTTGCCACGATCACTTCTTGGAAACAATTATCACTGACTTTCTCAGACTAAAGCCTCCTCTTATCCTGCGTTAGCTAAAAGGTCATACGTATTAAAAAATAAAAATAATGCAGATTAATTTCTAATTAGCCTTTGTTCGTGAGACTTTAACGATAATGGGAGCTGTATGCTAATTGGACACAAACTCATTTAGCGTCACAGCGGTGGAGCACGGGCCCTGGAGGTGAACCGGCTAACTCTGACTGACAGAGAGCACCGACGCATAGGGCACCTGACATTAACATGGAAGGGTTTTCCACGAAACTTCAGACAAAGGCAAAGGAAGGAATTCAAGGAAAGGGTCGGGCGTAAAGTTTGGAAGGTAGGGCAAGGTACTTCACTGCCCCGATTAGAAGACCTGTCCTCTGTGTCCTTTGTTGTTGCTGTGGGAGCAACTTTAGTGTCACTGTAGGGAACTTTGTCTTCTGCCTTTGACCCATCTTTCTCTGCCACTGGGACACGTATGGGCAAAGTTTTTAATGCAAAGGTCAAGATTAACTTTATTCAAATGAAATAAAGGTAAGGTTTATTTGCTCCTTCAGCTGCCCCCACGACCCGGAAACGGACAAGTGGAAGAAGATGAATGGATGGATGAAAAGTTAAGTTATGGTGCTGTATGTGTCATTATACTGTACAACGAAATGTGCCCTCTGCATATGACCCATCCTGCACGCTTTGGGGTTATGGGGGACACCGAAGTAAACCCATCCAGATGTGGGCAGAACATGCAAACTCCATTTACATGCGCTCAAGTATTCCGGTTATGGCAGTTTTCGGGATATGATGTTTTGTGGGAAACTGAAATCCATTGTTTACATGATCAGAGAAAGGATCCCGGCTTCTCGTATTGAGGCTATATCTGTAATGTGTTTAAATATATATATATATATATATATATATATTTAGCACAACCATTAGTATAGTATCACTACATCCTGAGCTACGGCAGACGACAGCAGCGGCAGATTGTGGGTAAATTGTTCCTTTGATTCGTCCTGGGTCTGTCCAGGGAGCACTGGGTGAAGTTCACTTGACAAGCAGTGTGTTTCGACAGTGCACCAGTCGGACAACCAGCAGCCTTTAAACGATCGGCAACTGTTTTACATACATTTGAATTACGATGATTCTTTCCATCTTAAATATTCACTACTTTTAGTTCTTTCATGGTTGAAATAAAAAAACTCAGTCTCCTCTTGACTCCAGAGAGCTCTTGAGTCTTCAGACTCGCACCCCGCCATCTTTGTTTACGATTAACGGCTCATTGCGTATATAACCGAGAAATAGCGAATACATAATGTTATTATGGAACTCTAAAAGGGGAAAAAGAAAAACTGCTCAACTTGCAATCAAGGGCCTCAGTGTGTCCACCTCAACCCTTTGGGGCGACCTGCCATGAGATGTGGGCTGTTGTTGGATGTGTCCAGCGGGAAGCCTGGCCAGACCGTCACTCCTGAAACGGGAGGAGCGTCTGGGACAGTCAGACTTCAAGACATTCACTGTCAGGACACATTACAAAAGAAATAAAAGTTAAATCCATCTTTAAATCTGTCACAAGGGGGATTTATCTTCCTATAGAGCCACAAAGTTTAACAACCAGAGTAATCATCTGAGCTTAGATAACCCCAGTGGAAGTGCCAACGCATATTAATTCAATCTTATAAGAATAGGAGGAAGGATTAGAAAGGACGCTATATACGAGATTAATATTGGATTTAGGGGGTGATATATTAACACGGATATAATGGATAAAGGTGAAGCTAGGTGAATTTGGCAAAAGGCCGAAGTGTCTTTTTTTTTTCCACACAAAGGAAGTGGAGCGGAGGACGGGGCTCAGATTGGGTCACAAAATACACTGATAATGTTTAATGTCGTCTTAGTTCTTGTGAAAGGAACAAGTGTAGGCTCAAGCCATGTGTATAATGGCATTTACGGAGCACTCGGCCAAGACACGCTCTATGGAAGTAATTATTGTGACGGCGAGAGAGGATTTACATTTTCATTATGCGGCGTGAGAAAATAATGAGATTTTTAAAAGGCATGATAGATGTTTGGGTTTAGTTCTAGTTTTTTTACATTGGGAATGCTGTGTGACTCGGCTCTTGGCATCTCTAAAGAGAAAAGGAGTGGCTCTGACTGTGTGACGGTTCTTATTCGTCCAGGAAGTATTAATCGTGGCGAGGCTAAATCGTCGACTGGACTGGGTTTGGCTACTATCTCTGTAGTAGCCTTGACTGTGGTGCTCAGACGTTTACCCTGAGCCACTGAATGTTTTGCCTATCTGTATGACGCTCGACAGAGGGTATTTATCCCTCTTCTGTGGAAGCATGGACAGACTTGAATGGTAGGACTAGCGCAATGTCTCGAGTTCATGTCTCTGTGTCCCGTACCAATGGTAAATAAACCTCTCCTGCATAAGACTTCCAGACTCCTGCCAATTTTACATCTTACCTCTCGGACACCATTGTTTATTCTAAGACCTAAAGGAGGTAGTTTCAAGTCTAAGCAGGAGGACGTTCTCAGCCGCTCGGCCTATTGGGACAAAACTGTCACATCACATTTGAAAGATATGAGGTTTCCAGGCTCCTCACTTTCATATTTAGTCAGATAATGGTCCATAAATAATTTGTAATGACTTACTTTCGCTTTAGAACTTACCAGAGTTGCTTCAGAAAGCTACAGCATCCAAAAGTTCTCAGGAAGTTGAAAGTGATAAACTGTCTTCCTCTGTTGTTGTGGTGTTTGTAAAAGCGTGTTTTGGGCACACAGCGGCGTTAGAGTCCACCACGGGAAAAAAAAAAAATGATTGTAGACAAATATGACTTAAAAGAAGTTTGAACTATCGGAATTTGGATCGTGTAAACGCTCACGTAACCGTATTTAAATAGGGAAAACGCGGAAGAGCTTTATCGCTTCTAACTTCACCCTCGTTTGGCCCCATAGCGGAGAGGAGGAGAGGCTAAATGCTAACAACATCTTTGGTCTCTTTGCGTGACTGAGCGCACACGTAAAGACCAGACAGGCACGCATCAACTCGTCTAAGCTCAGGTAAGAACAGATCTCAGTATGGGAAAAAACGGTGGCCTGTTCCTTTAAGGTTATTTGATAAAGACGAGTGTCGGTCTTGATCTCACCACCTCTACTCGTTGAGCTACGTGGAGATCTATGGAGAAACATTGCATCAGTGAAATAATTATACATATTGGATATTTAGCTGAAACACCTGAACATTGGAAAAAAACGCTGTTTACAGTGTGTTGGGGGAATTGGAAATTAGTTTCCTAATCTGGCTACAAAGCTATGTAATGCTACAATGCTAGTTAGTTAGTTTAGCATGATGGCAAATCTTTATTTTTTGTAAGATGACATTGTAGCTAATACATTATCTTGTTCTTACCCATACTATCCAAACTACTTCAAACAATACATCTGCAGTAGATACACGTTTCTATGAAGCATCCTCCACCTTCCTTCTCGATCGATCTCCTTCCACATTTATACGTTTCTGGGTGGCACCATGAGCGCCGGACTACATCCAATTAAAGGCGACGTGTGCGTCTGCGTCTCCCAAGGCCGTCGCGCCGTTGTGCTCGTTCACACTCACACAAAAGGAACCTCGTCGAGGGATAAGGCACGTTGCTCCGTACCATCTGCTCGCCATCGATGTTGATTTGATTTGCGAGTTTACAACAGGTTCGGTCTCAGTTGAGGTCTGCCGAGTGCGAACAGAGGCTCTCCTGTTTGAATGCGGAGAACACGTGTCGATGAGCGTCTGAAAGAATGGGCCTTCTGTATTTAATTTAACATAGAACACATGACCGTGAGCAGAGTATGGGCCCCTGATGCTTTAGAGACGGTTTGTACTAATATGATCCTGAACTCGTTGAGACTGTTTTGACGTGTGCCTTCACATCTCACACCAAACTCTCCCCGATAAACCTGCTTCCTCTCATGTCTCTCGCTCCTCATGTGGAATACGTTTAAAACATCTCAGCTCCAGTCCAGCTCCACGCGTGTCTCTGAGTTCTCCGTGTAAACGCCTTGATGAAGGAAGGACGGGCTACATGGGAATTGACCCTTTTTTAACTCAGAGTGGCGAGAGCCGGAGGTAATTGGATGAAGCGCTGGCGGAGGGGAGGATTTCCGCAGATACATCAGTGGAATGTAGCCGGTAGCCCGCGGATGAACCTGGCCTGAAAGGCGCGCCGCCGTGGACATCAAACGCTCCCTGAGTGTCCAGGTGAGAGAAATAAATGAACACGGCTCTTTTAAAACACGTTTACTGATGATGATGCTTGAAAATGGTTCTATATATTTAATCATTTTAGGATAATGGGAAAGCAGTAGTTTTGTTCCTGGTTTATACACATCATGATTTAGTCCAGAATTAGACCTGTTTCAGTCCTATTTTTCTACGCTATATCATACGGGGTCAAGCTTTAC
This sequence comes from Proterorhinus semilunaris, assembly GCA_021464625.1. Lineage (NCBI taxonomy): Eukaryota > Metazoa > Chordata > Actinopteri > Gobiiformes > Gobiidae > Proterorhinus > Proterorhinus semilunaris. The sequence continues at coordinate 37,749,887 of CM038348.1, forward strand.
AGTGGTACTATCTCTGTAGTAGCCTTGACTGTGGTGCTAAGGCAGTGTGTGCTCCATTAAGCACGCTTGTATTCAGCACGGCCCGGTCGAAATACTCTTCTCACGTATCTCCTCCACACAGTGCATGTGTGAGTTTCCGCTTAATCAGTTGTTGTGGCCGCCGGATGCGCATGCTAGGCTACACGTTACCAAAGGAAGAACAGAACCAAGATGAAAGGTTTCGTGAGCCACGATGAGAACCAGGTGGACAAATGCTGCCTTTTGGTGGGGTTTATGATATTCAGAGGTGCCAAGGCAAATACTAAAGGAAAGAAGCAGCTAAAAGATGAACCATGAAGGTAAGCTGAATGCTAATGTTGTCCTAACAGCGGCTAAAGTTGTGCTAGCAGCGGCTAAATGCTATCACCGGCAAAATAAACTCTATCATCAGCGGTTTCATGTTGTGAAATACTTAATCCTGTATGACCTGCCTGTTTTAGTGAGGGCTGGCCTCTCTCCTCTGGCCAATCCTCGGCCAGCAGTCTGTTCACATTACGTTAGTATCAGTTCAGGACTGAGGTCAGTCCCAAAACGTGTCCCTGGTCAGCCCGGCTTGACCAGGGACACGTTTTGGGACTGACCTCAGTGGGTCAGACTGTTTTTAATGCAGGCTAACTTATACCATAGAAATGCTTTAAACTAGCGCCACTAGACTAGATATGAATTTGAACTGCATGAATTTAAGAAAAAAATATCTCCAGACATCAACAACACTCTGGATAACTAGGAAATGAGGCCCTATGTCAAAAATCCTAAAAATATCCCTTTAAGACATTTTTTATTTGGGGCCCCCTTCAAATTGGGACCTGTCAGCAAATGCCCAGTTAGCCCCCTTCATTTGTTACGGCTCTGCCAAACGGTACAATGAATCATGAAGCATTGTGCATATTTGAGGGCAGTCAGTCACATACAGGCCAGTAAAACAATTAGAGCATCCTCTGCACTGAAGTCAGTTATAATGTTTGACTTGTGCTCATCATAATTTATTCATTTTAGTCCATCAAAATGTCATATTTAGACTGATATCATTTTCAAAAACATGAATTATTTGGATTCTATTTGAATGGTTTTAGTCATGACTCATGCCTCTCCTGTTTCTCTGCATCATGTCAGTCATTCTAATTCTTATTACCAACAAAAAGAAAGTAGTAAGCGCAGGTTTCTGGGCTGGGTGGGGCCTGCCAGAGGAAACACACCATTTGAGACCTAGATTTAATTGCGGCCCAGCTTTGGTGGTTCTTGGACAGCAATATTTTACGAGCTGGCACTTGTGTGTGAATCCACTGGTTTTAGGTCTCCAGTTCAAGTCCTTCCTGACCACATACTGATGTTGTGTCTCATGGCAGAAGACTTCATTGTAAATTCATGTTAAAGTGGTTGCCAAATTATCGAGCGACTTGTTCATCGGACGACCCTAGATAATAAAGAATCGTAATCGTAAGACATTAAAAGCAAACACCGCTGATATTCTGCGTACCTGAATGTAATAACGTGCAGAAAAAGCACTTCTAGGATTAAAAGACAGTAAACAATGGACATGGCTTCAATACCGAATCCATACAGTCTGTGTTATGCTTGAGCCTGTGAACACTGTGAATAATCTAATGCAGTAAAAAAGAGTTTCCACGTCTTCAGGGTTTTCCACATCACTTACAAGACTTTTAAATTGCGAGATCTTCTCCATTGTGCGTTCAAATAACTTTGACTTTCTCCATTTTCCTCAAACGCTCCGCGGCACTACTGCGAGAGCGCACTCAATACATCACCCCGATGCACCTTTTTACGCCGCGTTCACACTTAAAGTAAATGGAGCACATTTGGCAGAGAAACAACATATTTTAGAGTCAAAATTAGACAAAGTAACCCACACAAATCAGCCGCGTGCAGACCGGTGACGGCTCCGCGCCCCCCGAACGCGCCCGGGATAAAACATTCTGACAGGTCTCTCTGACTAAATGGCTCCAATTTGTGCCGTTTGCTTCAAGAAAATGAATTAAAGCGTCGGGTTTTCTTCGCTAAAAGCCGAAAGTGTTGTTTTTCAAAGTGTCTCGGTGCCCTGTCGTCCCGGGCTGTCGCCACAGACAAATGCACCTGTTCAGCGGCAGTAAACAAGGATTTGGCAACGTGTTCTGGCTTGAGAATAAAAAATGGTCTTTACAAAGAGACAAAATGATTACTGGGGGAAGTTGAGGGAACACTACGTAACAGAGCCACGTTTCGTTGGTATTGGAATCGGGATCTTCTGAAATGGGATGAGGGTCTCAGAGTAGAGCTGCTGCTCCCAAAGATCGAGCGTCATGTTCCTCTCGGGATAAGGATGCTGCCTCCATGACCCGGCACCGGACAAAGTGGAAGAAAATGGATGGATGAATGTGGGAGACAGTAGTAGGTGGTGGGTACATTTACTCAAGTACAAGTACGTGAGCAACTTTTTGAAGAAACTGTGCTTATGAGAGTAGTTATACATTTCAGTACTTTTTACTTCTACTTGAGTAATAATGTGATGAAGAATCTTTTATTTATTTATTTTTGAACAGGGACAGTGTACAATCTACATTAGCCCCAGAAAGGAGAGATGCATTGTACCAGGTTATAGCACTTGTGCTAATTTCCACCTGCAGTCCCTGGGCCTATTGTACATGTTTTTAGTGGTAGGGGAAACCGGAGTACCCGGAGGAAACCTACGCAGACACGGGGAGAACATGCAAACTCCACACAGAAAGGCCCCGTCCAGGTGGGAATCGAACCCGGGACCTTCTAGCTGTGAAGCACGAGCACTAACCGCTGTGCTACCGTGCCGCCCACGTCACTCTTACTTGACTTAACCTTCCACCTTCCACCTGAACCGAGCACATATTCTCTAGTTTGGCTTTACCCAAATCTAAAAGCTTCTTGAAAAGAGCGTCAAAAAAGCACAAAAAAAAAGATGAAAACAAGGACAAAAAATGCAACAAAAGAGCAAAAACGTGAGGAGAAAGTGACACAAAAGCGACAAAGGAGCAACAATAATGTGACAAAGTGTGATGAAAACCCGACAAAAAAGCGATGGGGGAAAAAATGTCAAAAAGGCGACGACAATGCGAGGAAAAAGATCAATTTCGATGACTTTTGAAGGTCTTAGCTTTTACAAATTAAATATACAAAGTTTGTGTTTTGTGCCCCTTTTTCTTCAGAAATATATATTCTTTATACAGGAATTTCTTTGGAAATATTTATTACAAGCAAGTCAGAAGAGATCATTCTGCCGTCATTGTGCATGGTAGACAATTGCGTTATTCTAGTCTATTATTCAATCACGTCCTACACTGGTGGTGGGCCACAGCTTCACCCTGAGGGAGACTGATCAAAGCAAGTTAGAAAATCAATGCCACCTGCCCCGTGGACCACCACAATCCCTCACTTTCACAATGGTGGCCCAAGCTCCCACGTGGTCTCCCATCCAGGCACGAAACATTCCCACCCTTGTTTAGTTTTTAGGATCAAACAAGATCTCCAGTTCTCCAGGTGAAATGGTAAATGGTCTTCATTAGGACCCACTCTATCAATTCCATCACTCTGTGCGCCACCATCACCCCATAAGTACGATATCGTCTTAATTTTGAACATATTGGGCTACCCTGTGATGATCAGAGACTATCTTTACAAGAACAGCCAAAAAGTCCCTCCCCTTTGTCCCCGTAATGCCTCCATTGCAACACTTGAACAATGTTTGCACACAGGAGCCATTAGCCGAAGAGGAGTCACTGTCATCTCCGCATTAAAGGCGCTGTCGCACTCAGCAGCCATTTGCTAATTCGAATCGATGGAAAACAAATGAGATGTTGCGTGATCAGCGGCGTGGGCGTCCGTTTATTGCTCCGGGGAACAAGACCTGCACAGACAAAGGAAGCGAATGGACAGAACAGCGGGTGGTATTGTTGTTGTACATTACTGTTGGAGTGAAAAGCGACTAAAGGTAATGTAGAGAGCTCTTGACGGGGAGATGCTTGGTTTCATCGTGTTCCAGGTTTCATCGTGTTCCAGGTTTCAACGTCTCTGTCTCACCCACAAACCCGAAGGCAGGCGTTCCAAGGCGTTGTGGGCGAGGCAAAATTGTGTGCGTTCAAGTCACTCCCGAGTCCTCAGTGTTCAAGTCCCGATCAAACTCCAAAGACTTTAGGACAAGTCTGTTTAAAGTTTTCAATGTGCAAGTCCTGAAGGTGCAAGTCTGAATGCCCATCGCGGGTCGCCCGTTGCATTATGGGTAGTGGAATGTCGTTTGGCTACCAAACAATATTGATAGTTAGCGTAAAGCAATGAAGAAAGCTCGGATTTGGACCGTTTTAACCGCTGGAAAGTTGATGATTTAAAGCATTTTTGTCTTTGCATTAGCAATAGTGTTACAATATTAGCTTAAAGTCTATTTTACGGAGTTTTTAAACTTTTCCCTGTGATTCCAAGAAGGATTTAGTGACTGTGTCTGTGTCAGGCTGATCCCAGGATCCCTGGTCCTGTCGTTCCCCTGTCCGCTATGGTCTGCTCCTGCCTACGGAGCTGCCGTCCTGACTGTTCCCTCGCTTTCAAGATATTGACAACATAAATATTTGCAAGAAATGTAACTTGAGACTTATAGTCTGTAAACCAATGCTCAATATACTTGAGCGTTCACGCTCCTGAACTCGCTCACACATTTCAAAACATTTGGAGCCTGATTGACCCACACATGCGCAGTCGAGATGGGCATTCGGCTTATTGGAACCCAAGTCATAAAAAAAAAGGACGTTTAACTTCTTAACCCCCATCTTAAAGGGATATTTCAGGATTTTTGACATAGGGCCTCATTTCCTAGTTATCCAGAGTGTTGTTGATTTCTGGAGATATATTCTTCTTAAATTCATGCAGTTCTTATATTTGAAGAGCTTTGTGGCGCTAGGCTAGGGCAAGGCTAAAGCAGTTCTATGGTATCAGTTAGCCTGCATTAAAAACATGCACTCACTCACTCCACAGTGCAAATCACTTATAACACCAGACTAACGATATAAATGTCTGTGTCAATAGAATAATTTTAACCATTTTGCATTTAAAATAACTTATATTTGAGAAGCATCAGCTTCGTGGCTGTAAGCTAACGCAGCGGCGGAGTGATCTGCAAGGAAATAGTCCCTCGAAATGCGATAATTCATGTGATACAAGGTCAGTTATATTTCAAAATATATTCTATTAACACAGACATTTATATGGTTAGTCTGGTGTTATAAGTGATTTACCTCAGGTGCACTGTGGAGCGGGTCAGACTGTTTTTAATGCAGCCTAACTGATACCATAGATGATCAATAATCTATATCGCTAAGATCAGAGGAATAGTGTCAAAACCAGACTTAGAGACACTCATCCATGCATTTGTCTCCAGCAGGTTAGACAACTGTAACGGCTGCTCACTGGCCTTTCTAAAGCTGTTAGAGCTGCAGAACATCCAGAACCAGGAAATACGACCATATTAGTCCAGTGCTCCGGTCTCTGCACTGGCTTCCTGTCACTCAGAGAATAGAATTTAAAACAGCTCTGCTTGTGTACAAGTCGTTTCATGGTTTAGCACCAAAGTCCATCTCTGACATGTTAGAGCCGTATGAACCATCTCGGGCCCTGAGAACTTCAGGGAGGGGTCTCCTGGTGGTTCCCAGAGTCAGGACTAAACACGCTGAGGCTGCGTTTCAGTTTCATGCAGCTAAAATCTGGAACAGTCTTCATGAGGATGTGAGACAGGCCTCAACTCTGACAATGTTCAAATCCAGGCTGAAAACAGCTCTTTTTACCCGAGCAGATGAAAACTGAAAGTATTTTATCTGCACTCTTGCCTTTTACTGTACTTGGTTAATTTTGATGTTGATGTTTTATGTTTGAATTGCCTTGTGTATGAATCGTGCTCTACAGATAAACTTGCCTTGCCTAGTTACATTCCTGCAGAAGTCTTTGCACACTGTCATTAACTCCCCTTTGACATTCACAGCTCATGCTTCTATTTTAGTGACTTCTGTGCGTTAAAGGAGAAATCGTCTCTTTGAAAAGCGGGATGCGTCATAGAGGAAGAGGCAGCTTGTATCAACAAATAGTTTATGTATTTGATGCTGCAGTAAGTCATTACCGGTTCATCTGCGCCGCGGCGAGATCAGTGCCGCGTTTACGGTGCAGCCCATTAAAACGTGGCCCGGAGCTAAGCAGGTAAGCGTTGCATATTTCAGATGAACATGTCGGGCCTTTGTGTTCAACCCGCGCGCTTCAATCTCTTTGTTGTTGCCGAGTATTTACAGAGAGGGGAAACAAAATGCTGTTTAGAGCCGTGACTCCACTGAGCTACGAGATCGTGAGTGATCGTTCATTTCTAAACAACAAGGGGGCTGAAAAAAGATTCCCCCTCTCCTCGGACACCTCCTTAAAGTCTATTTGGAGCAGTCATGAAAGAGTCCTTCCAGCCATGGTCTCTTGGCAAGAAAATCTAAAAACATCTTAACTAATGTGGCCTTGATTTGAAGGAGCAGTGATTTTGAGTTCCTGTCACAATCTGGGCGAATCCCAGGTGTGTGAACGCAAAAAAAAATATAAAAAAATAAATCCCCCTCATTCCAGTTCAATCCATCCATCCATCCATTTTCTTCCGCTTATCCGGGGCCGGGTCGCGGGGGCAGCAGTCTCAGCAGAGATGCCCAGACTTCCCGATCCACGCACACCTCCTCCAGCTGTTCTGGGGGGACCCCGAGACGACACCAGGCCAGCTCGGAGACATAGTCCCACCAGCGTGTCCTGGGCCTTCCACGAGGCCTCTTCCCAGTGGGACATGCCTGGAACACCTCCCGAGGGAGGCGACCAGGAGGCATCCGGAACAGATGCCCTAGCCACCTCAGCTGGCTCCTTTCGACGTGGAGGAGTAGCGGCTCGAGTCCGAGCTCCTCCCGGGTAACTGAGCTCCTCACCCGATCTCGGAGGGTGCGCCCAGCCACCCTGCGGAGGAAACTCATTTCGGCCGCTTGTATTCGCGATCTTGTCCTTTCGGTCATTACCCAAATCTCATGACCATAGGTGAGGGTGGGAACGTAGATCGATCGGTAAATCGAGAGCTTCGCCCCCTGACTCAGCTCCCTCTTCACCACAACGGTCCGATACAGCGACCGCATCACTGCTGACGCCGCACCGATCCGTCTACCGATCTCACGCTCCATCCGTCCCTCACTCGTGAACACGACCCCGAGATACTTGAACTCCTCCACTTGGGGCAAGGACTCCCCACCGACCTGAAGCGGGAGAACCACCTTTTTCCGGTGGAGAACCATGGCCTCAGATTTGGAGGTGCTGATCCTCATCCCGCCCGCTTCACACTCGGCTGCAAACCGCCCCAGTGCGCGCTGGAGGTCCTGATTTGAGGAAGCCAACAGAACAACATCATCTGCAAACAGCAGAGATGAGATTCTGAGGTTCCCAAACCGGACACCCTCCGGCCCCTGGCTGCGCCTAGAAATTCTGTCCATATAGGTAATGAACAGAACCGGTGACAAAGGGCAGCCCTGCCGGAGACCAACACGCACCGGGAACAGGTCTGACTTACTGCCGGCAATGCGAACCAAGCTCCTGCTGCGGTCATACAGGGAACGGACAGCCCTTAGTAGAGGGCCACGGACCCCATACTCCCGGAGCACCCCCCACAGGGCACCACGAGGGACACGGTCGAACGCTTTCTCCAGATCCACAAAACACATGTGGACTGGTTGGGCGAACTCCCACAAACCCTCGAGCACCCGATGAAGGGTATAGAGCTGGTCCAGTGTTCCACGACCGGGACGAAAACCGCATTGTTCCTCCTGGATCCGAGGTTCGACTATTGGCCGAATCCTCCTCTCCAGCACCCTGGAATAGACCTTACCAGGGAGGCTGAGGAGTGTGATCCCTCTGTAATTGGAGCACACCCTCCGATCCCCCTTCTTGAAGAGAGGGACCACCACCCCGGTCTGCCAATCCAGAGGCACTGTCCCCGACCGCCACGCGATGTTGCAGAGACGTGTCAGCCAAGACAGCCCTACAACATCCAGAGACTTAAGGTACTCAGGACGAATCTCATCCACCCCTGGGGCCTTGCCACCGAGGAGCTTTCTAACCACCTCGGTGACTTCAGCCCGGGTGATGGACGAGCCCCCCTCCGAGTCCCCAGCCTCTGCTTCCTCATCGGAAGACGTAACGGTGGGATTGAGGAGATCCTCGAAGTACTCCTTCCACCGCCCGACCACATCCCCAGTCGAGGTCAGCAGCCCCCCACCCACACTGTAAACAGTGTTGGTGGAGCACTGCTTCCCCCTCCTGAGGCGCCGGATGGTTTGCCAGAATCTCTTCGAGGCCGACCGATAGTCCTCCTCCATGGCTTCTCCAAACTCCTCCCAAACCCGAGTTTTTGCCTCTGCGACTGCACGAGTCGCAGCACGCTTGGCCTGCCGGTACCTCTCAGCTGCCTCCGGAGTCCCACAAGCCAACAAGGCCAGATAGGACTCCTTCTTCAGCTTGACGGCATCCCTTACCTCCGGGCGCCACCACCGGGTTCGGGGATTGCCGCCGCGACAGGCACCAGAGACCTTACGGCCACAACTACGAGCAGCCGCATCGACAATGGAGGAGGAGAACATGGTCCACTCGGACTCCATGTCCCCTACCTCCCTCGGAATCTGGTTGAAGCTCTTCCGGAGGTGGGAGTTGAAGACCCTACTGACAGAGGGATCCACCAGACGTTCCCAACAGACCCTCACAACACGTTTGGGCCTGCCAGGTCTGACCGGCTTCTTCCCCTGCCAGCGGATCCAGCTCACCACCAGGTGGTGATCGGTTGACAGCTCAGCCCCTCTCTTCACCCGAGTGTCCGAGACACGCGGCCGGAGATCGGATGACACAACTACAAAGTCGATCATCGACCTCCTGCCTAGGGTGTCCTGGTGCCACGTGCACTTATGGACATCCTTGTGCTCGAACATGGTGTTCGTTATGGACAAACCGTAACTAGCACAGAAGTCCAATAACAGAACACCACTCGGGTTCCGATCGGGGAGGCCGTTCTTCCCCATCACCCCCACCCAGGTCTCACTGTCGTTACCCACGTGGGCGTTGAAGTCCCCCAGTAGAACAATGGAGTCCCCAGCCGGAGCACCATCTAGTACCCCTCCCAGGGACTCCAAGAAGGCCGGGTACTCTGCACCGATGTTGGGCCCGTAGGCCGAGACAACGGTGAGAGACCTGTCCCCGACCCGAAGGCGTAGGGACGCGACCCTCTCGTTCACCGGGGTGAACTCCAACACGTGACGGCTGAGCTGGGGGGCTATGAGCAAACCCACCCCAGCCCGCCGCCTCTCCCCGCGGGCAACTCCAGAAAAATGGAGCGTCCAGCCCCTCTCCAGGAGTTGGGATCCGGAACCCAGGCTGTGCGTGGAGGTGAGCCCGACTATATCTAGCCGGTACCTCTCAACCTCCCGCACAAGCTCAGGCTCCTTCCCCCCCAGCGAAGTGACGTTCCATGTCCCGAACGCCAGAAGCTGCGCACGCGGACCAGGTCGTCGAGGCACCTGCCTTCGACTGCCACCCAGTCCTCTCTGCACCCGACCCCTACGGATCCCTCTGCGGGTGGTGGGTCCACAGGAGGGCGGGCCCACGTCGTCCTTTCGGGCTGTGCCCGGCCGGGCCCCGTGGGCAGAGGCCCGACCACCAGACGCTCGCATTCGAGCCCCAACCCCAGGCCTGGCTCCAGGGTGGGGCCCCGGCTGCGCCATACCGGGCGACGTCACGGTCCTTGATATTAAACTGTCCATAGGTGTCTTCGAGTCCAGTTCAATCCAGTTTCCGAATTTCACTTTTCTTATGTTCCTACAATTCCAGTCCATACTGTGGGTTTCTCCTTTGGGAAGATGGTGATGGTGAATTTCAGTAAACGCCTAAGTGATGTGACGTTCATGACCGACCGGCTCTTTGAGGTGATCGGTTCAAAACCGGATCTCAATTGTGAAAAGAGCCGGCTCTTTTTTTCTGTGAATGAATCCCAGAACTCTCCCGAACGAACACAAGAGTCATCCCAACACTGGAGCGGGCAACACGAGTGAAGGCAAAGCTAAATGCACTAAAAAAGAGCAGCCTCTTTTATTTGTGATTGTTAATCACAAGGCGTAAATATTAGTCCCATTGTAATGTTAGATTATTTAAATAAACAAGCGCCTTTTATCGGTCATGTCGTGTGTGTTATCTGGCGGACATTATGCCAATGTTGTATTAAAAAGAGCCAGTCTTCTGAACGTGCCTTGGAAATTAACAGATCCAAAAGACTAGGCTTCCAGAAAAGAGCCATGAATACTATTTATTTTTAACGCTTCAGTCTATGTACACAATTCCTGGGAGAGCATTTTTAGGCAGGGGGCCCAGGGGGCGACATCAGAAAAATTGAAACAAGTGTCTTTTAAACATGAGTGGCTTTTCCTGTGCAGTATGACAGATAAATATAAAATAACATACTGTATATTTTTTATTTTTGTTAGTTTCTAACAGTTCCCCTCCTGGAACCGCCACCTTAACGTGGTGGAGGGTTTGAGCCTGAATGATCCTGGAGCTCTGTTGTCGGGGGCTTCGTGCCCCTGGTAGGGTCTCCCAGGGCAAACAGGTCCTAGGTGACGGGTCAGACAAAGAGCGGTTCAGAAGCCTAACAGGCCCGGTTAGAACCATAAGGCCGTCCTTCTGTGGACCCACCACCTGCAGGGGGCGCCATAGGGGCTGGTGCAATGTGATTTGGGCAGATCCGACAGCTGCCCCCACGACTGGGCAACGGAGAAGTGGAAGAAAATGGATGGATGGATAGTTTCTGACAGTTATTCTGTCAGTGGTTCCCCTGTAATGCCCCGGCCCGTGTTTCCTCAGATTCGCCCCTGCTCACGGTAGACTCAGCACAGCCTTCAGTCTCACTGTCTCTGGGCTCTGAGTGGCTGCGTAAAATAGCCTCTAAATGCTGTAACTTTCGTGTGAACGCCCTTAAAACAACTGAACCGCCCCCAAGATTTTTGTCAATGAATCCAGCTGCCTGCCAACGCCGTAGCTTCAGCCCATTGTTTCGAACATTTCCCTGTCCTTAATAAACGTCTGTTATGACTCTCCATCTCTTCGCTCACGGTAAAACACACATTACACCCTGACTTTTCCATTTTCTTGTCGGTACTCAGAAAAAACATGTGGCCAATTACCAAATGTGGACATAGATGCGCTGGTTTTACGTAATGAATCCTGTTCTTCCAACGGTTAAACTCAAATCAATAATAAATATAACGTTACAGCCAAGGCCGTGGGAACCCAGGGTGCTGAGGGCGCTGCAGCACCCCCTGGTGGATAGTTTGAAAACTGCAGGCAATATTATTAAATAGGAAATATGCACAGAAAAAAGTGGTTTTGGGGTCAACTTTATTTCTCAGCACCCCCTAACTAAAATGTCCTCCCACGGCTCTGGTTACAGCGGGTCACGGAGAGTCATTGGCCTCAAGCCCAAGTCCAGCTTCCAGCTCACAAACAGAGTCTCATATACACGTCCAGGTATCACTAACGTAGCGACGTCCTCTCCCGTTTCAGTGATGAGGTCCGTTCATTCACCTCCTCCATATCTCCTCATGTATTTTAATGTCTTCGGTGAAGCCTTTGGCAGTTTGTTATTTGCAGACGGCGTGGGAGGCTGAGTTGGCGTAGGAGCCCCGCTGTGAAGGTAATGCAGGTTAAGTCAACGCTGGAGCCGTCCCCGCACACGCCTGTTTACCTCTGCTTGGTATTCATTAGAAACTGAAGGAATTGATTGGATTTTAAATGAAAATTAAACAGCGGCTAAAGAGAGGAACACCGTCATGATATAGGCTTTTGGCACGGACGAACAGGACAATGAGCTTACAGCCAACAACATCACGCAACAGTGGCACCCTTGGATATTAACGCCATGCAATGCTTTTTTTTAGTATTGCCATAGGGGAAACATTAAGCGCAATCGCTGAATCAGTGTCAATTTAGAGCATTAATTGCACAAGAAAAAAGAAACGTCTGAACATTTTGGCTCCGAGACGCCTGGATCTCTTCTTCGAGGGAGGAATAAACTCTCCTCGGAGCGGACAGTCTTTGCAGGGTAGAATGGACAGTGGAAGAACTTTAAGCGGACGGCTTTTTTTTTTATGCCCACAAAGGTTACCATGGAAACGGCCCATGAAACAAAAACATAACCGCCGCGAAAAATACAGTCTTTGCACAGTCGAGATGTGTTGGGATGTGAGGTCACGGTCGAGTTGGTTATCAACAAAAGATATTTCTTTTGCTCAAATAAAGCATGGAACATCATTGAAAGTCCTAGCAGTAAAACCACAGCGCCAAGACTCCCCTGAAAGAGATTCTGAATCTGAATCTCGGTGGGACTTTTCCTGGGGACATAAAGGTCAAATAGAAAGAAATAACATTGCAACATGAAAAATACTACTTTTTAGTTATTCCTGATTCCTAAAAGAAATGCGTAAAAATATCCAAATCGTCCATCCATCCATTTTCTTCCACTTGTCCGTTGCCGGGTCGTGGGGCAGCTGTTGGAGCTGCACTAGCCCCTATGGCGCCCCCTGCAGGTGGTGGGTCCACAGAAGGACGGCCTCATGGTTCTAACCGGGCCTGTTGGTCTCTCATAAGGGGCTTCTGAACCGCTCTTTGTCTGACCCGTCACCCAGGACCTGTTTGCCCTGGGAGACCCTACCAGGGGCACGAAGCCCCCGACAACAGAGCTCCAGGATCATTCAGGCTCAAACCCTCCACCACGTTAAGGTGGCGGTTCCAGGAGGGGATATATCCAAATCGATTGCATAGATTGTCAGAGAACTTACTTGAAGTTTGTATGTTTGAAATATTTTCTCTAAAGGACCTAGAGGTTGAAACATGACGATTCCAGCTGTTGTTACAAAGACAAACAGCAAAACTACAAATGCAAACAGACAAGAAAACATCCTAGTCCATCAATCAAGAAACTTCAACTTGATATACGGTATTTTACATTAGAAACTTTGGCACATGTCAGGTGTCCTACAGCTGCGGTGATGCGGCAAACTAGGTGTTGTTCGGTGGACACATTATCCACATGATCAAAAACTTGACAAAGTGCCTAAATAGGCCACATGAGTTCCTCACCGCTCAGTTCAAACACACACGCGTGTATTCTCGCATGTTCGACGTGTCTCGTGCTGACGTAAAACCATTGTACATGTGCTATTTCAGGAAGTCCATATCGCAGCATGGGCTCTACCCGCTGAAGACCCGGCTTTGTCCACTTCACAATATACAGTAAATGGGTGTAACATGTGACCACATGTGGTAAGTGCGGAGGGAACATTGTGTTTCCGATGACGACGATATTGACGATTCGATGACGTGGTTTTGCTCTTGCTAAATAATCAGCTGTTTCACATGACCTAAAGCCGTCTTTGTAAGGAGTATTTTGGGGCATTTTGCTATGAAACAAGCACTTTTACCAATATTACGTAACACGGTGGCATCAGAAAAACACAGTGGTGCTACAGTATATATATATTTATATTCGCTGTAGCGAATATGTTATTTAGTTGATGGCTGGATGAATGGATGATGACTGGATGATGAATAAATTGATGATGGATTGTTGATGGCTGGATGAATGGATGAATGCATGGATGATGAATGGATGGATGATGGCTGGATGAATGGATGATAGATAGATAGATAGCTAGATGGATAGATGGATGGCTGGATCAATGGATGATGGATAGATAGATAGCTAGATGATGGATTGATGGATGAATGGATGATGGATAGATGAATGTATGGATGATGAATGGATGAATGTATGGATGATGGCTGGATGGATCGATGAATGGATGATGGATGGATGGATCGATGATGGATGGATAGATGAATGGATAATGGATGGATGGATCGATGAATGGATGATGGATGGGTGGATCGATGAATGGATGATGGATGAATAGATGAATGGATAATGGATGGATGGATCGATGAATGGATGATGGATGGATGGATGATGGATGGATGGATCGATGAATGATGGATGGATGAATGGATGATGGCTGGATTGATGGATGGATGGAGAGCGCCCTCTGCTCCACCACCTTCTCCACTGAATCCAGGCCCAGTCCAACCACCGCACCCAGCTTTTTAATGAGCCGGTCCAGCCTCTGAGTGCCCCTTTGCCTTGTACTTTACAGAATAATACTACTGCACTCGAATATCTGACGTCTGAAATGGTCCTTCACAAAACAGCAGCGATTGAACTCTTTATCACGTTGGCTTAGTCGTGACTGGCAAGACGGTTTTTGTTTTTTTCGTTAAAAGACCAAACAGCCCGACTTGTCTGTGTTTGAGCGCAGCCATGTTCCTCACCGTGTCCTTGTTTGACATCAACCGTATAATGCCTCCAAAACAATAGCTTTTGTTCCACGTAGCCCAATTATGCACTCTCAAACTCATTTGTATCTCTCAAAGCTGTTAAACCTTAACCACCCACCACGAGCACGGACAAAACAACATGATCATAGATGTGTCTATTGTTCCTTTAAATTACCCCTCATTGAAACGAATCAGGTCTTGTTTCGCCATGTCTCTGCCTGTCCCGCCAGACTGTGTTCTGAGGCTAAACGCTCATTTGTTCTCTTTCTGATTGGATTCATGTGTAATTTGATCTCCAAACAACAGCACGATGAGCTCCCTTTGGGCTTTCACCGACTGGATTTTTTATTTGTTTTGGAAGCTCCTTGTGTTCTTAAATGATGCGTCCATTCTAATTCACAATTTAGTCTTTAAAGAAGCAAAAAAGCTTCGATTGGGCCTTTTGGTCTTCTCTCATGACAGATTTCAAGCATTCAAATTCAGAAGAGGAAAGAGAAAGTGTTGGTTTACGGATAAATTCCCGGCATCACGGGAAACGAGCTCATCTGTGGAGGTCAGCCGATTTGTGTTGAAAGCTTATTCATCAAAGCATGGGCTGAAAAATCAATATGATTTAGTGGAGCGAGACACTTAACAGAATAAAGCTCTGTTTTATTCACAAGAGAGGACAGTCTTTTTTTTTTACTGTTTATTGGACCAAACTATTAATCAAATTGTAATTGAAATGGTTCTATTGAAAAAGGAAACACTTTTCTAACAGTAGCTCAGGGGGGAGCACTCGTGCGTCACAGCTAGAAGGTCCTATAGGTTCGATCTCTGGGCTGGACAGGGCCTTTTTGAGCGGAGTTTGCATACAAAACATGTACATTAGGATGTGTGTGAGTGAGAGTGAGTAATCTCTCTTCTAAAAACACACCTCTTTTCGCAGAAGTTTAACCCCCGGCTCACATTAACTACGGTTCGGGTTCGGTCCTGATCCGGTCCGGGTTTGCCCCAAACTACCACTCACAGTGAGTCCGGCTGACACTGTGGCTCCGCCGGCTCCGGTGCCAGATGCTGCTCCAGGCACAGAAACGGCCCTCGCGAGAACAGAAGTGCCCGTGAGTTTCCCTCTTGGTGCGAGTGCACGTGATAAATAGCCCCATATACAGGTAGTTTTTGTAACAAAAGCCGTATTTGCCACAACGACGACTCTCCCCAGTGAAGTGGAGGCTTTAAACACACTAGTGCCCCCGTGTCACTGGTAATGGAGACATGTTTACATTTCCAACGTTACGTTCGTGTACAGGTCGTAAACGAGACCAAAAAAGTAGTAAGCGGACAGATTTTATTTTGAAATACACCGGATCTTCCTCTCTCACGAGACCTGACTTCCTGTTTGGCTCGTGTTTTTCCATCAGCTTGATCCGTTGGGGCTCCGGTATCCGGCAAAAATAGACTTCTTGCAGATTCTCTCCGTTGCCGCCGGACGGCCTCGGTAGCCGGACCCGGACCTCGAGGAGCAGTGTGAGTGTGCTACATTGGTTTTAATGACTTTCTAAGATTGCGGACGCCGAACCGGACCGTAACCGGATTTAATGTGAGCCGGGGGTAACGCTGTATGATGTGTGATTTACACCAGGGATATTCGTGATCAAATCAGTTAATCGATTGATCGTCATCATGGGCTTACTCGAATAACAAGTATGTTTTTAATATCCATCCATCCATCCATCTTCTTCCACTTCTCTGTTGCCAGGTCGTGGGGGCAGCTGTTGGAGCAGCACCAGCCCCTATAGCGCCCCCTGCAGGTGGTGGGTCCACAGAAGGACGGCCTCATGGTTCTAACCGGGCCTGTTGGTCTCTCATAAGGGGCTTCTGAACCGCTCTTTGTCTGACCCGTCACCCAGGACCTGTTTGCCCTGGGAGACCCTACCAGGGGCACGAAGACCCCGACAACAGACGTTTTCTGTAGTGTAGGCAATTGGAGTGCTGAAATAACCATACTTTAAAAACAGAACCGTGTATAAATTAGGTCAGTGACGTGAATTTCATGGCACTGATGCAAAATGTCGTCTTTAATTGACTCGTGCGAGGCTTCACAGGCTTCGTCCTCGTCTAAAGCAGATGATAAAAATCACACAGCTTATCATGAAGATTTAATCGTGCGTAGATAAAGACATGAATTACGTTTTTTTATCAAAGGAAAATGAGCTTTAATCATGTGAAAATGGACTTTGATCGGAAATAGAAATGTTAAATAATTTCATGGCCAGCTGCTGTTCCGACTGTTTTATATTCCACGCAGCGCCGTTTCTCCACAGCTCAGCACTCTCGCTCGCCTTTCGTCTGTTGCATGGAAGTTTTAATGACTTGTTTAAAACTGTTTTTTTTCTTCTTCTTCTAAATCATCCTAAAGAATCGCTTTGGCACCGGGAAAGGCAGCTATTCTTTACGCAATTTAGTATTTAATTGGAAAAAAAAACAACACAAATCTCATTACACCACTCTGTAGGCAAAGGTTTAGCTAAAAGGGAAAACAGTAACATACCAGCTATACAGAAGGGATGGAACACATTCCTATTTAATGCAAAACATTTCATTTTTGAGTTTTTAACCATGATATAATGTTTAACCCTCCTCAAAAACATATCTGGAGTAATAGGCTATTTATTTTTCTGTATTTTATGCTGCATGGTGGCGCTCCTGCTCCAGAACAAACTGACTGAGGGTGCATTCGAGCAGGGGTTTCCAAACTTTTTTTGGCTGGGATCCCAAAAATTGACACGTAAACAATTAGGGACCCCCATTGTATAAAGTTATGGCGTATTATGCTATTTTAGGAAAGAAACATTTTAAAATCAAGCTAATACGCATCTAATCAGTTTCACAAATGATATGCTGTTTTACACTAAGACATTTACTAAAAACAGTAGCGTTTCATGTAATCATCTGGGGACCCCCACTCAAGGCCCAGTGTAAACTGAAGCGACCCAACCAGGGTGAGGGGACTTGAGCACTTGAGCACTTGGCAGCGGGTACTTGGAATTTGCATAGAAAAATCCAGTCTGGTTAGAGTCGGCATGAATTACATTTCAAGAGCAGAACATACGCAAGCAAACAGGACGCGGAGTGAACCAAACTGCAAAGGGCCGTCAGAGGCGTCCATACCCGTCGCTATAGGGGGCCGTGCCCGTCCGCCAAGATGCTTGTGCCCCCCACCACAATTTGGGCAAAGATATGCATCACTAATTTACACAGTGTTATTTTTGCGCTTTCTGCCCGATTAGAGACCGGCCCAAACTCCACAACAAGGAGCTATTTCCTCCCCTTAAACCGAGAGTGTCATGGTCCTGTGTTGCCACTTCTCCCCTCCCTCTTGTTTTGTGTTTGTCTGTCTCCTCCCCTGGGCGGAGCCATCAGATCTGCAACCTATCACTCTCACACCTGCATCCAATCCACTGCTCGTTACCTGCACTTGAAGACCACCAGTTTCCCCACCGCTCCTTGCCAGTTCGTTCTCACTGCTACCGTCAGTAGACACTTTTGGTTCTGTCTTGTTACCGGTTGGATTCGTGAGTCTGTTAGTTTTTTCCTGCCTGTCCAGTTTTTCTGTAAATTCTGTAACCATTTTCCGTCTGTGTTCTGCTTTTGGGTCCTACTTCAACCCATGACAGAGAGGGGACATTTCATCCCTCTCTCTCTCTTTCTCTGTCTCTACAGAAACAGTTCCCTCTCTCGTGCGCTCGTGCGTAATTGTGCTCGGCTCCCGTGTTGTCTGTTCACAAAATAAAACCCGACCGTAGAAAAGCTGATACCGATAGAGGCTTATTAACAGTCTTGTCTCACGCTCAGCTCAGCGTCTCCCTGTCAGAGACACTTTCCCTGTTCATCCCCCGCTCTGAGAGTCCGTCCCGTTCTCCGTCCCGTTCTCCGTCCCTCTGCAGCGGCTCGTGAGCATCTTTGGGCAAAGGCAGTGACAGGTGTGGGCCGGTAACAAGAGACCTGTATTTTACTACAAAGCGCTGAAGTTGGAAGCACCTAGTGGAAGCGCCCACAGCCACGCCCTCTCCTGTTTATTCAAAACATGGTCCAAAAACAGTGGAGTGTATGTGTAGTAATTGTGCCCCTCGTGGATTTCATTGCCCCCTTTTAGACTGACGTCTGGCGACGGGACTAGTGGCGTCATAAGCGATTCTGCATTCACATTCAAACAGGATTATAAATAACAAACTCACCGACTGCTGATGTGTTTTTGGTCATTTTCCGCAGATTAGAAAGAAGTTATTTTGAACGCTACACTCTACTAAATACTGAATGATGAGTTTAGTTGATCACTTTGTAAAACATTTGACAGGATCTTCGAGGTAGGGGGTACTCGGAGTATAAAATGAACAACTTAAGGGGTACACGACTAAAAGGGTTGGGAA
Organism: Proterorhinus semilunaris; assembly: GCA_021464625.1. Taxonomy (NCBI): domain Eukaryota; kingdom Metazoa; phylum Chordata; class Actinopteri; order Gobiiformes; family Gobiidae; genus Proterorhinus; species Proterorhinus semilunaris. The sequence continues at coordinate 37,768,765 of CM038348.1, forward strand.
CCACCGCATTAGAGTTCCAAAAGGGAGCAAATCGATTTTGGCCATTAAAATACTTTGTGATGCCTCCAAAACTGAGGGTGTACACATTTCAAAATGAGGTTGCAGTGCCCCCTTTTGCACCCCCGCAGGTCCGGGCCTCATTTAAGCTTGGTCTCTAGTTTACACTGGCCCAGATTTGGCCTCGAATTGGAAAATATTCAGAACCGCTGCTCCAAAGAAAAGAGTTTTGAAAAGACGTCTCAGCCTTTCCAACCACCATTAACTGTCATCAATGTCGTGGAAGTTGGTGCTCTCGTTTTCATCTCCGTTGTAAAAACTCCACTTGCCTCTCGCTCTACAGACTCTTCATGCTGCCTGCCAACACTTTCCCCACCAATAACATTCACAGTTCTGCAAAGCAACGCCAAAGTTCCTCAGAAAGTTTACTTTGCGCCACATTGTGTCTTCTCAACTTCACCGCACTTCTCCCGTCGACCGCTGCTATAATTGTCACATTTTGAACTTTGCGTGTCGAAGTCTTTGGGGACTGCGCCAGTGTCAGAGAAATCTCATTCCCAGCTTCCCCGTATACAATCGGAGTTACATACTTGGGTCTCTAGGGTCGTAAACTGCACGTCAGGCGCTTCATAATGACTCCAATATAGGATTTTCTGCCCTCACAGGCTCCTATTGTTGCGTTGACAGATCATAGCCGATGGCATTTGAAAATAAAAGTTGATTTAGTGGCAGAAACAGAAGCAAATCCCGAGGACACGGTTGTTTTTGCGGAAAGAGTTAGGGGAAAAAAAAAATACATAGCTCCCCTGACAATATAAGAAGCCTGTTGGGGTTTCGGTGCCAAACGAATAAGTTTCTTGCTGATTCTTGTCGAATACAGCGTTGTAGATAAACAAAGAGTGACTGCAACTTCCCTCTCAAAGACCCCATTGTTTGATATTTGTCTTGAGGGAATGATCACAGGGACTTTGCTTTGCTTCTGATCGATGCGGAGTTACCAGTGTGGCATGGAAGAGTTGAAAAGGAGCAACTAAGTTATCTGTAGCCACTATCTGTAGGCAAGTCACTGAGCCACTGCAAATATGCGCGAGCAACCATGGGTTAGATAAAACCTCCACAAGCTCCACAAAGAAGAACGTGTTTGGTCTCAGGGATCAAACTCAGACCTTTATTTCTTACGTTTCAGCTACAACTGCAGCCTTCCTCAGAGTCGCTTGATGTTGCAGTGACGTGTCGGCCAACAAGCTAAAAGGACAAACTTTCCCACACCTGGGACACAGTTCTGAAGAAGTCGGACTGCAGATGGCGCTGTCGGCCTGCTACTACAAGCAGGAAGACGGTGCCAAAAGTAGCAAAACAAAGACAAGAAAAAAAGGAACAAGAAACGAAACAGGGCCTTGGTCGTACTTCCATGCAGAAGGGGGGACACTGAGAGGATACAGAGGGCCATGAACAAACATCAGCATCAGCGCCACGGTCAAACCTCATACCAAACTACGACAGCTGTCAGTTCACCGAAAGAGAGAATAGATGAACAACAGAAATGCAATGTACAGCATGACATACCTTGTTTGTCGTACAGCAAATCGTATGTGGGAGGAACTGCCAGAGCGTTTCACATCAGCGAGAAAGAACATGGGACAGACGGTGAAAAGGCGTGCACACGAGCCACCAGACGACAAGCAGAACAGGGGCAGCTAAAGTCTGCCACGTCAGCCCACTGCAAGAGCGAGGACCACCTCATGGCCCAAGTCATCGGCCCCCGAGAGCAACAAGAACCACCGCTGGATCAGAGAAGCCCCTGAGATCCGGAAACATGCTCCCCAGACAGTGAACCGGGACGAGGGGGGCGTCCCAGCTCTTTCACACCTGGGACACAGTTCAGATGGCGCTGTCAGCCTGCTACTACAAGCAGGACAGAGCCAAAAACTGTTTAAATCAGCTAACCAGGCATCAAGGGACACCTCGGAGGAATGTCGCTGTAGTAGCTGAAACTGTCGGGGATGAAACAACACATCGGTCCGACTATAAGAGTTCTGTATATTGTCAAACTCTGGAGCTTCTGTAAGGTCAGGATGCAATGCATGTTTTATTTAAAGGAAACGTTTTATACTTTGGCCAGCAGGTTATTTTAACCTCTTAACCCCCACCTGAACCGAGCACAGTTTGGCTTTACCCAAACCTAAAAGCCTCTTGGTAAAAATGGTCAAAGTGGCATTGAAAATGAGACGAAAACGAGGATGAAAATGGAACAAAAGAGCGACAAAAACGTGAGGAAAAAGCAATGAAAAAGTGAGAAAAATGTGTGATGAAAACACGACAAAAGGCCAAAAAGAGCAAAGAAAACAAAAGAGCAAAAGGGCGAGAAGGCAGCAACAACGCGAGGAAATAGCTCCGTTCAGATCAGTTTTGTTTGTTCTCAGTTTTCGAATGAGGCGTTACACCGTCGCTCTCCAGTCGAGAAGCTTTTAGATTTGGGTAAAGCTGAACTGGAGACAATGCACTCTGAGCTTTGAAGGTGAACAGGGGGTGCACTCTGCAGAACTGGTGTTGTGTGATCTGAGGGTTTGGGGGATGGTTGTCGCAGCAGAGTTCTGCATATGTTGTAAATAGTGGATGTGCTTCTGTGGCAGGAAAACAATAATCCAGGCGTGACGTAACCAGTGCATTGATGAGAACTTCAGTGGGGGGGGGGGGGGGGGGAATGTCTGGAGATGTTTTGAAGATGGAAAAAGGCTGTACGTGAGATACTGTTTAGCCTTGCAAAGCTCCTTTCATCGCAAACTAAAAACACTTGCCATATATTTGCTTTATTACAGACACACTATTTTGTTTTTTGTTTGTTTTTTGACACAGCTGCACAGCAAAGAGGAATAAGAAGAGGGGGGCTTGGGGGTTGGCTTATAGTGAAACTGACTTATTTTTTTCTTCCAGCTGTTTTAGCTCAATTCAAAACAGGAAAGCGTGAGTGCAGAGGGTCCGTGTCATTGTAGAAGGCTAACAAACAGGTGCTCTTCCAAGACTGGGCCTGCGTTGCAAGAATTAAAAGTCTTTTAATGGGAAATAAATCGCCCCTCCTGGAGCCGCCACCTTAACGTGGTGGAGGGGTTTGAGCGCCCGATTGATCCTGGAGCTCTGTTGTCGGGGGCTTCGTGCCCCTGGTAGGGTCTCCCAGGACAAACAGGCCCTAGGTGACGGGTCGGACAAAGAGCGGGTCAGAAGCCCCTTATGAGAGACCAACAGGCCCGGTTAGAACCATGAGGCCGTCCTTCTGGACCCACCACCTGCAGGGGGAGCCATAGGGGCGGGTGCAGCTCCAACAGCTGCCCCCACGACCCGGCAACGGAGAAGTGGAAGAAAATGGATGGATGGATAGTTTCTGACAGTTATTCTGTCAGTGGTTCCCCTGTAATGCCCCGGCCCGTGTTTCCTCAGATTCGCCCCTGCTCACGGTAGACTCAGCACAGCCTTCAGTCTCACTGTCTCTGGGCTCTGAGTGGCTGCGTAAAATAGCCTCTAAATGCTGTAACTTTCGTGTGAACGCCCTTAAAACAACTGAACCGCCCCCAAGATTTTTGTCAATGAATCCAGCTGCCTGCCAACGCCGTAGCTTCAGCCCATTGTTTCGAACATTTCCCTGTCCTTAATAAACGTCTGTTATGACTCTCCATCTCTTCGCTCACGGTAAAACACACCACCACCTGCAGGGGGCGCCATAGGGGCTGGTGCAATGTGATCCGGCAACGGACAAGTGGAAGTTAAATTTCGGAGTGCTTCAGACTTTTATTTTTTTGACTATTCTTTTCTCCGCCTCCTGCACTTGCTCTATACAGCCTTAATCAAGTCAAATTCTTCCTGATCTCATATTTCTTCATATTTCGTTTTCTAACAAACAACGTGTAACATGGTGATAAAGGTGCCAACAGGTCCATTCAATTAATTTAAGAATCAGACGTTTAAACAGGGTCAGTAGGTTTAGGACTCCATGTAGACCAGACATTTGGTTCCTGCCAGAGGTCAGTGCTTTAGTCAAATCCCTGTGACGTTTTAATCAAATGCAGTTTACCTGGTCTTTCGATGTTGCATGTTCAAAGTTCTGGTTCAGGACAGACAAGCTTTCCCCTCATTAGAGCTGATGTTTTCTCAAGGCTCTCGCTGCGTTAGTGCAGCTCTTCAAACTCCAGTCGATCAAAGCAACAGACGGGCTGAGGTTCCTTTCCACTTTTCAACGAAATGGTCAAGATGAAAGCCGCAGTCGGACAGCACAGGTAAGAGGTTTCTGAGCGTCAACCAACCATGAAACAGCAACATGCTCCGAGCCTCCTCCGACCGCGGGACACTGTGAAGAGTTGGAGTACAGCGGCATTCGGCGGGCTAAACGTTATTACAGTTTAGGTACATCTCAAGGCCGTTCCTTTATCTCTAGAAATGGAAGAAAAAGATCCGCACAACTGTAGTATGCTCACCGATTTATTGCTCACACCAAAAGTAGTGACGTTTCGGGTCCTAGCCCTTCATCAGACATTGAAGTTTATCTCCAGTCATGGCATTGAGATCGCCTGACGACCTCCAGAGACTTCGATCCTCCGTTGTCCTGCTACGTCATTTTTTTTTTCAATATAAAAAGATAAGCAATAAGCTAGCATGTTAATTCAATGTACAATATTTATTTTATCTGTAGTCTGTTCATTACTATTCACATGGTGTCTCCTGTCCCACTCCCCCTCGGGAGTGCCTGTCTAGATCAACCGGAGGAACCCTGCTGAACGGAGGAACCCTGCCTACTGACAACAAGGACTGGACGGCCTGTGATCTTGGCCCGTCTGCTGAGGGACTCCTTCGGCCCTGGGTCTCTATAGCCTGTCCGTCCATGGGAGTGGATCTCTCCTTCTGTGGTTCTCCTCAAGGTTTCTCGTTTCTCCCACCGGGTTTTTGAGTTTTTCCTTGCCGTGCTGGAGAGTCTAAGGACAGGGGACACCCGAGCTGCTCGTCGCCACTGCTGACGCTTATTTGGACTTTATGTTTGCCTGGATATTTGATTCACCGGAACTTTACATTGTCTCATTTACTGCTCTGTTTTATTGCCTTAATGTTTGTTGCAGGACTATGAGGAAACTCCTGTTGTGATATTGGGCTATACAAAACCATTGATTGATTGTTTCAAACATCCTTTCATCAGCAACTCTTTCTGATGAGCTCAAACAAAGCCCAGACTCTGACAAAGCTCGTGTTGAACCTTCCAGCCATTGCAATATTGTTCGCCCTCTATCAATTGAAATCTTTAAAGTTATTGTTGTGTTTATGTCAGGAATAAAACGGAATAAGCCTTCAAAAGTTCTGCACGCGCCCCTTCGGGGATTCCTTCAAGCAACCCACCTGTTTGTCACACGGAATGTAAATAATACAGTTTAAAGAAAAGAGGGGGAAAAGTAAGCCCAACAAACAGTCTTTTGGTTCAGATCACAGTCTCAGCGTGACCTCCAATCTTCTCCCCCTCTCTCCGTCCCTCTCCTTCTGCTGTTTCGCATTCTCATCCCGTCAGTATGTCACGGGCCGGTGGTGACGGCGGGACAAGGTGATTAAATTTGGTAATAAAACCCTGCGTGCGTGGGGCTTCTCTTTGGCGGCGCACTGCGGAGGGCGGAGTTCAGAGGGGGGGGGGGGGGGGGGGGGGGAACAGTGATGGACAGACATTAGGATATTAGCAGCCCGCGTGTGCCCCACGGTGCTGCAGCGGGGCTCCGGGACGATGGCGCCACAGTGCCCCCGTGTGACGCAGGACGGGATTGCCAGGGACACGGTCGGCACCGGGAGAAGTGACAGTGCTCTGAACAATAAGGCTCTGTGTGTGGGCTGTTCGTGTGGAACGCTTCTGCAAACATTCATTATTGAGCTATTAACGATTGTCCTTCAGTAAAACAATCATTAATAGTTTAAACTAAGAAGACAGTACGAACCTTTAGCAAAGATTCAAATAGTTGCTGCTGCTGCTGATGATGATGATGATGATGTGGAAAATAGCACCAACGTGTCCATTATTTGTTTTGATCGTTGTGGTTCTCAAACTGTGGTTCTCTGTATTGGATTTGTGTGACGTAGGCGCATCGAGTTGCCATGTGTACGATTTGTGGGGTATAAATAAAGTCGCCTTGCCTGGTCAACACCTGTTTCAAACCGTTTAAGATTAAGATGCTGTTTGATATGAGAAGAATTAAAATAATTAAAATATTAAAACAATGGAGAAAATACTGCCCCCGCCCCCATTCCGCCTTGGCTCTGCCTGATCCCATAAGATTTCGGAGGCTAAGCAGGAAGGGCCTGGTTGGTTCTTGGAAGGGAAACCGTTTGGTAACACCAGGAAGCCTGACAGTAGTGTGTGAGTGAGTGATTGGTGGTGGGAGGGGCTGGTGGCACAGATTGGTTGCCTCGCTTCTGCCAGTTTACCCCAGGGCAACTGTGGCTACAATAGTAGCTTACCACCACCAAGTATGGAGTGAATGAATAATGCACAAAACTGTAACACGTCTTTGAGCAAATGGATGGAAATGGTCTCAGACGGACTGCAGATGGAAATTAGCATTGTGCTAAATCTGGGGCAGCCATCTTTTTAATGTACCTGTCCGTTGTCCTTTTAAATAAATAAATAACTAACTCAACTTATATAGTGATTTTCCACCAACATTAAGCACTCGCTTTACAGCAAGGATCCAGTCACCAATGTACACGGACAGTCGGACACTGGAGGGAAGATGGGTGAAGTGTCTTGCCCAAGGACACAACGGCATTGTGCACCTTCAGGAAACAGGATTCAAACCTCCAACCTACCGATCATGAGACTACCCGTTACCGGCGGCACGGTAAAACAGCGGTTAGTGCTCTCGCTTCACAGCTAGAAGGTCCCGGGTTCGATTCCCACCTGGACGGGGCCTTTCTGTGTGGAGTTTGCATGTTCTCCCCGTGTCGGCGTAGGTTTATTCCAGGTACTCTGGTTTCCCCTACCACTAAAAACATGTACAATATTCATGTTCACTGTGTGCAATGTCAAAAGATTTTGTGTTGCATTCATTTGTCACCAAGAGCTTGTATCGGTGATGGGAGAGTGTGACCACTGTGGAAAGCCTTCTCCGGCACATCCCCAACGATTCTCAATGGGGTTAAGATCTGGACTAAATGTGTGAAAATTACGTCACTCTGTCACAAATATGAGCTCAATGAATCCTGGCATCCTGTTGGAATGTTCCCCGTGTGATCAGGGAAGAAGAAATCCATCGAGGGAATAACCCGGTCATTCGGTGGATCTCTGTCTTTGGGCTCATAGTGTTGCTGAACCTCGACCTGATCAGAACAGTTAGTCAAATCCAGGTGGCAGCCGATCTGGAGATGGGTCTCTGGATAAAATGTCTGCAGCTCAATTCAGAAAACCAAAGTTACAACAAAAAAGTGACGAAACTACAACAAAAAACGGACAAAAAGCCGCTACAGAGCAACAAAAAAAGCGACACAATGTGACAAAAAAGTGATGAAAGTGCAGTAAAAGAGCAACAAGAAACGGGTAAAAATTAGATGCAAAAGAACAAGTGAAAAGTGAGGACAACATGGCAATAACACAAGGAAAATGATCCATTCAGATCAGTTTTGTAGGTCTTAGCTTTCAAATGAGGCACTGGCCTAGAGGCTGTAAACTCCTGTAAAGAAGCTTATGGATTTGGGTAAAGCTGAACTGGAGAAAGTGCCCTCGGTTAAAAGGCAGGAGAATCAGCAGCCGAGTGGTATTTGTTTCTTTGTGCTTTCTGTGAATGTCCAGCAGAGGGCGACATTCCCCTCGATATAAACCTATAACTTTTTGCATGAATTATACTTAACACTCAGAGGTGAGTAGAGTAGCCAACATATTGATGTAAAACCCAAACAATTACTCAAGTAAAAGTAAAAGAGAACTGCCAGAAAACGTTACTTGAGTACTGTGAGTAACTGAGGGAAAAACCCAAGAAAAATAAACCAATTCTATAGAACAAGGAGCACGAGACGAACTACATGTTTTTTATCGATCAAAATGAAGCATTTGCCGCTTGATTATGTACTTGCGGTGGAATTATTTTTACTCAAATACTTCATTATAATTTTCCTTAAGTAGCTCAAGTACAAATGCTTCAAAAAGTAAATGTAACTGAGTACTACCCACCTTTGACTATACTGTACTAATTACTTTTAGACAAACCTGTTTTAAATGAATTCACGATATCAACAATATAAAATACAGCCCGTTTTGTTTATTTTGAAAACAGCACAATTACATTCACTGTGAACGTCGTCGCATGAGGACAGATTTAGCTCCACAAACCCACATGTGTTTGTTTACCCGGGCAGGAAGTCACTCGGGGGGTCACGTGACGACCCCCATTGTGAGGCGCGTGACCCGCACACTGGCCGAGAGACAAACAGACCAAAGACAAACAGACGAGGACGACTCCCCGTGTGCCGTCCATCTCCTCACGCGTTTCCATAAACAGTTTGTCTCGTCTTAGTTCGGGCCTAATTCTGACGGAAACTCTGAACATTCACTTAATGTATTTTGTAAACGGTCCTTGTAAAATAAATAAACTAAACTGAACTGAATGTGTCTTGAATGTGTTGAATATAGCAACAACACACATTATCTTTGCTCTAATAATAGTAATGTTACAAAGCAATCTCAACATAGTAGGCATGATTACAACCATAAGAAGTTGTGCCAAAATAAGACTTTAACCTCTTATATATGTTTTGTCCAGTTTGGCATTACCCAAATCTAAGAGCTTCTTGAAAAAAGTGTAAAAATAGCGACGGAAACGAGGATGAAAAACCAACAAAAAAGTGATGAAAGAGTCACAAAAAAAACCCACAAAATATATCTACAAAAAAGCTTTTAGATTTGGGTAAAGCTGAACTGGAAAAAATGCACTCAGTTAAGGCGGGGGGGTAAGAGGTTAAAGGTGCATTATGCAACGTTTTATACGGGGAAACATTTTTAATATAGTGCGTATTTGACCTTTCAGTGACCTATAGTGGCCGTATGGCTGGTTAGCTTTTGCTTTCCATCCCGTTGGCCTCTAGGACGCTACAGGATCAACTCTATTTCAGGTTTTCTCAGGGTTTTCCATCAGCAGTGAAAACCTATACCAGAAACCCTAAGAAACACGTGATCCTGAAGCGTCCTACGGGCCGCCGGGATGGAAAGCACTAACCCCCCCATACGGTCACTCACACACATATTCATTTTTCCAAGTCGTGCTAAACGGTGGACTGTTCCTTTAAGGTTGTGAGAGCCAAAAATCTCAGTCCGATGGAAGACCTCGGAGATTTGGCGTCTTCTCATGATATGGTTATAGCGTCACCTATTGCCCCCCCCCCCATAGAAAAGCAGCAGAATAGCGACCCTCTTGGCAGGTCCTTACTTCCAGCTGAACTGAGCCCAAAGCTGTAAATCCTGTCCCTCTGTCCCGGTACGTCCCACTGTATAAGCCCCCTCTATAATAAGTCCCCCCGGTGTAAATCCAGGTTTAAATGGAGGAGGATGGGACGGCCTGTGGAGCTATTGTCCCGGGAGACAGGAGGAGCGCGGAGTCACACTCCTCTCCTGATTCGCTGATAAACCTCTGTGAGCTTATGAGGCGAGACACTGCAGGACAATACTTTTAAAGATTTTAAACCTTTGCTGTTTTATATAAATGTCTTCACTCCCCCAAAACGGTTGACTTTATTCTATAGGCAGGGCCGTATTTAAGTAAAATGGGCCCCTGGGCTAAAGCTTTTTCAGGGCCCCCCATATACTGTCTGTCGGATTTCTCTCTCTCTACAATGAAAGGATAAATAAATGAAGTGTTTTATTTGAACTTGTAGAAGGAACTAGTACTAGTAGTTTAAGAATAAACAAATGTGTGAACAGTTTAACATAATGACCCCAATATGAGGTCCGTGGCCTTCATGGAAGAACCTTTACTACTGCCAGACTGGTGGGGGGACGCATTTAAAAGGGGGGTCTGGGGGTCCTCCCCCTGAGTTTATTGTATTTTTTTTATGGTGCAATGTGGTGCATTCTCATGCATTTTGACAGACTAATAGGTACATATTTTTTTCCCAGTGTCAATTCAATGAAAATGGCTCAGATCTGGTTTAGTCTTGGGTACAAAGTCGTCTGATAAAGCCGTACATGTGAGGGCGTCTGCAAAGAGAGAGGGAACCAGTTTGACAACCCGCGCTGAGCATGTATTTTACTCCTTATGCCCATGGGCCCTTCAACCTGCTGGGCCCCTGGGCTTAGCCCCTGTAAGCCCCTGCATAAATCCGGCCATGTCTATAGGCTACACACATTCAATTCAATTCAATTCAAGTTAATTTGTATAGCACATTTAAAACAACTGCGGTTGACCAAAGTGCTTCACAGTAATAGCAGGTCACATAGAAATAAAATACAAGTAAAAGATAACACGCCAAGATGCACTCAACTAGCTCGTATTGAAGGCCAGGGAGAAGAGGTGTTTTCAGCCTGGATTTGAACTGTTCCACAGACCTGATAGACAAAGGAAGACTATTCCATAGACCGGGCGCTGCCACAGAGAAGGCTCCATCACCTCTCATTTTTTTCTTAGTTTTAGGAACATCCAATATGCCTACATTAGCTAACTTTGCCTTTTGTAGACTTAATAAAAACATATTTTTTTAGAGAGTCAATACAACATTTTGTATCCAGCAATGCTTCAGCCACAAACACATTCAGTAAACAGCACTGAACGTCACTGAGCTGAAGGTTAAAGGACTTATTCACTGCAGATGTTTCCAGGATCTGGCCAGTCGGCATTTCTCTGTTTTTCCTTTGAAACCGAAACCATCCAATTGGCAGAATTCACTCGACAAGCACTTTTACAGAAACCAGGCTGGAAAATCAGCCCCGAGCGAATGTTGAGGCTTGAATATTCAAATATACAGCATATTAACACATTTGAAAACTGTGTAAAATCACCACTGTACGTTCTTTTGAGGAGGAAGGATCTGATTCAGACGTTCAGGTTTCATCGTGTGTTCAGTGGACGACGAGCGTCTGTGGAAACTGATGTGACGCCGTTTTGACAACAGGAAGAAGTAATAGGCATGACATGGACATGGAGGATCAATCTTTTTAACAGGGAAGTGCTTAACAATGTATGCGAGTCAACTGTTTCCCTTCTTAATTCACTGTATTTTGGTTTTAATGTGGAAAAGTACACGTATAATGTTACTTTAAAATAAGTACGTAGATTTTTCAAAGGGTTTTCTGACTGGACTGTGTCCGCTGAAACTTACCAGTCTTACTTTGCTCAACAGTGACGGTACATGTATTGATTTTCACGGGAAATAATTATGATCCAAGTTAAACGTGATGTTTCAGAAGCTTTGAGGCGACGTTCTGTCTAGTTTATTCAGCTTTAGATTCAGCTAAAGCTTGACTTGGCTTAACACATGTCATGACATTAAACATTTGATTCACAATTTATTTTATGTTTAAAGCAAAGTAAATCGCAGACGTGTCCGGCACGGTTACGTTAAACTTTAAAACATAACCCACACAATGTGTTTAGATCATAAAACGTACTCAGTTTAAGTAAGTGTAAGATTGAAGCTGGAACATTTAGGCAGAAGAGCCCGATACTCAAACACTGGCTCCTGATCAACCTGGACTGTTGTTTCATTGTTCAACTCATAATCATTTAATCTGGTCTCTATGTTTATCTATATAATATCTGTAAAAATAAAAATAAAATAATTGGCGGTAATCCCAAACTCACCTGACCACGCGGCCCCGTTAACAGCCCGGTGATTGGCCCGCATTCCTTCACTGAACTCTCGAGTCCAATCCGCGGCCGCCCTCCGCCTCCGTGTCTTCCTGTTTCTGGCAGCTGCTCCGGTCACTCCGCGTCGCATCGACCCCTCCCCTCCCATCTCTTTTCTCCCCCCTCTCAAAAGCCCCTCACCAGACCGTCCTTCGCCTCGCCCATCCCCCCTTTACCTCCCCTCTCCCCTCTCTCCTCCTCCTCCTCCTCCTCCCGCCGCCACATGCGTCCCAGCGGCGCGGAGACGCAACAACCCGCTATGCGCCAAACAACAAAACTTACACCAACTCTCGCCTTCCCCTCGCGCGCGTGAGATCTATATATATATATATATATATTTGTTTTCATGCGGGACCGCGCTCCCCCTGCGCCACTCGGCTCCGCCTGTGAACCGGGACGCTACAGCGCGAGAGGCGGACTCACTGCGGAGCTTCACGCGCGAGGTAAAGTCTCGCTTCGTGGGGCAACATTTCGGACCGTGATTTTGAGCGGACCCTGGGGCAGATGTGTGGAGCAGATGTGTGGGGCAGATGTGGTCCGGGAATGGCTGAAAGGCCGGTGTGTGTGTGTTGCAGCTAATGCGTTGTAGTTTGGGGATGTGGAGAGAAACTACAGCTCGTGCGTAAAATGTGTGATATAGAAACTAAGTAGCCTATACGTGTGGAAAACATGTTCCTATATCGGACGGATTGAAGAATTGTCAAACTAAGACAGAATGAGTTCCTGTGTTTAGGTTTATCTCCTGTTTATTAAATGAATACAAAATAATGTTTGTATGTAATTCCAAAAAGCCACAGAGACTTGGAGGTCACACAAAACTATTTTAACTTAATTGTCAATTTAATATGCCGATGCTTTAACCTCCTAAATAGGGGTGGGCGATATTGACAAAAATGAATATCTCGATATTTTTTTTCAATATCTCGATATCGATATTCGGACGATATTTTTGCAATCCTTCAAAGAAATGTGTGCAAACTGGCAAAGAAGGTCCGGTTGGTCTTTTGCGTCTGACCTATTGTATACAGTGGCGGCTGGTGATGTAAACTCTAGGTGGGGCTGTTGCACAAAGTGTTCGTGCTTTTTTTATTTTTACTATCAGATCTACTAAACGCATTTGCCTCCACTTGTCAGACTAAAAAGAAGCATGTGACCACGTATCAGCAAATACTCACGGAACAAGCATCGCAAACAACGCTTATTCCCAGAGCATCAGACCAACATCAAGGCAAAAGTTTACTATAGACGGCAGTCAAACAGCTCCAAAACATCATTTAAACGGCAGACTATGAAACAGCAGATTACCTAACAATGCATTCACCCAAATGATATGAGGGCATAAAGGAGTCGTTTATGTCCTGCTAACCGTGGCCACCGTGGCGTAAACATAGACTCACCCGCGTTCAGAAGCATCGCGTCCTCCTTACGTACATAAACGCACGGCAGCTTCCACACTTCATCTTGTGTCGCCGGCAAAAAGTCCCGTCGCGAGGAGTCGTCCAAAAAACGAAGAATATCCGAGTAATCCACCGGTATTATTGTATTTTCGCTTTCTTCGCTCATTTTTGTGTTGTTGCGCTTGAAGCTAGATAACAAGTGATTGATAGTAACCTGATAATAACATACTAACGGCTGTAATGACGTAAGCGTCAGGGCCACTGAGGCATCATGGGCAGTTCCCCGTAATAATAAATAAAAATGTTTAGAAGTTAAAAGAAGCCCTGTTCGGAGGCTATTCCGGTGGATCTCTTGGGGAAATGTATTCCATCTTTTTGATTATATTATACAACCCAATTTTCTAACGATACAACCACGAAGCTCGCCACTTGAGGACGCCACAGACGGTTACGAAAAATGTTTAACTTTAGACTTCAGTTTTTCGCAAACAACGCAGATTTGGCCTTTTTTAGCAGCTATTTTATTAATCGTACATCAGCTTTACTCTTTATGTTTTTGGATTGTTGCTTCAACCTAAGAAACGCCATAACACACAGGTAAGAACTCCGTCGTTGTTTTGCAAATTAGTAGCAGCGTACGCGCGTGGAATTGAGGAACGATTGTGATTTTGTACAAAAAAAACATAAAATACAGTCAAACCAAACCCGACAGTATTGAAGACGCTGCATATAATTGTTTAGAAGGTTATAGTGTGCGTCATTTGTTTTCTCTTTAACTTCCTTCTGCTCTTTTCATGTTTGGGGGTCGTATTGTACAAATTATGAAATATTATCTCGATATCCATTTTTGCATATCGTCCAGACAACAATTTCGATATTATCGTCAAAACGATATATCTCCCACCTCTACTCCTAAACCGAGTGCATTTTCTCCAGTTCGGCTTTACCCGAATCCAAAAGTATGCCACTCTATAGGCCTCATTTGAAAGCTAAGACCTACAAAACTGAATTAAACAGATCTTTTTTCCCTGCGTTGTTGCCGTGTTGTCACTTTTTTCCCTGTTCTTCTTCATCTCATTTTTTTGCCTCTATTTTGTTGCTCTTTTGTCACTTTTTTTGTTGATTTTTTTGTGTGGCTTTTTATTGTGTTTTTGTCTAATTTTTGCCTCTTTTTTGTTGCGTTTTCATCCTCGTTTTTGCCGCCACTTTGACGATTTTTCAAGAGGCTTTTAGATTTGGGTGAAGCCAAACTGGACAAAATGTGCTCGGTTAAGGCGGGGGTTAAGAGGTTAAACAGGTTTGGCCTATAGTCCACTTGTTTCGCTCGCCTGCTCGTTTTACTTGTGGACGGACTGAAGAATGATCAACTTAAAGGCTCCGTTCCTGATTCTTGTTTTGCTAACGAGGGATCCGCATTTCTAACGTCTTCGTTCCTCACAGGGATTAATTTCTAAGCACGTTTCACAACTTTGGCAGCGCAACACTGTCCCGGTAACGCCAACAACAACGATAACCACCACCACCACCACCCCGCTAGTTCACAATAGATCTCATGGATTTGTCATTTGGTTTATTTTGAGATTGTTTTTGTTATGGCCGGACAGGGGGAAGGGAAGGATCGGTTGACTTCAAGACATCCAAACCAGGTATTAATATCTTGATGTGTTATGATGATGTAATGGCCTTAAAATACGAGTTGTTGTGAAGTAAAGTTCTGCTTTGCTGCCTGAAAGTTGTGAAACGTGCCAAGTTCATTTCTCAGAAGAACCAGGATGTTGGATCATCGATTAATCTCCATTAATCGTGGGCTTAGTCGATTTAAATTGGTGCATGTTCGGGGAAAATACAGTCTAATCGAAATGCAAATAAGCATCTGTTGAAGTATATAAACTAGGGCTGCAGCTAACGATTATTTATCTATCGATTATTTTTACAATTAATTGATTCGTCGCTTTGCTGTGAATGATGGATGAACTTTTTTTTTTTTAGGACATGTTGATGGAGTAAACTTAAAGTGAATGTTTGTTGGCGACTCTTAGCGCTAACTCTTCTGATTGGATTTGACACGGGCAGATCCAGATGCCCTAGCCCCCTCAGCTGCTCCTCTCGACGTGGAGGAGCAGCGACTCGAGTCTGAGCTCCTCACCCGATCTCGGAGGGTGCGCCCAGACACCCTGCGAAGGAAACTCGCAATACTAGTATATCGCAAAAAGTTTAGGTACTGCTTGTATCGGGAAAAAATAAAAATCTAAAGCAGGTACTGAAAAAAAAACATTGTGTCTTTAGAGACCAAGTTTTGATGCTGTTGGTCCAAGGACAGCGTTAAAGGACGCTGGTTGTTTCAGCTCAAATAAATGATTTAAAATAAATTGCCTCGTATGGGATAAATTAACATTATTGTTCTGTTTTATAGTTCCAGATGATTTTAGTATAGGTATCGTAAACCAAGTATCGTTTTATCATAAATCTAGTTACTTTTGGTAATGGTTAGCATCTGAAAGAAATGTAATGATCGCCTTTTGTTACTTGCTTTGTATTAGACAAAAGGGTAGGTTGTGTGTGTGTGTGTGTGTGTGTGTGTGTGTGTGTGTGTGCATGCTGTGCTCCCAGGCTCTTGTATCTTGTACTTTGTCATACGCTCCCTGTGATATGATTAAATGTTTTTATTCCAATGATGTCGGGGGTGGGCGCTTATAAGCTTTTGCTTCAGCCCACTCCTTTTGAGCAGAATGTTAACTGCCCAAATAAACCAATAAACTAAACTAAACTAAAGTATTGAAAAAAAATATAACGGTGCCCAGCCCTAGATTTAACCTCTTAACCCCCACTCAAGCACATTTCCTCCAGTTTGGCATCAAAACGTTTCTTGAAAAAAAGCATCATCATAGCGACAAAAGCGAGAAGAAAACGAGGATGAAAATGCAACAACAAAAAAATTACAAATAAGCAAAGAAAAAGTGGCAAAAGAACATTAACACAGTGACAACACGGCAACAACACAAGGAAATCAATCTGTTTAGATCAGTTTTGTAGGTCTTAGCTTTCAAATGAGGCATTACACTGGCATAATAGGCTGTAAGCCCTCGAGTCGAGAAGCTTTTAGATTTGGGTAATGCAAAAAAACCTGGGGAAAATGCACTTGGTTTAAGGTGGGGGTGAGTTCTTTGTGTGATTTAAGAGACCAGTCTGTCATTTGTCGGGGGATATAGCACATCGTTGCAGGGGCTTTTGTAGGTGTGGTGGTCGGAGAAAACAGCCAGGTCTCATTGCTGCTGTAAACACACAATTATCCAACCCACTAAAGAGAGTCCAAAAGCATGTGGTGCATTAATATTCTGAATCATAACAACAAAGGACTAGCTGGTGTTGGTGTGGAACTGCTTGTAAACAGGTCTTTATCTCATGGAGAGAATGGGCCACTTGTTCGCTGGGGGACTTCGTCACTCGGTTGTTGACTCTGGCGTCCTCATGTGAAATGCTGCAGTGATGACTGTGATTAAACTCTGCAGAGTCGGAGAAGTGCTGAGGTCAGCTCCTCCGACTTCTCCTGAAGAACTCCAGATGTGAGGGAAGAGGGAGAGCAAAGGGAGTTCAGCTCACAGATACATTCTGTCAGTCTTCTTGCTTAATTGTGTAATGTGATGATGGACATGGCCAGTGTCACCTAAAGATGCAGCAGTATCTGGGGAATAGACTAGGATATAAAGTCTAAACATGACCCAGACTATTATCGTAAAAGACTGGCGTAGTATAGTCTATGATTGCAATGCAGTCATAGTTTTTTATTACACATGCTTTAGAAAGGATTTGAGAAAAGTTTATTTTTCCCCCCCAGTCAGATAAAGTTTAGCTGTATCTGCTGAGTAACTGGCATTATCTGGGAAGTAGCAGTCTACTACTTTCTCCACAAACTGAGGAGAGCCAGTGACCCGATGTTCTGTCGAAACGTGCACCCTTATCGAGATTTGCACCCCCCTTAAGCCGTCGTTCCACATAGCGCGAACCAGCCGCACGCCATTCTGAGGTGCCAAGCTGTATTAAAACAGAAAAGAAACCGCTAAACAACGAACTATGAAGGTAAGCTACATGCAAATGTTATGCTAACACCAGCTAAAGCTGCGCTAACAGCGGCTAAATGCTATTATCTTCAAAATACCCTTTTAGAACAGCGGTATGATGTTGTGAAATATGAAATCCGTAAGATCTGCGTGCCAGTAGTGAGGGCTGTCCTCTCTCTCGTGGCCAATCGGAGCCCAGAGTCTGTTCACGTCACATCAGACACGGGTCGGCGCTTTGGCCACAGCCACAGGTCGGGCCCAAAACGTATACCTGATCAGACCGGTTTGGCCCCGGCCTTTTGTTATGGAAAAGCTCGACAAAGCGCCTGCATGTGGAGAAGAGCCTTTAGAGACATGCCTTTTCTTTAACAGTAACTTATTTCAGCAGCCTTTTGTCATTATTATACTCTATGTTCATGCGCTTTGTCTTAAATGACTTAACCTTGGAAATGTGTGTCATGTAAGTTAAACTTCGCCTGCATTAATGAAAATGGCGCTAACCAAGTGATTTACTGCAGGTGCGAGAACCGTTCACTTGTGGTTTCTGCTCTGTTCCAGTGCGGTTATCTAGTGTTTCCTCAGTTTGTGGAAAATCGTACGAAAAATGACATAGTAATCCGACACTTTGCAAAAAATAAGACCCAGTTTGGACTGTTCTCTTCAAAAGAGCCGTTCAAAAGAGCCACTGGAGAGCAGACCGTCTCCAAATAGCAAAGTTTATGGACTCTGAAAACCCCATAGTTTATTGAGTTGAAGCCTAGAGTTTCTGTTGTACACGATTAGCTACATTGCATTTTAGCCTCTGAAACAAAATAGCTTCATGATGTTAACATTACAATCTACAGTATATTATAGAATCCTGCAGATCTTGACAAGGGTCGACCTTCTACAGGCGGACCAGCTGCATCTGTGTGTGGTACGATCAGCCTGCCGTAAGAGCCTCCATGCCATCGTCAGGGCAGATGTCCCGGGGCACTCTTGTAAAAGAGATTTTTTTTAACTCAGTGAGACTTTTCCTGGTTAAATAAAGGTCTGAATGAAACAAACGTGAAGATCATCGGTTCCCTCTCCCCTCCATCCATGACATTTACTCCACCACAAAGCCTTCAGAATCGTAAGAGGACGTGCCGCCAGTGCCGATTGAAGAGCAGCTTCCTCCACCAGTCTGACAGAAAGCTGAACTCCCTCCCTTCCCTACATTGACCCGGCTATATAATGCTTCTTCCGATGCCCAGCTGGTCCCTTCTGGTTCGGTATCGGAGGCCAAAACACTTAATCACTTTATGTCACGCCTACTTCTAGTCTTTGTCCTAAATCACCCTGCTGATGGCCCCACGGTGCTGTCCCATACTTCCCCCTGTCCGTCCACATGCAAACGCTCCAGATGTTAATCATAGGGAGTTCCCGGTCGGGGGTTTGGCGGAGGAGGAGACATTTCCACTACAGTCCTAGTGTGATACGGGGGGTCTGCTGCCTCCTGTGCACGCGCCTGTGCCTGTGTAAAAAAAACCCAAACCACCGGAGCAGGGAGGGAGTGTCCCCGCTCTTTCCACCGCGTGGTACTGACTGCCCCACTGTAGACGGCACTTTTCCACAGTCGGACAGAGTTAGTCAGACGCGCCGAGACCCGGAGTTCAGAAGACGCTTTTCGGGGATCGACAAAGATGAGGGCTTTTGCTACCAGGTAAAAGAAATCGTCCCGGCTGGATTTGGGAACTCAGGGGGGGGGCTTTGATTTATGCATTTAGATACTTCTCTGTTTTATTTCTGTTCTGGACTTGATATTTTGAAGTCAGTCTTATTTTGATCTTTCTGTGATCGATTTTTTTATAGTTTTCTTGTCCTTCGATTGGTTTTGCGTGTGAGAAACGTCATAACTTTGGTAATTATACGTCTGTTGTTTACGTTCCCCTGTCGACTGCCACTTGGTTACATTTCGTTTACCTCTGCCGACGATAGATACATGTCTGCACTGTCTGCTGGTCGCTCTGCCAAAACCAAATCAAGAAGTGCCATTCCTAACTTGGCCTCATTTGAAAGCTAAGACCGACAAAACTAATCCAAGCCTCTTCCTCGTTGTCACGTTTTCGTCCTTTTTTAGTTGCAAGCTCTTCTGTGCTCTGTGGTTGCCCGTGTCAAACGTTTCGCTTCTCATCCGAAAGGCTTCGTCAGCGTGCTAAAAACGAAGGAAGAGGGCTCAGATGAGTTTTGCAGCTCTTAGCTTTCAAATGGGGTGTTACCCTGGCCTCTAGGCTGTAAGCTTAGATTTGGGTAAAACTGGAGACAATGTGCTCGGTTAAGGTGAGGGTTAAAACAGACATGCATAGTTCTGTTTTGGAAGATTCATACACCGGCTTTTTTGCATCTATTTTACGTTTTAAAACTTAAAGCAGTACTAAGTAACTCACGCCCCTAGAGGCCATAAGCGCCACTGCAGGTGTCGTAGCATGTTGTGTTTTTTTACTCATTAATCGTCCGTGAGAGTAAATCCTACGCTGACAGAACTTGGCTGTAAATACTGTTTGAGTGGCGCTAGCCCGCAGTTAGCTTTGCCCGTTAGCCTGTTAGCTTCTACTTTGTGATCCCATTAGTGTGTATTAGTGACTCTGACCCGGAGGCAGGAAAGTTCCAATTGTGGTTTTCTGACCAGAGACACCAGAGGGAGATGAAAGACCCCCCAATCATCCCATTAACACTTGTATTACCCCCAGAGGGACTACGGGAAGGATTTATTAAGGTAAACAAGTTACTTGGTTCTGCTTTAATTTAATTTGGAAAAAGACACTTAATGGTTGGTTTGTTAGGAGTGCTGTCTGCTGGCAGCGATGGGAATTGTCCGTCTTAACTTTCAAACCTGTCTTCATGCTAGCATATTTTGACTTTTTAAGAAACCAGCCAGAAAACACATTTTGTCTGAGGCCTATTTTACGGCGTTTTGTTTTAAATTACTCACGTTTTAACCTTGGAATAGCAACGTTTATGGACTGTACAAACCCCATAGTTTATTGAGTTGTTTCACACCTGGTTTACCACCAAGGCACCGACGGTCCTCCCCTCTGGTCGTCGTACTTGGTTCGCTTGTCTTTGGTGCCGTCAGACTTTCCACGAGGCGCGTCTGCCCTGCGCTCGGCCTGTGGTCGGAACAATAGAAAGCCCTTACTCGTGCCAAAACAAAAACCGCCTCTGTTTGTGAATGAATGCCGCTGACTGCTGCACTTGTGTCAAAACAAGGCGCGCGCTCGCATTTATTAGCAACAGCTGTTTTCACTTACGGCGGATTGCGGCTGTCAAACTCCCCCGTCTGAAACTATGGCGTCCACTGCCCACGGAATAAACGGCATGGCTAGGGAGGGAAGACGCGCACTCCCAAACTCAACAGTGCGCTGGATCAAAAGAAGAAAATAGACGATAGTGTTGGAAAATATCTGCACAAGCATTAGCTCATGTTTTATCATTACTCTCTGACTGATTAGCTCATGCTTTTGTCTTATAAACGTGTTTACCTTAATAAGTCCTCTCCGTCGTCCCTCCTGGGGTAATACAAGTGTTAATGGGATGATTGGGGGGTCTTTCATCTCCCCCTGGTGTCTCTGGCCAGAAAACCATGCTTGCAACTTGACTGCCACCGGGTCGGAGCAACCAATACACACTAATAGCACCACAAAGTAGAAGCTAACGTTCAAAGCTAACTGCGGGCTAGCGCCACTTAAACAGTATTTATAGCCAAGTTTGAGTGAAAAAAATGATTTCCATTGTATAACTGTATGTACAACATCCCTTTCTTCCCTCCGCCTTTTCTGTCAGTGTAGTATTTACTCTCCAAGGCTTTTAATACGTTAGAAAATCGGAACTTGCTACGACACCTGCAGTTGCGCTTATGGCCTCTAGGGGCAAGAGTTACTTAGCACTGCTTTAAGCTCTTTGGCGGCGCACTAAAGAGCTTTAAGTAAAGCCCCAAATGTCATTAAAAAGCATTACATTTGAATCCAAATGGCACAAAGGCACAATTTATTGGAAAAATGACGCCATGACGACTGGTTCGTGTGTCACTCATTGCAAACCTGCTCTTTAAGATAATGACGGTGTCCAGTGCGGATTCGCTCCCGGCCCAAACGTGACGCTGACGTGACGGAGCGGTATTTGGAGAAAAGCCGTCCTCCCTCATTCCAGGCGCGAGCTGCTCCTTAACACCGGCTCGATGTGGACGGAGCACATTTTTGGCCGACGGCTCACGAGGGAAACAATTTAGAGCCGGAACAAAAACACTAGACGTTTTAGATCAATTCACATGGCTCCCGTCACTGCTTTTTTTATTGATCCTTTTCTTCATAACGTGATCTATTTTGCCAAGTTGTGATTACTCAGTGGTGGAAATAGGTGAGTCTCATTTTAATCAATGGTGCCAAAGTTAAGGCTTTCAAATGTCATTTAAAAAGCCCTGAACTGGAATCCAGCCGCCATTAAATATATATTTCTTGGAGCTAAATCAATCTTAAACTTAATGACTCAGACCTCGAATTTGACGTGGATGAGCTTTGAGGAGCGTAGGAAGCGTGTCACGTTGATTTGAGTCGTCTCTGAATCACTGGCTGTGAACCGGAGGTCACCGGTGTCGGGGAGTCCGGTCGAGAGGGGGGGGGGGACCTGGCACCTGAGCAACGTCACTCAGGAGAAATGTAGCCGACAGTTGTTGTTGGTGATCTGGGGAAAGTTTCCTGATGATCACATTTTGATCTTACCGTGACTTGTAATCTATCATGTAAACGATTGCCTTTTCCTAAAAAATTTTGAATATAAGCATTAAAAAAGCTGAACTGACGATAAAAACAACCCGCTGACAGTCATTTTAACAGACTAACAGATATATTAGGGGTGTCACGATCCACTTCTTTCACAATCTGATACGTATCGCGATACTCCGGGGCTGATCCGATACTGAAGTAAGTAATGATAATAAGTGATATACAGTATTTACCTTAAAAAGTGTCAAAAGTCACATAAAAAGTCTATAAAACAAATGCCATTTGACATTTATTGAATGATAAAAATGCCTCCCAACACAAGTATTGGAGGCATTTTTTATTGCAATACTTTTGTAAAATTACAGCACAAAGTATTGCGATCCAATCCGGTCCGATATTTTGTCCCAGCCCTAATATATATATATATATATATATATATATATATATATATATATATATTAAAAGAAAAGTTTTCTTGGAAAGGCTTGGCCATCCACTGAAAACGGTTCCGAATGAGGGTTCAAGCTAACAATTGGAAGTATTATTAGATTAATGTGCTCGTCTTTATGCAACTTTTTTGAGACTGTGTACAATGCGCCCTGACCTGGTCCCGAGCGGCCTGCCGTCCCATGGGCCTATTGTAATCGCAGCGCAGTGACTGCCCACACACTGTATAATTAAGTATATAATTATACTTATTGCAAGAAAATGAATGGGGGTATATGGCCAACTGTTATACGGAGGTGGATGACGAGCGCGAAGGTCAGAATAAAAAAAAAAAAAAAGAAGTCAAACACAGCTCCGGAACATACGGGGTTAATTACTGTGATTTGAAAATAATGCAATTAATTTAATCTGGTTATTATTGTGTTTTTTCTCTAAAAATACATGTTGGCTCCTAAATAGCAGAAAGCATCGCCTCAACACAGAATATATGACAGCGATGTGTTTCTTCTATTTGCTCAGTTGAACACACTGAGCAAATAGAAGAAACTTTAGTCCTGATTTAGTCCAGGCTTAATCCAGATTTAGTCCAGATTTAGTCCTGGCTTGATCCAGGTTTAGTCCTATTTAATTAGGGTGTCCTCCGTTTTAAAACTTTACCGAGCCGTATTTCAGTCATTCCGTAGCCGTTTCTAAAACGATATAAAAAGTGTCCTGGAGCTCAGAGGTCGGACTTTCTCTTTCCGTTCACCTGGGCTGTAGTTTTTCCGCTCAGCACTCGGGACCGGGACCGGGAGGGGGAGCACATACAGCCGCTGAGGGATTCACGGTCGGGTCCAAAGTTCTGGATCATGACGGGTTGGAGCGTGGGTCCAGATCCAGACCCTAATGAGCCAACATCAGTGAGTTAGCTCGTCGTTAGCTCGTCGTTAGCTCGTCGTTAGCCTAAGATGGCGGCTTGTATGGCATTTTAACTGTGGATAATTCCCACTGTTTACCGCAGAGGGAGCTCCAACTTCACTACGAGACTGATCAGACATCGTTTTAACCAAAGCTGATGTCAAAAGCAGATGTTCAAGCCATAATTATTTCCTCTGAATCAACCCACGCAAACGACCCGCTCCAGCGCTACGTTGTGAAGCAGCGTCGTTAAATCCAGTCTCTTGACATCGGCTCCGGGGGTGTTCTTTGTGGTTTTCAGCCCCCCCTGCGGTCGACCCACCAGGAGGGGAACTAAGCCACTCTCAGACTCCCATTATAAACCGCTCACGCCAACGCCGCTGCGACAATTAGCCTCAACAGTAAAACACACACGTTCCTCTTTTTGGACAGGACGTGTGATTCAGACTTTCTTAGGAACATATTCATCAGTGTATTTTTGTCTCTGTTTTATTTTTGCTTTCACCGTTGCGTAGCTCTGTCTGTGGATGCACTGTTGTTGCACTGGCACTGCCTTTGCAAATGAAGTTACTCACGGATAAGTGAATTAGAATTTTTAATCTTGCATATCAAGCGCTTTTCAAGACACTCAAAGGTGTATTTACAAGTGAAATAAAAGATTTACTTGACCTGCGTTTTCATCTCTTTTTTTTTCCTCATTTTTTTGTTGCTTTATTGTCGTGTTTTCGCCACGTTTCTGTCACTTTTTTGTCGCATTTGTGTTGTTTTTTTTCGGCCCGTTTTTTGACGCTCTTTTGTCACTTTTATGTCTCTTTTTTTTGTCCCGTTCTTTGTAAAAAAAAAAATAATAATTTGCTTTTTTGACATGTTTTCATCCTCGTTATCCATTTTGATGCTTTTTTAATTTTTTTGTTGTTTTTTTAGATTTGGGTAAAGCCAAACTGGAGAAATGTGCTCAAATCCGGTGGGGGTTAAGAGGTTAATTAGACCCAAGGGGAACATGCAAGCCCCTTTTGTCACATATAAAACCTGAAAACTGGAAATACCGTCTTAAAATAGTTTGAATGTTGGCGCTTAATGTTGAATTTGAGTTGGTTTGAACTAATCTAAAATCAGAATAAATCCCTCTTCAAATCAGACAATTTACAAAACTTAAAAATAATTTCTTCTTCACTTGAAATGACACAAAATAAGTCAAGAAAAAAAATCTGATTGTTCACTTGACAATAAGAGGTTTTAGCTTAACCTCTTAATCCCGCTTTAACCGAGTGCTTTACTCAAATCGAAAAGCTTACAGCCTATATGCCAGTGCAACGATTCATTTGAAAGCCAAGGCCTACGAATTTGATCTAAACTTATTTTTTCCCACTTTTTTATTGCTCATTTGTGGCGCATAGGTCACACTTTTTATTGCGTTTTCATCCTCGCTTTTGTTACTATTTTGACGCTTTTTTTCCAAGAATCTGTTAGATTTGGGTAAAGCCAAACTGGATCAAATGCGCCCGGTTCAGGTGGGGGTTAGGAGGTTAACTAAGACCAGTCCAAATCTACTCAAACTTTACATTTAATCTCTTAATTCGAGTAAATTTGTGGCACTTCTTCCTTAAGAGGATCATTCTTTTTCCAGTGGCACTCCCATTGTGCCCTTGGGCAAGACACTTAACCCACCTGGCCCTCGGTGTCTGCGCACATCGGTGTATGAATGAGATTGTGACTACCATATCGCTCACATTAAAGCACCGTCTTAAATGTAATGTTGCTTTTTGGCACTGAATCATTTTCCCATAATGTGCTTCCCTATTGTGTTTTAAAATGAATTTGTTTCTCTCTCTCTCAGTGAGCCATCATGGAGGTGCCCCCGCGGCCCCAGCCCCCCACTCTGCTGCTGCCTCTGGATAAGCCCATGATGCCGGAGGACGATTTCGACGGCCTGTTCGGTCCAGAAGACGACGTGTTTTTCGACGGATCGGACGAGAACTCAGACCTGCTGGATTGTGCCTCCACCCTCAACATGAGTATCTGCTCGCAGGTACGCGGCCGGCACCTTGGGAAAGCTTCACTGGCATTAGTTCCACCTGCCACTGGTTGCTTTAACGATTCCTACACTCAAATATTTGTCATCTAGGACCAGATAACAGAACGATAATGTTTGGAAGATCTGCAAATGTACAATATTGGGTTAATCTTCTTAATACATCCTTCCCGTCGTCCCTCTGGGGGTAAGACAAGTGTTAATGGGATGATTGGGGGGTCTTTCATCTCCCCCTGGTGTCTCTGGCCAGAAAACTACAATTGCAACTTCCCTGCCACCGGGTTGGAGTCACCAATACACACTAATGGAATCACGAAGAAGAAGCTAACGGGCTAACGGGCAAAGCTAACTGCGGGCTAGCGCCACTTAAACAGTATTTACAGCCAGGTCTGAGTGAAAACAAATGATCTCCATTGTGTAATTGGATGAACAATATCCCTCTGTCCCTTTGTCTTTTCTGTCAGCGTAGGATTTACTCTCACGGACAATTAATGAGTAAATAACCACAACATGCTACGACACCTGCAGTGGCGCTTATGGCCTCTAGGGGCACGAGTTACTTAGCACTGCTTTAAGAAATGTGTGAGAAAATGGGGAACATTTTGAGAAATTGTGGGTAAAGGGTCAGAAATAGGGCAAAAGGAGAAATGAATTAGTTACAAAAATTGAGAAAATGGGAAAACAAATTGTGGGAAATAGTTGGGGCATAAATAAGAAAAAAAATGCAAAAATAGAGCAAACACTGGGCTTTTTTATTTTTAAAATAGGGACAAAACAAAAACATTTATTTGAGCTGAAAGAACCAAGTCACTTCTTTTAATGCGACAGCAGAGATTGGATCTAAAGATGGACGTTTTTTTCCGGCACTTTCTTTCGATACTTTCATACTGGTATCGTTTAGCGGCGCTAAGCCCTGCCTGCCACTCAGTGGGAGTCTAACGCCGGGTGTGACGTCTGTGACGAACAATCACTCGTGGTGGAGTAGGTCGTAGGTCGTAGGTCGTACAGTGAGACGGGGTACGACCGAACTTGGATCATAGCTACGGTCAAAGCCCAGTGGAGACGCGGGGTTTTTACCGTCCCCACGTCACCGGTGCCTCTCCCCCCCAGGACAGTTTCATCGAGCTGAAGCAGGAGAGCGACGAGGCCCAGAGGAAGAGCGAGGAGGAGATTTCACAGGAGGTCCGAGCTCAGAGGCAGAGACTGGCCGTGGAGGAGCTGCTCGAGTCCGAACGGAACTACCTCCGAATGCTCCAGCTCAGCGCCGGCGCCATCAGGGAGAACCTCAGCAAACTACAGGTAAAAGTCCAGCGTGTGAAGAAATGCAGACAGCAAATATTTAATGTTAATGTTTGGGACGCGTAGGAATGTTTTTAACCTGTCGATCCTGAGTAATAGATGTTAATTTGCCACAACGTTTCTCAGCCTCCTCCCGTGAACCTGGACTCCATGTTTGAGCACATCCCTGCCATCGTCGCTGTGACCAGTCGCCTGCTGGACTCTGTGGATCAGAACCAGCTCCAGCCCGGAGACCCAGACTTCCTCCAGACCTTCTGTAAGACCTCGCTCCTCTTGTGATGGGTTTCAGATGATCTCACTGTATGGGGCTGCACGGTAACCTAACCTCAAGGT
Organism: Proterorhinus semilunaris; assembly: GCA_021464625.1. NCBI lineage: Eukaryota > Metazoa > Chordata > Actinopteri > Gobiiformes > Gobiidae > Proterorhinus > Proterorhinus semilunaris. The sequence goes on from CM038348.1 coordinate 37,795,813, forward strand.
TTTTAGTTTTTTTCTGCCTTGCCTCACCATTTGAGTGAAAGACGTGTTTGCCAATCTGAATTATCGAGCCTTCCTTTGGCTGCCGGTCAGTCAGAAGAATCGAGTTCATCTGCTCTGCAGTCGCTACAAACTATTCAGACTCAGAATAGGTTTTATTGCCATGGTTTGAGAACAGGTTCACAAACTAGGAATTTTTCTCGGTGCAAACGTGCAACATAAAACGTATAACACAGAGTTAAGATAAAAAATAAAAATAAGCTAAAGAACTTTAAACTATAAGGCTATAAGGGCATAAAAAATATTAAATAAATAAGATAAAATAAAAGTGACGTGTGGTAAGACAACAACAATTTGACAATGAACAACAGCAGGATTGTATTTACAGATGTGTAGGCGTATAAAGTGATATCAGCGGGTCTAAGTGTGGACGCACCAACAGCAACAGAGCAGAAACATCCATGAGTCTGTGACTGAGCTACAGAGACTTGTTTTTGTTCATGAGTCTGATGGCGGAGGGAAAAACTGTTCAAGTGGCGGGAGGTCTGGGTCTGGATAGACCGTAGCCTCCTGCCTGAGGGGAGGGGGGTGAATAGTCCGTGTCCAGGGTGAGAAGAGTCAGCTGTGATCCGACCCACACGCCTCCGGGTCCTGGAGGTGAACAGGTCCTGGAGAGATGGAGCTCACAGCTAGTAACACATGTTGATGTCACGGTGGAGCAGGTGGGCGTGGTCAGAAACCGCCCATCGCCGTACGCGCGTAAGATTGTGTTACTACTAAGTCGAACTGTAATATCTTCACTGCCAGTTGTACGAGGCAGCGTTTTGCAGCCTGTGATCCAGAGAATGTATTCATGCAGCTGAATAGGGAGAAAGAGTGTGAGAGCGCCACGTTTATTAGAGAAGATTCAAATAAAGGGTGTTTTTCTGTAAACATGAAATGCGTCTTGCGGATTTGTATCTTGTTGCTGCATGAAGCTGAAATTCTTTATGCAGCAACATGAAGCCAACGCTGTAATAATTGATTGGCAGGTTTAGAAGTGTATGCAGCTCAACGCTCAATTGCACAAAAAGTAAAACGTATGCTAAAATATCAAAATCGCAACTGAATCGCAGTATCTGTCAGAAACATGTATATATATATCACATATTACGGCAGTGCATTGTCTGTGTTTATTTGAAGGGTTTGGGCTAGTTGTTAACTTATTAACTTCTAAGTTCTAAGCAAATATTTAAGAAATAGCAATACACTGTTTAACCTCTTAACCCCCACCTGAACCAAGCTTCTTTTTTCTTCAGTTTGCTTTTCAACGAAACAAATAAGAGACAAAAATGCAACAAAAAAGTGACAAAAATGGGATTAAAAAAAAGGGGCAACAACGCGAGGATAAAGATCCAGTTTCCTAAGCAGGTCTTAGCTTTCAAATAAGGCGTTACCGCTGGGTTGAGGACGCCAGACCCTCCTCAAAGTTACTGTTAATAAAGTGATGCAAAATGAGCTGAGAACGTTCATGTTTTTAAGAGCAGGCTCAAGACCCGCCTTTTTAGCTTAGCTTTTAACTTGCATGTGTTAGCGCTTTATAAATGAAGTTTGATTGATTGATAAAGAGGAAGTAACTTTACTTTTTCCTGAGATATTATGATGGAAGTTGCATGACATTTTAACACATGCAGAAGAACTAAATAATGGGTCAGACGTTTCAATGAAGTAAATCTCACCTTAAATAACAATGTACATTTCCCTTTTGCTGCACTTTTATGATTTATTCAGTCACTCTATATTCGTCTCCATGTCTGTTTCTGTGGCAGGCAGCTCCTTCCTGAGTCTCTCCTCAGACATGGAAGCGGCGTATAAAGAATATCTGGGCGACTATTCCCGGGTGACGGTGCTGGAGATCAGTTACAAACAGAAGGAGGCGCTGTGGGACGAAATCGTCAAAGTTCTCCAGAGCTCTGCGTAAGTTGAACTTTTCCATTCGGATCGCTCGTGGAGTGGAAACGAGATGAAGCTAAAAGGCGGATGAAGAGGCGGAAAAACAATTGACCCCGGAGCCTCTGTGATGCTGACCACTCACACAGCAGCCGCGTCACTAAAAGCTCATAATGCTCTGATGGAAAACCTTTTTTTCCTCATAAAAAAATAAATAAAAAAGTTCCATAATGCTCCTTTAACCTCTTAACCCCTGCCTTAACTGCGTGCATTTTCTCAAGTTCGGCTTTGCCCGAATCTAAAAGCTTCTCCACTGGAGCTTAAAGCCTATAGGCCAGTGTAACGCGTCATTTGAAAGCTAAGAACCACAAAACTGATTGCAGCTTTTTTTTCCACGTCGTCGTCGTTGCGTATTTGTCGCATTTTTTAAGGATTTTTGTCGCATTTTTTGTTGCTTTCTTCATTGCTTTTTTCGTACGTTTTTTACTGTGTTTTTTTTTTTGCTTTTTCATCCCTTTTTAATTTAATTTCACTTTTTTGGTTATTTTCATCTTTATTTTTTTTCAATATTTTGATGCATTTTTGTCGTGTTTTCATCTCTTATTTTGTCATGTTTTTGTCACTTATTTTATTGTGTTATTGTGCTTTCCCGGCACGTTTTTGTTGCTCTCTTGTCACTCCTTTGTTGCTTTTTTGTTGTATTTTCATCCTTGTGTTTGGGTAAAGCCGAACTGGAGGAAATGTGCTCAGTTCAGGTGGGGGTTAAGAGGTTAAGGTCAGGGTCAAGGGCTGCACTTAAGTTCATGTCAACGCCAAGTCGACTGTATCTCTGTGTCTCACATCTGACGGACACATTTAAACACAAATTCTCAAGGAAAGTTAATATATGTTCAATTGAAGTACTGATTTGCTCAATATACTTGAATTGCAGCCTTGTTTTGGTCCTAATTTAGTATTTTTATGACTATTACTTTGCTAAAAAAACAAATTTTCAAAACGTCTCATATTGTGCAGCCCCTTTCACATTAACACACATTAAAAAAGGAACTTGCATGTTAAAGACAAAACAAGATTACTACTCAGTCAGTCAGTCAATAATGGATCGCTCAGGTGCCACTCCTTGCCTTGGTTTTATTCTTACACAAACAATGGTGACGCACTAAATATGAACTTTGAACACCGTTGCAATACAGTAGATTTGCGTCATTCACTGGAGAAACTATAAATATCGACTGTAGATTTGGTCTACCTTCATGCTGAGAATCCTTCAGTTTAATTTGAACTCTCACACGAGGCGAGCACTTTCACTCGTACATAAAGGACTCAACCTGCACTTCCTTCCGTTCTAGTTTTGCTTTCACCTTTGTGTAGATCTGCATAAAGGTCGTCTACACCTCCAGTCATAATATAACCTGAGCTATGAAGCCATTGATAACCATTCAATCACACTTTGTTATGGAATTGCTGAATATCGACTATTATTAATATTAATGTTTAGTTTTCTGTGTCTCTGCTCAGGCCGGAGTTGAAGGCGTCCTCTCTGAGCTTCTTCCTGGTGATGCCGGTGCAGAGGATCGCTCGGTATCCTCTGCTCCTCCAGACCATCATCAAGCACACGGACCCGTCCCACCCGGCGTACGCCCAGCTGGGGCAGACGGCGCAGACCTCCGTCGCCCTCAACTGTCGCATCAACGAGTACAAGCGGATCCGGGAGTTCAGGGAAGTCGGTGAGTCTTGAATTATTATCATTATTTAGCTAAGATTTAAAAAAACTACTTAATCACATCTTCAATGAAGGTACTCGATTCATCTTCAGTAGTTGGACAACTCCTGTACGACTGAGAACTTACACAGATACTTAATCACATGGTTCATTTCTTTGTAATAGTATCATGTTTCTGATTTGCCTTTTAACTGCCTACAGATGCTTTTTCCTGCTTTATGGCTAATATCTTTGTACTCACTGACCATAAAGTAAGATGATTAACATTTGCATACAGTATACTTAAGCTTTTGTAATAAATGAAGTGGAAGTAGAAGTACAGTGGCCTGAAAAAGTATCTGAAACTTTTGGAATTTCTCCCATTTCTGCCTAAATTGGTCACTAAACGTTTAGTTTAGTTTAGTTTATTTGTTTATTTGAGCAATACACATTGTGCTCAAAAGGAGTGGGCTGAAGCAAAAAGCTTATGAGCTCCCACCCCCAAGTGCAATACATAAAAAAAGAACATTTCAAAACATTTCAAGCAGCTACATTCATACAGACCAACTTACAACAAACAACAAAAATATATAAACTCTTTATATAATTAATTAAACCAACGCACAGCTACAACAACAATCTAGTTTCATATACGATGTCTAGAACAAAGTAAGTCAAAAAAATGTGTTACTTAATATATTGCTTGCATATTTTTACCCGTGATTACAGAGTTACTTTTATGGTATAAAGGTACATTAATAGATATTATAATCTGAGATCTTGATACTTTCCAGTTGTCATTACCATTCTCAGTATAATTTTAATTTGGGTTTAATTATCATCATCATTATTATATATTTATTTAATTGAGTTATATGTGAAGTATGATGAAAGCCCTGCACAGTGTGGTGCATTAAAACGCCAGAGAGTGAGCCAGTTGAAGAGGGCAGTAACTCCCCTTCAACAAACCCCCACCCGGCTGCCCTAACAGCTGATTTTGTAGAATATGTTCCTATGCTGAGTGGTGCATTAAAAGACAAGGTTTAGAGCCCGTTGGGAGGGTCCCTCTCAACAGATCCATAACCTGCCAACCCTAATTCTCCGTTTGTGAATTTGAGCAATAGAATGACAACCGTTCCAAGCAGCAACACTCTTCCAGATTATAGAGGAACAATACACATAATTGATCCCACTGCTCCCCCTAGTGGCAACGCATTTCTTCTTGTCTGTATATTTCAAAAGTCTTTTGTTTGTATTTATATTTGAACAGGTTGATGTTTGGACATAGTTTCAATTCCATCTCCAGTTTATTCCACAATTGTACACCATTAACTGTTGGACTAAAACTTTTCAAAGTTGTGCTATGTTTCTGAATCCTAAAGTTTAATTCATCACGTAATTCATAACGACCAGTACGTTCTTGGAACCTTCTTTGTATTTGGATTGGTAACAATTTATACCTTGCTTTGAATAACATCTGTACAGTTTGGAACTCAACAATGTCACAAAACTTCATGATCTTTGATTTTAAAAATAATGAGTTTGTGTGGTCCAAAAACCCAACTTTATGAATTACTCGGATAGCTCTTTTTTGCAACAATATTATTGGTTTAACTGTGTTTTTATAAGTACTACCCCAAACCACAGTACAATAATATAAGTAGGGCAAAATCAGAGAACAGTATAAGGTATGTAGAGCTTTGATGTTTAAAATGTGCTTTGCTTTTGCTATTACTGAAATGCTTCTAGAAATTTTCGTAGATATATATTTAATGTGAGATTTCCAAGTAATTCTGTCATCTATAATCACACCAAGGAATTTGATTTCATGCACTTGCTCGATAACAACACCCTCTATCTGAATTGCTTCCTGAGCATTGGAGTTACAGTTGCCAAATATCATCATTTTGCTTTTACTCAGATTTAGAGATAATTTGTTTTGTTTGAACCACTTATTGACACTTTTGAGTTCCCAGTTGACAATCCGACACAGCTGCTGTAAGTCGTCTCCTGATGCAAACATATTTGTATCGTCAGCAAACAAGATAAATTTAAGTACTTCAGATGTGTTACAAATATCATTAATATACATATTAAACAATTTTGGGCCCAGAATAGAACCTTGAGGTAAACCACAGACAATTTGTCGACAACTCGACTGATAATCACCGATTTTCACACATTGTTTTCTATTTTTTAAGTAACTGGTAACCCACTGTAGAGCTACCCCCCTAATCCCATAATGTTCTAGTTTATTAATTAATATATCATAGTTTATTGTATCAAACGCTTTACTCAGGTCTATAAATAACCCTATTGCATATTTCTTGTTATCTACAGCATTAGTTATTTCTTCAGTTATATCGAAGAGCGCGTGTGAGGTTGAGTGATTGTTCCTGAAACCAAACTGATTGTCCGAGAGTAAATTACACTTTTCGATAAAGCTGTCGAGTCTAGAGTTAAAAACCTTTTCTAAGATTTTAGAGAATTGCGGTAAAAGGGAAACAGGCCTGTAGTTTGTAAAGAGATGTTTATCTCCTGCTTTGAACAGAGGAATCACTTTTGCTACTTTCATACCATCAGGAAATTGTCCAGTTTGTAACGATAAGTTACAGATGTAAGTTAACGGCTTAGAGATACTTTCAATAACAGTTTTTAAAGTTTTCATGTCCATGTCATGGTAATCGGTCGAAGTTTTATTTTTACACCCTTTAACAATGTCCAGTATCTCCTTTTCCTCCACAGGTTTGAGGAACAGGGACATAGGATTTGCTTCTATCAGATCACAATTATAATTCTCAACGTTTGCAATTTTTGCAGCAAGGTTCGGTCCAACATCTACAAAGAATTTATTAAATGTTTCGACTACTTCATTCATATTTTTTAACGTGTTATCCTCATCTTTGAAATGTTTTGGATAATTAATCGTTCTTGGTTTATTTCTAATTATACTATTTAAGATGTTCCATAAACCTTTAATATTATTCTTATTGCTATCTAACAATGTATTATAATAATCCTGTTTACATTTTCTAATGATACCTGTCAGTTTATTTTTATATTTCTTATATTTATCCTCAGCTTCTTTTGTTTTGTTATTTATAAAGTTTTTGTAAAGATAATTTTTTTTCTTGCAAGCATTTAGTAAACCCTTAGACATCCATGGTGTTTCTTTACACTTTCTGTTTTTACTGTATTTCTTCATTGGGCAGTTTTTGTCGTATACCTTTTGAAATACTCGCGTAAACTCATCATAAGCCATATTCGTGTCATTCTCTCTGTACACAATACTCCAGTCTTGAGCTAAAAGCTCCTTTTTAAATGCATCAATAGTTTTCTCTGTTTTTATCCTTCTATACCAATACTTGTTTTCCTCTTCATCTTTTAAATATCCATTTTTATACATAACGAAAACTGGAAGGTGATCACTAATATCATTTATCATTAACCCGCTGACTGTATCACTTTCTATTTCATTTGAGAAAATGTTATCAATCAAGGTGGCACTATGGGTTGTAATTCTACTAGGTTTGGTTATTAGAGGAAACAGACCTATACTGAATAAAGTATTTATAAATTCGTCCGTCTTTTTATGTTTATATGGGTTTAACAGATCGATGTTGAGGTCTCCCCCCACAAACATGACTTTATGATTTAATCCTGAAAAGTGCTCCTCCATCCACTTAGAAAAAACATCTATATCAGAGCCAGGTGTTCTATAAATAGAACTCACAATAATATTTTTCTTTTTTTGTCTTGTAATCTCTACAGTAAGGCATTCAAGTGTATCATCCACCACCATTGTCTTATTTTCCATTACTTTATAACTATAGTTGGAGTCTATAAACATAGCTACGCCCCCTCCATGCTTGTTCCTTCTGTTCATACTTATAAATTCATAACCATCAATAGAAAACTCAAATTCTCTGTCATTATTGATCCATGTTTCTGTGATTAAAATGACACTGAATGGTGTGGAAAACTGTTTTAAGAAGCTTTTGATGTGGTCAAAGTTTGCATAGAGGCTTCGACTATTGAAGTGGATTACAGTGAATGCCTTAATGTTCTTAAGTTTACTATTGTACAGATCCTCTGTGTAATATTGACAGTCATTGGTAGCTCTAGAAAAGAAGTTATTTTCCGGGTCGATGTCGATCTCAGTGTTCTGTAGGTCGTATTGAGAGAATGTAAAATCCTGGGAGTTTGCTTCAGCAATTCTCCTTATTGAAAAACGTGGTCTGATCTTCATCAAAATCACAGGAAAGATTAAACCGCGTCTGCCTGAACTAATACCACCCAAACCTTTATTTATATTGGCAATAATATGTAAACATTCACAGGAGAGCGTTGAAAAAGTAAGTGAACCCAGAAATCTTCAGTAAACTTAGGCAGTTTTGTAAAGAGGAACGGGCCAAGATTCATCCTGATCATTGTGAGCGTCTAATCTGCAACAACAGGAAAGCAGTTATTGCTGCAAAAGAAGAGTCAGCAGCTGTTTAATACAGGGGTTCACTTATTTATTCCATGCATGTTGTGAATGTCTCAGGTTTTTCTGCAGAATATCTTGATAAACTTGTGAATATTTTTTTCTATCGATGATGGCACGTTGTTCAGGCCCTGAGGAAACAAAACAGCCCCACACCATGATGCTCCTGCTCTATGCTTCACAGTGAGGAGAGGGTTTAGATGTTGGTGCTGTTCCATTTGTCCTCCACACATGACGTTGTGTGTTCCTCCCAAACTGGCAGATTAGACGCTCACGACGATCAGGATAAATCTGGGACCATCCCTCTTTACAAAACTGCTGAAGTTTACTGAAGATTTCTGGTTATTGCCAATAAAAAACATGATCAAATGTAAATGTTTGGGTGGTATTAGTTCAGGCAGACATTGTTTACTCATTCCTGTGATTTTGATGAAGATCAGACCACATTTAATTTAAGCCGAAATGTGAGAAATTCCAAAAGCTTCAGATACTTTTTCATGCCACTGTACTTACTTACTTAATTAATTACTTACTTACTTACTTACTTACTTGCAATGAAGTGGGTAAAATTATATTGCAAAAGTCAACTAAAAACAGTCTACAAATAGGTATGCACCGAGCCGATAGTGGAAAAAGTATGATATCGGGTATCGGCTACAAATATCCGATACTAAACCGATACCTGTTTTGGCGCTCACTGCTGTAAAAACACAACGTTCACCAACTAAAGCGAAGTGAATATGGGAATGTGTCATTTTGAAGCTAAGAACCTGGGGAATTCAATCGCTGAGTTAGTTTGAATCTAACCCAAATGTATTTTTGAGCGCAAAACCACGGCTAGAAACAGCATGCTAATGCTAACGGGAGCATGCTAACGCTAACAAAAACAAATCAAGGCTGGGTCAAAAACTAAGCTGGAAATACCTAAAGAAGCCTAATTAAAATAACATGGCCCCTCCTGGAGTGATCAAGTGTTGGTATTTTTGTTTATGAAATGCTGTTAGAGTAATTTTTAATGCACCAGTTGATCAGATCACTTTATGTGAGTTGTCATATTAATGTAACAGCCTGTCATGTAGCCACGGATAGAAAAAAGTCCAGTGATCCTTGTTAAATGTTTTCCATTAGTTTATTAATATATATAACTGTTAATTGATCTGTAACATCATAAGAAAATCTAAAACTTGAATAGGCTGCCCATATTCAACTTGCTGCTAAAAGATCGATAGTTGCTGATGAAGCAAAACGTCCTCAACACTAAAACGACTCGATACAGACGGCGGCTTGTTTGTATCTTCCTAATCCAACTCGTTTCAATCGTAGGTCAACGAGAGAACAGAGATATTGTCAGTTCTGTCTCTTCTGCTATTTTTAACATTTCTTACGCTTCCTGTTCTTGAAATAACTCCAGTCTGCTTACATTTTGCAGCCGATAAATACAAGAAGACAGAAAGCCTGAGCATAAAGGACATGATCAACCGGCTGAACACTCACAGCATTTTCAAGAAGACGGCGCGGCTCAGCCAACAGATCAAACACGAGACCGGGATCGTGCCGAAGGTCTGGAGCTATTTTTACACTTCTGTTTCCTAAAATACTGTCAGAGATATTTCTGTCCAACAAGCGCCGATATCGTCTACGGGATTTGTCTCTGCACAGTTCTCTTCTTTTGTATGAAAACGATTTGAGTCTATAACAAAGATTTCATATTTATTCTGCACAGTGTCACCGAGCCTCTGATCCTCTGTTTAGATTAAAGCAGCAATAGTTTCATATCTACATCAAGCTTTGTCTAGTGCAGATGTTCCCAAATAGTTCAGGCTTCGACCCCCATAGTGGAAATGCACGCGGAACTGAAACCATAAATTGCAAATCCAATTATAATTCTTGTCATAAAAATCACAATTAGGCATTATTTCAAAATAGCAGTATTGTGTTTTGTTTATATTGAGACGGCAACCATATAATGTGCATTTGCAAAGGCCAGATCTTCCGCAGCCTTAGCGCCATAGACATATCCATCCATCCATCCATCCATCCATCTTCTTCCGTGGGGGCAGCTGTTGGAGCTGCACCAGCCCCTATAGCGCCCCCTGCAGGTGGTGGGTCCACAGAAGGACGGCCTCATGGTTCTGACCGGGCCTGTTGGTCTCTCATAAGGGGCTTCTGAACCGCTCTTTGTCTGACCCGTCACCTAGGACCTGTTTGCCCTGGGAGACCCTACCAGGGGCACGAAGCCCCCGACCACAGAGCTCCAGGATCATTCAGGCTCCACCACGTTAAGGTGGAGGTTCCAGAAGGGGAACATAGACATACAGTAATAAATAGTAGACTCCTTCTGCTCACGCCTCCCTGTTTACGTGGATGACTATGATTGAAGGGGAGTCCATGCTGGATTTACAGACTCCTCCTCCCCAGCTCTGATCAAGCATGTTCCTAAAAAAGGGCAAAAGGGAAGTGAAGTTTGGTCGTAACTGCGCCTTTAGCGCTGATGCTAACGGCCTGTCAATCAAAGTCCGGCCCTCATTAATATACGAGATTTCTAAAATGTACCTCACGAAAACCAGCGCGGTTTCTTAACTTGTCCCTAACCCAGCGTTATCACAGGAGCCATATATAACTGTGGAACGTTTAACATTACTGGAAACTGTGCTACCATTGGTTAGCGCAGACGTGCTAACCAATGGCTAGCCTGGCTACGTGCCTGTGTAGCCAGGGCAAACACAAATAATGTAGTGGCCGGGAAGAAGCGTGACATTGCAGTTTGTGTGTTGCAGTTGGTGGATGAAGAGTTTGATGCCCAGGAGGGTTTCTTCTACCTCTTGGAGAAATGCATCCTGGAGCTTTTGGAAAACGTGGAGACCTACCTCAGCCATCTACAGGTGACAGATACAGTTTAAATGATACGAGATGTGACTCACAACTCCACCGTGATTTCAGGAAGGAAGGCAGATCCGTTGCGGCGGCCGTGTTTGGGCGTCGGCTCTGTTGTGGTCAGACACGAAACTCGTTCAGACGAGCTGCACACGAGCCCCGTGTTTACTACATGTCAGCGCGTCTCAAACCTTTCCCCGAATGAAAGGAATAAAGTAACAAAAACCGTCTCTAAATTATACACTAGAACCTGAGAGGAGCATTATTACCACCTGAAATAAAGATTGAATATAAGTGCAGTATACAAGTGTTGCTGTTCATTTGAGTGGGCAAGTTAATGGAAGCACTTTTGGGGCAAGATAGTAATATTATATTGCACATAAAAACATATACAATATAACACTGGAAATAAGGCATATTATTTCAACTTATTTTAAAAATCTATATCCATTGGCAGATTCTTTTTTACTTGACGCATCATTATTACTTCTATTAAGGTAATGTCTCCTTAACCTCTTAACCCCCACCTGAACCGAACACGTTTTCTCCCGTTTCTAAAAGCTTCTTTAACAAAGTGTCAAAACGGCGACAAAAACGAGGAGGAAAATGCGACAGAAAAAGAGCCAACAAAAACATGCCATGTCCAGTCGACTTAAGTACAGTTTCATAATACACAAGGCCATCGGGAGGCTGAACCCCCTGCCCTCCCTCCCACCCCCCGCTCCACAATCAAGGATGAGAGAAATATAATTTTAAGTCATTCACACGGTTTGACGCATAAAAAAACCTTGAATCTTGAATAAAATAGCGGAAAAAAAGCAACGAAAAAATTACAAAACACTAAAAAAAAGAAGAAGAAAAAAACGCTACAAAAAGTGGGTCTTAGCTTTCAAATGAGGCGTCACACTGGCCTATAGGCTGTAAGCTCCAGTGGAGGAGCTTTTAGATTAGGTTAAAGCCGAACTGGAGAAAATGCGCTTGACTAAGGCAGGTGTTAAGAGGTTAAGGTAACATACTCTTAACATTTTCTCCTGTTTGGTTTTACCTATCCATCCATTTTCTTCCACTTGTCCGTTGCCGAGTCGTGGGGGCAGCTGTTGGAGCTGCACCAGCCCCTATAGCGCCCCCTGCAGGTGGTGGGTCCACAGAAGGATGGCTTCTTGGTTCCAAACGGGCCTGTTGGTCTCTCATAAGGGGCTTCACCCATTCACACTCTCATTCATACACCAGTGTATGAATGAGAGTGTCTGTTTGGTTTTACCTCAATTTAAATTTAAAAAAGCATCTAAATGGCATCGAAAACAAAGACGAAAACGCAAAAAAGTGTCAAAGCGTGATAAAGGGCCAGAAAAAAGCTCCCTGAAGTCATGTGACTTACACAAACATGTGACAACAGGGCAGCCATGCGAGGACACAGATCTGGTTTTACAGTGTCATTTAAAGCGAATTTGTGCCTGCTTTAGGAACTCAAAGTGCTTTACATCAAGGAACCCCTCGCCCGTTCACTCTCTCGTTCACACTCCAGCGTGCGCAGACACGAGGTGGGCGAAGTGTCTTGCCCAAGGACACAGCTTTCCGAGGTGTAATGAAAGGGAAACCTCACTGATGTAAACTCTCCATAAGAGAAGCTCTTTTGTGGGAAAGCGGGTCAAGTAATGATGGCAAAGACAGACTTTTTGACCATGGAAAATATATTCAGTCTGGAACAGATCCACGCTGCTCATTTAGCCTCTAAACACTCACTGTTGACTCTGCAGGGGAACGTTTTCTAAGTTTAGTTTCCCCACATTCGTGAACCGCTGCTGCAGAAGCATAAAGCTGTGTTTTCTTCTTCTTCTTTCCTGTGTAAAGTTAGTCACACGTTTAAACTTCCTGAGCCGAACACATGATTCTCTGTGAGACTTTCGCTCTGACTTTAACCCCTGGAAACATTTACTTTACTACTCAGGAAAGGGGAAATATGAGCACCAGTGGATAGCGACAAAATACAACAAAAAAACAAAACAAAAGTGACAAAAATGCAACAAAAAGGTGCCGGAAAAGCAACATAACACAATAAAAAAAAAAGTGTAAAATAGTAAAAAAATAAAATAAATGAGACTAAAACGTGACAAAAACAATCAGCTTTGTGGGTCTTAGCTTTCAAATGAGGCTGGTGTTGATCTAAGACGTGTGATCGTTTGTCCCCAGGCGTTCCTGTCGTGTAGGACGGAGGAGTTCGACTTCTACATGGACGCGCAGAGGGAGCCGGTCTGTTACAAAGAGATCACCACCGCTCTGCGACAGTGGATCCTGCCCACGTTCGTGAGTCCAGACTCAGCCCCCGAACCCCCGCCTTGACTGGGCACAGTTCAGTTTTACCCAAATCTGAAAGCATAGAACTAGAGGCCGACCGATATGGGTTTTCCTAAGGCCGACGCCGATTATGCCTTACCGATATTTTTAGTCGATTTTTCCAAATGCCTGTTCTATAATCCTTTCAAAACAAATACTTGGCCGCTCCAGCACTGGCTGATTTTATTGTATTACTTTAGTTGATCCAATCATAGTTTCTGTCCCAGCTTTGATTAGTCATCGTTAGCATTAGCATATTGTTGCTAGCCGTGGCATTTTGCGCGGCGATCAAAAATACAATAGTGGAGGTTAAAACTGAATCAGTGATTGAATTCTCCAGATTCTGCACTTCAGAAAGACTTGCAGCACGTCCATATTGACGGAGCTTTAGGTAAACTTGTGTTTAACAAACTTAAAGCTAACCAGTTTTCATTGCGATGTTTCTCCCCTCCCCTCAGGGACTCGTTTTAAAGCCCTGACTTTGCTCTTTCCAATGCAAAAAAAAAACGGGAAGTCTCTGTAGTTTCCAGTTCTCGGAAAAATCTGCTTTTTTCGGCGCTAGATCAGCCGATATTGTCAAATCCCCAAATATCGGCCCGATATATCGGCCCGCCTCTAGTTAAGAAGTTACATGCACTCAAGTTATTACGTCAGGTGCAATGATGAGTAGTATTATAGATTATAGGTAAATCTACTGCTGACACTGATTGCGAATGAAGAGGTGAAGAGGCTGGTGGTTCTGCTGCTGAGTTTATGGCTCAGAGCTTAAACATATTTGAGCAGGTTTGTGTTTCCTCTGATCACAAACCATGGGATCGGCCTATTTCAAGAGAACGGCGGCCGACGGTACATTTACTTTTATAACAGAACTTCGATTCGATTATTCTTGAACCTGAACCGAGCACATTCTCTCCAGTTCGGGATTACCCAAATCTAAAAGTGTATTGAGAAAAGCGTCAAAATAGACAACGCGTGTTTTGAGCCGCGATTGTGCAGATGAGTGGGGAATGGACGAAAGGAACCGTGTGAGCTCGCCATCGTTTGGATTTGAAGCTGTTTTTGGAGTGTTTTTGGACCCACTCGTATTCAATGTAGGTTATTGTTATTGATAACGGGACAGAATATTCAGGGTGGCCATAAAAAAAAATCTGAAATCGGCCGCATCGTTGCCTCAGGTTTAACGTTTGTAAAAACTGTAGCGGCTTCTTGTCCAGAAACTACGGTTAAGACTTAATCACGTATTGAACTTTCCTTCAGTTTATTACTTTAACCTCTTAACCCCCGCCTTAACCGAGCGCATTTCCGGCATTACCCAAATCTAAAAGCTTCTTGAAATAAGGCGTCAAAATAGCAACAAAAACGAGACGTAAACAGGGATAAAAAAACTACAAAAAAGTTACAAAAATGCAACTAATAATAATAATGCATCGGTTTTATACAGCGCTTTTCTGGACACTCAAAGACGCTTTACATTGCATTATTTATTCACCGCTGCCCTGGGGTAGACTGACAGAAGCGAGGCAACCAGTCTGCGCCATCGGCCCCTCCGACCACCACCAACCACTCACTCACTACATTCCCCAGACTTCCTGCTGTTACCAAACGGTCTCCCATCCAAGTACTGACCAGGCCCTTCCTGCTTAGCTTCCAAGGTCTGACGGGATCGGGCAGAGCAAAGGCGGGACGGCCACCGAATAGGCCACAAGAAAAGTGATAAAAGAGCTCCCAAAAAAACGCAACGAAAAAGTTATGAAAAAGTGAGGAACTATGTGAGGAAAAATCTGTTTTGCAGGTCTTAGCTTTCAAATGAGGCGGTATACTCTGGCCTATAGGCTTTAAGCTCCAGTCCCAAAGCTTTTAGATTTGGGTAAATGTGCTCGGTTCAGGCGGGGGGTTAGGGGTCACTGATGAAGTGCTATAGTTTCTTCAATGTGAAACCTTTAGAGCAGGCGATCTCAGGCCCGCGATTAGTTCGTCCACATCCGGGATTTAATCCCGACTTCTGACGTTTGTTTATCCGAACGGCTCTCTGACCTAATTGCGATGCGTATCTGTCATTTCCTCCCCGTGTCCCGCTCGCCCGTCCGTCCGTCTGCTCAGGAAAAGCGATTACGCGCGCTCATCCACAAGCCCCTGTGCGCTCTGCGGGACCTCCTGATCGGACCCAGGAACCTGATCCGGAAAAGACTGGACAAACTGCTGGACTACGAGCTCATCGAGGCCAAGTCCAACCTGAGCTACGAGGAGCAGGCGGTGGCCAACACGTACAAGTGAGTCATGATCACACAACCCGGTCTGAAACGGGTTATTATGTTGTTTTTCCATGTCATTTAGGCTCTTACTGCCCCCGTCCTTCTCCAAAACTATAATACATGTACTAATACTAATAATACTATGCTTAAAATATGGCCGGACACTGAGGTAAATGCAAGAAAAAGCTTAGTCATTGCTTTGTGCTGGTCTCTACTGCCATCTGCTGGTGTAACAACTCTATTTTCCTCTATTAAGACACTGCAGTTCAATAGAGGGGAGATACATTTTAAGAAATCAATCTGAAACCTTTGTTATAGATCACTGATACAAAAATGTATTGCAAGTTTTCTGTCTGTTTTTATATAAAAATGTATAAAATAATATATTGTACACTGCTCAGGGACCACTTAAACAACACAATGTAACTCCAAGTGTTCCCTTCATTCTATATATTTTGTGAGCAGTATATTATTTTTATGATATAATATATCATAAAAATTGCCTATATTTTCAGAATACAAAATCATTTAATTTTGCTTATATTCAGTGGGAAGAAAAAGTTGGAATTTCTCATATCTGCCTAATTTGGTCACTACATGTGGTCTGATCTTCATCAAAATCACAAGAATGACTAAACAGTGTCTGCCTGAACTAATACCACCAAAACATTTACATTTGATCACATTTTTAATGACATGTAAACATTCACAATACAGCGTGGAAAAAATAAGTGAACGATCGGGATGAATCTCGGACCGTTCCTCTTTACAAAGCGGCTGCGGTTCAGTGAGATTTCCGGGGTTCACTTACTTTTTCCACGCCGTCCTGTGAATGTTCACATGTTATGGCCAATAAAAATATGATAAAATGTGAATGTGTGGGTGGTGTTAGTTCAAGCAGACACTGTTTACTCATTCTTATGATTTAGATGAAGATCAGACCACATTTTATCACCAATTTAGGCAGAAACGTGAGAAACTCCAAAGCGTTCACAAACATTTTCCTCCCACTGCATTAGTTACACACGTGTGCTCCGAGGGAATTTTTCATGTCTTTTTAGTTTTTGAATAAGCTAATTATAAGTGAAAAAATAAGGAGCTGCTAAAGTGGAGATATTGTTATAAGGATACAGACAACGAGCACTAAAGTTTTGTTACTTCTCTCCTCTTTTGCCTCCGCTGTCTCTCAGAAAGGAAATGACCATATTTGGATTACAGAGTCAGTGGACACGATGTAATTAAATAAGCGTCGCAAACGGTGTTAAGGGACAAAACTAGAGACAAATCTCCACATTGACCACTGAGTGAAAAATCTGTTTGCACCTGTCGCGTCTCGCCTTAAAATGTCCTTTTAAACGGTATAATAAATACATCAGCGGTTGATTATTATATTATTTTGTCTGTGCAGGACCATAAACACTCTGTTGCTGACGGAGCTGCCCAGGTTCAACACCGTGTCTCTGCAGCTGATCTGGAGGCTGTTGGGGACGTTCAGCTGTTTACACCGGGACCTGGCGTCGGACATGACACAGCTCTTCCAGATCTTCGCCACACAGGTTGTTATGAATATGATCCGGCTACAGGGCTCTGACACCGCCAGCTCTCATGATAAGATATGTGGGGAGGCTCAGAGCGTCTCGTTATTGTCACGTCTCATTCAGGCTGAATGATCGTGGATGCAGGGCCGTCGACACACTTCTGGGGCCTGGGGTTGAACGGTTTAGAACGGCCCCCTGTAATATAATTAATAGGAAATGGGTTCCTTCATAGGCCCTTCCTGTCCCGCTTCCTGCAAAGCCATGAGGTCTGTGGCGAAGTGAGCAATAAAACCCCCCGCGATGACTCTGTTACTCTGAAGTTTATGCTGTATCTAAGTCTGGGCCTCTGTGTGCAGCTCTCTCACAGCGCTATGAGCCCCAGTGCATTCTGGGGCTGGGCCGAGGGCGCGGTGCTGACGGGGATGAGGAAGCTGCAGGACCTGTGTCAGACGGTGGAGGAGGCTCTCAGCGCGCCCCTCGTCATGGTGCGTACTCTATGTATTTGTTGTTGTGGTTGGGACGGTGCGTGTTGGTGAACATACATGTACACGGGACTCATGCATTCTCGTCCTGTCGAGCGCGGACGCGTTTTCTCACTTCTCCCTTTTCCTCTTGGACGACCTGCTCGCTGTCCTCCCGAACCGCTAAACTATGGAATTGATTAACTGGAATCTCAGCCCAATTGATTCGTTTTTTACACAAAGTGAGGCCACGGAGGAGGCCGTCTTCCCTGACCGGATTGTCAGCTCGGTTTGCGATGGATGTCGTTTGCCTCGCGGTCCTGTCGGTCGGAGACGTCAAAGATATTTACTCATTTGGACTCTCGATAACAGGGACCTGCTTATTGGATGGACTGCCCTTGATTATCGGAAATTTGGAATGACAGCAGTTTGCAATCGGACCACGCTGCTGTGGGTTAAAATTAACGAGCACTTTGGAGCAGGGAGCGACCGAGTGATGGAATTACACCGGAAAGAAACGCACAACGATGGACTGTTATGTACGACCTGGCAGCTCGCTGTGGAGACGGACAATAAATGGACTATATTTCTGGGAGGAAAAGGGATAAACTGTGAAGGGAACTACCTGCTCTGGAGAACTGAACTAAAGCTGAGACCAAGAAAAAAGCGAATTCATTATAAATGTATGAACTATTACTGGAATAATTCTCGTCCTCCTGAGAGGAGGTTTGAAGCAGCTGGACCGCTTATCTCTCCTACGCCGTCAACACTTCCCTTCAAGGCCGAGCCACGGAGCTAAACCTGATACGGACTGAGCTCTCTGGGTCATATTTTGCAAAACACTGACTTTCAGACTGAAAACAACCGCACACACATTCCCCCTCCCTAACCACGCTCCCGTCGTTCTGCGTCTGCCTCAACACGTTTCTTCAGCCCCGCCCCCCGGTCACTGGCCGGTCATCCTTCCCCTCCCCAAGAAAAAATTCCGCACGTGACCTCGTGTGCGGTGTATTTCCCGTGTCTTGATGTTTCTATATGTGCTTTGCCTTAACTCAACCTGATTGTAATTTCGCATATCTTCTTTTGAAAGACTTTTATCTGTATTATATGCTTTTAGTAACACTTTTATTATATCTAATATTTAGTGATGGGCTCCAGAGCTTGTGTGGCTCCTCATGAAACATCTGGTCATGTGACTTAAGTGTCTATTATTGTCTCAAAGTGCTTCAGTCTGTGAGTTCAGTGTCTCTAAACGCTAAACCACGGGTGTTTTCTGGTCCATATAGCGACGTCAATCATTAGTGATGAATAAATGTGCTGTATTTCCCCGTTTCCCATTTAAGCGCGTCCATGTGGTGAAAGTGTCTGCGCCGCTGTGGGTCAGAATAAACGCTTTTCCTTTTCTTCACAAAGTCCTGCTTTTGAACAGATGCAAAAGCAGGCATGGATGGAAACGTATGGAGCGCCATCTACAGGAAGCAGTGGCTAAATTAGCTCTGACTGACTGAAATAAAAACATTGATGTCCTGCCTCAGAGCAGCAGAGTCGACCCCGCCCACTGGAGCTCCTAAAGCACAGACCCACGTTACAAACATCAATATCAGGCAATTCTCTAGTCTTGTTTATGAGATATCGCAATAATAACGTTTGTCCACAAGAGGTCAGTGTTCAAGCAGAATGAATCAGCCCTGAGACTTTCAAACCATCACTACTATTACTCCATTGTGTTTAATTCTGTATTAACTCTCATGTCAAACTCCCCCCCTCCCTCCCCCGCCCCCGCCCGTGCAGCCGGTGAACCCGTGCTGGTCCCTCCGTTTGCAGACGCTGAGTCAGAAACACCCCCGGGAGCGGATCTTCGAGGCGACGGCGGCCGTGGTCGGCAGCCGGGACCTGGACCTGACGCTGATCAAAGGGGAGCTGGTGGCCGTGGTCAGTGAGCGGGACAGCAGAGGGGACCGCCGGCGCTGGCTCGTCGACGCCGGGGGTGAGGCCCGGGCTTAAACGCTTTCAGAGATAAACTGTAAAGCACTATATATATATATATATAAGAATCACGTCTGTGTAGGTTCTCAGTCGTACAGGAGTGTTCCATCTTCAAAGAAGGTACTTGATTCATCTTCTGTGCTCAAGACGAATCAAGTACCTTCATTGAAGACATAAGAATCATCCATTATTGTTGGTACATATATTTGACTCTATTTAATATTATTTTTGGGACTTTTTTTTGTAAGATTGGACAGTTTATTATTGTTAGTTTATGCAAGTGCACTGTCTTATGTTAAACACCTACTAATGCCTTTCAGTGACCTGCGGAAACCAAGTGGAATATAAATGGCAGCAACAGCATTATGCTGAAGCCAAACTGGCATTAAATTGTAATAACTTGGGGAAATAATGATATTGCTCGACTGTTACTGCACAAGCTTGTCAAAAACAACGATGGATTCGAACACATTAAATTTTTTGCTCAAAGGTGTTGATGTTGATGATTTTTTCATTTATTGGAGCAGCAGTAATTGATGAATCCCCGTGTGGATTAATAAGTGTTCTGATTTTGATTCTGTTTAAAGTCATCATTAGTTGCTACTCTTCACAGCTCCCTCTTAAACGTGTCGCTTTTGCTTCTTTTTGTCCAGGAAAAAGAGGTTACGCTCCGGCCTCGAAGCTGAGACCGTACCAGGCTTCACCAGCAGAGGGCCCCCCACCTCCGTCTCCACTCTCCCCCAGAGCAGAGCCCAGGCTGGAGGGGAAGAAACTGTCCAAGAGCCTGGACCTGCGCCCGTCTTCTCTGTCCCCCTCTCCCCTACGCCCATCTTCTCTGTCCCCCTCTCCCCTGTCCCCCTCTCCCCTACGCCGGTCTTCTCTGTCCCCCTCTCCTCTGTCCCCCTCTCCCCTGTCCCCCTCTCCCATGCGCTCTCCTCTCTCTCCAAATCCTCTCAGTCCTGTGGCTCCTGTGGCTCCTCCCGTGTTTCAGGTGAGTCAATGGTGGAGCTTAAATTCCTCACACAGCTTTTTATGACGTTATTTACTGTTGCATCTGCAGCGTCTGCTCCATAGCTACAGACGCGAGATATAAACACTACACTGCTGTATGAGAAGGGTTGGAAACTCCGATCCGAGGCAGGAGTCCGTGTCTTATTTTGCTGTTTAAGCTGAAATGTCACTAAATGTCTGTGTTTGGCCTCATGTCCCGTCTCCTTGTGTCAATGTTCTTCTTTCTCCATATTGTCCAAAGTTACATCCCAAAACCAAAATGCTGCTCCTGATTCCTCTGTGTTTGGCGTGTGCTCCATCTGGCCTCTCCGTGTCCATCAATAACTCGCATCTGAAGCAACTGCGAGTCGCAGCTCAGACCGGCATGTGATTGGCCGAAATATCAATAGTTTATTTTGTATTCATTGGGAGTTTGATTTCCTAAAACTTTTCCACCGAGTTTAGTGAGTGATGTTACTGACTGGATCAGTGAGTTTTTATTATTATTTGTTTATATCTATATAATTTATCTTTTATTTATAGACTGTACTGTTAAGTGCAGTCCACATGTTCACATGTTGAATAGGTCAGGCAACAATTGTGTTGCAATTTTCACAGTTGGTGAAAGTATTTATCTCTTCTTTTCAGTACAAACTATAGAAACTGAACTAGGAAAATAAAGTTTCCGAGGCACAATTCTATTTATTTAACGCCAACGCGTTTCGACCAATGGGTCTTAGTCGAGGCAGCTCAGCTGTGCCTGAGTCAGGGTTAAATAGTTCAGACATGTGAGCATTTGTTCTGTTTGACACTGTTAAAATATACTTGGATAAATGAATCCACAGGATGCCCGGCCACTACGACCCCCTCACAGCTAATGTGTTACATTATCACTACAGTACCACAGACAAACACTGAGTGGCAGTATTGAGCTTATTTCACTTATATTGTTTTGTCTTAAGTGGTTAAAGCTGGAGCCGTGCAGCGAGTGTCCGTTTAAAGTGACGGGTTGTTATTGACACTCATGCTGGCGTGTTCGCGGTCTGTTGGCGCCATCAGGCCAGTGCTGTACGCTCATTAGAAACACTGAGAGGAGACAGAGCCAGTGCCTTAACCTTTTCACTGAGCGCGACAGTCATTTGTGCTGATCAGTGTTGGTCCGAGCCGCCGTGGCCTTGTTAGAGCAGCCGGTCTGAGGAACATGACGGGACGGAATTAGAGCCGCGGTGAGTTCCTGAGGGGACAATCCTCTGCTGAGTGCTGCCCGACCAATCTGAAAACGGCAGCATGTTGTAATATTGCTCCCTCGCCAGAAACGCACCCGGACCACGTATGAGCTTTCATGTTTATGTTTATTATGCCGATATTTATTTGCGTGCATGCCGTTAGCTTGGAGAGAAGAAAAAAAAATCCATACCATGATTTTAACGGACTCTGTGTATTCATCGTTTTTTTTATTTACTGATAGAAAAAAAGGTGCCTGTGAAAGTCTTGCTCACTGAAAATGGTTAGTTTAACCTCTTAACCCCCACCTTAACCGAGTGCATTTTCTCCAGTTCAGCTTAACATCCAAAAGGGCACAGCCTCTAGGCCAGAGTAACCGAGCGTTTGAAACCCAGATAGAGATAGATGGATAAATACTTTATTGATCCCACGGGAAATTCATGTTTCAACAGAAGCAATATAAAAATAATGCCCTAAAAGCACTAAAAGCACACAAGACCTAGTGAACTAATTTAAACAGAATTATTTCCTTGCTCTTTTGTGGCATTTTTGTCACTTTTTTGTGGCATTTTTGTCACTTTTTTGTCGCATTTTTGTCACTTTTTTGTCGCATTTTTGTTGCATTTTTGTCACTTTTTTGTGGCATTTTTGTCACTTTTTTGTGGCATTTTTGTCACTTTTTTTTTCGCTTTTTTGTCACTTTTTTGTCGCATTTTTGTCACTTTTTTGTCGCTTTTTTGTCGCTTTTTTGTCGCATTTTTGTCACTTTTTTGTCGCATTTTTGTCACTTTTTTGTCGCATTTTTGTCACTTTTTTGTCGCAATTTTGTCACTTTTTTGTCGCAATTTTGTCACTTTTGTGGCATTTTTGTCACTTTTTTTGTGGCATTTTTGTCACTTTTTTGTCGCATTTTTGTCACTTTTTTGTCGCAATTTTGTCACTTTTTTGTCGCATTTTTGTCACTTTTTTGTCGCATTTTTGTCACTTTTTTGTCGCATTTTTGTCACTTTTTTGTCGCATTTTTGTCACTTTTTTGTTGCGTTTTCATCCTCATTTTCGTCTTATTTTTCTCACTTATTTTTGTCGCTTTTTGTTTTTTTTCACAAAGCTTTTAGATTTGGGTAAAGCCAAGCTGGAGTAATGTGTGCTCTGTTCATGTGGGGGTTAAGAGGTTAAGTGACCCGGCGGCTGTATGAGTGGGTATTATTACAACGCTCCAGGATCAATCGTTTTGTAACAGCTGATCCTGGAGCGTCCCGGAGTTTAGACGGTAGCTCATTTAGATTAAGATCTGATTTAAGGTGACCTGACCCCAGAAGCATTACGGGACGGGTCAAATGTCCCAACAGGAGCGACAAACACGAACCTATAATCTAATTCCCAACCTGTCCCACGTCCCTCTCCAGGTGGTCGCGGCGTACCCGTTCACGGCGCGCGGCCGGGCCGAGGTGTCGATCCGCGCCGGGGAACCGATCCGGGTCCTGGCGCCGCACGACAAGAAGGGGAACCCGGAGTGGAGCCTGGTCCAGACCCGCGGAGGGCAGAGCGGGTACGTGCCCTCCAACTACCTCACCATGGTGCCCCAGCAGAGCTACGTCCGGCCCTACCCCTGAGGCGGAGGACCCGGGGCGCGGGCCAGAGCACGGGCCGGACCGCGGGCCGGAGCGCGCAGGCCGGAGCCGGGCCGGACTCTTTTATTATGAAGACGATCAGTGTTTAAACTATTATCTGCTATTTATTCAGTGGCCTTTGAGCAAGCGCTAATCCAACACGGCACACGGGAAGTCTCGGTGCTGGAGACTATTTGAATTCTGTATATTTTCTACTGGGGTTTTTAAAAGATATTTAAATGTTGCTGACCAGTTTTTTTGCAGATTAAGATAAAGAGAATAAAGGCTGCACTTTAACAGTATAGTTACGGGACAATAACATACCCATGGTACAGTTTCATCACAGTGTCAGTCAAAGTGATATTTTTGCTCAACTGAACGTTTTGTCGACCAATGCAAAACAGAATAATAATAGAAAGAACTGACCAAAAATAATTGAACCTTCCAGTTTCACGGTTCATCTTACCCTTTAACGTCACTGCTAAAGGAACAGGCCTGTGCTTTGTTAATGTGGGAGGGACTCCATGAAGCGGAGATTAAATATAATCATAATGAATGTTTAATATTTTCGATTTAGTCTAAATCTACATATCATTGTTGTTGACGAAAACTAGACTAAGTTTACATGAAAGTTGATTAAAAGTTCAATGAAAAATGCCCAAAATGAAGGCCTTAAAAGTCATTAAAAGTATTTCAAACTGGTATCAAAGCCTTTAGAGACAGAACCCACTCATCGCTCACCGGATTTCATCAAAAAATACAAACAACTAAGACCCAAAACAAATTCAGCTGCAGTTTTGACAATCTATTACAAAAAGAAACGTGCCAGGATTTTTTGCTTTTGTAACATTAAAGGAACACCGCGTAACATTTTGGACTATACTGTCAGTGCAAAACGTTTATATACTATTACTGCAGAGGATGATCAAAGAATGGATCTGGGTGAGAACCTATTTAAATCTCAAATTCTGCTGACTTTAGTCACATCTCCATGGAGACGAGGCTCATGTCTGTTTCTACGTTCATGAGGTGTTTTTCCATTATGAAAACATCTGTCATAAAATAAATGCTTCAATTTGATTTATCGGGTAAAAAATATACATTTAAAATGGCATTAAAAAGCATCACATGTGACTTCCTGCCTCCTGCAGAAACCCTGAAAATATGTTTTCAAAATGAGCTCTGATGGTGAGACTGGAAATGGGTCACAGACCCAGTAAAAAATTACAATTACCAGGAAACCTGTTTCGTATTTCTTTGTTAAGAACTTGAAAGTTTGGACACACTTTTCTGTACGTTTATTCCTTTCATTTCAAATTTGATTACTGCGTTGACATTTTGACATTTTCTCAGTGAGCTTCACGATGTCGTCCCAGAAATGGTTTTGACTTCTCAAACAAAACTTATTTCAAAAGACGACCTCATGAAGGAGAAAATGCCAAGAATAAAGAAGGATTTAGAATATAAAACATATTTGGAGTTATTTCACCTGTTTTTGTTTCCTTCATAATTCATAATGTGTTCATTCATAGTTTACGCCTTCATTGAGAATCACAGTGTGTTAATAATGTTGAAAATAAAGAAAAGCCAAGACATACAAAGTGTGCCCAAACGTTTGGCCTGTACTGTATTTCCATTCTTTTAAGTAAAAAGTGTTTCCTGATCAGAAATATCTTGAATCAAGTCAACAATAGAAGTCAGTGTGATCTTCTTACCTCCAACTAACAGCAAAGCAACAAAACCTGAACTTGTCAGAATTCAAATAGTTTTCAGATCATTTGGTTTTCCGTTTCTGCAGTGACATGTTTTCTTAATGATACTGCCAAAGTGTTCACATACAGTTCCAGGTTATATTGTAGCACAATAACAAATGCTAACATGAATAGCAAGTATAAGCAGTTGTAACATGTGCTCATTGAAAGTGTTTTTTACTCATTTATTGCTTTTTGAAACAGTCGGATGCACGACCAGGACTGTGTGTAGATATGTGTAAAATAATGTACAAATGCAAGTATTTATTTATGAAAAGTGCCAACGTTATGTTTGTTTTTTTTGCTGTTGCTTGAGCAAAATATAATGAAGGAAGTTTATAACAAGACTGTGACGACTCTCTGTGGTTATTATCAAAGTTGTTGGTGTTCGTGTCCACACAATCACTGAAATCTAGTGGAGCTGAAGAAGCTACTCTGGCTAAAGGGCCTGTCTCCCCGGAGGAGAGACTCCCGCGACTGGCAGTCTCCGCAACGTCTCCACTTGAGGCCGACGATATATCGGGCCGATATTTGGGGATTTTACAATATCGGCCGATCTAGCACTGGGAAAAAGCTGATATTTCCAGGACGAAGAGCAAAGTCAGAGCTTTAAAACGAGTCCTCCCACAACTCCCTGAGGGGAGGTGAGAAACATCGCCATGAAAACTGGTTTGCTTCAAGTTTGTTAAACACAAGTTTCACTAAAGCTCCGTCATATGGACGTGCTGTCATTGTGAAGCACAGAATCTGGAGAATTCAATCGCTGAGTTAGTTTTAACCTCCACTAATATGATCGCCGTGCAAAATGCAGCGGCTAGTAACAATATGCTAATGCTAGCGACAAGTAATCAAAGCCGGCACAGAAACTGTGGATCACCTCAAGTAATACAATAGAATCGTCCACGTCTTTGTTTTTATAGGATTATAGACAAGACATTTGAAAAATCGGCCAAAATATCGGAGACTGGAGTTTCCGCTGGTCACGAAGAAGTCTCCGAGATGTCTCCTGGTGATAAGGCCAGTCTCCAGGGAGTCTCGACGAATAGGTTCGATTTCAGCGTCTTCGCATGGTCTCCGAGAGGTCTCCGAGGAGATCTCAAAGACATGTATGGGGTCTCTTTGAGATCTCCTTGGTTAGACTTCCGTGACCAGTGGCAACTTGAGTCTCCAACGAGTCTCCAGGCCGGTGAGATATATAGGCCCTTAACCCACGATAGTACATTTATGTTTGTATGCCTCCATCAAAATATACATCAATCATGCCACTGTAACTGCTTTAAAGGCGTTTGAAATCTAAAATACATTTGACCTAATCTAACCCACGGGCTCCTGGGTTCTTCACCGCACGAGGCCTTGGCAAAACCATGTGGGCTGTTTCTCCGCTCAGACGTTTGGCAGGAGTTGATCTAACTGTCTGCGTACCTCTGGAGTCTTTAATGTGATCTAAACACTCTGGGCAGGAGAGGGAGCGGATGGGTTGGAATCCAAAAGACTGAAATGGGAAATGAGTTTAGGCCCAAACGGACGGGGAGGGGGCGAGATCTCGATTTAAACTGTTCTAATCCATTCAGGAACCGCACAGTCTCGTTCACCAGACGAATCGACCATGGATTTATGCGAACAGTAAAGTCCTGGCATCGAGTCAGACTCGCGTGACGGCGTATAAAACGACAAGCAACAAAAACGCAATCAAACAGGCGACAGAATCAGAGGAACATTTTCCCTTGACTTCTCCAGGCCTATGTGAACTAATAGGAGAGAAGGGGCGGGCACAATTCATGGCTCCGCCCACGAGATCTCCCGGATTAAGGTGAATAGGTGGTCAGCTCCAGGTCGAGAAGCTTTCAGATTTGGGTTAAACTGAACTGGAGAAAATGTGCTTGGTTCAGGTAGGGGTTAAGAGGTTAAATCCTGCCATTATGTCCCTGAGCAAGACACGTTACTCCCGCTGCCACTTGCCTCCGTGTTCCTCCTCTTGATATGAGGGATGTTGCCGCGATGAAGTACACAGAGCAAAAGCAGTCTTTCCGCTAACCCGAGCCGCTCTCCTCTCTCCTCCACTCGTCTTCACTTCGGGAGCTTCATCTTAATCGTGTTCCCGTCTGTCTGCGCCGCCAGAGAAGGCCTCGCTCACCCCGACGTTCCCCCGGGAGCACGCCATGTTCCGTTTGCATAGAGCGAGCGGCGAGCGCGTGGGTTTAGAGGGAGATCCGCGGGACGTGGAGAGAGACCTGGGATCTCCACTGTGGCCGCTCTCGCTCACCGTCAGTCTGTGGCAGTAACGGTTTGGAGTTTGGAGAAAGGGTTAATTTTGACAACATATTTTAATTTAGTCTTAGTCTTTTGACGAAAATGTAATTCAATTTTAATCGAGATTTAGTCGACTAAAATTGCAAGTCAATTTAGTCGACTAAATTTAAGACACATTTAGTCGACTTTGTATTAATAATATTCATTATAATCATATTTAATCCAGGTCCTGCTTCATGGAGCTGCTCCCTCATGAACAAAGCTCAGAGCTGTGAAGTTACATGAGGCTCTTTCAGACGGTCAATAGAAGTTTGGATGATTTTAGTCTCTCCTTTTCATTTTTATTTAGTCTCATTTTAGTCGACTAAAATATCTGGACATTTTAGTCATAGTTTTAGTCGCATGAAAAACTTTTAATTTAGTTTTAGTCCAATTTTAGTCGTCAGAAAAATCACTTTGACTAAAATTAAGACTAAATATTTTAGTCGACGAAATTAACACTGGTTTGAAGGAAGATGGAAGAATGGAAGGCGTGTTAAACGGGACTGAGTGGAAAGCATTCATTTTTGTGTTGAACTAAGATTTATATAAAAACCTCTTTCTTTATCACATTTTCATTGCTTTTTTTTTGGTCAAATTTTTGTCACGGTTTTGTTTTGATCACGTCTGTGGCTTTTTTGATACGTTTTGGTCAAATGTTTGTGGCTTTACAGTTACATTACACAAAAATACGAAATGCCGCCAAAACACAACAGAAAGGCAATGAAAAGAAATCACAGCAAAAAACGTGCCAACAAAAAACAAGGATGAAGCGATGAGTTTTGTAGGTCTTAGCTTTCAAATGAGGCGTCACACTGGCCTAAAGGCTGTAAACTCCAGTCGAGAAGCTTTTAGATTTGGGTAAAACTGGAGAAACTGTGCTCGGTTAAAGCGCGGGGTTGAAGCATCAAAAGTCAGTAAATGAATGATGCCAAAAAGACGGCCTTAAAAGTCATTAAAAAAGCATTGGTGTGGAGCGGAGGGAGCTGCGCAGGTGGGGGAGCAGACCAGTGCAGGACACCACGCTCTGAAACGGGGACAAAACCCGGGAGGCGCTGCATCGATTCAGAAGAGCGAGTGGACCGATACTGGTCAAATCGGGAAACGATTGCTGTCCAGACGGTTCTTCTTTTGAACAGACGGGTAAGGTCAGGCGGCAGCGGCTCAGGACTAACAACTGTACAACGACAAATAAAGCACTTCCCTAAATCTGAGTCAAACTAGCACGCAATTTAAACCCAACAAAATGCAAACGATAACGATAAATAACGATAATAATAAAGAAACTGGTAATAGTTCATAATAGAAAAAGATCGATCAAAGTGAGTGGGGCGGAGGGACTCACAGTACAGGGCTATAGAGGAGGAGAGGCGGATCGATGCCCCGACAGGGAGCGCCAGCAGGGGGCGGTCACACGCTGAGCGAGGCCAGTGTTTCAAGGTGAGCCGCAGAGCCGTGGGGGACGACTGACGCCTCCAGATGAGAAGCTGTTTGATTATGGGGTTCAAGAATCTAATGAGTGAGGAGGGAAAAGAGTAAGATAAAAAAAAAAGGTTGACTTGAAATGACAGGGTTTGTGAGCACAGTGGGCAGGTGGGCAGGTGCGCAGGTGCAAGAAGCAGAGGACGTCTTGCATATCAGCACTGCTTTGAGTGTTTACTGTGTTCAACTTGTAATGTTTAAGACACTACTGGCAAAACTCTCTTTTTTGGGCCAAATTGGGCTCTTAAAAAATACTTAAGTTTTGTTGTGTGCTCGCAAGTGCCCCCTCAGGCATAACATGCGATACTTGAAGTGAATCGAGTGAAGAAGCCAAGTAATACAGATAAACAAATAATTGACGTTTGAAGGAGAGAAAAAAAAAACTCGTATACTTTGTAAGCATTAACACAGGCCTAATTGTAATAATAAAATATTTCCACTGGTAGAAATGCTACTAGGAAAAGCCAAAATCGTTTCTTCAATTCCCTTGGCAGACAGTTAGCGTAGCTAAATCATAAACTATATTGTAAACGGCACATGTCTCGTTTCACTTCTTATAAATCCGTGAACAGTCAGGCTTATTCTGCGGCTAAGAAAAGCTAACATTAGCAACATTATTTTTGCCATTGTAAATACAACACCTTTACCACCGTTACTCAAATGTAGCACAATTACTGTTATTACTGACACTACTAGTCTGCTACTAATACTGCACAACTTCCCTGTAGGTATAAAACTATTAGATCGACTATTTTGGAAACTTCCAAATATGATTATTTTATGGCTTGTTTCAGCGAAGTTTGTACAACATGCAGGAGACAGTCGGACACCGTTGTTTTGAAGCATCAACAACACTTTCCCCCCACGTATTTAGTCATCATTTCTTACCTTTCAAGCAAAAATAAGCTGCGGGTCTTTTGAGAGATTCTCTGAACATTTTCCGATGTTTACTCTGGTTCTTTGCCTACGCCGATCAGACTCCACTTTCGCCTTTTTTGTCACACTCGAATAAACTCTTCGTTTCTTTTCGTTAGTCGGGGTCTGGGCTGGAGTTTCGATGGTGCTTGAAGCCGGTCTCCTTTTATTCTCCGCTAAAGCCATCCTTCCAAAGTTCCCACTCGCTCGGCAGCGTCAGTATAGAGGAGATACAGCTAACGCTACAGCTAACGCTACAGCTAACGCTACAGCTAACGCTACAGCTGAGCGTGAACGCGCATGACGTCATCACGCATTACGCTGTTTGCTTGTTCGCCCTGGGCATAGACTATTTAAAGCGGTACCAAGTAACATGTTTACATAAATAAATCCTTTCCGTGGTCCCTCTGGGGGTAACACAAGTGTTAATGGGATGATTGGGGGGTCTTTCATCTCCCCCTGGTGTCTCTGGCCAGAAAACCATGCTTCAACTTGACTGCCGCTGGGTCGGAGCAACCAATACACACTAAAAGAATCACGAAGAAGAAGCTAACAGGCTAACGGGCAAAGCTAACTGCGGGCTAGCGCCACTTTAAACAGTATTTACAGCCAAGTCTAAATGAAAAAAATTATTTCCATTGTATAACTGGATTGTAGTATTTACTCTCCAAGACATTTAATAAGTTAAAAAACACCTGCAGTTGCGTTTATGGCCTCTAGGGGCAAGAGTTACTTAGTACTGCTTTAAGTGACTTTACAGGCATATAGAGGCAATCACGGTGAAAAGGCCAGGGCTCATTCTACTCACCAGGGCATTGCTGGAGCATGTGTGAGAAACAGACATTTTAATTAAATTTGTATTCATTTATTTGTGGTTAAACGTCTGTATAGTCCCTTTAACCTTCACAATAACATGTTTAATGATTGCACTGATTCAATGGGAAATTCCCATCGCAATGTCTTCTCCGCATGTAAGTAGCACCGACAGACTTCAGATGTTCCATCCTTAGACTGAACAATGTCATGAAGGCTTGTTCAGAGCGACGTTCTAATATCAAATTTCCACATGTTTTTCCACTAATAAACATCTTATTCTAACCTCTAATCTCCCACATGAACTGAGCACAGTTTGGCTAAAAATGTCTTGAAAAAAGTGTCAAAATAGCGACAAAAATGAGACAAACACGAGGGTGAAAAAGCCACAAAAGAGTAACAGAAATGTGACCAAAGCGTTGCTTCCTGGTGGTTCCGTCTGCTTGGTTAGAAGGTTCCGATTCCCGTGGAGGGCAGAAGGAGCAGCCGAAGCTCCTGTTCCAAACTGAAAGGTAAAGAGGAAGAAGGAGCTATCTTGTCACTTTTTAGATGCAGCAAACCTGTTCCGTTATGAGCTTTTGGTGCAGCTCTCTTACCCCGCATTGCCACTAGGGGGAGCACAAGTCTGCATGTTCAGAGAATGAGGCTGGGGTTTGTCCTGTTCTGGTTTCTGACCCAGCAACACGCTCCTGCTGGTTTCTAATGCGGACACAAAGTTCTTTACCTGCACTTTGAACTCGTTTCTGCACACACTGTGTTAGCCTCTCGATGTCCCGCCTTTTTAAGAAACATTTGACCCAGAAAATAGAAAACAATAGAAGCATTAAAGTGGGAAACACAAACAGACATCATGCATCTGTTCTGTGAGAGAGCTCGGACCCGACTCGAAACTTTGAATCTTGCAATACTTGTACAGTTTTCACGCTGAGGATCGAGCCTCCAGACTGACAAAAAAAAAAAAAGAAGCATGTCCCCCCCCCCGTCCCGTGGATCTCGCAAATGGGTTCAGAACACAATACAGCTATTAAAAATGCATTGTTTTTTTCCCCCCTGACCTCAGCCTCTTTCACGCTTTTAAATGGTGTGAAGCGCCGCAGCCTGCCCCCTGCTGCGCGGCGCTCAGCGGTGCAGCCTTTCCTCCAAAACAACCAGAATGTCACGATTTACTCGCCCTGCGCTCTATGCTGCTGCATTTGTCTGTCAGAGGCCAATGCTGAGCTGAGGACATGTGGCAAATCCTCCTCCCGCTCCTTTGGTTAGAGTTTATTTTGTGACCTATTGCCATTTGAATGAAATCTGCCTCTTTTTTTTAACTATATGTGTTTTAAACATGCTAACGTAGCTTCGATGCTACTGCTAATAGATGTTCAATCGTTTGCTTATCGGGTCCATGTCAAACAATTTAATTCTAAATGTAATCCTTGAGCATCACATAACGATTGTCCACGGGGGTTTTCTGCCGCTGATTTTTTCGTCAAGACTTCCACGTGGGATTATGATTTAGAAGCAGCTGCTGAGAGAGAGAGTTTGAGTTTGCACATAGATTCATGATCAATTTCTTATTCAATAAAAATGTTATTTAAAAAAAATCCTCTAGTTCAGAGTCCTGAAACTAGCACCCCCCCAGAGCTAACTGCCCCCCCCCCCCCCCCCCTCAAATGTCCACAGTCCGCTAGCTCCCCCACCAAAGGGGCTGGCGGCAGTGGAGAGAAAGAGAGAGCGGGAACGAGAGAGAGACAGGGAGAGAGAGAGAAAGATAGAGAGGGAGAGAGAGAAGTGGAGAGGGAGAGAGAGGGAGAGAAGGAGAGAGAGGGAGAGAGACAGAGGGAGGGAGAGAGAAGGAGAGAGAGGGAGAGAGACAGAGGGAGGGAGAGAGAAGGAGAGAGAGGGAGAGAGACAGAGGGAGAGAGAGGGAGAGAGACAGAGGGAGGGAGAGAGAAGGAGAGGGAGATAGAGAGCAGCGCAGAAAAAGAAAGAGAAAGAGAGATGGAGAGAAAGAGACAGAAGCACAGAGAGAGGGGGAGGCCTGCCTTAGCCAACCCTATGGAGTGAGACTCACTATACACTGTAAAATAGTATCGTTCCCCTTAAAGACTCATCAGGGTTGCCTGGTCCCTGTGTGCAGGGGGGTGGGGAGTTGTGGGGGTGTCATCATGCATCTATCATGGTTACATGATAGATGCTGTATTGGTTACACACACAAACACATAGACTACAATACTCTGACCTGAACAAGGTGGAGGAGTTTGCTCCTGTTGTAGCAGAGATCTCCATCCTTTTTGGAGCTACTTTAATGTAACAAACACGGCTCGAGCTGCAGATACGTGGGCAACTAAACACCTTCAGTGGAGTTTACTCTGGAGAGTTAGATTCCAACAATATTTCAAAAGACTGGAGTTTTTCCTTCATACTTAACTATTACCACCATCTTTGGGACTCTCTCTTCGCCTCTGATCATTTTGAACAATAATAATTCTGTACTTCAGGACTTTATTCAGGCCGTGTGCTCCACGCCGGTCGCTCACGTGAAACATGCTCTTCCTCGACACGCGTGTTCCTCCGAGCGCCATGACAGAAGAGCTGCGTCAGCTGAGGTCTCCACGCTCCGCCGACGAACAGGAGCTGCAGGCGACTGGAGAACTGCGAGTGACTGCGGGAGTGAGGCATGCTGGGATAATGAGTTTGTAGAGCATTCTGTCCCGGTGCACATGAGGGAGGGTAAAAATAGCTGCAGCTTCAGGCGGGATAAAAATAGAAACAGGGCTCAAGACACTGCCTGCAGGACGAGGAGGGAACTACACCTGCGGGACAAAGACGCGTTTATTTCTTTGCTTTCAGCGCATCACATTTATTTAGTTGAAGTAACAGAAGCCTTAAAGTAAAACTAAAGTTGACTAAATGTAAGTGACAATTATTTGACATTATTTTGGTGTATTTATATATACAGAACTGGTAGAAAATGTGGAAACACTTTTTATTTTCAACACTATTCACACTGTGTGATTCTCATTAAACACATTAAACGAGGAATGAACACGCGGGATTATGTAGGAAACACAAAAAGGTGAAATAACTCAAAAATTGCCGTCCTTTATTCTTGGCATTTCCTCAGTGGCCGTGAAGTTAAACTCATTTCACTACATCCAGAAGCTCATAGATTTTTTTTTCATTCAAAACATAATTCCATATGAGTTCAATCATTTATCTCAATCATTTTATTTACACTTAACGACTGAGAATCGTCAGAGCGAACACGCTACACGATTCTGACAAACAGCTGATGTTTGATAACACAGCACGTCTGTGTCTCCACCGCTTTATTTCTCCTCCGGTTTCAAAAAACTGACCTGAAATTCGCAAAGATAGGCCGCCTGTCCCAGTTTGGTCAGCGGTGTCAACAGTGTCACAACATCGCAGTGCAAGGCTCCTACTGCTACGAAGCCTTCAGCTTGGCTATAGTTCTGTCAAATGGAGATAAAAGTCGGCGACACGAAGAAGCGGGACGTGTTTCAGTGGATTTAATAAGAAAAGGAGACGGGCCTCCGCTCCAAGATGGAGGAGGCGGAGGAGAGAGCGGAGAGAGGCGAGGTGGAGCTGAACAGTCCGTCTCCAAACTCAGTAAGTGCCGCTAAACTCTGTTCGCGGCTGAAATGTGGCTCTAAAAGGTGGTTCTCGTGAACGTTTGGTGATATAAAGTTGTGCTGTTCCGTGTGGGGCTGTGGCCATGACATGAGCCGTTTGTGCCGCTGTTTTCACGGAGAAATGAAAAAGGCGGTGTTTTTCTGTCTTTATTTCATTGGCCGCTGCTGTCTGTGTGTTCACTTTGGGGACAGTAAAATCACCCACAATTCTCCTGTGCGTCCAAAATCGGGCTGGGAAAAACGTTGGCCTGTTCCTTTAAAGCAGTACCAAGTGACTCATGCCCCTAGAGGCCATAAGCGCCACTGCAGGTGTCGTAGCATGTTGTGTTTTTTACTCATTAATCGTCCGTGAGAGTAAATACTACGCTGACAGAAAAAGACAAAGGGACAGAGGGATATTGTTCATCCAGTTACACAATGGAGATCATTTTTTTCACTGAAACTTGGCTGTAAATACTGTTTAACCTCTTAACTCCCACCTGAACCAAGCACATTTTCTCCAGTTTAGCTTCTTGAAAATAAGCCCATATTTTGTGATAAGACTATTTTTTTATATAACAGTTGCGTCTAACTGATAAAGCTAACTGCTAACTGCTGCTTCGAGCAGCTAACCTGCTTACAATATGACTAAATGTACCCTTGCACTAATGCTGGGGGAGAAAACATATATAAAACAGTAAAACATAGCCTGCAAATAAATAACGTAATTGATAAATGATTAATAATCACTTACGTTTAAAAAAAAACGCCCAATTCCGTGGGTGAAAAAAAACTGTCCGCGGTTTTGCCGTGCTGGTATCAATGTAAAATTGGCTATTTCTATCTTATTTTTTTAAACAAAATCACTTTGTCAAATGACAAAATCTCAAATCCAAGGCTCTGTGAGCTGCTTCAATGAGAGAGGGAGAAAGGGGCGGTTTCTCATCGGGGAACATGGGCTCTGTTTACTGGTAAACAATATTGGAAATTGCTGCCGCGCCGTATGTCCGCGGGTTTGGCTCCCCGGACCTGGCAACTCCAAATCTACAAAGACCCGGCCGTCCCTCTAAACTTTCAGCTCATACAAGGAGAAAACTGATCAGAGATGCTGCCAAGAGGCCCATGATCACTCTGGATGAACTGCAGAAATGTACAGCTGAGGTGGGAGACTCTGTCCATAGGACAACAATCAGTCGTATACTGCACAACTCTGGCCTTTATGGAAGAGTGGCAAGAAGAAAGCCATTTCTTGAAGATATCCATAAAAAGTGTTGTTTAAAGTTTGCCACAAGCCACCTGGGAGGGACGACGGAAAGGATTCATTAGGGTAAACAAGTTACTTAGTGCTGCTTTAAAGATGTTTGCTATTCTACACATCTCCAGTTTTCATTGTGCTTCAAGTTGCATCACCTGCAGGATGGACTCAGGCTGATCAGTAGCATATAGGCAGATATGTTTCCTTGGAGTGGTCACGAGGGGTGAACTAAGATAGATAGACCGACAGACCCATCCTTTGACGCTGCTGAGGCGACCCGTAAGGACCCATCTCCAGATGTGGACCCAGAATCACCTGGCTGGAGGATTCACCTAATGTACATGTTTTTAGCGGTGGTGAAACCAGAGTACCGCAGAGGACATGTGTGTTTGCTGGAGACAC
Organism: Proterorhinus semilunaris; assembly: GCA_021464625.1. Taxonomy (NCBI): domain Eukaryota; kingdom Metazoa; phylum Chordata; class Actinopteri; order Gobiiformes; family Gobiidae; genus Proterorhinus; species Proterorhinus semilunaris. Next base: position 37,831,723 of record CM038348.1, read on the forward strand.
TGCGGAGGAGAGCAGATGTATTATTAGAGGTTGTAGTGTGTGAACGTTGCCGTGTCAGCGTTTCAGCTGTGCCACCGAACAGGAGCAGGAGCATAGTTCTATCACCAGGAGGAACAGTGAACTCACATTACGGCCATTATGTCATTGTGTCAAATCGTGTAGACCATTACCATCAAAATATAGCATGCAATATTACAATCATACATTAAATTCCACCATAACGTGGACAAATGTGTTTTAAATGAACATTATCTGGTAATTCCACTACAGTGGCTCAGGAAACGCATCATAAATCCGTGTTGTTGTTGTTTCAGTGTCAGATCTCGAGCTTGTCCTTCGGCTCATAATGTCATTGTGGGGTGATTGACGACCGCAGCTCATTAATTCCTCGGTATAACGGCCATACATCAAGAGTCCACTAACGACCTGGGAATCCTGGCTCTCCTGTACGTCGCTAACGACCTTTTCTCCGGCGCTGAGTCAGAGAAATGAACAACCACAGGACAAGCAAATGAGAGGTTACGAACTCGGACTGCAATAATATATGCGCCTTTTTTTTTACTCTGCGTGCAAAGTGGCAGAGTGGTTAGCAATCTCGTCTCTCGGGAAGGACGGGTCAGTGTCGGCTCTGGGTCAGTAGGTTTCCCTCTCAGAGCAAAGACAAGCAGGGGAAATATGAAGCTAAATGAAAGCGACTCGTCAAAGCCTTAAAGCCAATAGAGCTGCTGTGGGCAAGTGGAAGGTAATGCAACAATAATGAAATAATCTTTTACCCACTGTGAGTATTGGGGCACATCATTGCTTTATTCACTGATGCCTTTATTTATTATATCATGTTTTTGTTCTATATTCCTTCAAAAACACAATTCTTATTATGTAATGGTCGAATCCTGTTGGCTCGGCCATTAAAATAGGCCTGTTGAGTACTTTCTCGTGCTGCTCATATTCCTTAGAGTAATTCATTTGTTATTTATGTTTGCTATATTTTTTCCAAGAGCACCATTAATGAATCCATAGGTGCAGCCAGAGCCTGGAAGGGGTTTAGTTTGGGGACCACAGACTCTAAGGCGGGACCTTGAGCGTGGACTGGGCAGGTTGTGAAGCGTCTGGGATGAAAATAATCACTTTTAAATCCAAGGCCATTGTTCTGAACCAGAAAAGGGTCATTTTTCCAGTTCACGTCGGTGGAATGTCCTCGCCTTAAGCCTCATTGTGGAAGCATGGAGCGAGAGATTGCCCAAGATTTTAGACACTTTTTTTCTCACTTTGTCAAATGTTACCAGCCACTTAATGTTTTTACCACCTCAGCTTCAGTAAAAAAATACACTGCTTCCTTCTTAACTATAGCCAAATTAGAAATCGACACGAGGGTAGAGTCCAGCCGAAAAACCCTTAGACACCAAGTCTCTACTGACCAGAGAGCACATGGTGGGAGGTCCCGTGTTGTGGGTCGGTGTTCCCCTGTAGTGGATTACAGGGGGGCAGACGAGCTCAGCCTGAACACAGCACGGGAGCAGCGCTGGTCCATGAATAATCGACTGTAGGGGGTGCGAGCGTCGTCTATTTCAGTTTTGAAGGAGAGACGCACTGATCCTTAACCGCTGACAGCTTCACCGTTGAGTTTGAGCAGCACACTGTAATGTTTCAGTATTTATAATAAACAAGTCGTTCGGAAAGGTTGAAAAAGGTCAACCAGTGCACGTTGGTGGAGTGTGCTTGCTCTATATGGACAGGAACTCTGGCACTCGGGGGGGAATCACGGAGTAGAGCTGCTGCTCCTCCATGTCGACAGGGAGCAGCCGTTTTTCTTCATCCCACTACTTTTGTTTCTGGAGAACAGAGAGTATGGTCCCTTCAGTGTGAATGTCCAGGAAGGGTTTTACTGTCAGGAGTTTATGAGATCATCTAACTAAGACACAGGTACATTGAGCGATGAATTGATATGAAATGTTTCACTCTTCACTACACATAAACCGAGCACAATAAAACGCAAAGTGTCATTTCTTTGCAATGCTGTGAATCCTTTGCCGACCTAAAATACACCGACAGACATGTGGTCATGCGCCTGCCCTATTTCTCACGTAGTAAACAGACCCACATGACTGGATATTTATGCAGTGCCTTGCGAAAGTATTCGGCCCCCTTGAACTTTTCGACCTTTTGCCACATTTCAGGCTTCAAACAAAAAGATAATAAAACTAATTTTTTTGTGAAGAACCAACAACAAGTGGGACACAATCATGAAGTGAAACGAAATTTATTGGATATTTCAAAAAATTTTAACAAATAAACAACAGAAAAATTGGGCGTGCAAACTTATTCAGCCCCTTTACTTTCAGTGCAGCAAACTGTCTCCAGAAGTTCAGTGAGGATCTCTGAATGATCCAATGTTGACCTAAATGACTAATGATGATAAAAAAGAATCCACCTGTGTGTAAACAAGTCTCCGTATAAATGCACCTGCTCTGTGATCGTCTCAGAGGTCAGTTTAAAGCGCAGAGAGCATCATGAAGAACAAGGAACACACCAGGCAGGTCCGAGATACTGTTGTGGAGAAGTTTAAAGCCGGATTTGGATACAAAAAGATTTCCCAAGCTTTAAACATACCAAGGAGCACTGTGCAAGCGAAGACCCGGCCGTCCCTCTAAACTTTCAGCTCAAGGAGAAAACTGATCAGAGATGCTGCCAAGAGGCCCATGATCACTGTGAGAAATTCCCATCATCCAAGGAGCCCCTGAACACACACATGGATGAAGGTGGATAAACCAAGCACTCCTTCCCTGTTAACTCCACCCTCCACCACCTGCTGATGATCAGCAATCAGCAGTCTATATAGCACACTGACCTCCATTGTTCTGTCTTTTCCGTGCCTTCATGCTGAGCATGTGTCCTGTGAGTTTATGTTCATTTTCATTTAATAATCATATGTTCCTTTACCCACATTTAGACTAGTTTGACTATGTTTAGACTAGATCTTATTTCTGTTTTGTTAAACCATCTGTTAAACCTTATGTGATCTCCTCTGTTTCAGAGATGAAACCATGTCTCCTGCCCCAAAGGCAAAAGATAAAAGAAACCACGCTTCTAGCCCTAAAAGCAGAAGGAACACAAAAGTGGAGAAAAAAAAAAAAAAATTGAACTGATCCCTTGCCTCCTGCCTCTTTATCCATCTATGGGTTGTACACTTATCAGAGTCACAAAATTTTACAATCACTCTGGATGAACTGCAGAAATGTACAGCTGAGGTGGGAGACTCTGTCCATAGGACAACAATCAGTCGTATACTGCACAACTCTGGCCTTTATGGAAGAGTGGCAAGAAGAAAGCCATTTCTTGAAGATATCCATAAAAAGTGTTGTTTAAAGTTTGCCACAAGCCACCTGGGAGACACACCAAACATGTGGAAGAAGGTGCTCTGGTCAGATGAAACCATAATCGAACTTTATGGCAACAATGCAAAACGTTATGTTTGGCGTAAAAGCAACACAGCTCATCACCCTGAACCCACCATCCCCACTGTCAAACATGGTGGTGGCAGCATCATGGTTTGGGCTTTTCTTCAGCAGGGACAAGGAAGATGGTTCAAATTGATGGGAAGATGGATGGAGCCAAATACAGGACCATTCTGGAAGAAAACCTGATGGAGTCTGCAAAAGACCTGAGACTGGGACGGAGATTTGTCCTCCAACAAGACAATGATCCAAAACATAAAGCAAAATCTACAATAGAGTGGTTCACAAATAAACATCTCCAGGTGTTAGAATGGCCAAGTCAAAGTCCAGACCTGAATCCAATCGAGAATCTGTGGAAAGAACTGAAAACTGCTGTTCACAAACGCTGTCCATCCAACTTCAGAGCTCCAGCTGTTTTGCAAATATTTCAGTCTCTCAATGTTTTGCACGCCCAATTTTTCAGTTTATTTGTTAAAAATGTTTGAAATATCCAATAAATTTCGTTTCACTTCATGATTGTGTCCCACTTGTTGGTTCTTCACAAAAAATTAGTTTTATATCTTTGTTTGAAGCCTGAAATGTGGCAAAAGGTAAAAGTTCAAGGGGGCCGAATACTTTCGCAAGGCACTGTATAAATATCCAGTCTGCATATTTACTGACTGTTGTCCAAGGCCGTCATGTGTTGCTTTAATCAAAACGGCTCTGTCCTCTGCCCGTCTTCATTAAAAGCCTATGTTCAGCCGCTCGCGTGACCGGGAGGCAGCCTGCATAAAGGTTACAGGGAACTGGATCCGCCCCGAGGCTTTTACTGTTATGTTACGCGATATCACTCAAAGGACGGTACGGAGCGCAGACGAGTCTCAGGCACAAGCTAACTTTAGCTCACACTATTCGGCGTGTAGCTCTGTTTATGTGACCGTTAGCCGAGTACGTATCGTGTTTATCTGTAGCACTTGCTGTTCGAGGAAGTCGTTGACCAAGTTCTCAGTGGATCAATAACGCCTGTACAGAATCCACGTTCCCAAGTTCAAAATGATTGATCAGTGTACTGTAAATGACCAGCCAGGATCACGGCTCAGATCTGGTGAGGAGTTCCTCGTCGCCCAGCGCTCCGTGACCCGACTCTGAAGGACAGGCCAAATGCAGGGGCACAAACAGCAAACCTATCGATCTGTTTTTTTGCAAACAAAAGGTCACCATTTTTGCAGCTTTTGTAATGTAGTTGTGGAGGGTCTGCTCCGTGTCTCTGAAGTTATTTCTGCACTTTACGCAGGGACACTTTGTGAACTTTGGGCCGATTGACATTCATGGGCGAAAAAACAAAGCCCGGAGCGTCTCACAGGCCACACGCTAATCCTGCTGTAGGCCTCATTCATATGGATTCAGCTCGCCTTCTCTTCTTCAAACCCTGACCTCTCTGTCCTCCTCCCTCGCTCACTCTTTACCCCATTCCACCTTTCCACTTGTGTTCTTTCTTATATTCAATCCACACTACATACCAGCAGTACTTTTAAGAAATATTGAACACTTAAGTACAGATTTACTGTATATTTTAAATGTCTATGGTGCAGCAATTAGCTCCCTCACCTCATAGCAGTATAAAAATACATTCAAGGAAGTCTAAAATAATGGTACTCCAGTTGTCGGGTTGCTAAAGCTTGGAATATTCTTATGATAATAGGTTTGGCCTCCGAAGTATTGTCAGGGCCGCTGCAAGCCACTTTGGTTCGATGCCCTAAGGCTAACTCGTTAAACTGAAACACGCTCTTGAATCTACGCCAAGGCTGTGTACGAATGTCGTCCCTAGGCCCTAACCCCTTAGTCACTACATAGGCCTGCACTATACAAAACTATATAGTGCACTGACTCAGTTGGCGTTTCGGACAAAAAGGCCTGCAGAGATGGACAACTCCTGTACGACTGAGAACTTACACAGACATTGGTCAGAAACGTTTCATTTCACATGGATTTGACATGAATGAAGAAAACGGCTTGGATTATTGCCTCTTTGTCCGAGAGAAGAAGCTAAAGCTCATTCAACAGCTCGTGCTAACGGTAAGCAGCTAACGTTAGCAACTTTTCACCGTAGCCGTTCATGTTTTCATTCATGTTGAAGACATGCGATTAAAACAGCTGCTGTGTTGTTCTTCTCCGACTTTCGCAATGCATCGTGGTCTATATAGTGACCACTGCTGCATGCTACTTTTCAGAATGCATTGTGGGAAATGTTGAGTGCACTACTTTTTTTCCTCTCTGGACATTCGGACACCCCTAGCAGTACATCCAGAACGCTGCTGCTCGAGTCCTGACAAGAACCAGGAAATACGACCATATTAGTCCAGTACTCCGGTCCCTGCACTGGCTTCCTGTCACTCAGAGAATAGAATTTAAAACAGCTCTGCTTGTGTACAAGTCTTTTCATGGTTTAGCACCAAAGTCCATCTCTGACATGTTAGAGCCGTATGAACCATCTCGGGCCCTGAGAACTTCAGGGAGGGGTCTCCTGGTGGTTCCCAGAGTCAGGACTAAACACGGTGAGGCTAAAGCTAAAATCTGGAACAGTCTTCATGAGGATGTGAGACAGGCCTCAACTCTGACAATGTTCAAATCCAGGCTGAAAACAGCTCTTTTTACCCGAGCAGATGAAAACTGAAAGTATTTTATCTGCACTCTTGCCTTTTACTGTCATTGGTTATTTTTTATATTGATGTTTTAATGATTAATTTGATCTGTTGTAATTTTATGCAACTGTGAAGCACTTTGAATTGCCTTGTGCATGAATTGTACTCTACAAATAAACTTGCCTTGCCTTTCCTCTGGGTGAGGAAATACAGTATCCCCGAAAAGAGGATAAAGTAAAAAAAAAAAAATAAAACATGCATAATCTACTCTACCACAATTGTTTCTTGCTCCATCGCGCACCCTTTTCTTTTTTGTGCAAATCCAGCTCCTTCCCAAGGCTCCGGTCCCCCGTGCGTCTCATCGCCGGGTTATTTTCTGTCTGTATAAATGAACGTTCCCGTGGAGCTGAGCCACAGTAATGTCCTCCGTGATGTGTGTGAGGATGAGTCACGTATGGGGCATAAATAAGAGCAGAGGAGGGAGAGAGGGAGCGATGGCGCACTTCGTCACTGTTGGAACACAGTGTACGCTTCAGAGATTTAGAAACACCTTTTACGGCACGACACGGGCGACGCCGGCGCTGCAGGTGAACGGGGTTTGGAGAAAGATGTGGAGAGTCGTACACGCAGGCAAATGTGGGACGTAATGAACAGTGTAATGTGGATAAACTTTGCCGATGGGCCGTGACAGGCGTTCAGTGATGAGGAAAGGCTAAACGATTTGTCTGGGGAGATATACACTGACCCCCCCCAAAAAACAAAAGAAAAAACGTAACGCACTCTAATATTTTGTTGGACCGCCTTTAGCTTTGATTGCAGCACACGCTCGCTGTGGCGTTGTTTCAATAAGCTTCTGCCATGTGCTTTTTCACCAAGATCTTGTATTGATGATGGGAGAGTGTGGCCACTGTGCGAAGCCTTCTCCAGCACATCCAAACGATTCTTAAAAGGGGTTAAGATCTGGGTTCTGTGGCGGCCAATCCTCCTCTTTCACAACGTGAGCCCGATAAATCCTGGCACTGTCATCTTGAAATATAGAAACCCATTGATGGAATAACCTGGACGTTCAGGATGTTCAGCTGAACTCTTTCTTTGGGCACAAAGTGTCGCTGAACCCAGACCTGACCGACTGCACCAAACCCAGATCAGGTCAATCCATTTTGGCTGTAGGTGGGGGCAGTGAAGAGGAGGAGATGGAGATGTTGGGGGGGGGGGGGGGGGGGGGGGGGACTGGTGGTTCTGCTTGGATGTTCCAGGGGAAGGTTGTGGCTCAGAATTATGGATAATGGATGGGTGAGGAGCTCAGAGTAGAGTCGCTGCTCGCAGCCAGCTGTGGTGGCTCGGGCATCTGTTTGGGATGCCTCCTGGCTGCCTTCCTTGTGAGGTGTTCCAGGCGTGTCCTTTTTGGAGGAGGCCTCGTGGAAGACCCAGGACACGCTGGAGGGACTATGTCTCTGAGCTGTCCTGGTGTCGCCTCGGGGTCCACCCTCTGAACAGCTGAAAGAGGTCTGCGAGGATCGGGAAGTTTAGTGTATCAGTTTATTTAGTAGGGACAGTGAGTGTTAATGAACAAGTCACTCTGGATTGTAGCCTTGGTTCTTTTCCATCTGTCATCCCCAATGGGCGAGGAACGTGCTTCTCTATGGTCCTCATGGCCACCCCCCTGTGGCCAGGGGTGACTCCAAGAGACACTTAGGAGCCTTGATTCTAATGGGACTTCAAACGTCTCAAGAATGGCTTAAAAGCCTGGCTCCAAAGAGTTTTTCTTTTTCTAAAAGTCACTATGACCCGTGTGACAAGGCTGGGGTATGTGAGATATTTTTAACCACGCTGGTTTTTGTTTATCAGTCCAAAAATCGGAAGCATTTTCACTGCATTGACTGGATCCAGAGCCTGTCAATCAAGCTCTGGAGCTCTGTGGAGGCTCCGCCCACCCCGCGAGCACAGGGCTTCCCGCCCTTTTGCCCTTTTAAGGAACAGGCTGCGTAGGAGGAGTCTGAGCGGCCATTAAGGTTCACACAGGACTCGGGAACCTTTACAATGAATGGGGCTGAAGGGGACCCGCTCATCTTTATTATATTATATCTATGGTCGTCCCCCATGCTCACTCTCATTTATCCTGGCCTATTGTGCATGTTTTTAGTGATAGGGGAAACCGGAGTACCCGGAGGACACCTACACAGACACGAGGAGAACATGCAAACTCCACACAGAAAGTCTGGGCATCTCTGCTCAGACTGCTGCCTCCGCGACCCGGCCCCGAATAAAGCAGTAAAAAATGGATGGAGGGGAGAAACTTTTAGTAGCATCTCATGAAATATCTGAGCCACTGTCCGGTGGTTTTATGGGTTTCAGGGACTTTCCAATTTATAACATTGGAATTTTGAACAGTTCATTGCTAGTAGTAGTGACAGTAATAGTAACGGTCCTAATTTAACCACCATGGTAATTTGCCGCATCATCGTTCTCCCTCTCGGGCCGACACATGTTGCACTGAGCTTATCAGCGGAAATACTACTGACCCACGAGACATTTGACCCAATGTACTGTCCCGAGTACCCATTGCCACAGCTAAAAATACTCTTTACTACTGCATATTCGGCTGCATGCCTCTGGAGCCATAACGTGAGGACTACTGGGACAAGTGTCCGCAACGAGGTCAGCAGCTGAGAGGGCGCATGAGTCGGATCGTCAGATTGATTAAATGAATGTCTTAAAATGATCAAATACTTCAGACAAAAAACTCATCATGTGTGAACTCATCATATCTTTCATCTTTACTTGGAGGGAGAAACGTCCTGCTTACTTTGCAGCACTTCGCTTCTTTAAAAAGCTCTAAGAAGCGGATCGAAATGTTGTCCTTGAAAGGGATATGAATAATATTATCGTGCTGCAGAGACGTAAAGGAATAAGAACCACCCAAGAACCCGGTAACACTTCTTTATAAAGTTTTCCTTGAACTTAACTTGTAATGGGAAAATAAAGCATTCCGCTGTTCCCTTTGTCGTCCTAGGAACAAAAGTCACACTTGTAAGAACGAGCATTGCCGGTTCGGAGTCCCTGTTGTCTTGGATATGGTGAGAAAGCGGAACTGTTTTTTCTGTAATGGATGAGCAGGCAAGAGGCCAAAACATGCTACAGAAAAGGTAAAGATTGGACTGAGCTAAAAACAGTGGTTTGGCTTCGTTTTGAAGCGTCACCGACACCTGAGACTCGAGTGTTACGGCGAAAGACGCTCAAACGAGTCCAGCTAGAGTCAAACGTTTCAATGGCTGCACGTTTTTTACTTGTTTAAAGCGTTCATGCCAAGATTACACCACGATGCAGGTTTTCACTTTCCTATACAGAGGCCTGTCACAATGCTTAATAAATAAAAGCTAATATATTTTTTGTCAGTACAATTCTTTACCTTAAAATATTTCTTATATTGCAAGTCGTGTGTTTTTGAAGATAAGTTAAAGCTCAAAAATGTCATATTTGTCGTGTTTTCCAAACTTAAATGTTGTTATTCATGACAGGCCATGCTGTCCTATGGGAATCCAAGGCAAGGCAAGTTTATTTACTGAGCACAATTCATACACAAGGCAATTCACTGCCTCACAGTCGCATAAAAATTACAAGAACGCATCAACATAACATCAAGTTTAAAGTTTATTTTTTATCTAGATTCTGTGTTATATGTTTTATGTTGTCAGCACCGAGAAAAAATCCTAGTTTGTGAACTTGTTCTCAAACCGTGGCAATAATAATAATTTCAGCCTGGATTTGAACATTGTCAGAGTTGAGGCCTGTCTCACATCCTCATGAAGACTGTTCCAGATTTGAGCTTTAGCCTCAGCGTGTTTAGTCCTGACTCTGGGAACCACCAGGAGACCCCTCCCTGAAGTTCTCAGGGCCCGAGATGGTTCATACGGCTCTAACATGTCAGAGATGGACTTTGGTGCTAAACCATGAAAAGACTTGTACACGAGCAGAGCTGTTTTAAATTCTATTCTCTGAGTGACAGGAAGCCAGTGCAGGGACCGGAGCACTGGACTAATATGGTGGTATTTCCTGGTTCTTGTCAGGACTGGAGCAGCAGCGTTCTGGATGTTCTGCAGCTCTAACAGCTCGTTTAGAAAGGCCAGTGAGCAGCCGTTACAGTCGTCTAACCTGCTGGAGACAAATGCATGGATGAGTGTCTCCAAGTCTGGTTTTGACACTATTCCTCTGATCTGAATGTTTTTAAGATGGTAAAAAGCTGATGATGTTATTGCTTTGATGTGGCTGTTTAAGTTCAGGTCTGAGTCCATGATTACTCCTAGATTTCTACCCTGATCTTTTGGTTTTAGAGAGAGAGACTCAAGGTGACTGAGAACACTTTGTCTTTGTGTCTGTGGGACAAAAACAATGATCTCAGTTTTGTCTGAGTTTAGTTGGAGAAAGTCAGACATTTTTTTGCCCTGGAGAAGAGTTTTGGTTATTTTCTAAAAACACATCAAGGCATGTCTAGTCTGATTGTTCTTGTACCTGGTGGTCAGAGTACTCATGTTAGTTTGCGTATCTCATACTCTTGTATCGTGAAAGCAATGACCCACTGAGGTAGAAGTGACAGGTGAAGTTCGTAGTGAGCACCTGTGCGAGTCGCTCAACCTTGACCATGTTAACTGCAAACAAACAAAATCATTGGACCAGCCGCACACTCCGCATTGCAGTGTCAGCATCGAGGTGAAAATGCGGGTCAAGGTTGAAGCTATACAGAGAGTGGCTCACGGAGAATGTAGCACTCACGAAGGCGGCGCCATTTTGTCAAGGTTGTCAACTTTTACAACTTGCTGTCACCTTATATATAGAGAGAGATCAAATAGACAGGATTGCCCTGTGAATCTTGAAATCCATCCAAATAAACCTCTTTAACTACATCCGTAAATCTCCTCCTTTGGTCTTCCACCGGCCTGCTTAACCACATCATCAAACCCACATTCACGGCCCCTCCTTTTCAATCCCAATCTGCAAACATCATCATAAAAATATCAAACACGAGATGTACCAACCTCCCACGGACTGGAGAAAGTTCCCCATTCGCTGCTCGTGAACTTAATCTGCCAGTGGGTCAAATGCAGAAGACAGTTTATATGAAAGGTTGGAAAACTTTATTGGACTTTTCTGGTGTGCCAGTAAGAACTTCCAGAAAATGTCCAGTGCCCCATTAAATGATGTGCATGATAATGAGTATTTATGGGTATTTTATATATTAATTAATTTGAAATAACTTATCTCTTCAGGTCACCAATACCAGAAGTGACCCCCAAGGAGGAAGGTTTGTCCCTGTATTGTTGCCGTACAGATAGTGCATTTAGGTCTCATGCTTTTGAAGTTGCAAATCTTTCTATTGTCACCTATTATAACTAATTTGTACTTCAGCAAATACATAAGTAGTTGAGTAAAAATGTGGCTTGTTTTGTTGCTTTTATTGGAGTAATATTCAGCCCCGTATTATCGTTCTACTAAAGTATCTAAATAGAGCAGACTGGAAAAATGCCCATCTTAAATTAGATAAATGACTTTAATTTGTTTGAATGAAGGTTATTTATGTTATAGAGTCGGTTTGAACTAATCTTAAGATATAAATGCTAATGCAAATGGAACAAGCATAAATCCCACTTGAAATCATTTATTTTTCACTTGAAATTATACAACATAATCAAATCAAGTAATAACAAAAATGTTGTTCCATTGGCAATAAGAGGTTTAATCTCATCTAAAACTTAATCTCTTAATTCAAGTAGATTCATTTCATTTCTTCCCTATGAATGAGTGGAGGTGATACTAAATAACTTAATAACTTAAGCAAGGTTCTAACTTAAGGCACACAGGTTCGTTAAAAGGCAAAGGCAGAGGCAAATCATTTACAAAAGTATACTTTGTTTTTATTATAAATTAGGTTTGGTTTCTTAAAAGTTAATTTCATTCCATTGGCTAAATGCCCCACCTCACTACAAAATGATTATTATTTTTCCCGTGTACTAACCAATACCAGTCATCTTCCTCATGGGCACTGATTTGTAATTTGCCTCTTCATTGGTCATGAAGCTTTCACACATTGCTCTACCTGACACATTCGTATCCATTTTCCCCAGTTTGGGACTGACACAAAGAGATAAAACTGTAGTCCTTACACATAAACACACGCAGTGCCACAAAGTGCAGTTTAGCGTCAGTGTTACCCTGGACTCTGCCCCCTGCTGGCCATACTGTCTACACACTCCTGGCCTCGCGTCACCTCCTCCATTGTGTCCTGAATCCTTTGTAAAGCGCCACGCCTCCATAATGAAGCCCCGGTGCGCTCTCAGCAGTTCTCCACGGGCCGCCCTGTCCATGTTAACGCAGGGTACAGGTATTTTTAGTGGGAGGTAGGAGCGTTCTCTCTCTCTCGTCCCTCCGTGAGCAAATTGCTGTTTCGTCCTTGCGCTGGACAATCCCAAACACGAAATGTACTTGGGTCCTGCGTCCTAATGTACTCGGGGGAGGGGGGAGGAGGGGGGGGGGGGACGTGTAATAAAAAGTTATGGCGCATTAGCGTGCAATGAAAGGCGACCCCAAAGGCGGCAGAAACGAGACAAAGAAAGGAAATGGTTGCTCGTGAATCCACTTTCGAGCGGTGAGGATTTAGTCGGTTGTCCTCCACGTGGGGGTGGAGGAAAATATACGCTCAAAAAGGGAAGCAGGAAATGCAGCAGGATCCATTACGGCGGTTCGATAAATAAGAGCACGCAAGAGCCGGATGAACTGCCGAGGGCACTGGGGAAAAAAAGCCATTTCATCTTAGAACAATGGCTTGAAATGTGCTCGAATTACGAGGATTAATGCTGATTTTGAAAAGGTCTGGACTGTCTTGAAATAAGATTTGCTGAGTCCAAACCTTCTCAGAATCAAAACAAATTCCAACAATACAATCAGACTCAGAATCAGAATTTGTACCTGTCTGGTCTTTGTGCCCGTGGGAGAGCGTGGTCGCTTCCAACTTCACCCCCTTTTGGAGCCATGCGAATACACTGGGAGAGGCCAAATGCTAACAACATCTCTGGTCGTTTTGCGTGACTGAGCGCACGCACAAAGACCCGACAGGTCAACTCGTCTAAGCTCAGGTAAGAACATATCTCATGATGTAAAAACGGTGGCCTGTTCCTTTAAAAAAAACGTTAAACTATAAGACTAAAAGGCTATAAGGGCAGAAGAATACATTTAAACTATGATAAAGACAAGAACAATTTGACATAGAATAGATGTTCAGGTGTTAAAGGGATATTTCAGGATTTTTGACATTGGGCCTCATTTCCTAGTTATCCAGAGTGTTGTTGATGTCTGGAGATATTTTTTTTCTTAAATTAATGCAGTTCTTATATTTGAAGAGCTTAGTGGCGCTAGGCTAGTCTTAGGCTAGTGCATGTCTATGGTATCAGCTAGCCTGCATTCAAAACAGTCTATCGTTAGTCTGGTGTTATAAGTGATTTACCTCAGGTGCACTGTGGAGTGGGTCAGATTGTTTTTAATGCAGGCTAGCTGATACCATAGACATGCACTAGCCTAAGACTACCCTAGCACCACTAAGCTTGTGTGTCAGACTTTGACAAAGTTTGAAATTTGCAACCCATTGTTGACAATTGGGGGAGAGCAGCATCTTAAACAATTAGTTTATTAATTCCATTAAAAAAAAAATCTATTAATCTTATAAGGTATCTATTTATTTGAGGTGAAACAACAAAGTAACCGTCCCTTTACCCAACAGGCATCACGACTTAATCTCTAGAAATATATACTGTATTTTAATTGTAATTTTTGTCATTCCAGCATCTAAGCGGTAAGAGTCCACAGTAAAAGCCTCACATGTTCCAGGTTCTTCTCACGGCGCGAGAGCCACATGCTTTGTCAACAAACTGCTGAACTATTTTAGGCAATATCATTTTCCCTACATTTCTCATAAGGCACAGTGCTGAGCGGGTACAGTGTTTTAGCACCGGCCCGGAGGCAGACAGCTGTGTCAGAGTCTGTTAAACTGCAGCTTTACAGAAAACAGCATCAGCAGAAGAACCGGTGTCAGCAAACACTCCGAGTGTACAGTGTAAGCACTGGCACATCTGACCTAAACCCAAACACACAGCGGCTCAAACAGGCTTAGAGGCATCTGAGGCAGGGCGAGCTGCTTCACTGTGGACCATAGTGTTTCTTTAACTAAAGGAACTGCATTTGCACATGTAAATGTTGAGGAGGAAAGAAATGATACTGGGGAAAAACTCTATTCCTATCCTCATAGAACAGAAGTACATTGTCAAATGATTGTGGACTAAAAAGACATAAAGCTCGGGATCGTGTCATCAATGCTTTAAAGCAAAGGTATTTAATAAAACTCTAGATCGGACACGATGCTCATTGACGTGGGAAACGTGGCGGCCATCTTGTGACTAACCCCTTTAGCGCAACCACTGCAAAAACAAAGAGTTATACGTGCCCTGAACATAAGAAGTCCCATAGGTGCGGATCCTGCGCCCGCTCATATGTTTGTGACTCTGATATTGAGCTAACGAAGTGTCTGACATGAGCTTTAGCGGGTCATTAGGAAGATATCAGACTAACCAGGAAGGTTGGTGGTAGATTTTCTGACAAAAAACAACTCAGTTATAAGAATAAAAGGAAAAAAGATGTCTGTCAAAACAGTGAAGTGGTGAGGCAGGAATGTGGGACACGAATGCTGACATTATGCGCTATATATAGTACGGGTCAAAACGCTTTTTAAAAATAAATAAATATCGGTTTTCCTTCCATTTCAAGACTATTTAAATTGCAGATTCTCACTGAAGGCGTTTATTCAAAAAATAAGGGAAAAAAAAGGTGTAAATTTTTTTTTGGGTGAAAAATGGGGCAAACCACTCTGGAAAATAAAATAAAATAAATAAAATAAAACAATTTGAGCAGAAACAACCAAGTCACTTTAATGCTGTCCCTGGTCCCACAGGCTCAAAACTGTATGTTTTCTGTTTTCTTTTCAGTACCAGCTTTCAATACTTTTATTTTTTTGATACCAGTCGTAGCTAAACCTTTTTTTACGATACCATACCATTGTTTAACGGTACGGTCATTTCAGGTGACGACCTTTATGAAGCTCATTGTGTTGTGGTCCTGCCTGGCCACGCCCCTCTCTCTCCATCTCCCCCTCCCCTTGTGTGTTTACCTTGTTTGGCGGTTCCTGGGCGGTTCCCTCGTTACTCACCTGCTGTGCTCCACACCTGTATCTCATCATGCATTCAACTCTGTAGAAAAGGCCACCAGACCGCCACTCCTCTGCCAGATTGTTCCGTCATCCATCCGGTGATCTTCTATCAGGCTTTTGAACTATTTTGCAAGACCTTTTTTGATGCCTAGCACTAACTTGTGTTTTTCTGTGTCCTGTTCAGTTTTTGGAGCCAGTTCCTGCACCACTGCCATCTGTCCTGTCTGTGTCTCCGTCTGGATCATCCACCCAGTACCCATCTCCACCTACCTGCCTTGCCGCCCAGGATCACTCATCCCTCACCCCCATCCACTTGCGTGTTTGTGTAATAAAATAACTTTTGTTTCTGCATATGTGGGTCTGCCAGTTCTTGTATACAACACATTGAGACAATGCCAAGAATAAAGGCTGGCAATTTTGAAGAATTTAAAATATAGAACATATTTTGAGTTTTCCCTACTTAATCCCATGTAATCGTCCATCGTTTAACGTGTTCAGTGACATTCACACAATGTAAATAGCGCTGGGAAAAAAAAAAGGCGAACCAGATATTAGATATTGGACTAACAAGGACGGCTGGTGGTTGATTTTCTGACAAAAGACGACTGAATTATAAGAATAAAAGGAAACGAAATGTGTGTCGAAACAGTGAGGTGGGGAGGCAGGAATGCGGGACACCAAAGACTCACATGTGCTGCAGAAAACCAGGTGTGTCCTCAGCTGCACTTGGAACTTTCAAAAGGCTTTGGTGTCACATTGAGGAGCAGGAACACACTGTCTTCTTCATTATGGGTGAACTACCAGCTGTAAGGTAGCCCAGAACATGATGAAAGGGGGGGGGGGGGGGTGAACAGGCGGCACGGTAGCTTCACAGCTAGAAGGTCCGGGTTCGATTCCCACCTGGACGGGGCCTTTCTGTGTGGAGTTTGCATGTTCTCCCCGTGTCTGCGTAGGTTTCCTCCGGGTACTCCGGTTTCCCCTACCACTAAAAAACATGTACAATAGGCCCAGGGACTGCAGGTGGAAATTAGCACAAGTGCTATAACCTGGTACAATGCATCTCTCCTTTCTGAGGCTAATGTAGATTGTACACTGTCCCTGTTCAAATAAATAAATAAATAAGTGTTTGTGAATTCATTTTGTGCTTTTCTCTGACCTCATTTCCAAATGACGTTCAGTATTTTGTATCAGTGTCTCCGAGTGCACGGCTCAACTATGTGCTGTCGCTGCTGAACGGAGAAACGTCTCATACCACAGATAGCTGGGCTCCGTCCCTCCTCGCCGCTCCAGACAAACATTTCCTCTGCGCCTCAACACACAATCGAGGCCTCCCCTTAAGGACATGACTAAGAGACTCCAGCGCAGTCTCGAAACCCCGGGTTAACGCGGTTATCGACGAGAACCAGCCGGCGAAATGAAAGAGCAGCGTCTTTTTAAACTTCGTAATGCCATTATAGTTTCCTCTCTTGCCACTGGAAGGCTGCGATTCCTGTGTTTCCTCCTGGACTGTGCACTAAACGCTGGTAAAGTATTGAGCGTCTGCCTCGGAGTCTCTCCAGCTCCAATAAAGCAGTAACGTCTCCCCTCTCTGCTCCCGTTAGCGCCGTCATCACCGGCTGATTACTTCCTCAGAGGATCCCGGAAACACACGAGACAAAGGGTAAAGGCTCCACCGTATCCTCTCAGCAACACCGTGAGCCGTGAGACAAAGTCCTCACGCTGGTTTCATATTTAAGGGCAAGACGGGAAAAGAGGAGGGGTATTTCGCAAATAGTTTACGGGATTTTTTACCTTTTGTTTAACCTCTTAACCCCCACCTGAACCGAGCACATTTTCTCCGGTTTGGCTTCACCCACATCTAAAAGTTTCTTGAGCAAAGTGTCAAAACTGAGGATAAGAATACAACAAAAAACGATTAAAAAAGTGATGAAAAAGCACCAAAAAAGAGTCACAAAGGGCTTTACATGAGACAGTTTTACATTCACACCATACTCATCCCCGTCCTGGAACCTCCACCTTAACGTGGGGGAGGGTTTGAGCACTAGAATGATCCTGGAGCTCTGTTGTCGGGGGCTTCGTGCCCCTGGTAGGGTCTCCCAGGGCAAACAGGTCCTAGGTGACGGGTCAGACAAAGAGCGGTTCAGAAACCCCTTATGAGAGACCAACAGGCCCGGGTAGAACCATGAGGCCGTCCTTCTGTGGACCCACCACCTGCAGGGGGCGCCATAGGGGCTGGTGCAGCTCCAACAGCTGCCCCCACGACCCGGCAACAGACAAGTGGAAGAAGATGGATGGATGGATAGATGGATCATACTCAGCTTCAGTTTCCCCCCCCAGACCTGTGTCACTAGAGCCTATTGACACACTTACAGCTAAAAAAGTGAACGTCCCTTTTGGGTTATCCATTACAAATGATCTACAATTAAGACTGTCGTCACCAATACATTTAGTTTAGTTTAGTTTAGTTTATTTGAGCAGTTTACGTTTTACATTATCACATCATTTGCACATTTTTACATTATTTACATTAACATTATTTTCAGAACAAAATAGATAATAATAAAGATTGAAACAAAAAACTACCTCAAAAGGAGTAGGCCGAAGCAAGAAAGCTTATAAGTGCCTACCCCCTATTCAGCTGCATTTATTTTCCAGCTGCAGGCGGTCCCCAATAGGGGTAATAATAACAGAGATATTTCAGATAATAATAAGTTACAAGACATTTTTTTAATTTTTTTTCTTCTTTTTTTTTTTTTTTTTACCCATTTAGAAAATACCAAGTTCAATCATTACTTGTAACAACAGGTCACCACTCGAGTGATTTACTTCATTGAAGTATTTATTTCTCGTTGTTTTTTATAATGTAGATGCATACACATACATACCTACATGCATACATACCATTATCACCATCACCTTTATGACGATGGTAATACATAGATGCACGTTGCTGTTCTATGTTTTGTAAAATCAAAAGCTCACAAAATGGCCCCCACAACAGGAAAATATTACCCATTACGAGTATCCTTTCTTCGAACTGTAGCAGATCGAGCATTTCCAGATAGCACAGTTCAACCCTGCACTCCGTACTCGTAATGAACATTGTGACGTTTCCTCGCAGTCGATACACTGCATAACAAATTATTATGCACATTGTATTTCAGTGTCAAAAAGGTAAAATATATATAGTTTTTCAAGGAAACTCATGGATGGTTTTGTGCCTCAGGGCTCTTTGAATCACTGACATCAGTCTCAGACGCCTGTGATGATTAGTTCTCAAGTTAAGCCCAGTTAAGGGAAAAACTACTGAAAAAGGACATTTTATTTATTTGAGCATAAAGCAAGAAGCTTATGAGTGCCTGCCCCCAACTCAATATGATAAAACATTTCGTTTCACAATAGTACAATATTAGACGTTCCACATTATTAAGCAGACCACAATCTTCAAGCAATAAGGGAAAGAAAAAGGAACTCTCTGCTGATGAAAAGGATGAAATAGTTGAATGCCTTGGACTAGGTTTGAAAACCTTCGATATTTCATGAAAGATGAAGCGTAATCATCGTACTGTTAAGAGATTTGTGGCTGATTCAGAGACACAGGTTTGTGCAGATAAAGACACAAAACAGCAAACAGGTATTTGAAGCTGCTGGAGCCTCTGGAGTCTCCTGAACATCAAACTGTAGGACCTCCAGAGGCTGCAGTTGTGCATAAACCTTCTATCCGGCCTCAACTAAACTGTTCACTGAAGCTGACGAGCAGAAACGGCTGCAGTGGCTCAGAAATACATGAAGACTCATTTTCAAACAGTCTTGTTCACTGATGAGGCCGTGTAACCCTGGATGGTCAGATGGATGGAGTAGTGGATGGTTGGTGAATGGCCACCATGTCCCAACAAGGCTGTGACGTCAGCAAGGAGGGGGCAGAGTCATGTTTCGGCCTGGAATCATGGGGAGAGAGCTGGTCGGCCGCTATGGGCATAAAAGGAGAGAAACTCATGATGTGGACCCCATCCTCCCCTGACCTAAACCCTATTGAGAACCTTTGGAGCCTCAAGCAAAACATCTATGAGGGTGGGAGGCAGTTCTCATCCAAACAGCAGCTCTGGGAGGCTATTCTGACATCCTGCAAAGAAATCCAAGCAGAAACTCTCCAAAAACTCACAAGTTAAATGGATTTAAGAATTTTGAAGCTGCTCTCAAAGAAGGGCTCCTATGTTCAAATATACCTTGACCTGTTAAGATGTTTTTGATTGAAATACCCTTTCGATTTCAGTAAATATGACTGTTCGGAGCAGCCAGATGGAGACAAACCAAAGCGCAGTGGAACCGATGCATTTAAATGTGATTCTGCGCTGATTGGGAACGATAACTCATTATTTCCTTGGCACTTCTGGAATCACTCTCTGATTCAAATCACAAACTGTAATGACTTTGTTTGAAAATTGTGTGAATAATTGTACAAAATTGCCTTTTGTTTTAATATGCTTCGATAACAAAGTAAATGAACCAAATAGGACTTCTGTCTGTCTGTGTGGCCCACGGGGAGCGGAGATTCTGGCATCTGACTCAACAATATAAAACAAATTATAAAACATTTGATTGCAATGTTTTTTTCATTCTTTTGTTTTGTTTTATAGTAATTTGTGTGAAGGTTACCACGGACACGGAACATCAGCAAGTGCTTTTAGTTCTGCTTTTTGTCTACGTCAAGTCAAGCAGACAGTGTGTGTGTGTGTGTGTGTGTGTGTGTGTGTGTGTGTGTGTGTGTGTGTGTGTGACTTGTGAGAGACGCCGCGCCAATTTGTTCGAGTGCCAAAAAGTCAAGATTTTTTATTTGTCAAACCATGTGATTTGAAATAATATTTCTCTCATCCTTGATTGTGGAGCGGGGGGAGGGCAGGGAGTTCAGCTTCCCGATGGCCTTGTGTATGAAACTGTTCTTAAGTCGACTGGACCTGGCCCGTAGATTCTCCTCCCTCCTCTCTAAAGGGCCTATCTTACCAGTCTGGAGAGTAGATGGAGACTCGAGTTGCCGCTGGTCACAGAAATGTCACAGAGACGTCCCCTGGAGATAAGGCCAGGTCGTCTCAGTGAAAACGGACATGTTCGATTTCAGCAGAGACTGCATGGAGACTTGAAAAAGAGACTCTGCGTCTCTTTGAGATCTCCTCAAAGGTTAATGCTTGTTCTTACCAAGACTACCTCATCTCCAGGGGACATCTTGGTGACGTCTCTATGACCAGAGGCTACTCAAGTCTCCAACTGGTCTCCTCCGGTGAGATAGGCCCTTTGTATGAGCGCAATCAGTCTCCTCATATACAAGTACGTGGAGACAATTTCATTTACTCTGAATTGTACGTGTATATATATTTGGTAGATCAATTATTTAGACACATTGTCCGATCATTCCCATCTTATTTAGATCAGTGGTTCTCAACTGGTGGGTCGGGCCCCAAAGGTTGGTCAAAGGACCATTTCCAGTGGGTCCAGTTTTCCCAGAGAACATTTATAATGAAAAAGACAAAGTGGGAAATCACAACCTGGTGAGTGTTTTTGATTTCAGCTTAATGCTGAAAATCAACAGTGATCTGTGGAGATTTGCCATACGCCAAACTGCAGAGCATTATTTGGGCTGAAACATATATGTTTTGGGCTCCGGCTTGTCATCATCAGAGTGATGGGGGGGGGGGGGGGGGGGTCATTAACCTGGTAAGAGCTAGATTGATTACAGTGCCAATAACATATGCACTGACATCAATCTGGGACCGCTCTGTTCGGGGTGGAGGTCCCACGTTTGGAGCAGCATTTGCTGCTGATCGTATGAAGAACGCCGTAAATCCAATGTTTAGTTTTGAAAACCGTTGTGTGTGTTTCTATTATGTGTTGCAGCACCTCGTGTTTTTTTTCTGATCGCCGTGTTGTTAATTAGTGTCTTTTTTGCCAGAACCAATTTTCGCTCGTACTGAGGGTCTGGAACTTCACAATTCAGCTCCATTTGCAGGTTCGAGGGATGAACTCGGTTGAAATTCAACCGATGTAACGCGGCCACTGAGCTCAGACCCAGACGTGCATGTAGGGAAAGATCATTGACCGGAGTTTACGGATGGTGAAGGCCAGGCTGGGTTCAAGGTGGATTCTTGTGTGTTTGTAAACTCGCAAATTCAAGGTCAGGGCCCAATGCCACGCCAGTTGAGAGCCTATAATTCGGATACAGTTGGTGAAATTTAAGTATCCCGAGGCCTTTTTGCCAAGAGCCAGTTTGATATTACATTAGCACTGATATCAATCTGGGACTGCTTCGGCTTCAATCGTTTCACAAGGGATTCACTTTTTCAAAAACATTTCCTGCTGATTGGATCAAGCGCACGTCAAATTCATTCAATATTTAATGTGAATACTATTATGTATGTTTGTAAAGTACGTAGCAGAATCTCTTGTTTTTTTCAGATTAAATTACTTGTAGAACTGCAGAGGCTTACATCGATCTATCCGTGTGAATCCAGCATTATTCAGGAAACACCACACTTGCCATTCTCGATTCCCTTTCTCACTCTGAGAGCAGCGGTGTGTGCGTGATGAAGAGGAGTCGTGGTCTGGTGCAATCCCAGCAGCAGAGTCCAGTCTGATCTCAGAGTGTTGAAACGCCGCTGACAGCACAGAAGTGACACATGTCTGAGGATCAAAGGTACAGAGAGAAACGACTCTTCTACTGCACCGCACACCCGACAGATACTAAGAACCTCCTCTCCAAGTCTGAAGAGCACCTGCCATGATATTACCCAGACATGTATATGCACTTTACTCTTTTCATGCATGTGGGCTTTTCAATCACTTGCTCAGGAGCTCTCCCTTCACGAGTGGATCCCCAAAGCATGCATAAATCCGTGGTATGTTGGTCATCCATTTTCACTTTGTTCACTTAGTTATACACATTTACCAACATTTCGGTAAATAGAGTGAAGGTTTAAGAGAAAACCACTGTCACAGCATTCTAGAACAATTTTCTTCTAAAAAAGAACATCAATTCTATAATGCCTTGAATTGATGGGTTGTCGGCCATTGGTCCGACAACCCATTATTCCAAAAATGTCCCATTGAGCAGAGGTGCCATTAGTCCGACATGTCTAACCCAGTTGTGTTGTGGATTAGAGTCATGAACAACCACTGGCCCAAACCAGTGTCAGTGGACTCTTGCCTGAACCCATTTTTTTTTTTTCAACCCCAACTCAATGGGACATTTTCTGAATAATGAGACGTCGGACTAATGGGCCGACCCCATTTCTACTAACCGTCCCTTTGTAGTGGAACATTAAGGCGCAAGTGAAAAAGGCTTTAAGAGAATACGGCTCACTACAACACACAAAGCAAACGTTGCCCCCCCAGGGTTCCCCCTCTCCACCCCTGACAGCGGGCTCGTCCACAGGTAAGTAGCTTAAATGTGTTGGGGGATGCATTTCCTAGGGGGTCTCCTGGGGAAGTGGCACGTGTCCCAATAGAAGGGTTTGTGTCCGGTCTGGTTTTGTGTGGGCATGAAGGTTGGCTAGTGGGGCGTCTGCGGGGTGGTGTTAGTGGGCTGAGCACAGAGAGCTGGCATCCTGCTGGGCCATACGCTTAAGTCCCACCGCGAAGAGTCGGGTACGATCTGGGTTAGGTAGAGGGGGCAACCTGGGGGGCAACTTTTGCTTCTGTGTGTTGTACTGGGGCGTTTCTCTTCAGTGTGCTGGTAGACAAAAATAAATGGCGCATTTTTTTTTTGCTTTTGGCTTTATGTTCCACTACAAAGGAACTGTTGAGGAGAAATTGCAAGGCGTTATATGATTGATGTAGATGAAGTCATTTTGAGAGGAAAGGGAGGAGCAACTGTGGAGGCAGACTGACCCCCACCCACAGGCTTCTAGACGGCACAGCCAGGGCCGTGACACCATCGTCCATGTTCTTCATGTGTGTGGGAATATATATTATGCTAATAAACAGCATTTTACTTTCTATGAGTTTAGAAATTGGATTTGCAACATCTTCATTCACTGGCGGTTATTTGGACGTGTCTGGCCTCGATGGCGGAGCCGACGGTGGGTCACACGCTCAGGATGACCGACATTTCGGCGGCACAGTCTCAGGCTCTGACGGTGAGCCACACTGATGACAGTCGAGCAGGGGGTGAATGAATCTGAACTGACAAAGTGAGAAAAAAATCAGCTTGGCTACTGTCTGGAGAATGCTGACAATGTTTGGCCTAAGGCCGCGGTATTGCATGTTTAGCCATTCAGTAAATGTGCTAATAAAAAGTCGTCAAACGGAATAAGACCGTAGATTGTGCTGTACACTTTCAGGAAAGAAAACATTTAAACATCTGTGAGCATGAAGCTGCTCCACGGCGTTACGATGTACAGAAGGGAGGAGGAGGCAAATTTATGCTTCAGCTCTCACTGATTAAAGCTGTGATGCTGTCAGGGAACGGACTGTTCTTGTCACTCCACAAACAGCCAGGATGGAGACTATCTCCTATTTGTTCTTCTCCGTGTCACCTGTGGCTCTGGGTGGATCTGAGGAGAGGACTATTTTGCAGGTAATGCCATTTAAAGGTCTGTAGTTTATGCAGAATATAAAACACATGAGCTGGTTAAAGTGGACTTTGGGCGGTGGTGGAAATCTAGAAGACTCTGTATGCTACATTACATCGATATATATGATTTTTACTTTTATTATTTATTTCTTTTCTTTACCGTTTTCTGTGTTTCCCAGTGGGGCCCCCTCAGTCCCTCTGCTGCCTGTGTCAGTCAATCAATGGTTTTGTATCGCCCAGCATCACAGGACTGGACAAACATTAAAGCAATGAAACGAAACAATAGGCAAAACGGTAAACAAGACAATGTAAGGTTCAGGCAAACGAAGTGTCCCGGCAAGGTGGTGACGAGCCGCCGGGGGGGGGGGGGGGGGTCCCCTCTCAGCTCTGTCAGCGTTACTGTTACAATACGGTGTTTGAGCTGCAACCTCGTCTCCTGACTTTTTAATTGCTTTTATATCTGGGTGTTCACCTCAACAATAAACTGGACTGGTCCCACAACACCAACTTTGTATGACTCTGTGGCCTCTGCTCTCCACTACGCTGCCGTGTGCTGGGCCCCGGGCCGCACAGAGCGGGACAAGAACAGACTGAACAAGCTGGTCAGGAGGGCCAGCTCTGGACTCTGTGGAGGAGGTGAGGGACAGGAGGGCATTAGCCAAGCTCACCTCCATCATGGACAACACCTCCCACCCACTGCACGGGACTGTAGAGGAGACTGAGACACCCTCAGTGCAAGAAGGAGCAGGTCCTTCATCCCCACTGCTGTCAGTTTTGCATTTTATTATTATTATTATCATGTTACTTTACAGTCTTGTTGTACAGTCTATGTGCAATAATCTCTGTATCTACATCACTTTATCAACCACTTGCACTATGATGTAAACCTGCACTGCTAATACTGACTATTTTTAAATTATAGTCGGTTTTATTTTTTACTGTTAATACTTTTTGCCCCCTTAAAGTCCTTTGGTAGTCATTGTATATAAGATACCACTCTTTACTATTTAATTGTTTGCACATTTCCTGTCTATTCTGCACAGTCTATCTATTTATCTTATTTTAACAGGATGACAGAGGAAATACAGTATTATGTGAAAAGGCCGACATCAGGCCGTTACTTTCCCCTTCATAAACGCATCCTAAATTGTCTCGACTTCCAGCTCCCAAAGGCGCCCGCTGTCGTTGTGCCCTTGGGCAAGACACTTCACCCGCCTCGCCTCCAGCGTCTGCGTACGTCGGTGTGTGAATGAATGAGTTCTTTATTTACGGCCGAGCACTCGTCTGTTCTCAGCTTTCCGGGTTTCGAATCCCGACTCAAACTGTGAACGTCTCCCCCCAAATCTTCACCTCCTTTCCTGCCAGAAGAAAACAAAAAAACACGGGCCAAAGAATCATTTATCGACAAAATAAATGATTTTATGCCCGTCAGCCCCATGGCCCAAAGTTTGAATCCATAGCATGAGAAAAGTGTTGCTTTTACCAGAGCACTGACTAATTTCCACTCTCAGACTCGCTCCCCTCTCACTGCGGAGGTAAGGCTGATTTGATGAGGCGGATAACCTCTGACCCTCAGACTTTGTATTTCATTATGGGACTTTAATATCCCCGGCCCAGTCCTCCTCCGCTGACCTTCTCGGCTCTCGTAACTTCACTTCGAGGAGCTTTAACGCGGAAGGATTGAATTTTGGAAGACAAACGAGGCGGATGGAGCTCGCTCGGACACGCGGAAACAAAAGCGATTGTGCGCTTTTGCATAATTGTAATTACGGGGGTGGCGAAACGGAGGCGCTACATCAATAACCAAACGAGCGTCTAATGACTTTACACGCGGCGATGAGACGGGGAGTTTGTACGTCTGATTTGGCCACGCATTTGCAGACTGAGACCAAAAAACAACAAAAAAAAACACATGAATGAGAGAGTGAATGGGCCCCCTATGAGAGACCAACAGGCCCGTTTGGAACCATGAGGCCGTCCTTCCGTGGACCCACCACCTGCAGGAGGAGCCATAGGGGCTGGTGCTATGTGACTTGGGCAGCTCCAACAGCTGCCCCCACGACCCGGCAACGGACAAGTGGAAGAAAATGGATGGATGGATGGACATGTACAGGAGCATTAATCAGCATATGAAAAGATGCTTTGTACCAGACTTTAGCTCTTGGGGCTAATTTCCATCTGCAGTCCCCAAGACATACAATTACAAAACACTACAAAAAACATAAAACAATACAGTTGATAATATTTACAGAACTATTTACATTTTATAAAAAATAAAAGTACATTTTATCAAAGGGAAAACTTGTTCCTACACCCACCCACTACCCTTCTCAGATGTAAACTGTAGTTTAATGCTGACATGTTTGAGTTCCCAGAAAATGTTGTTTCACACCCAAGCTAAATTGTTTTAAGTCTTTGCATAGTTTTAGTGCAGTTGGAAGTTTGTTCCATTCTGAGATAGTTTTAAAAGAAAATGCTGATTGTGCTAATGCTGTTTTTCGTTTTGGTACATTGGCCATTGACTGTTGACCTTGTTATTCTGACCATCTGATCAGATGTTAATTGGACAAACCTTTTTAGTGATGGAGGTGCCACATTATTAACAATCTTGAATATTAACTTTAATCTGGCTGACTTAACTATATATTCAAAATTGAGCATTTTATATTTATATGTACAGCATTTTTGGCTAATGGGCCTGATAAATAAGTATGTTCAGTAACTCTCTGTTGAAATTCAAAAATATCGATTGTGGTAGAGTTTTTAGAGCTGTGACGTCCCCACTTAGCATACCTATTGGTGTGGTCCTGTCCGGCCACGCCCTTCTCTCTCCATCTCCCCCTCCCCTTGTGTGTTTACCTTGTTTGTCGGTTCCTGGGCGGTTCCCTCGTTACTCACCTGCTGTGCTCCACACACACAAAAAAAAATCCACCAATGTTCGTCCCATTAGTCCGATGTCTCATTATTCCGTAAATGTCCCATTGAGTAGGGGTTGTAAAATAAAATTAGGTTCATGCAAGAGTCCACTGACCTTAAGGTTAATAATAATAATAATAATAATAATAATGTTTAGTTTAGTTTTTTAGTTTATTTGTTTATTTGAGCAATACACATTGTGCTCAAAAGGAGTGGGCTGAAGCAAAAAGCTTATGAGCCCCCACCCCCAAGTGCAATAAAATAAAATAAAATAAAAAAAAATTATAATAATAATAATAATAATAATAATGCATCAGTTTTATATAGCGCTTTTCTGGACACTCAAAGACGCTTTACATTGCACTATTCATTCATTCCATACTTGGTGGTGGTAAGCTACTATTGTAGCCACAGCTGCCCTGGGGTAGACTGACGGAAGCGAGGCAGCCAATCTGCGCCATCGGCCCCTCCGACCACTCACTCACATCATTCATCCCGGCCTATTGTACATGTTTTTGGTGGTAGGGGAAACCGGAGTACCCGGAGGAAACCTACGCAGACACGGGGAGAACATGCAAACTCCACACAGAAAGGCCCCGTCCAGGTGAGAATCAAACCCGGACCTTCTAGCTGTGAAGCGAGAGCACTAACCGCTGTGCTACCGTGCCGCCAAAAGGTTAGGGCCAGTGATTGTATACGACTCTTTAATCAACAACACAACTGGGTTAGAGGTGTCGGACTAATGTGTTGTCGGACTGATGGCATGGCACCACAAAAACACGGCAAAGACGTCCAAAAGCATCCATTAAAACAATGTGGAGCACAGAAACCACAAATGCAGCGTACCGAGAGAGGGAGGTTGCCTGCGTCGCCATGACACCAACGCCTTCAAGAAACAGATTCAGAAAGTGTCTTCCCATTTGTACGAGATAAATATTGAAAGAAAGGCTCGTGTCAGGATTTTGAATTTTGAACAATAATAATTTCCCCTGTGTGACTCTCTGTGAGTATGAAAATATATGTCTTAACATGAAGCCGTTAATAGGTTAAAATATGACACAATATAGTCATTTAAACTAAAATCTATTCCATCGTGGACACCACAAAGCCTCTCCCTGGCTCTCGTAACCGCCTGCCTGTATCTGGTTCTCGATCCCCAGCTGTTCTGAGGCCGGATCCCGCTGTGCCCTGTGTGTCCTTCACGGGGCCCGCGTCGTGCTGCAAAGTGCTGACCACACACTCTGTCAAAGGCGGGCATTAAACACACACAGGCCCGTAACAGCGAGAGCCATTAGAGACGCGGAGGAGCGGGATGTTCCCCCGGATCACGGGACCAACCTGACAGCTCTCAGCCACGGGACATCAGTCTATATACCACGCGGGGCCGCAGACGTGATGGAGGTGCTGGGATTCACGTTAAAGGTCACCTGTAATGACTTTTGGGGGATTTAGAGATGGGGTTTGTTGGATTTTCCTCACTAATGTTTTATATACATGGCATATTCTGCAAGTTAAAATGTAAAGAAAAAGCCATATGAGATGTCTTCAGGTCAGCACACACTACACGATTTTTCCAGGCTTAAACGATTTCATAAACGCTGCACGACTGGATTTAGTCTAGAACGTCTGGGGGTTCACACATAACGACTGAGAATCGTAAGAGCGAACACACGGCACGATTCCGATGTTTTCTGTCCATTTCTCCTCCCTTCAAAATGACGGTTTTTTAAATGTCTGAAAGGGTTGGCTCCGTCCTACCTTTCGGAGCTTTTGTAGAGCCGTGATCGAGGTGGAACATTGAGACTCTGGAGGTGCCAAAATCTAAGCGGAACATCAGAGGAGACCAGCCCCTATAGCGCCCCCTGCAGGTGGTGGGTCCACAGAAGGACGGCCTCATGGTTCTAACCGGGCCTGTTGGTCTCTCATAAGGGGCTTCTGAACCGCTCTTTGTCTGACCCGTCACCTAGGACCTGTTTGCCCTGGGAGACCCTACCAAGGGCACCAAGCCCCCGACAACAGAGCTCCAGGATCATTCAAGAGCTCAAACCCTCCACCACGTTAAGGTACCGGCTCCAGGAGGGGTAATATTGTTTCTTGTTGTATATTTTGTGACTTGTTTTTTACTTATCAGTTGCACTTTATAATGTTTGTTGTACAGCGCTTTGGCCAAATGTAGCTGTTTTTAAATGTGCTATACAAATAAAGTTGACATTGGCCACTGCCTTCTGTGTGTTCACTTCGGGGACGGTAAAATCCCCCACGTATCTCCTGTGCGTCCAGAGTCGGGCTTTAAAAATCCAACATTGATTTCTTGCGACTGAGGTTTCGTTGGGTCTGACTGCCGCCTTCACTGCACGATTCGAACGCGACCCCAGAAGACTCGTGACTGAGAATTAGAGCAAAATCGTGCAGTGTGTGCTGAGCTTTAGGAGTATTCTCGGAGTGGAGCGTTTATCATTACCTTCTCACGAGCACAACTAGAAACGCTTACATTTCCCACACTTGAATAGTTTCCTTTTTATATATTTTTTTTGGTGGAATCACATTTTAGATGAGTTTCCCGCAGCAGGGGGCGTGCGCGGTCACTTGGGGACGGCCGGTGGCAGCAGAGATATTGATGCCGTGACCTTCAGGCCTAAGGCGACTGTGTTCAATAATAGATCATTCTTCAGGGAAAAAGTGGGTGTCGCTCCGGATCTGTTTGTGCGGAGGTTGAAGAGAAGGAGACGGCAGTGACGGCACTTTCTCAGGATGGGTTCAGAGAATGGACGCCGATGAGCTTTGTGCGTTTGTTCTGCTTTCACTGTGACTCTACAGTAGATGCCATGATGAAATGGGAACATAGTTTCAGAGCTTTGTGTAGGAATATGACCAGCTCAACCTCTACAAACGGCGTGACAGTAAACAGTTGGGATATCGGAGCCAGACTGTAGATGTTGGGCTGTGTTAAATGGGAGCTTTTATGTCTTTACAATTGACCTTTCGCAAAACCACGCCCCAAAACGGTAGTTGTCCAATCAGACATCCAAGCAACCGTTACTATGAAGCCAGGTCCGTCAACAGACCTCCAATGCAAAACAATGGGACATACCAGCAATGACCACTGAGCAGATGCACTTTTTTTTTACTGCTAACCACCAAAAACCCTACCGGACAAAGAAGAAGCAAAATAGTGAAGCGATTTGTCTATGGAGGATGTAAATCAGACACTAGGTCCCACAGGAGTGTGTCTGGGGGAGTCCAGTTATTTCCCAAAGCGAAAACACAACCTGAGCACTGCCTACAATGGATCAAACAATGTGGACGGCCTACGCCCAGAAAAATTCCTCCAAAATACTCCAAGCATATGTCTGCTGTAAGGTAAGGCTAGGGCCTGGCCGCTAGGCTAATCCCTTAGCATGCTAACATCTAGTTACTGACAGTCACATAACGTTACACAAACTGGAGCTGTAACTTTAACTGTGGCGGTACAAGCCTACAGTCTCACGTGTTTTTCTCTCCCTTTATGATAAAAGTAGTGTGTATTCTGTCACAGTCCTGATAACTGGCTGTAGCTGACTGTCATTGTGGCACCTGTAGGTTTAGCTAGCGTTAGCTAACTTTAGCGCATCAGAGAAACGCATGGAGAAATGTTCCTTTTTTTAGAAATACTAAAAAAGTAAGAGGGTGCTTACCGGGCAGTGCAAGAGCACGACTGGTCCACAAGGCTGCGCTGTTGCATTTAAGGAAGAGATCAGAAGGTTTCTCTGATATTTCTGGAGACTTGTCTGTAGCTTAAGTGTAAATAGTTGTCCTTTATCTTTCATTGGATCGTTTATTGTCTTGAATATATCCCTCCACTGCAGACTGTGACCCCTTTTGCCTCGATCTGGAGGATATCACGGCGGTATTGCTCCAAAAAAGGTCACTGACGTGCACGGCAATCTGTTGTGCTGCTCGTGTTTTACCATTTTTGTTTGT
The DNA here is from genome assembly GCA_021464625.1 of Proterorhinus semilunaris. Classification (NCBI taxonomy): domain Eukaryota; kingdom Metazoa; phylum Chordata; class Actinopteri; order Gobiiformes; family Gobiidae; genus Proterorhinus; species Proterorhinus semilunaris. Next base: position 37,862,482 of record CM038348.1, read on the forward strand.
CGGGCGCAGTAACAGTAACTAATTTAGATTTTTATTGTTGTAACAAGTAAATCCATGCTTTGCACACTACGAATATCACATAAGTGTACAGAATATTAACAAAACATTCACTTTTTCTTTGTCCGCACATAAGGTTTAGCTGGTAGTTGAAAAATATGTTAGCGAGGATGCTCATTGGATATTAAACTTGATGACGTCGCTTTTCTCCGTGGACTGTGTGAATCGGATGTTTCTGATCATCACTGACGAAGTGGACGGGGAACGTTCAGCAGGGTTATGTCAGAAGGAGATATTCCGTAACCATCTCACCACCTTTAGATGTTTTTAATTTGAACACAGACGTTTCCTCCAGTCAAGTATATTTACATCCAATGTAATGTGTTAAACATGTAGCCAGTGACTTAGTATCTCACTGTCCGGGATGTTTTCTTAACATATTTGTTGATTTGTGCAAGACATCGCTAGCCCTTAATGAGAGGTCTCATGTCACTCGCGTGCATCTGTTAAATCTGGTCACCCTAGAATAATTGGGAAAGGGAAAGGGCATTGGTTTGTTTTGGGGCTGTTTAATCCTGTCTGTCCAGGCAGGCTATTCTGTTCTTTGTTTGCAGACCTCTCGGTGGACGCCTGTTGGCTGTCGCATCTGTTTGACTGTTCCTGTGGACTGGTGCGTGGGGTGCAGCGCCTTGTACAGCCCTACTGCGAGTTACTTCTGCTGCAATAATGAACATCAGTCCAGTTCGGCAATTTTGTCTGGCCTCCCCTGTCCCTGTGTCCAGGCGTCTGCTGCCTGTCTGGTCCCTGCGTCCTGTTGCCCTGGTGCCCTGTTGTGGCTCTCCTCTCCCCTTTGTGCTGGTGGCCTGTTGCTATGGTGGTCCTCGGCTGGATTTGGACCTTTCTTTAGTGATGTGTCGAGCGTGTCGAGGCTTCGAAGCGTGTGCCGAGTAATCTAGGGGCGTGTCTATTGAAGCGTGTATCGATGCGTGTGTTGACAACGTATGTGGTGACGTTCGAAGCCTCGGGAAGTGGCCGTACCACGTGACTGATTCAGGAAATGATTCGCGGGTGTGGAGCGCGATTCAAAATAAAAGCGTCCGTGAAACGCAATGGATTCCCCCTCACACTTTGTGTCTTTGGGTTATTCCGCTTCTTTTCGTATTTTATTTGAGCTTCATTGTTTTGCGATGGAACCAGCTAGAAAGAAGAGATTTTCCCCAGTTTGGGAGCATTTTGAGCTGATCTCACCTAATAAGGTTAGGGTTATTATTATTATGTAATAATAGATTGCACAACTATGACAACACAGCATTTTTATTGTTCACATTTTTCTGAATGCTTCTGAATACTTTATTTATTTATGCACTCCTGCATCTTCTGTGCCCTGTGAAAGAGGCGAAATCCTTTGCAAAAAAAGAAACCGCCTGAGTCCAAATACTTTAGAAAAAATATTATTTCTAAATAAAAATGAATAAATGTAATGTTTGTCTTTATTAAACACATTTACTTGTTGCATAAGCACAGACATCAGCAAAGTAACACAAGCACATTTTACATCACAACTCTCTAAAATCTCAAATTTTGTCTTTCAATGTTATACATTTTTTTGTCCACATGATGGCGTAGTGGAGCAAATAAAGCACCTTGATGCTTCGAACCGTGTGTGACGCAGTTGGCTGCGACGCTTCAGCGCTTCATGGGGCTTCATTTTCCCATCACTACCTTTCTTCTGCACGGCGACTATAAAGTGTGCGTTTGGTCTGCCTGGGTGTGTTAAGTGGTTGGCATTATGTGTTCCTTTTTTGTAGGGGGAGGGTGTGACGGCCTGTGTGAGAGTGTGGGGGAGGGTATTTACTTCGGCTGCTGCTGCTTCACCCTCTCCTCCATTTGTGTGCAGGTGCTCTCCTGTGTGATCTGCTCCTGGGTGTGGCTCCTCCTCAGCTGCACCATACGTAAGGAGATTGGCTACACCTGGCTCGGCTCTCAGCCCTGCTGACATAACCCTGTTGAGCCGATTTTAAAGTTCTTTTAATGGTTTTTAAATGTCTTAATGGTCTTGGTCCTTCTTATCTTTCAGAACAGAACTACCTTATGAACCTTCGCGGTCCCTTCGCTCCTCCGGCAGGGGTCTCCTAGTTATTCCTAAAGTCAACAGAAAGACTCACGGCGAGGCGTATTATGGCCCTCGCCTCGGGAACGACCTGAGGAGGAGCTCAGGACCGCAGAGAACGTTCATGTTTTTAAGAGCAGGCTCAAGACCCGCCTTTTTAGCTTTGCTTTTAACTGACATCTATTTATCTAGTCCTAATTTTATAATATATATATGTGTATGTGTGTGTGTGTGTGTGTGTGTGTGTGTGCGTGTGTGTCTGTATATATGGTTTATGGAGCCAATTGACCTGACTACTCACCAGCACTACGAGAACCTAAGGGGATTAGCAGGACTATGCTACGGTCCTCATAAACCAAGATTTTGTATTTTAATTTTTAGCATATAAAGAGCATAATTTCATTGTTTTTCTGAAGTCCTTTTAATGCTCAATGATAATATATCATGCACATATCAAGTTTTTTTAAATTCTTAGCTTTTAAAGACCATAAATTGAAAGTTTATTTGACGTCCATATAATACCCCAACCTGACTTCTTGTGTATGGAGTGTATGATGTGCTCCCCCTACCCTACTCTGGCGGTATTGAAGGCTCCATTGTGATTGGTTCTTTATGGGGACACGTGCGGGATATGTGTCCGGGCATGTTGAGTGATTTCGGAAGACATCTAATGGTAATGCGAAGAAGAAGGACCAAGAGAAAGTTCACTCCAAAGAAGACAAGAAAATATATTGGTAAGTATCTAGTCCTTGTTAAATATACGTTATCAAGTATTTTCTGAATGGAACTTAGCCCCGGCCTGGAGGATTTATCCCCGGGCTGGATGATATGGGGACCGGGCTATTGGGTTTTGGAGCTGGCTGTGGAACTTAGCCCCAGCCTTGGTGAGTTTTCCCCGGCCTGGATGAGTTGGGGGGTGTAGTCCGAGGAGGGGTGCTTAAGAGTGGGTCCGAGATGTGGGCTGTGTGTCCCCGGAGGTCCAGAGGAGTCAGGGGGGCGAGTGTGTGCATGTAGGGCCGGGGTAGGAGTGCCCTGAGCCGGGTAGTGTAAGTGGAGTAGAGGGTGGGTCATTGTGGTGGATGTCGGTGCGGAGCTGGTAGCTTTAGGAGCAGGCTGGTCAGAGGAGGTCCAGAGGAGCCAGGGGGGCGAGTGTGTGCACGTAGGCCGGGGTAGGAGTGCCCTGAGCCGGGTAGTGTAAGTGGAGTAGAGGGTGGGTCATTGTGGTGGATGTCGGTGCGGAGCTGGTAGCTTTAGGAGCAGGCTGGTCAGAGGAGGTCCAGAGGAGCCAGGGGGGCGAGTGTGTGCACGTAGGCCGGGGTAGGAGTGCCCTGAGCCGGGTAGTGTAAGTGGAGTAGAGGGTGGGTCATTGTGGTGGATGTCGGTGCGGAGCTGGTAGCTTTAGGAGCAGGCTGGTCAGAGGAGGTCCAGAGGAGCCAGGGGGGCGAGTGTGTGCACGTAGGCCGGGGTAGGAGTGCCCTGAGCCGGGTAGTGTAAGTGGAGTAGAGGGTGGGTCATTGTGGTGGATGTCGGTGCGGAGCTGGTAGCTTTAGGAGCAGGCTGGTCAGAGGAGGTCCAGAGGAGCCAGGGGGGCGAGTGTGTGCACGTAGGCCGGGGTAGGAGTGCCCTGAGCCGGGTAGTGTAAGTGGAGTAGAGGGTGGGTCATTGTGGTGGATGTCGGTGCGGAGCTGGTAGCTTTAGGAGCAGGCTGTGGAACTTAGCCCCAGCCTTGGTGAGTTTTCCCCGGCCCTGATGAGTTGGGGACCGGGGTATTGGGTTTAGGAGCTGGCTGTGGAACTTAGCCCCAGCCTGGGTGGTTCTTTGTAGGTTCAAGTATTGTCTGTTTATCTTTCAGAGTGACACTGGGAAGGACCAAAGGCAGGAGATGGCACAAGAAAAAAACAACCCAGACTCAGACCCAGACTATGTGGGTGATGAAGATTTAGATGAGCTCCCCCATCCAAATATATGGCTGACACAAAAGTCGGATACAAGTCTTGCTCCTGCTTCTAGTGCACCGGGAACCAGCCAGCAAGGTAGTTCTTCATACACCTCAGAGTTGCATTCAGAGAATGGTCCACAAAGAGGAGACCCACAGCGGACAAGTTCCATAAATTACTGCTTTGTCTGCGGTAAGCCCCAGAAGAAAATATCGAGACATCTTAAAACACACAAGACCAATGCAGAGATTGTACAAGTCTTTTCCCTTACTGATGTCAAGGAGCGCAACAAACGGATTGAAAAAATTAGGAATAAAGGGAACTTTTTACATAATCAAGCAGTATTACAAAGTGGGAAAGGGCAATTGAAAGTGAAGCGACGATGCAAAAAAAAAGCTTTGGATGGAAAGTTTATTCACTGCATGTATTGTCAAGGCATGTTTCTCCGCAAAGAACTATGGAGGCATACTCGCAGGTGCCCTCACAAACCCGAAGATGCAAACCAAGAAGAGACGTCTGGAAGGAGAAGGATCCTCGGCTCTGCATCAGCTCAGGATGCCGCCTTATGTGCGCAAATCTCGGGTGGGGTTTGGAAGCTTCTCAGTGTTATGAACGTGGATGAAGTTGGATCAGTTGTGCGAAATGACTTCTGTATTCTCCAGTTTGCCCAGTCACTTTACAACATTCATGGACAAGATACAACAAAGTATGAATACATAAGACAAAAACTGAGAGAAGTGGGACGTCTGCTGCTGTGCTTGCGGACAGATTTCTCTGTGCCGACCCTGGAAGATGCTGTTAGGCCTGCAAACTTTGAGAAAGTGGTACAAGCGGTCAAAAAGGTAGCAGGTTTTAATGATGACAATCTTTCGTACAAAACCCCGAGCCTTGCTCTTAAACTCGGCCACACACTGAATAAGATCTGCGACATCATCCACTGCCGGGGCTTGATGGCAGAAGATGAGAAGCTGGTGAAGTATACTGAAACATTTAAGAAGTTGCTCAGTACCAAGTGGAAAGAATATGTATCTCACAATGCCCTTAACACACTGAGTGATGCCAAGTTTAATAAACCGTTAACCTTACCATTCACTGAAGATGTTGTGAAACTTCACAAGTTTTTGGAAAAGGCAGCAGAAGAGGCCACAAGCAAACTGCAAGAAACAGATGATGCTCAAACTTATGCCCGTCTTGCCATGGTGTTGCTCACACAAATCATTGTGTTCAACCGTCGGCGAGCTGGAGAGGTTTCCAAAATGCCTCTGAAACATTTTCTGGAGAGGGATAATCAACAACTTCATGCGGATGTAAGCCTTGGTTTATCGGACACAGAAAAGAAGCTCTGCCGGTATCTAAGTCGCGTGGAAATTATGGGTAAAAGAGGGAGAAAAGTTGCAGTTCTTCTCCCCCGACCTGTTGTCAATGGTCTTACACTACTCACAAATAAGAGGAAAGAATGTGGTGTGTCTCCCTCAAACCCATTCTTATTTGCACGACCCAAAGCACCAACCCATTATAGAGGAAGTGACTGCCTGAGACGTTTCTCCACACAGTGCGACACAAAGTACCCCGAGCACCTCCGGTCGACGGGTCTCAGGAAACATGTGGCCACGCTATCTCAAGTCTTAAACCTCCAGGAGAATGAGCTGGATCAGGTGGCAGACTTCCTTGGACATGATATCCGCGTACACAGGGAATTCTACAGACTGCCTGTTCCAACAACACAACTTGCAAAGATATCCAAAGTATTGCTTTTAATGGAGAAGGGATCCATTTCCTCGCTAAAAGGAAAGACGCTGGAGGAGATTGAACTTGAAGGTTTGTTAAATGTATCTCTTATCTGGGTGTGCATGTAGGGCCGGGGTAGGAGTGCCCTGAGCCGGGTAGTGTAAGTGGAGTAGAGGGTGGGTCATTGTGGTGGATGTCGGTGCGGAGCTGGTAGCTTTAGGAGCAGGCTGGTCAGAGGAGGTCCAGAGGAGCCAGGGGGGCGAGTGTGTGCACGTAGGCCGGGGTTGGAGTGCCCTGAGCCGGGTAGTGTAAGTGGAGTAGAGGGTGGGTCATTGTGGTGGATGTCGGTGCGGGGCTGGTAGCTTTAGGAGCAGGCTGGTCAGAGGAGGTCCAGAGGAGCCAGGGGGGCGAGTGTGTGCACGTAGGCCGGGGTAGGAGTGCCCTGAGCCGGGTAGTGTAAGTGGAGTAGAGGGTGGGTCATTGTGGTGGATGTTGGTGCGGGGCTGGTAGCTTTAGGAGCCGGCTGGGGATCTTAGCCCCAGCCTTGGTGAGTTTTCCCAGGCCTGGTGGCTTTAGGAGCGGGCTGATTGAATTGAATCCCCCTTTTGTTTTTAGATGAAATTCCCATCAGTGCAGATGAGGCCGAAGAGGAGAGTCACAGTGACTCGGGGGACTCTGCTGAGAAACAAGCGGCAACTGTGGTTATAGATGATGACCCGATCGACATAGCTGATGGAGATACCTCTGATTTTGAAGGCAAGTTCTTCTGTTTACTCTTGTAGTAGTCTTGCTCTGACTTATTCACATTGTTTTGTTTAAATTAATTCCTAATTTTCCTTTTCAGAGGCAGCACAGAGGCCTGCAAAGCAACCTGGACCAAAACGCAGAGTGACAAAAAGAGCATGGTCAAAGACTGAAGAAGCAGCTGTAATGCGGCATTTTAAAAAACACATCAAGAGAGGAAAACTGGCCACAAAAAATGAAGTAACTCAGTGTAAGCAAGCAGAAATGGCCTTAAGTCAGAGAACACTGCAGAATATAAGAGACTTTGTGAGAAATCGTGGACTAGCACATAAAAGACAACTAAAGGTAAAAGATGGATAAGCATGGAGTGTATGTATGAAGAACATTAAAACTTTTCCAGCCTCTAATTGTGGTTCATCCATCCATCCATTTTCTCCCACTTGTCCGTTGCCGGGTCGTGGAGGCAGCCGTTGGAGCTGCCCAAATCACATAGCACCAGTCCCCTATGGCTCCTCCTGCAGGTGGTGGGTCCACGGAAGGACGGCCTCATGGTTCCAAACGGGCCTGTTGGTCTCTCATAGGGGAATTGTGGTTCAGTTATGTTTAAAGTCCTCATAATTCATCTTTGGTCCTCATGAACCACCTTCTGGTCGGTGGCTGTGTATAGACAACCGTAGCTGATACAAGGATGTTAAATAGACCTAAATTTTTTTCAGATTTTTTACAGTTAGTCTATCCAGAGCTTATCTCTCTAGGACCTTGGGAAACCATAGTCCTCTTAAACCACACCAGGGTTGGTTTTTCCAAAAGGTCAACATAAACCATAAAACCACGTATGTGTGTGTGTGTGTGTGTGTGTGTGTGTATATATATATATATATATATATATATATATATATATATATATATATATATGATGCGTATTGTTTTAAATGTTATAATCTGTCTGTAAAGCACTTTGTGATACCTTTCGGTATGAAAAGCGCTTTATAAATAACATTTGATTGATTGATTGCTCCAGCCACCATTGCGCCTTTTCCATATTTGCACATATTTATTGTTGTACCTTTTTAATACAGTGGTGTTTAACTGCCCTTTTTGGTGCCTTTAACTTTTTAGATACGACTTGTGAAAATGTAATGCAGTTGATAGGAACAACTGGGTCCAGTGACATCATCACATTCTAGAACCTGCAACCCAGCAATTTAATTATTATTATTTTTTATGTATTTGATCATCATTCAACCAGGAAAGTCCCACTGCTATTTATTGCTTTGAGGTGAATGTACTATCCCATAAAACTAACACTTTAGATCACAGCCTGCAAGTTCCACGTGTAGGTACAGGCAACAAGAAAGTTATTACAAGTATAACAAAGTTGTACGAGGCCTTAGATACGCGTTGTACTCCTTACTTACACGTGTCATTACTTGTTGTTACCTGTACCTACATGTGTTACCCATCAAACGTGGTAACAACTAGACAAACCTGAAAACCTGTGACATCGGTGTTCAGTTTCAGGTCTGAATAATGCACGTTGGGACGCCTCTATGATACACCTCTCTCCTCCATTCTGTGCCTCTGTCCCGTGTCCCCTCTCATTCCTCTGGGGGCAGCGCTCTTTGTGCTCCTTTCTGCTGCTGCTATTTGTGGCTGCGTCACATGAGCACTCTCCTGCGCTGACCTTCACACGGGCTGCCGCATTCGAGCTCTCTCCCACACACCAGAGAAAGAGCCACCTGACCGGGCCCCCCCTGCGCCGGGACGTCCCATGCGGAGACACTATATTTACACCAGCCTCTTATCGCCGCAGCACAAGGGAGTTTAGAACAGAGATGGGGGCTGATGTGAAGTGCTGTGGAGACCTGTGGGCGGAGGGCAGCGGTTCTCAACCTTTTTTTAGTCACAAGTAAAATGACCCCACGAAGGTCCAGACCCCCAGTTTGAGAACCATGGTGTAGATACAAGGGGCGTGGCTAGCCGAGGGGGAAGATAACCTCTCATGAAATCAACATTTTTACTTTATTTTGTTTGTTTTTTTGTTCAGTAGTTGCTTAAAAAAACAAAAAAATAAAAATGGTTGCAAACGTTAGCATATGTAGCATGAAGCTATGGTTGGCTTCCTGGTTAGCATTGTCCGATTTTTAAAGCAGTACTAAATAACTCTTGCCCCTAGAGGCCATAGGCGCAACTGCATGTGTCATAGCATGTTGCATTTGTTATGCAAATCATTCCATTAACACTTGTATTACCCGCAGAGGGACTACGGAAAGGATTTATTAATGCAAACAAGTTACTTAGAAATCTCTGCACTGGCTTCCTGTCACTCAGAGAATAGAATTTAAAACAGCTCTGCTTGTGTACAAGTCGTTTCATGGTTTAGCACCAAAGTCCATCTCTGACATGTTAGAGCCGTATGAACCATCTCGGGCCCTGAGAACTTCAGGGAGGGGTCCCCTGGTGGTTCCCAGAGTCAGGACTAAACACGCTGAGGCTAAAGCTAAAATCTGGAACAGTCTTCATGAGGATGTGAGACAGGCCTCAACTCTGACAATGTTCAAATCCAGGCTGAAAACAGCTCTTTTTACCCGAGCAGATGAAAACTGAAAGTATTTGATCTGCACTCTTGCCTTTTACTGTAGTTGATTAACTTTATGTTGAGGTTTTAATGATTGATTTGATCTGTTTTCTTGTAATTTTCTGCATCTGTGAAGCACTTTGAATTGCCTTGTGCGTGACTTGTGCGCTACAATAAACCTGCCTTGCCTTAGTACTGCTTTAGGTACTGTATTTAACCACTTTGCTCCTTTATTTAGTAGAATAAATATTCATGATTCAGCATTTCTTAAAGAAATGGGAGTAAGTTCTGTTTTTTTTTCTCCCTTCTTTGTTTTGCCCCTTTTGGCTGCTTCAAGCATGACCCGTCTGTGTCTACAGAGTTCAGGACTGTGATGTCATATCGCTAAGCATCATGGGATTTGCAGCAATAATAAACTAATGGGGATTTTAAAAGGCAAACAACTGGAGTTATTGTTCACATTAAAACACTCAACTCAACGGCGTTGTTCCACAGATTTTTTTTCTACACTTTTTATATAATATATAAAAAGTGTAGAAAAAAAATCTGAAAAATTAGTCTATGGAAAATGTTGCTAGCACCCACAAACATGGAGGATCTCCACGGTAACAGAATTTCCCCAAACTCTATAGAGGCGCTGTAAGTTAAAACGGGCACTATATTATTTGGTTCAATGTGAATTTGTGAACTTTTTTTTTCTAAAGAAAAAGAAACATAATGAGGAAAAACATAACGTGCACATATTTTACAAAGGTGTTTATTTGGAGTGTTTTGATTCCCAAACAAGATATTGCACTACGATGGTTTTCGGGTGACGCTCCGATGCTCCTGCAGATTTCCTTGATTGTTTTGGATTTGGAGCCAGCGCAAACCCCCCCACGCTCATACTTTGTTTGAAACTGCGTCGTAACCATTGGCTCGAGTACAAATTGTCCCCCACACTTCCCCCGACCTGTCGCCGACCTTTCAGCACTTTGGGGGGGCAGGAGTGTCACATGTAATTTAATACGAACGCGGGCTACGTTTTTTTTTCACTGTTTTTACTGTCTGCTTCTAATGAGGGTCAACGCGAGGCCAAAGACGCCCCCCAGGTCTGTCCCAGCCGTTTGTTCTATGCAAACCGCAGCCACAAGGGGAATTAGCAATGACGCGTGTGACATGTGCACCTTGAACGCGCCGCGGCTCGATTCTAAACAAGTGAATGTGCCTTTACGTGCACTCGACTTCTATATATTCCGGTTTGGTATTTGATCGTATTCTTTAAAGAGTAACTCACCCTCAAATCCACTTTTTTTTCCTGATAAACTGTGTAAATGAGTGTCCAATAGTGTTGTCTACATGTCCTGGTCATTATTTCGGCTATTTAGTGCAAATTAGTTGAAAGATCAACAACGCCCAGAAGACAGTGGAGATGATCGTGGACTTTAGGAAAGACACAGCCCCACCGTCCCCCCTTGCCCTGACAGACTCTTCCACCCCCATTTCCATCGTGGACTCCTTCCGTTTCCTGGGCACCACCATCACCCAGGACCTCAAATGGGAGCCAACCATCAGCTCCCTCATCAAGAAGGCCCAGCAGAGGATGTTCTTCCTGCGGCAGCTGAGGAAACTCAAGCTGCCAACCAAGATGCTGGTGCAGTTCTACACGGCCATCATCGAGTCCATCCTCACCTCCTCCAGCACCGTGTGGTCCATCCTCACCTCCTCCATCACTGTGTGGTTCCCCGGCGCTACAGAACGGGACAAGCACCGTCTGCAGCGCATTGTGCTGCTGCAGAGAAGGTGATTGGCTGTGAGCTCCATCTCTCCAGGACCTGTTCACCTCCAGGACCCGGAGGCGTGTGGGTCGGATCACAGCTGACCCTTCTCACCCTGGACATGGACTATTCACCCCTCTCCCCTCAGGCAGGAGGCTACGGTCTATCCAGACCCAGACCTCCCGCCACTTGAACAGTTTTTTCTCTCCGCCATCAGACTCATGAACAAGAACAAGTCTCTGTAGCTCAGTCACAGACTCATGGATGTATCTGCACTTGCAGTGTGTCCACACTTAGACCCGCTGCTGTCACTTTATCACTTTAAACACTTAATACCACTTTATATGCCAAAACATCTGTATATAACGTTCTTAGCTTATTTTTTATCTTAATTCTGTGTTATATGTTTTATGTCGCACGTTTGCACCAAGTAAAATTCCTAGTTTGTAAACCTTGTTCACAAACCTTGGCAATAAAACTAATTCTGATTCTGATTCTGCCTAAAAGCGTCAGTGAGGCGCCATCTGCTGCGAACTGTCGGTACTGCATTTGATTTTTTAATTCGGCGCCCCTATTTGCGCAGAGGTTGGAGATGATGTGCGAGGTTGGAGCTGACGTCAGTTGCTCTGCCGCGCTGGGCTATAAAAGCGGCCCAGTCTCGCTCACGCCCCGTAGCGAGTTGGAGTTGGAATAGCGAGAGAATATTTTCATCGATTGTCAGGTTTGCGAATTGTTAACATAGCATTTAGGTAGATTTTATTAGCATAGCTTGTTGTATTATAGATAATTGTATAGTGTTAGCAGTGTTAGTTGTTGAATATTGTAGTTTTAGTCATTAGTTGCTTTTATTGTTAGATTAGTTAGCTGAATTTAGCTTAGTTAGTATTCAATATTGTGTGTATTTTAGTGTATATTGTTTATTGTACTGTGTTGTATTACTGTGTTAGGATGGGTAGAAAGTGTAGCGTAGATGGCTGCCATAGTTCTGGAGGTTTGCACAGGTTTCCGCAGGACTTAGAAATTAGGCGCCAGCTCAGCTGTGGTTGGAAAGATTTCAGCTTTACGGCTGTAAAAAAAAAATGTTTTAAGGCCTTTTAAGTTTATATAATTAAAGTTTACTGAATGATCAAGCCACATTGAGAAATTAAATTCAATGCATTCTAGTTCTCCTGATTCTGTAAATTAAGGATAAAAAGTTTTGATATTGTATGTATTAGTTAAATTTGTTTATTGCACACATCTATGTAGACCAAGTGAATGGAGTGCAGCTATACCTCAAGTGAGATATGAGCTGTCATGACAGTGCCTGAAAGGGGAAATTGAACTGTTGTAAACGCCAGTAAGTACAGAATCAAGTAAGAAAATTGGCACTAAAAAATTAAGATCTTTCATTTTGATAATTTTTTCATCATTCAACTAAATAAGCATAAAATGGAGACATTATAGCCTTTACTCTACAATGATCATTCAGTGGTAGTTTAGTTAACGTTACATTGTTTAAACTTAAAATTTAGTAATAGAAATGACTTTGGGCTATTTACTTAGGGGGATAACTGGGTCTTTGGGTCCACAGTGTTACAGACCCTTAGTCAAGCCTTTAGAAGATGATTCTGTGTTATCTTCATTGACAAACCGAAAACCATTTCAAAAGGACAGTGTTCCTGCACAATAAGACATATTTTTTATTCATGTGATATGTTTTGTACACTTTGCTGTAAGAAAAATAAAAGAAAGCTTTGTAATACATACAGTCACGTCTCTATACCTCACACATTTATCTGCTGAGGACACTGAGATACATCTCCCATGCTTACGTAGACTACAGCAAAAAGTCTACATCTAAAATAGATTGATACTGAAAGGACAGTTCGGTCCCTTAGCTGCGATGCTAACATCGATCGAGCTCAATGCTAAGCCGCTAGCTTTGTAAATTACAGAGGAATCACACTAATAAAATAACCCAGCGCCTCAGAGCAGTCTCAGGTACAAGGCCTCGCACGGTGCTTCTCCTGTGTAGAGAGAGCTGTAGAGATGCTTCTCCTGTGTAGAGAGAGCTGTAGAGATGCTTCTCCTGTGTAGAGAGAGCTGTAGAGATGTTTCTCCTGTGTAGAGAGAGCTGTAGAGATGCTTCTCCTGTGTAGAGAGAGCTGTAGAGATGCTTCTCCTGTGTAGAGAGAGCTGTAGAGATGCTTCTCCTGTGTAGAGAGAGCTGTAGAGATGCTTCTCCTGTGTAGAGAGAGCTGTAGAGATGTCCCTGTGGAAAATGTTGCTAAACACGTTAGCTCGCTGGAACTCCATCAGACTTTGTTTACTAGTAGCGCTGCAGGTGCCGCGTCGAAGTCGGATGACTCTGTCCTGTCAATCACAGACCCAGACCCCGCCCACCCCTCCCGCGCGCCCCTTAGTCCTCCAGGCAACGCCCCTTGTCTGTTAATATTTTCAAATCTGAGGCTGAGGCTCTGGAAGGGGGGGTTAGTAACCCTTTAAGTTACGCAGTTTCCTGATGATAGAAATCCTAAAAAAGCAGTTTCCCGGTTATGAGAAACCTGGATTCTCCAACTGTACACGGGCTACAACAGCATATCCACTATTTCCCGATTCAACAATTAAAGAACTAAAAGTAGTGAATCGGGTGATGTAAGGTCAAATGGGCCATCAGGTAAAATGGGCCATTTAAAGCTGTTTGCCAAAGGCTTCACATCTTTAGATAGTTCGGGCCATCTCTCTTTTTACAAAGACAAGACTGCGCAATGACTTTGCATCTTGTGTTGCAGGTTTCCATTAGCAGTAATTGCCACCGGAGCCTATCTAAGTAACTATGGGCCTTAGGCGGGGGTCCTGAACATGTTTCCCAACGCCGGTGACCAACCGAAGACCTGGTGCTGGAAAAATTGGGCTCTGAGCACTTGCTTTTGTCATGATTTGTCTTTTGTTCCCCTGGTTTTGTATGTTGTCTTTGGTCTAGTCCAGTGTTTTATTTTGAAATGTCTGTTCTGTTCTGATTTTTGCTTTGCTTCCCTTGTGTTGATCGCCCGCCCCGCCCTGATGTGTTTCACCTGTGCCCCGTTTCCTCATGTATTTATACCCCTGTGTTTCCCTTGTCCTTTGTCGTGTCATTGTCTACGTCAGCGCCGGTTTGTTTCTCTGAATTTTGTTATTTTGGTTTTTGTCATTTTTTAAACATCACCAGTTTCGTTGCAGTCCTGCATTTTGGGTTTTTATTTTTCCATCACCAAACCATGACAGCTTTGGTCACTGCTGTGAGGTGTGCAGGACGGGCTGCAGGAGTGGCTGATCAGAGCCATTTGTAGGCTCAATTCATTGAGCAACAATAACAATTTATTTTAAGATGTTCATTTAATATGTTATATTCATTAGAATATAACATAAATCTTTACTTTTACACATACATTTATTGTCAATGTGTTACTCAATACAACTCATAAAAACAATGTTATTAAAACAATTATTATTAAAAACATCCATTTGCTCTAGAGTCCCACCTCCAGCACCTCCAGAACCTACACACACAGAACTAACTGTCCTCCTCTCACTGTGCATAGCACCCCCTCAACTGCCCACAGTTCCTCAAAGTCCGCCAGCTCCCCCACCAGAGAGCTGTACAGGAACTCCACCCTCAGTCTCGCCACCACCAGCCTCTGAAGCAGCAGTCTGGGATCTGTGCATCCAGAACCCGCCATTTCGTTCTTTCTACTCAACCAGATTCCCATTTTGGCCTGCCCCAGGATGTAGTTCAGTAGACCCACTTTCCTCCGCTGCGCTACAGAGAACTTAGGGCCATAGATAAAAAGTTCACTGGTCAGAGTCTGTCCCAAGCGCTCCACCCAGTCCTTCAGGAGTGCAAACATGGCAGTGAGGCGAGGGCAGGACAGCCACAGGTGCTCCAGTGTCTCTTCTTCTCCTGTGCAGAAAGCACAGTGGCTGGTGGACCTTGGGTCAAAGCGGGCCACGTGTCTGTTTGTGGCCACAGCCCCATGCACCACTCTCCACTGGAGATCCGCACAGCGTTTCTCAATCGGAGGACGGTACAGGGACTTCCAGCTGCCTCTGGGAGACGACCCCGGGGCCAACACACCTGACCACCTAGACTCCGGGGCGGCAGCCAGCTCAGCTCTGTGGTGGACTTTAGTAGCTGTGATGTACAGATCTTTCTTCGCCACTGTGGCCATTGTTGGCAGGATCGGGAAAGACAGAAAGCTTCCGGCCGTTCCCTGTTGTGCTCCTACAGCCTGCACCGACAGTGGAGGGAAGGGCCAAGGGTGGACAGGTGGACCGACTCTGTAGATCCCTAGGGCTTCTCTGAAGCGCGATGGGAGCCCGCTCCGGACCTCCTGCAGCAGCCTCTCCATCACACGCTGAGACCTTATCCCAGTCTCCTGGCTCAGCTGGGCAGCACTCTTCCAGCCTCCCTTTGTCCGCATGTCGGTCAGCCTGGTCACCCCTGCAGACACAAACGCCCGTCTCACCTGAGCAGAGTCCAGGACGTCACTCCTGACCTCAAGGTTGTAGAAGAGCGGCTCTTCTCCTGCACGACCATAAGGCTCCTCTCGGGAGAAAGACAGCACTGAGCTCCATGCTCTCAGCACAGAGCGATAGAAAACTGTAGTGCCCGACAAATCCACTCCATTGAGGTCCAATAGGAACAGGTGTTTATCATAGTCCAGGCCCCCCACTCCACGGAGCAATACGCCCGCCATCTCTGCCCACAGCGGATGTTGGCCATAGAGCAGGCGCTGCACAGTCTGTAAACGGAGTGCGACCACACGGCTGGAGAGATCTATCAATCCCTGTCCTCCTTCATCCACAGGAAGGTAAAGAACAGCTGCCCTCCTCCAGTGGAAGCCCCCCCAGAAGAAATCCACCACACTGTAAATTCCAACTCATTGCGCTTACTTGGAATAAGTTGTAAACCCGATGCATAATTATTAAGCCCAATGTTAAGCTATGATTACTAGTAACGCTAGTATGATTAAGAGGGATATCACAGTATTCATTACTTTTGATACAAGTTCCGATTACTATACACGTAAGTCCAGGCAACTGGGAATTCCTAGTACCGATTACTTTTGTTACTTAAATATGGTCTTAACCTGTACTATTATTCTTAGTAATGGTTACTTAAATATTCCTGTTCTATTTATGGTTTATTTGTTATTCCCATTAATGTTAAGTTTCACAAATTTAGTACAAGATATAAATGTTGGAATAAAGCAAAAGAAAGTATAGTTATAAAGTCAATTTATTTAACATTGAACATTGTAAAACATTTTTAGATGCAATTGATGATAGAACATCGCCATTTCTGCAGTTATAGTTTACATCAGTCCAAACAGGTGGATTAGTCTGTACTGAGCCGATGAAGCCGAGGAGCTGAAGTGTCTCAGAAGGTTCCACAGACTCTGTACATGTGCAGACTCACAGCAGGAGGAAGGGCATCTTTGTAAATCACTGTCAAAGCTCACTCCTCAAAGTCTTCATCAGCGTGGTCAGATTTCTGTAAGACATA
Organism: Proterorhinus semilunaris; assembly: GCA_021464625.1. Lineage (NCBI taxonomy): Eukaryota > Metazoa > Chordata > Actinopteri > Gobiiformes > Gobiidae > Proterorhinus > Proterorhinus semilunaris. Next base: position 37,878,860 of record CM038348.1, read on the forward strand.
TGAAGAACAAATATACTTTAGTCATGAGTCCCTATGGCAAGACCAAAACCTACAGGTAAAATGTTGCTTTGTCTCATCCAAACATCTCAGCTCTGACTCTGTCTCACCTCGGTGTGTTCAGATCCAACCTCAGCAGATCCTTCCACCGCTGCAGTCTTCAGTCTGACACTGGACACACAAACCATTCACAAATGTTATTTCACATCCCACTTATGGCCAATTTGTCCAAATATACGATTAACAATTAATGCTGTCTTACCTACTGCCTGGAAGCTGAGGTGGTCTCAAAGTTTTTACAGCAGTTCAGATTTCTGTAAAACAAGGAAATACAATCAGTAAGCTCACGACAGGCATATCCACACAGGATTACATTAGCTAATGACCTCAGGTGAAAAGCAAAGACTATGGATGTCCTCAGAGTTTTATGACAAGTAGAATAAACTATATCATATAAAACTAGACTAAACAGTTCTGTACTAATACTAAAGTCCAAACCACAGGTAAAATGTTTTTGACACAAACATTTGAGTCCCGTCTCACCTCAGAGTGTTCAGCTCCGTCTCATCAGGTCTTTCCACAGCTGGACTCCTCAGTCTGACACTGGACACACACAAACCATTTAAAAGATTATTTTACTAAATGATATACTGTTTAAAAGTCTTACCTTCAGCGTTGATGCCGAGTCAGTCTCTAAATCTTCACAGCTGTCACTGTCTGCAAAAAAGAAAAACTTGAATCATAACCAGTAGTATTAGATATACATTAATTTAATGCTGTGAGTTGTTAAATGGTGAGTGCAAACTGAAAAATATAATATACTATTTTGTGGACATGCTGCACCTGATTTAACATTTCAAATAAAGAGTATTACAGTAATAATACCTAAGCTAACATGTAAATGCTGCATGAATAAAAAATATCACAAATCTTGTGCTGCTGCTGCACTTTTGCATGTGAGCAAACACTTAGTAAATTACCCTTAAGTATTTATTTTCTGTCTTTAAATACAGGTCTGGGGGTTTACTACTTAAATTAGTATCACTAATATTAGACAGACCACTGTGCAGTCACCGAATTAAATAACAAATGTGTTATAAGGTAGAGCAAGAGTGTTGTACTTTTCAAATATATATATAAAAAAAAATGAAAATAGTAACAATACATTAAACTCTCAGAGCAATCTCAAATAAGACACACAAAGACACACTTACCTTAAGTTGATTAATGAGAAATAAAACAGGAGAGGTCCTGTTTTCTGCTGTTTCTGCTCGATGATACACTGAGGGCTGTTGAACACTTCTCTTTTGAATTCAAAACAGTTCAGAGCAATCTGATTGGCTTATTCTGCACATGTGACATATGACCTGAGCCAATCCCAGGCAACATAAGTTATAGCTTAGTTTTGTCCGTTACGGTTACTAGACAGTCAAGTTTCCGTTACAGGGGCTCAGTAGAGGACACTGGGGAGGTTAGTGAGAGTTACTAAAACCATGCACTGGATAAAGAGAAAAGCAAGTAAAGCTAATGTTAAGCCTATATTATTCAATTCCGGCAAATCCTAGTAAATGGGACAGAATCTTAAAATGGATACTTTAGAATGAGCGTGAGCACAACGGGACTACAAATAATTATTACTGGCATCATGTAAAGTTAGTCAGTACTGGCAAAACCATGTAATTGGAACGGAAACATGTTGCTGTGAAATGGAAAAGCAATTAATCACAAGTTTTTCTTGAAAATGTACTTCTTACATGGAATAGAGGGTAAATGCTGAAAATATCAGGTCTCCTAGTAATTATAACACTTTATTTCATGTTACGACCGTAATCGGAATTTACAGTGCAGCTTCCTTTGTATGTTCACCACCACAGAGTCCGGAGGCTGCAGGACGGTGAAGCAGTGCCACAGGCAGGAGGCAGCCAGAGTGTTGACCACCAGAGCCCTCCCCCTGTAAGACAACTGGGGCTGGACCCAAGTCCATCGAGACAATCGGGCACTCACCTTTTCCACAAGGCCTTCCCAGTTCTTCGCTTGGAACTGTTCATTTCCCAGGAACACACCCAGGCACTTGATCCCCTCGGTGCTCCACTGCAGTCCTCCAGGAAGAATGGGCCTCGTCTGATGGACCCATTGACCCAACAGGAACCCCTCGCATTTTGTCCAGTTCACTCTTGCAGAGGAGGCACGCCCATAAAGAGACAGTTTTTCCTTTAAAGTCTCCATGTCCTCTTGCCCCGATATACAGACAGTGATGTCATCTGCATACGCTGAAAGGTGGAGAGGCTGTGAGACCTGTTCCACCGTGAGGCCCCTCAGGCCCCTCCTGAGCTGGTGAAGCAGGGGTTCAATAGCTAACACATAGAGCATTCCAGAAAGAGGGCAGCCCTGCCTAATGCCCCTCCGCACCTCCACAGGTCGACTCAGCCCTCCCCCCACTCTGAGCAGCACCGTAGCCCCTGCGTACAGAGCTCCGACCCACGAAGTGAAAGCTGGGGGAAGGCCAAACGCCCTCATGATGTTAAAGAGGTAGCGGTGGTCCACTCTGTCAAAGGCCTTCTCCTGGTCTATTGACAGGAGACCAAGATCCCGTTTCTTCAGTTTGGTTACTCCGATGATGTCCCTAATGAGGAAAAGGCTGTCCATAATGGTACGTCCAGGTATAGAATATGTCTGCGTATGGTGGATTATAAAGTCTAGAGTGTCCCTCAACCTGTTAGAAAGCACCTTCGCCATTATCTTGTAGTCCGCGCACAACAGAGAGACTGGTCTCCAGTTCTTCAAAAGTGTTAAGTCCCCTTTCTTTGGCAGGAGCGCCAACACTGCTCTGGTGCAGCTGCCAGGCAGTAGCCCCCTCTGCAGCGCTGCAGTAAAGACACTGTAAAAGTCAGGCCCTAACAAAGTCCAAAACTTTTTGTAAAAATCAGGGGGGAGCCCATCGATCCCTGGAGACCGGCCCCCACTAAGTTGTTGCACTGCAGTAGTCATCTCCTCCAGAGTAATGGGAGAGTCCAGAGCTGCTGCCTTAGACTCCTCTAGCCCAGGCAAACCATCTACGATTTGTCCCTGACTGTCTATATCACATTCACTGGCCCTAAACAGTTCAGTATAGAATGTTATAGCCTCTTGTCTCATCATTGAAGGGTCAGCTGTGACCTCCCCATTGGCCAGTCTCAGGTGCATAAGGTCAGTGTTAGTCCTAGTCCCCCTCTCCAGGTTGAAAAAATATTGTGTCGGTGCGTCTATGTCTGAAATAGCCGTCACCTTAGTCCTCACCAATGCCCTTTTGGCCTTTTCATTCATAAACCTTCTTAGCGCCCCCTTCCTGTCTGACAAGGCACCATTGCTCCCAGTTCCCATGACGACCCCCTCCTCTAAGATGGCCACTTCTCTCTCTAACTGCTCTAAACACTCCCTCTCTCCATTATGGGTATTCGCGATGTACTGCTGCACAAAAAGTTTAATTTGACTCTTCCCCACCTCCCACCACTTCAAGATGTTTTCAAACTCCGTTTTCCTGAGTCGCCACTGCTCCCAGAAGTCTCGGAAAGCCCTGACAAAATCCCTGTCCTGTAGTAGTTTTACATTCAGGCGCCAGTAGGGGCAGCAACGAGCGCGACCTGGCACACAATATTCTGTTACCACCAAATGGTGATCTGAAAAACCAATGGGGATAATTTGAGCTCTCTTTACTTTGTTACAGTGCGTTTGATTAGTGTAGAGTCTATCCAGGCGGGCCGCACTTACACTGCCCCCCCCAGCGCGCACCCATGAGTACTGGCGGGCCCCAGGGTGGCACTGCCTCCATGTGTCAATGAGATCGTTCTCCCTCAGTACACAATCCAATAGAGAAGCTACTCTTGGATGAGGCTCAACACTATTCCTGTCTAAAGGATGGATTGTACAGTTCCAATCCCCGCCCACAATCACCACAGAGTTACTGGTGTAGTTTTTAAGCTGCCCGTTCAGTGTCCGCAGTAGCGGATATATAATATATATAATATAACATAAATCTGTAATCAGAATCAGAATAGGTTTATTATTGGTTTGAGAACAGGGTTTACAAACTAGGAATTTTCTCGGTGCAAACGTGCGACATAAAATATATAACACAGAATTAAGATAAAAAATAAGCTAAGAACGTTAAACTATAAGGCTATAGGAGCATGCATAAAAAATATTAAATAAGATAAAATAAAGTGACATATGGTAAGACAACAATTTGACAATGAACAACAGCGGGATTGTATTTACAGATGTGTAGCGTATAAAGTGATATTAAGTGTTATAAAGTGATGAGTGATATCAGCGGGTCTAAGTGTGGACTCACCAACAGCAACAGAGCAGAAACATCCATGACTCTGTGACTGAGCTACAGAGACTTGTTATTGTTCATGAGTCTGATGGCGGAGCCTCCTGCCTGAGGGGAGGGGGGTGAATAGTCCGTGACCAGGGTGAGAAGGGTCAGCTGTGATCCGACCCACACGCCTCCGGGTCCTGGAGGTGAACAGGTAAGAACTCTTTAGTTCATCAAAAATCGTTTGACTCACTTTAGCTGACGAGTGGTCCATTTTACCTGAACACATGGCTCACTTGACCTGAAGACAATTCATTTCAAAAATGTGGAAAAGCAACGTTTTAAAAATGTTTAGGGCCTAAACCATTATGTTCTATTACGTAAATTATATCTGAAAATAAAAGTCCATGTTACATAATGACCCCATTAAATGTCATGCATTGCTTTCTATTATTTTCCCAGATTTACCCTTTACCAGAACCAAGTAAAGGAACGCATTACCCACAATCTGAGAAGCCGGGATTCCTTATTGGATCATGTAAACGTGGGATTTGAGTTTCCAGATTTCTCCGATCAGATTTAGTTTATAAGCCCTTTGCTGTATGAAACCACAATGGAAAGGAGCTCAAACATATACTGTCAACATCTAAAAGGACCTGAAGGAAGCATCCCCCTGTTGGACTGAGTGCTTGCAAATCATAAGAAATGACACACAAGAGTCCCCTTAATCGATGAAACTGAACCTTTTCTGTTAAAAGTTGTAGTTCCGTGAGTATATCGGCACGTCCAGTGATTTCTTCCCCGGCGTGTCCTCCTCCGGAAGCTCTCATTCCGCTCGTCTCGGGACAGGTTGAGCAGCAGCAGTGGTTGAATATTGTGTCAAAAGCTGAGAACATTATTTCCCTGGGACACACTGCACTGGCAATAAAAATAACTAGTACCGTATTTGCCAGTGGGTGCAGCAAAAATAGGTGCGACTGGAGAAGGACCAGCAGGAGGAACAGCAGCAGTGAAAAAAGCAACAATTACAGCTGCATTTGTGGAACCTTTCCTGGAGTAAAGTTATTAGGTCGGCTACTCTTCAGTATGTGTAGTATTGCAGTTCTAACCAAAGGAGTAGTAGTAAGTAGGAAGTTTTACGTTACTCTCAAACCCTTGGTGCAAATAGACATTTATATATATATATTTCATGCTGTGTGTTGCTCAGAAGTACAGTCTTTCGTGTGCGCAAAGTGGAAAAGGCCAAAGGTGTGTGATGGGGAAACCGGAGCCCCCAGAGGAAACCTACGCAGACACGGGGAGAACATGCAAACTCCAAGTTCCAGACAATCGGGTCTCACAGCTTGACATCCTTTATGTTACATGGGGGGAAAAATGGACTCCCCATAAAGTTACCATCTCATAAGACTCGGGTCCTTCCCAGCACCACCATGCATGAGTGCCTTAGCTGCTGTGTGGGGGGCCATTGGTGCCTCTTCAGTGTTTCAGAAGAAGAAATCTGTGGATTTGTGGGTCTCAAACGCCGCTCATAGACCTTTAGATCAGCATAAAGCTGTTTGTTTCCTTCGTGGCCAGTAAGAACTCTCTAAGCGTACAAAAACACAGCAAAGATGTACAAAAGCATCTTGAAAAACACTGTGAAAGACTTCAACTACTGAGTACAGAAGATCAATCAAGTACCTTCATTGACGATGGACAACTCCATCCACGACTGAGAACTTACACAGACACTGTGAAAGACAGAAACTGCAGAAACACTGCTGTGCAATAATGTTAGCGTTAGTGTGGTCTGGATTTGTCCTGGTCGACCTCTGATAATGAGGAGATAACGGCTCTGTCAAATCAGGCCAAGGACGAATGTTTATTTTCACCTAAAATACGTGTTCAAACAAGCAGCCTCTTCTTGTTTACGGACACACTTTTCAAAAGGATAATGTTCTTATATATATATATATATATATATATATATATATATATACACAAAAAAGCCATTGGGAAATGTGTGTAAAGGTTTATAGGCAGGTTTTATAGTAGCAAGAGTGGATATGTAGTTAATGACGCTGTAAATTGACAAGAATTGCAGGCTTTGTGATCGGCTTTTCGCTCTCGACGTTAATTAATCCGTCCACAGTTTCCTGCTGCTCCCTTCACAGTTCCTGACACTCGAACGCTTCCCTAAAGTAAAGCCCTCCGCGGTACCATAGTAACAGTCCACCGTTTCGTCACACTTTGTCTTTCCCAAAACATGAATGACCTGAAATCCAGAGCGAGTCTCTGGTAGTTTTCCTCTTGTCTGCACGTGCACGCTCCAGACGGCAGGGATGCTCCCGGAATTAGGGCACGCTTCTACACACACCCACGCTCCGTCAGTCCACTCCAAAACAAAGGGGATATATGGCTTTAAAACTGAGTATTGGGTTAGTGGGTCAACCTTTGCAGATACATTTGCTGGAAAGTAGATCATGAATCCAATAAAATGTACTACACCCTAAAACAGGATTGGTTAGAAAAACTACCAGTTTAGTTGGTTAAGCCGATATTGGTAAGATGAACCAATAACACTGACCAATCTGTTGGTTTGCCTTGCCTTAGGGCAAGGTGTGAACTTTCTGCAGTCATTAGGAATGTTATAAAGGCAATTTAATGCTAGAAAAATTCTGTATGAATACTTATGCACGCCTCACTTTTCACGTTTCTATTTAAAAAAAAAAAACAGAATCATGTTTCATTTTGCTTTTACTTTAAAGTTGTCTGTTACTTGTGTGTGAACTTTCAGTAAAACATTCAAAATAAAATCTTTGTGTTTATGGTTGCAAACATAACAAAATGTGCAAAAGTTCAAGGTGCATTAGTATTTCGAGAGACACTGTATCATCTGCTGTAGAGTCATGTTTGTCCCAGTTCCTCTGAGTCGTGGTGCAGCAGGACTGATGTGGACAGATGTTACAGAAGAAGCTCATGAGGTTCATTTCTTCAACAGTTACTATAGTAACTATTTTCTCCAAGTAAAAGTAAATCTACCACAGTCCTGTCCACATCTGTCATGGTCCAGCATGACCCACCACGACTCAGAGGAACTGGGACAAACATGACTCTACATCAGATAATATATAGATATTTCTTCAACCTTTATGAGCATCAATGTGTTTGCTCTACTTTAATGAATCGACCATTTTATGCTAAGTTGTCCATCATATTACTTTTGTTTACTGGAGAAAAATAAATGGTACTGTAAGTATAACTTTGGTTGTTACATTATTAGATTCCAGATACTAGTATTAAACGCTAAGCAGCATTAACCAATATTAATGGTCTCATTTTAACCCATTAACATGGTAATTATTAGCCCATATAAATGGTTCCAGTCAGATCAATTTACATTGGTTGCTTCCTATAGGGCTCTACAATATTAACCAATATTGACCAATTCATATTGGATGAAAGCCATGCCATATTAGATTAGTTGTTTTGACCAATAGATCGGTGGGACACATATCTACCAACCAGATTGGTTAAATATGACCAATATTCTGGTTATATTAACCATTCTGTTTTTAGGGTGTATGAATTCTACAAACATACCCTAAAAAGAATGTATACGTTAGAAATGCGTTAGGAAAGTTATAGGAATGGACTTTTAAAATCGACATATGCTCTCACTTTCATTGTTAAAATCCGTAATATAGGGCCTTTAACTGCTCAAGACATGACAAGCGTGGAAACCTGCACAACTATTATGACAGTGGGTTTGGAGGACCCCTCCTCCCCCGCCTCTGGAGGGAAGACAGAGGCCTCCTCGCGGGAGCCATGTTTTCATAACGCCGTCTAAAGGTTAGCTCTGCTTGTTTAACGTGAACACACTCGACTCACAAAAACAAAAGTCACACGGATGCGTTAACCCCAGGCAGGTGCAGGGGAGGGGCCCGGCTTCGGGACATGGGACGGTATGGGTGAGTGGACGGATAAAAGGGGCTGACGGGGTTCACAATTGGTCTGGGTCATTCGGGATAAAAGGGGGTACGTTGGATGGGACGTGTACGGTGTGGGGGTATGGAGACACAAGGACAGAGATACAGGCCCGTGGGAGAATGCAAACACTTAACTACTTAACTTTTATGCCATCACGACCTCACAACCCAAGTGTCACCTTGGTGGTGGTCGAAGTTTTCATGGTACCTCCTCATAAAAGGTGTGGCCCTCCAAGAATCATCAGGCCTAAATCCAAAGCAAATCAGAATAAAACCAAGTCTATAAAGAAGGTATGAGCCAACAGTTTGGTGCAAGGGTCACGTTGGGTTTTGGTCAAGGGGCCAGGCTGTTTGCGCTCTGGAGACCGGGCTCCCAGACTCTGGAACAGCCTTAAGTGTTCACATGGCCCAGTCTCTTCATGTTTTTAAGTTTTTAAAACCCATCTTTTTGCCTTCAACACGAGCTGAGCAGCTCTTTCGTACTTATTATTATTTCATGTTGTATATGTTTTTATTCATTAATTGTGCCCTATAATGTTTGTTGTACAGCAGTCTCAGCAGCAGATGTAGCTGTTTGTAAATGTGCTAAACAAATAAAGTTGACATTGACATTTGGGCCATTTTAAATTAGCACTTTGTGTTAGGTACTCAAAGCGCTTTACATCAAGACCATGCTCAAACCTAACCTTACTTAAATGAATAACTTATGCATACAATACATTGAAAAGAGTCTGTAATTGGAGATTACTATGAGTACAACCGGAAGAAGTAGCACCACCACAGTTTGAGAACCACTGCAATAGAGAAAACCTATTCTGGACTAAAAAGACTATGCTTTTACCCTGTACTATAATATTGTCTTTGTGTCAGACTCAAAACATTTAGATAATGTTGTGATCGCTGTGTCCCTGGACGGTTTCCGTGAGTTGGATCTTCCTCGGTGAACGACCTGAAGTTTGCAGGACAGACCCATAAACTCCTCACATGCACAGCCCGGTTCAGACAGACCGGGGCTGGAGACTGACAGCTCTGTGTGACTTACATCAGCTGCAGTGGACGGGAGATGGTCCTATATGTCAACACCTTATGGGGTATACCGAACATTTGCTTTTGCCGTTCATCTGGCTGAAGATGGCGCTGTTTCTAAGTCTTATTATCATTTCTACATAATCTTCCAAGAAGGTACTTGAGTCATCTTCTGTACTCAGTAGTTGAACAATATATTGGAGAAACTAAACAAGTTCTACAGAAGAGACTTTATCAACACCGAAGAGAAAGCACAAGCGGCGGTGCACCCCCACCTCAAAGCCTCCAACCACTCCTTTAAGGACGGGGAGGTCCACATTTTAGCTAAAGAAGAACGTTGGTTTGAAAGAGGAGTTAAAGAAGCTATTTTTGTCAAGTAAGAAAATCCCTCCATGAACCGGAATGGCGGGCTCAGATTTAATCTTCCGTCACTTTACTCCAATCTCCTTCGGGAGAAACCGACAGGGCGGGGCCAGTCCAAGGAGACGGCACCTCAGCCGACAAAAGAACAATAGGCAGGTAATTAGCAGTGATCAGCCATGAATAGGACAGATAATGGGCAGTGATCATCTATGAATAGGACAGGACTGACCGATACTGAGGTGAGCAGATCGTTACAGACGCTCTACTTCAAAGGTGTTTACCCACAGGTGAGAGTAGCTGTGATTAGAGGGGAGGAGCCAACCCTAACTCCTCCCCGTGGGTCTATATATTCAGCTGTGGGCTGAGCGGGACTTTTGTCGCTGACGAAGCCTTTTGGATGAGAGGCGAAACTTTTGAGACTTCAACTACTGAGTACAGAAGATGACTCAAGTACCTTTATTGAAGATGGAAAACTCCTGTATGACTGAGAGCTTACACAGACATTTCTACATAATGTTTGTTTTGTCACTGACCATTCCTTTCTCTGATTGGTTAATCCACTTTTGTATAGCGAGACAAACAGAGCTGTGTGTAGTATGGTTTTTGCTATTCGACTGCCACACGATGGTGAATAAATATGAGTTGCTTGTTGTCTTTCTGAACACCCGTAAACCGTGATCATGTTGCTTCTGATGTGGGGGCTGTAAGGACCTGTATGAACAGACATGAACCCCCCCTAATCTCCCCCCTCCTCCTCGGGACTGCAGTTCATGCGTGGGCATCGATCCAGAGGAGGCAGGCACGGGACGCGTAGCCTTGAGGTGGCCTTGTCCCGCAGAGGAGGGAGCCTTATTACCCCTCTCACACCACGAGCGGATCACAGATGGGCCATATACCGTCCCAATGACAGGGGACTGCAGGTGCAGCACATGGCGCCGGCGCTCAGTCTCCCATTTTAATCAGCCGCGGCGTGGACGCTGTGTCCTGACTCCTGAAGTAAGGTTGATCAAAGCTAATGTCTTTTTGTCTTTTTACGTTCCTGTGCCTCTTTTTATGCCGGTAACACGAGACTCCTGCGCTAATAATAAACATCTTTACATTGCCTTTATTTGTGAGTTACATTTCGCATAAGGCAAACAACAGCGGGATATCGGTTAATGCATAAATAATAGCACAATAAATAAACTTCTCTGAGGTTTATTTATGTGTGTAAATAATTACACTGACAAACTACAGCAACATGAGAATCATCGACTTTTAGCTTCGAAAGCAGAGAAACCGGTGACAGTTCGCAAGATGAACAAAGTGCTTTTTACAATAACTGGTACTGGATTACTTGGGCACGCAGAGCTACATTTCTCGTCACTTTTTAAAAATAATCTGTGCGCCTTTAACAAACGTGATACCCCAAACCTGAGGCTCCACCTAAACTGATTTTGAGTTATACCTGCAAACATTCATACACAGTTTACTGAATGCACTAGACTGAGATCTGTTCTTACCTGAGCTTAGACGAGTTGATGCGTACCGCTGTTTAGTTGGGCATACACTTTAAGAATTAAAAAAATATATATATTTCATATTTAGATAACATTTAGATAATATCTAATTAAACTTACCCCCACTTTAACGCTTTACCCAAATCTAAAAGCTTCTCGACTAAAGAGTTCACAGCCTCTAGGCCCGAGTAACGCCTCATTTGAAGACACACTGATTGCATCTTTTTTGTCACATTTTTTTAACCGTTTTGTCGCCTTTCTGTCGTTTCTTTTGTGGCTTTTTCATCATTTTTTGTTGTTGTTTCTTTTTTGCCACTTTATTGTCACTTTTCTGTCGCTACTTTGACGCCTTTTTCAAAACGCTTTAAGATTTGGGTAAGGCCGAACTGGAGAGAATGTGCTCAGTTCAGGTGGGGGTTCAAAGGTTAAATAATGATGTGTTAATATGTTGCACACTGTGTCAGAGAGGGGAACATGTTGGTGATAAACGGAATAGTTTCCTCACATGTTAGCTTGATCGGTCGGTCCCTCCAGAGCCAATCTAAAAACCCTCTGAAACACAAACTAATGGGATGGGATCGACCCAGTCTCAAGTGTCCTGAGCGTTCTCCACCGTAGCCCCGTGTTGCAGTATCCACAAAGCATAAGAAGCCGTCTGCACTTTTGATTCGGTCAGAAGAATCTCACGGTGAAGAACGCTGAAGGTTTTGACCACAGAGTTCCCAGGTCTGGTGAGAGGGGCTCAGAGAGGTCCCCCGAGCCACTCGAGTGGGGCGCTGCTGCAGCTGACCTCCCGACTGACACTTGTCCTTGGGTCACATGACACCACCCGCACTACTGCAATACACACTACTGCACACTGAAGTACATGATAGCACACACATGCAGAGGCACTACAGAGAGATAAGGGGAAGGCGTTCTGCATAAACTATACATTAACCGTTAGTTTTTGGATACTATATTAATAAACATGCTTGAGTAGCTTTTTTCTATTGCCCCACACAGTCACAGACACAGACTAAGGAGCTACACATTTTACATGAGGTTATTTTTTGAACTGGTGATTTTCGCTTTTTTGCAGATTCCTGCGTACAATTTCAGGTAGAAATCTCTGTTTTCCTTCAGATTCTGGGGGCGTGTGTGTATTTGCAAACCGGTAAGCGGCTTTTGTCTCCTTCCCTTTGCCTCCGCCCTCCAGAGCCCTGTGTGGCTACTTGTTATGCATGCTCTATCCGAACGAGGCAATACGAAGTGGATTTACACTTTTTTCTTAAGTTGTCGCCGCCATAAAACCTCCCAAAGAAGAAAAAAGTGGATTTATTAATCACGGATATTTTGAAGAGCCTTGATAGCAAAGCAGCGGTTTGGCTTTTCCAAATGAGATGTAACTCCCCTCCCGGAGCCGCCATCTTAACATGTTGGAGGGTTTGAGCGCCTGAATGATCCTGGAGCTCTGTTGTCGGGGGCTTCGTGCCCCTGGTAGGGTCTCCCAGGGCAAACAGGTCCTAAAGGTGACGGGTCAGACAGAGAGCGGTTCAGAAGCCCCTTATGAGAGACCAACAGGCCCGGTTAGAACCATGAGGCCGTCCTTCTGTGGACCCACCACCTGCAGGGGGCGCTATAGGGGCTGGTGCAGCTCCAACAGCTGCCCCCACGACCCGACAACGGACAAGTGGAAGAAGATGGATGGATGGATGTAAATGAGCCCTATTGTCACTCGGAGCAGCAGAGAGGGGTGAGAACTGCCCAAAAGTTTAGAGGCCAATTTCTCGCCTTTGAGGACATTTCGAGATCCTACATCCAAACGGCCACATCTTCTCCAAATATTATCAGATTTCCATGTGTTACACATTTTTGGAAACTTCGGAGACTACACTTTCATAATCTATGTCCAACTCAAAATGCCCCAAAACCGAGTTGTGACCCCCGTTCTCGCGACTGGGCACATTATGTTCTTGTACATTCCATGACTAGGGCTGGGTACCTGAGCAATACCTATACTAGATTATTTGTCATCTAGAACCATAAAACATATTAATAATGATAATGTATTTATTTTCCTTCCATTACATTTCTTTTGTATCATTTGTTTGAGGTGACACAACAAAGAAACTTCCTTTAACTCCAAGAGAGCAGGAAAAAAAAACTTCCAAGTTTTTATTATTTTCCGCCCCCAATTTTTATCCTATTTTTTAAAGATTTTTCCCCATTTTTTTTTTTCAACACAAATTTGTTCGACTTGTTTTCCCCATTTTTTTTCTTTTACATTCCAAAACCAACAATTCTTAAACTAACGCATCAAAACTTGAATATGAAGATTTTATATTGCATTTCGGTACCTGCTCTTAATACTTTTATTTTGTTGACACCAGTAGAACCAAACTGTTATGGTTTAAGGGTAGCCGGCCCTCATGACTGATGCTTCCACATGGGTCACACAGCAAAACCCCTTTAAGTCCCCGTATGTTACGGAGCTGAGCTTGTGCTGACTCTGCTCTTTCCCAGAGATCGTCCTCCACGCGACCTCCCTCTGATCACGCCCTGCACACGGCTTCAACATTACTGTCTATATTTAAGCTCTTACTTTACCTTCTCTCCTCTCTGCCCTCACATACAGCAGCTACTCGTCTTACAGCTTATATACTATAGACTGTGATCTGTAACGCTGGAGCCAGTGGGGGCGAACGAGGACAGAAACATTACTCATTACTCAGAAATATCTGCATTTAAAAATAAAAAAAGTTAAGTTTGTATTTACCGAATGTTCTTGTGTGAAAGATCAATTCCGGAAGTGTCCTCTGCCTTTTGACATTCCACAAAGCATCACGTTTATCATGGAGCCTTTGATTTGTTAGCATGCTGTTAGCTAAACATTATGACTTGTTTGTATCATTAGTAATTACTCCAAGCCACTGTTTCCCAACCTGGGGGTACGCGATAGCTTAGCAAGGGGGTTCTTGGAATAATTACATTTTTCGTCTTTTTCCTCATAAATGAGAGTAATAAGTCATTCACTTTCTAACTACACCACGTTCCAAATTATTAAGTGAAGAACTGAAAATGGTCGTTTGTTGAATTTGCAGCATTAGGAGGTCATATTCACTTAAATCAAAAACATCTTAACAGGTCAAGGTATATTTTAACATAGGAGCCCTTCTTTGAGAGCAGCTCCAAAATTCTTAAATCCATTAAACTTGTGAGTTTTTGGAGAGTTTCTGCTTGGATTTCTTTGCAGGATGTCAGAATAGCCTCCCAGAGCTGCTGTTTGGATGAGAACTGCCTCCCACCCTCATAGATGTTTTTCTTGAGGCTCCAAAGGTTCTCAATAGGGTTGAGGTCAGGGGAGGAGGGGGTCCACATCATGAGTTTCTCTCCTTTTATGCAGCCAATGATGCAGAGGTATTCTTTACAGCAGGACATGGAAAGCACAGTTCTTCTTTTTCTACCATGGAACAGAGGTAATTCTCACACCTTCAGGGAGCCTAAAGGGGCCGACCTGCTCTCTCCCCATGATTCCAGGCCAAACCATGACTCCGCCCCCTCCTTGCTGACGTCACAGCCTTGTTGAGACATGGTGGCCATTCACCAACCATCCACTACTCCATCCATCTGACCATCCAGGGTTACACGGCCTCATCACTGAACTAGACTGTTTGAAAATGAGTCTTCGTGTATTTCTGAGCCACTGCAGCCGTTTCTGCTCGTCAGCTTCATGAACAGTTTAGTTGAGGCCGGATAGAAGGTTTATGCACAACTGCAGCCTCTGGAGGTCCTACAGGAGACTCCAGAGGCACCAGCAGCTTCAAATACCTGTTTGCTGTTTTGTAGCAGCTGTTCTCTTAATCTGATGTATTTGTCTGGCAGAAACTGTCCTCATTGTGTCTTTATCTGCACAAACCGTGTGTCTCTGAATCAGCCACAAATCTCTAAACAGTACGAGGATTACGCTTCATCTTTCATGAAATATTGAAGGTTTTCAAACCTAGTCCAAGTATTTCAACTATTTCACGCTTTTCATCAGCAGAGAGTTCCTTTTTCTTTCCTTTATTGCTTGAAGATGGTGGTCTGCTTAATAATGTGGAACGTCCTTTTTCAGTAGTTTTTCCTTTAACTGGAATTAACCTGAGAACTAATCATCACTGAGAACTGATGTCAGTGATTCAAAGAGCCTGAGACACAAAACCATCCATGAGTTTCATTGAAAAACGTTATTTTACCTTTTTGACACTGAAAAACAATTTGCATAATCATTTGGAACGCGGTGTAATAAGCACTCCCCTCGAGGCAGGGGGCGCTCACAGTGTAAATGCGAGACATGTACAATAGGCCCGGATGAATGAGAGTGTGTTTGAGAGGGCACATGGGGGACGACACAATCCGGTGTGGCGTGTTTACATGCATGAGACCCATGTATGTTCATTAACATGCACTGTCCCGACCAAATAAACGAATAAATAAATAAACCTATAAATAAAAAGGTTGTATTAAACAATTGAAATATCAAAGCTGAGGAGGCCAAACGCAGACTCCTCTTTCCGTTTTAATTTATTACCGCATTGTCTCCTGTTTACTTTCACTTTGAGCTAAGCCTGTTTTCATGGCGCTTAATTAGTCCCATGTAAAAAAACACGAGGCTTCAGTGATCAATGCTCGCCCACCCCCCCCCCCCCCCTCCCTCCCTCTCTAAGGTATAATTGACTCTTATCAGCTGATGACCTTTACTCCGCTGTGTCCTATTAATAACGCCGCCCTAAATAACCCGATTGCGTATCTTTGTTTCTCTTATCTACCTCCAGGTTATTGCAGATTATAATTAAAGAGGTGTTGCAACTCAATAGTGTCTTTAACTGCTATAGCGTTATACGCGGACAAAGAAGCTCATCTAATTCTTAGATCAATGTGTTGTGAACAAATATGTTGTTTCACTTTGCGTAGTATTCTTATCTGCTTACCTGCTATTCTCACATTAGTCCCTGAAGTCACTTTTATGGAAAGTATTCGGCCCCCTTGAACTTTTCAAACCTTTTGCCACATTTCAGGCTTCAAACATAAAGATATGAAACTGTAATTTTTTGTGAAGAACCAACAACAAGTGGGACACAATCATGAAGTGAAACGAAATTTATTGGATATTTCAAACATTTTTAACAAATAAACAACTGAAAAATTGGGCGTGCAAAATGATTCAGCCCCCTTAAGTTAATACTTTGTAGCGCCACCTTGTGCTGCGATTACTGCTGTAAGTCCTTGGGGTTTGTCTCTATCAGTTTTGCACATTGAGAGACTGAAATATTTGCAAAACAGCTGGAGCTCAGTGAAGTTGGATGGACAGCGTTTGTGAACAGCAGTTTTCAGTTCTTTCCACAGATTCTCGATTGGATTCAGGTCTGGACTTTGACTTGGCCATTCTAACACCTGGAGATGTTTATTTGTGAACCACTCTATTGTAGATTTTGCTTCATGTTTTGGATCATTGTCTTGTTGGAAGACAAATCTCCGTCCCAGTCTCAGGTCTTTTGCAGACTCCATCAGGTTTTCTTCCAGAATGGTCCTGTATTTGGGCCTCTTGGCAGCATCTCTGATCAGTTTTCTCCTTGTATGAGCTGAAAGTTCAGAGGGACGACCGGGTCTTTGTAGATTTGCAGTGGTCTGATACTCCTTCCATTTCAGTATTACCGCTTGCACAGTGCTCCTTGGGATGTTTAAAGCTTGGGAAATCTTTTTGTATCCAAATCCGGCTTTAAACTTCTCCACAACAGTATCTCGGACCTGCCTGGTGTGTTCCTTGTTCTTCATGATGCTCTCTGCGCTTTAAACTGACCTCTGAGACGATCACAGAGCAGGTGCATTTATACGGGGACTTGTTTACACACAGGTGGATTCTATTTATCATCATTAGTCATTTAGGTCAACATTGGATCATTCAGAGATCCTCACTGAACTTCTGGAGAGAGTTTGCTGCACTGAAAGTAAATAATAATTCTGAATAATTTTGCACGCCCAATTTTTCAGTTGTTTATTTGTAAAAATTGTTTGAAATATCCAATAAATTTCGTTTCACTTCATGATTGTGTCCCACTTGTTGTTGGTTCTTCACAAAAAATTACAGTTTTATATCTTTATGTTTGAAGCCTGAAATGTGGCAAAAGGTCGAAAGGTTCAAGGGGGCCGAATACTTTCGCAAGGCACTGTATATTTTGCACTCAATGGCCCTCATTTATCAAACCTGCGTACGGTGAAATCAGAGCGTATGTGGGTTGTACAAAAAATCACCGCCTGTTTTGGCATTTATCAAAAAGACCTACAGGAAATTATTGATGAGGATTACTGGTACCAAATTAGCAAAGCCAATTTTATCCATATACCACCATTCTGGCAAGAGTTTGCAGATTACAGATTATATATAATAATATATATAAAATAAAAATAATAATTCATATTAATAATTTATCTATCCATCCATCTTCTTCCACTTGTCCGTTGCCGGGTCGTGTGGGCAGCTGTTGGAGCTGCACCAGCCCCTATAGCCCCCCCTGCAGGTGGTGGGTCCACAGAAGGACGGCCTCATGGTTCTAACCGGGCCTGTTGGTCTCTCATAAGGGGCTTCTGAACCGCTCTTTGTCTGACCCGTCACCTAGGACCTGTTTGCCCTGGGAGACCCTACCAGGGGCACGAAGCCCCCGACAACAGAGCTCCAGGATCATTCAGGCTCAAACCCTCCCCCACGATAAGGTGGCGGTTCCAGGAGGGGATAATAATTCATAATAATAAGATATATATATATATATATATATATATATATATATATAAAATGACAAAAAAGTATATATATTTATATATATTTTAACAATTATAATCCCATGATGGGGAGTCCCATTTTCTTTTTTTCAAATACACATCACCCAAGGCAGTGTTGATTTAGTCTAAAGCGAGGAATGGTAAAATAATCAATTTAACATGTTGTGTCCGTTTGGTTTGACTTGTTTGTTTTTGCTTTTTTATTTCATTTTTTCTAGCTTTCATCTCGCCAATGAATACACATGTATGCGTTTAAACCATTGTTACATCAGGCCTGGAATAGCTTTTATTTGTACACAAGTGAAAAAAAAGACCAAATATCATGTGTAATAAGAAACGTTAATGTTAAACCACACAATAAAGTAATAATAAAAAATTCAAAAATTAAAATAAAATAAGCAGCAGTCTTTTATTGTTGGTTCCTTTTATATTAGGTTTTCACGTTTGCACGAATTTCGGAAATGAGGAATGGTCTCATTCATAAACCTCTTTGCTCGCCCTCCCTCTGCCTTATAGCTTTAAACCAAACCTGAAATGAGCACTTCCTCGTTTGAACCGCAGGAGTAGACGGGGCGTGTCAACAAAACGCCCGGGATAAATTCCTCTCCTACAGTTCCTCGGCATCTGATAAGCCCCGCCGCGGATTCGCCCTACGCACCGTCACTACACGGCAACATGCCTGTGCCCTCACGCCTGTCTGGAGGGCGGCGCTGTAATCCTGTCGCGTGTTCCCGTCGGGGCCCGTGGACTAATATGACGGGAACATGATGAGAAGCCTCGTTACGGAAATGCTCATGACATTTAGCTTTTTAAAGAGGTTTAAACGATGAAAAGGCCACATGTAATGGGCCTAATGCTGCTCAAGTGGCAGATTAGCCTCTCGGGAGCGGGACGGCCCCGGGGTCACGTGGTGGACCTTGGATGCAGTTGAGATATGAGCGACTACTATTAACTGGTTTAAAGTTATTGAGCCTAATGTCATCGCTTTACTTTCATTTTCTTTTCTTGATGGAGCACCCAGTGAGCATTTAAAAAAAACAAAAAAAGAAAAGTCACACTGCGCAGCATTGCAGGTCATACGTTGATAAGTTACGAGAGAAACTAAACATTTTTTATTCCATTTGTCGGATTCATTGTCACTTTTATGCAGCTATGGCTTTAAATTGTAATGTGGATTATATGGCTTTCAAACTCAAAGTCCTTCAAGAGATAAAAAGAGAAAATCCACACACATCCGGCCGCAGGTTTTTACACAGGCACCAGACAAGGGGCCAAAAACGTTACTTTAGTATAAATGTATATTTGTTTTGATAAAAGGCAAATGAATGAAATGAAAAGTAAAGGCGAGTGAAGTCTGAGGTGGAGGATTTTACGGAAACATAACAGACTCAAAAATTACTGTTACATTGGGAACGTCTGGACATTTACAACTTGTAGGTTAAGGTTTACCCCAGATCAGTATGGCCCGGGGGCCTAACATGGCCCTCAGGCCAGTGGCATTTCTAGGGGGTGGCCAGGGGCTGGGCCACCCCAGGTGCCCCTTCCCCCCCCCCCCACTCAGGGAGGCTGAGGAAGAATATTTGTGGCAGTGTTTCCTCATTAGCAAACCCCGCCCCCACAATCATCAGAAGTCTTTTGTTATGCAGGGCTAATCACTGATTGTTAAGACTATAACTTCCATATAGAATACAAAATAAAATAATATTAATGCTATAATGCACATTACTATTACTTAGCAAAACATAATGCTAACTGGCATTTTGTAGGTAACAAAATCCAACCCATTTTATTGTGGTGGAAGCATCAGTTAGTGGTGGCACAGCTTGGATTTCTGTTAGTTGGTCCAGCAAGAAGATTTTACTAATATTGATTGATTAGTTTGAGCAATTATTTACATTATTTACATTATTATATTTACATTATCACGTGAAACCCAAAAAATAATAACTCAAAAGGAGTAGGCCGAAGCAAGAAAGCTTATAATACCCCATTATTCAAGATACTTTCATGCGTTTCAGGATTATACAACATAGTAGAGATCTGTACATTATTGAAGCGCATGTGTCCAGCTGCAACAGTTCACATTATAATACCTGAGTTACCTGAGTTACCGGAGTTACCGGCACAGACAGGCCGGAGCGTGTGTGTGCCTGTTTGAATAAAAGGTTTTTTTCTTTTCTCATTGATGGGCACACCCACAGAGTAGTGCGGGTGTGCCCATCAATGATTTACAGTTATGTTGTTGCACATTTCAACAGGACAATTGTTGATTAGCAGCATTGATAATTCGAAGCTTTTACATGTCACAGGTTGAAAATCTGATGAGACTTACAAGACAACGTACCAGTATGAAAAACGTAAAACGAAAATAGAAAAGTTTGTGAATACTGATAGTGTATTTGTTTTATAGTTTTCTCTTATTTTTATCATTACTTATATAAAAAAAACAGTCACCATTCTATTGATTTACTTATTGTTTAAGTATTACATTTGTCATAGTGTTTTATATGTATATCTAAATATGTTTCTCATTGCTGACAATAATATCATTCTCAAAAATATCATTTTCATTGTCATCATACTCGCTTCCAATGTTATGATTGTTCTGTCAGTGGTTTTTATAGTTTTATTTTGTGAGGTGCGTTAAATGAAATGGCATTTGTTCCAAAACCTCTTGAGCTGTTTTTTCCTGCTTGTTGTTTTAAGTTTTTATTCAGCACATAACATACAATAAATTAAGTGGCTGTAAATACTGTTTATGTCGCGCTAGCCCGCAGTTAGCTTTGCCCGCTAGCCTGTTAGCTTCTTCTTCGTGATTCCATTAGTGTGTATTGGGGTCTCCGAGGCAAAGTTGCAATTGTGGTTTTCTGGCCAGAGACACCGGGAGAGATGAAAGACCCCCCAATCATCACATTAACACTTGTATTACCCCCAGAGGGACGACGGAGAGGATTTATTAAACAAGTTACTTAGTACTGCTTTAAACAAGAACAATTATTATTCTTTTTTTTGGGGGTGTGATGTCATTCATTCATGAAATCACTTCCCCTATTGCCCGGTGCCTTGCATTCACCTACAGATATAGGAAATGTTTCTTTTGTTTATATAATTTAGCTCTTCTAGAAAATTGAGAACTTTGATACAAAGTGTTGCTCTGGTCTTATTTTTCTTTCCATCCATCACAGGGCGGTGGTGCAGCGGTTTGTGCTAGAAGGTCCCGTGTTCAATTCCCACCTGGATGGGCCCTTTCTGTGTAGAGTTTGCACGTTCCCCCCATGTCTGTAGGTTTTCTCCAGGTATTGCAGTTTCCCCACCACTAAAAACATGTACAATAGGTCAATCCTCCGGCCAGGTGATTCTGACCATTAGCCTGGCTCCACATTTGGAGATGGGTCCCAGAGCGCCGGTCGCTGGCTGCTCACTGCTCCTACGGGCCGCCCCAGCAGCACTGAGGATGGGTCAAATGCAGAGAGCGAATGTCCCTACGGGGATCAATAAAGAATAACTCAATGTATGGACATTATGTCCGCCTGGACGCTATTGGCTGTTTTTTGTTTCATTGTTTTAATGTCTGTGCAGCCCTGTGAGGGAAGTCCTTTTGTGGTATTGGACTGAGCAAAACAACTTGATTGACTGAATGAAATTCCTTTTATTGTCATCGCATGCAGTCCAAACAATGATACTAATTTCCAACTGCATACAGTGACGATAAAAGTTTCTTTTTAGTGGTAACTTCAAGGCACCAGAACCATAAACCATTTTCACCAAGCACTGGAAGGTTTTGAAAAGTTAACAAAGAACATAATGCAACAAGAAAATGCCCCATAAATCCGGGCAGACGTAATCATTTGAAAGGAGGTGCAAGTTTTGGAGCTCCGAGGCAACCAGCCAAGTGAACGAAGCAAAGTGAATAATGCTTTATGCAAAACTCTGTGGAAGCTTATAATTTAGTGCACATAACAATGTGGTCGACTTGCTGAAGGTAAATTCCACTGTACTACAGGCAATGGTATCTACAACGTCTGGTCCCGATAAGTCCACAGTCGAGGACTCTGTCAGCAGTTTATTTGATAAGGTTTTAGCTGATCAAATAAAACAGTGCAATAAACTACGGTAGACTTCCCTCTGTGTCCGGGAAAATAACTGCTCTCGGTTTTGTCAGGAGCCACCTCAGTGAACCACATCTACGTCCTTTACTGCAGAGGGAGAGGACAATTTGCACCACAAGCCAGATACTGAACCAGCTCGAACTGTTGACATGAAAGGAATAATTTACAGACACAAGGCCACAGTCGCCACAAAGGCTGC
Organism: Proterorhinus semilunaris; assembly: GCA_021464625.1. Taxonomy (NCBI): domain Eukaryota; kingdom Metazoa; phylum Chordata; class Actinopteri; order Gobiiformes; family Gobiidae; genus Proterorhinus; species Proterorhinus semilunaris. Next base: position 37,901,116 of record CM038348.1, read on the forward strand.
ACTTGATAAATATTTATTATTGCTTATTCATCAGGGTTTTATGGCGGTTCAGCTGCAGATCCACTGTTCATGTTCAGCAGGGCCTCAGACCTCAGAGGCTAAGCAGGACCAGGCCTGGGCAGTTTGGGAGATCGCTGGGGAGACTGGGGGAATGTTGTGTGTGAGTGACATTGACAGCCTCGCTTCCATCAGTCTACCCCCGGGGCAGCTGTGGCAACAGTCGTAGCTTAATAACCACCAAGTATGGAGTGAATAAATAATGCACAGAATTGTCTTTGAGCATCTGGAAAAGCGGTACATAAGTCAAGCAAATATATGTATATCTTGTATTACTTTGCTCTATGAAGTCATAGATCTTCATATCTAACATTATTGATAAAAAAAAAAATTTCATAAAACTAAAACTTTGTCACCACCCTTTACAGTGGCTAATCTAATGTGTATAATGTTGTTATATCACATGACTACATGGGCGTGTACAGCTGAATTATCTTATGTACTCTTTTGTGCATACATTTATTTTGTATTGTGTATACATTAAACACCTTTGGTCACCTCGCGACCTAAACAGCCTTGGTACAAATACTGACGTGACGCCACTTGTTTCATGTCTGATGAAGCCCAAATACGCCCGAAAACTTACTGTGCAGCGCCAAGTAATAGCATTTTTTGAGAGCTCTCCAGCTGTGCAGTTATCATCACTTTTCATTTGCAAAAGAGAACTTTGCACACTCCTAAGTGTGTGTGTGTGTGTGTGTGTGCGTGCGTGTTCAGCTCTGCTTGCTTTAGCCTCTTATTTTCATTTTTCCAGAATGTATTGATCAACGAAAACATATGGAGATCTAGCCCCGCATAAACTTGGCTCCTTTGAGGCTTGTCTAATTCAGCATAAATAATTATTTCACTTAAATTAAAGCAACATATTTTAGTTGACAACAAGCACTCGATCCCCTGCTATTCTACATGCATACATAACCCGTCCCGAGAGCGAGTGAACTGTCCCAAATATGAGCTCTCGTCCATTCAAGCCTCTCCGTCCCGCTCTGAAAAGGCCGAGCACGCCGGGGTCCGACGGCCGCGTTTCCACGGCAACCGCAGAGCGTTTTTAAAAGGTCGGGGGGAAAAAAGCGTGAAAAATGAATCGTGACAAGCTGCAAATAGCTACTGTCTGAATATACAAAACTCCTTTTAGCGGCGTGCTCTCCGGCGGGAATGGCACTCGCGAAAGGGAAAGGTGCTATCGGTTCATTACAACTGTTGAAGCCGATAACCATAAGGCAGCGCCGTGCCGTGGGAGAACTGGCAACCTTTCTCCAGAGCAGTAAGCTAATCACGGTCGCTAATTGTTTGTTAGCATTTCAGCCAAAGTACCTGGTGATGTAGCTCTGTTAGCGCTTCCAGGTGTGGCTGTGTTATAGCGATTGCAAACGCCGAGTTCAGTTGAGGATCAGTTTTGACATTATTTATGACATGATTTACGACTTAAGTCACCACTTAAGCAAAGGTAATTTATGTTTTACAATGTAATAACGTGAACGGTCAAAACAATCAGCCCGAACCTAAAAGCGTGGACAGAAGCAGAAAGAAGATAAAGTCACAAAATGTCTTCCTGTTGAGGTGCAAGAACAAGAGGAACAACTTTCGGTTCCATAAAAACAATAAACAGATGTAATACTAATTTAGGGTGACCAGATGTCCCAGTTTACCCAGGACAGTCCCAGTGTTGAGCCCTCTGTCCCATGTCCCAGTGGATTTATCCAAAATCATTGATTTGTCCCAGTTTTACACAAACTTTGTCCCAGGTGTCCCGGTTTGTCACCAGTACCTAAAGCGGCTTTTTTGCTTGAAACTTAATGACTTCTGGCCATGTACGCGCCAAACACAGAGTTTGATTATAGGCCGAACCAATTAAACAGCTAAAGGTCTATCGCCTGATGCTGGTTGGTCCATTTAACTGAGATTAGACTTTCATAAACAGGAAGTTTGACCATTCAGTGTGAGTGACTCTGCTCAACGTACTAGGGCTGGAAGGTCTCGCACCAATACGCACTTCCGGCTCTTCGCTCGGATACAAACAAACTACCACGTGCTTGAGGAGGCGGCTGAATTGAAGAGCACAACAATGCTTTTGTGACATAGCGAGCGGTTAGCAACCACTAAAGCTAACGCTAATCAACGCCAGCTGGAGATGACCAGTAAGTTAACCTCTTAACCCCCAGCGTAACCGAGCGCATTGTCTCCAGTTCGGCTTCACCCAAATAAAGCTTCTGGACTGGAGAGCAACAGTGCAACGCCTCATTTGAAAGAACTGATTGTACATGTTTTGTCCCGTTGTTGGCACCGCGTTTGTCACTTTTTTGTCACTTTGTCGTCGCTGTTCGTGAGTTTTTTTTCAAGCCGCTTTGGTAACACTAGCTGACGAGCCTTAGCTCCTTCAGAGCCGGACTGACGACGCTGTGACTGTATGATCTTGTTGTGCTACTGTGCTTTGTTTTTGTGTTTCACTGTGTGGACACCTGATGCATAACAATTTCCAGACAGTAATAAAGTTGAACCTTGATCCAGTAACTGCCAGGTAATTACAGTACTAACTACTAGTAATACACATAAATAAAAGTGGTAGTTCTTGGGTTATTAAACTACCACTTTTAGGTAATTGTCTAGTAATTACTAGTAATAAATGTCAATTAAAGTGTAGGGTTAGAGTTAGGGTTACGCAGTTACCCAGCAGTTATTGTAATGAATTACTATTAACTGCTATTAATATTAGTTACTACTGTAATTACCTAGCAGTTACTGGGTCGTCATGTAAAGTGTTACCGAAGCTTTTAGATTTGGCTAAAGCCAAACTGGAGAAAATGTGCTCGGTTCAGGTGGGGGTTAAGAGGTTAAGTAGTAGTAATAGTTTACAGAGGCAATTTATACCAAAGACATGAGTTTATATGATCTTTTTTTGTCTTGTTCGTTGAGACCATATGAACTAACAGCGAACACCAAGTCAACTACAGCTGATCCACTCAGCGACTAGCCAGAGAGGATATGTATCCAAAATAACGCTGACAAAGCCTTCACAGCGTATGAATTCCGCGGTATCGTCACAGGACAACCAGCGTGTGTTGTTTGTTTGTCTAAGCCGACGGAAATCTCGCAAATTCTCCTGAAAAACTCCAAAGGTTCCCCTGCTTCCATATTTTGTCCGGGTAACCGCAGACTAATAACAGCCTCACATCGGCCGATACGTCCGGCCAAACTGAGAGGGTTTACTAAGACATATTCTGCTCGTGGCAATTTGAGTGCTGAAACGATCACAAGGTGAAGCTCCCTGGGCTTTACAAACATCAGGACATCAGAAGTTGGAGGCAGTAGTTTCCGTGTCTTTCATTCAGGATAAAACATTCAAGTCCGATTGTCTCTGTGTCACACCCTCTTATTCTTCCCGCATTACTTTGGCTTCCGAACCTTTTCTCCCGTGTCTATTTCAGTCCCATTATTCCTTCTCTCAGCACTTCTGCCCCCCACCCCACCCCCAGCTGCTGGATGTTGACGCGTGTGGGCTCCATCCGTGCCCTGGCAGCCTTTTCAGACACATTTCAGAGGTTACTCGAGGACAGGGCGCACTCTGCCTCTCTCGGCTCACGTCTGGATCTAAACGGGTTCTCCGGGGGGTTGGGGGGTAATCACGGCACATTTCGCCCTCGGTGGAGCGCACATGCGGGGCAGATGTCCAAGGAATACCCCCCGTCCCGTCGTGCGTTCCGCTTCTCTGCACCCGTTCTGTAGCCCAAATGTACTGTATCCACGTCTCCCCTTAGACCTGGTTATTCGGTTCTTTGAGCCCAAATAATCTTATGTAATACAGTTTTAATTAAGCTGTACGACGGGGGAACCAAAGAACTGTTCCTAAGCTTCGATATGTGGAGACGGCTGCGTCGGGAAGGGCACACCAAGGATATTGACCAAATCAAGTCCCAAACTAAGTGGGTTTGAATTGGTTTCTACGCTTAAAACATGCGCAGATGGCCTCAGTCGCTCAGGTAAGATCCCCTCGACAAGATCCTGGCTTAGAGTAAAAGAAAGGAGACACATCGCTCTTGACAAGTTGACCCGAAAGAAATTGGTTAGATCCATGGTTCTGAAGTGGTGTAGCTTCTTGACCCATCTTAAACATAGGGTAAGCTTCAGCCAAAATAAAGAATACACATGTAGTCTGTTTAGATTGTGACCATAACCCATAACCTCGGTTTTCTCAGAGTGGAGAGACTATCTCTCCAGAACAATACATACAGGTGCTGGTCATATAATTAGAATATCCTGAAAAATGTATTTCTGTAATTCAACTGTGAAACTAATATATGATATAGACTCATTACATGCAAAGTGACATATGCCAAGCCTTTGTTTGTTATAATTCTGATGATTATGGCTTACATTCCATTTTCTAAATATTCTAATTTTATGAGATTTTGAATTTGGAGTTTTTACAAGCTGAGCCATAATCATCAAAATTACAGCAAATAGAAGCTTGACATATGTCACTTTGCATGTAATGAGTCTATATCACATATTAGTTTCACAGTTTAAGTTGAATAATAGAACATCCTAAAAACGCACCGCTGTATAAGCCGCAAGGTTCAGAGCGTGGGGAAAAAGTAGCGGCGTATAGGCTGGAAATTACGGTAGGTCCCACGCTTGGAACCCTGCGGCCGACATGACGGTGCGGCCGATATAGCGCCACCAACAGGCACTAGAGGCAAACACAGGCTTTTAACTTCCTGCAGAGGCGGGTCTGGCCATGACAGATAGGGGGCGACGTGAACTTTGTTTGCTTGGACGAGGAGACGGAGAAACCATCGTCAGGCCTCAGGCATCAGGGGAAACATGTTAGACTCGTGTCTCTCGCCAACTCACTATTAACCTACAAAACAGAGCCAGGTTTGCTCCATCTCTCACAACACGCACATACGTGTCTTTTATGTATGACACATGTATAAATCAGGTGTGTAAAGACCCACACGGTTTGAGAAAAGCCTCTGAAGTGCCGTGACGCGGCGTGCTGTGTTCTGGTGTGTTTGGAACGCGCCGGCTCGTATTAAAACTCTTTTACTAAGGTGCGCTCAATTGGCTGAAATATACGGTAATTATTCTTCGAGTAACGATGCCAGTATGTTCTTATAGCCAGACCTTTATTTAGATTTTGTACCTGACAGTGTTGGCGTTGGCCTTCCTCGGAGGCTGTCACATGACGTTGCTGTGATGTGTCTGGTCAGCTGAGTAGTTTTTGGTTCGGTATTCCTGCTTGTAGTCGCAGGCAGACGTCTGCAGGCCGACCGCTTCAGAACGGTGTCCCGGGTGTGGGGAAGCCGGTACGTCCCGGTCACAGCAACACCACATGACAACCACCTCTGAGCCACAGTCGGATCCGTAGTTAAATGTTCCTACAGGGACAATAAGAAGAAGTTTGGGTCAAAGTTCCAGTGTTCAGATCCAATATCTTTCACGACTCCACGCTGCAGATTGGAAGCACACGTGCATAAGAGACACTACAACAAAATATGAACTTTTCAGTCATCGCTCTTCACGTCTTCTGCCCCGAACAATCTCTAAAGGAACGCCTCGCACCGCCGATCAGAGTCGGGCTGCAGACCCGGCGGAATAAGTGACAAATTCGGACCAGTGCGTTTGGTGCTTTTCACTGCGCGGAGAGGAAACGCGAGCGCGCTGCCGGCTCTGATTAAACTTCATGCTCATGTGCACAAACATATGTCCCTCCAAAGAAACAACAACAACTGCCTCTGCGCCATTTATCTAATGGAGTCTGTGTACAGAGAGGACCGAGGGAGGGGGACTACAAGCTCCGTGTGGCAAATACGACTCGGCTGCTCAGGGATGGGGCGGTTTGGTGAAGAAACGTCTCCTTTTGCAGCATTCGAACACTTTCCTTTCTGGGGCAAACTGCTGGTGACTCTTCTGAAGCCGCTTCCCACGGTCTTTGTATTTTTTGTGGAAACATTTTCTAGAATATGAGCGGCGAAAACTCCTTCGACAGTGAATGAAATGCAGTTGAGTAAAAGTGCATATGTCTAACCCAAATCCAAAAGCCGTCTCATCCCCTCTTACCCTCCCTCTTAAATTTAATCAGATTTCTTGGTTGACATTCAAAAACAAGCTTTTTTCTAAGGCCCACTCTGGGTCAAAACTGACTTCCTACCACTGCTAGTTTTTTCCTAATATCAAGCACTGCCCATCTCTCTCTCTCTCGCTCTCTCGTATTCAGCTCTGTTATTTCCTCTGCATGCAGATTTGAAACGTCAGCTCCTGCTTTTTGTCGCCGCGAATCCTTCAGTGAATAGACTGAGGCGCACACGGGGCCATGTGACCTGAGGATTATCTGTCTCTTAGCCAGAATAAAGCGGCAGAGTGGAGGCGACGGGGATGTGACGCTCAATGAAAAAATGTCGACGTCTGATGCCCGCAAAAAGGAATTCAGGCCAGTATCGCAAAGGAAATCGCCATAGGAACGGTTATTGGTTCCGCCTTTCTTTTCAAATCTGTGTGCAGTGTCGTTTTCCAAGCGACAAACCCAAAAAACATGTATTTCTTTTTGCAAAACACTGAACATAATCCATGGTTTGCACTCAGTTTGCAAACTCTTTGTCAGTGACCGGACACATTCTCTCTTTTTGAGACATTTAAGATAAATATGCCATATTTAAATGTTTCATTATACTGTATATATATATATATATATATATATATATATATATATATATATATATATATATATATATATATATAAAGGACATTTCTAAACATCCCTGCACTGAAGAGCATCAAACAGCAAAGCGACATCTTTTGAAAGACCCAGTATATCCAAATCCTGCGTGTTTTAGTTTGCTTACATCGTGATCAATATTTACATTCCATCGGTTGGAAAAGCTATGTTGAGCCAAAATGGCTTACATGCTTCAGTGTGCAAGTTTATATAGTTTACTGTCAAACATTACTGTCAAAGCTCTTTTTTTTGTTGCTCTAGTTGGAGACTCGAGCTGCCGCTGGTCATGGACACGTCCCCTGGAGATAAGGCGAGTCTCCAGGTAGTCTCCAGGTAGTCTCGGTGAAAATGAACAGGTTTGATTTCAGTGAAGACCACACGGAGACTTTGTATAATCTCTGAAATGTTTCTGAGACCTGTCGGATACCAAGGAGATCGGAGTCGTATGGAGTTTGTTTGAAATCCCCTTGACTCCTTCACAGAAACGTCTCACAGGTTGAGGACAACAAACGGTTTCCATTTTTTATCAAGCGTCCCGACACTTTTATCTTTTGTGCAACGTCCCGCCATTCCGACACACGTTAGTTCGTTAGTTTACAAACCGTAACCTTACCTTATCCATACCCTTAAGGACCTGTTGTCGGAAAAAAAGTGTCGGATTGACGGGATGTCGCAATGGAGGGGTGTCGGAACGACGGGCCGACCCCCAATAAATAGTGTCCACAACATTGCCACAGCTGCTTGAGACCACGTGGAGAAATTGAACCTGTTAGTTTTCACCGAGACGCCTGGAGACTCGCCTTATTGCCAAGGGACGAATCGGTGACATCTCCATGACTTGCAACTCTAGTCTCAAACTAGTCTCCAGGCCGGTGAGATAGGCACTTTGTATGCGCGCAGTCACGGCAGTCTCCGCAACTCTCCCCGATGAGACAGGCCCTTTAGTTGTTGCTGACATATTCTGGGTGCACTTGGGAATGTAAACACGTATGTTGGCCGTCTCCACTTATACGGCACATGTTTGTTTCATGGGAATATTTAACACGGGCTCCGACAGACCACTGACTCACGCTCTGTTCCTGGATCACAGACGAGAGACCAGCTGCCTCCACATCACAACAAACACCGGGAAATTAAACGCGATGGCCGGAGAGCTCCAAACCACGACTAAAACCCGTAGTCGTGATGATGCCGAACCATCCATGGGCATTATCTCCATCGTTGCACAGCCGGTGTGAGCTCTCCTTTGCCCGGAAAACACATTCTGCATATGGAGCGTTTCTGTTCAGCCCGTTATAGCTTCGGTTCTGCCCTCCTTCTCTGTTCTGTGAGCCGCTGCAGTCGGACATCTGCGAAAATGTATGCTGTGCACATATATGGAGGCAGTCATGCACCTACTGTACTTCTATTTGGAGAGTTGTCCTTGAGAAACCAGGTCTACTCTATACTGAATGGTGCAATTTCCATTTGCTTTTACGCAGCTACTGTTAAGTTGCAATAACCACGAGAGATTTATTTCAAATGGGCTGGACTATTGTAATGCCTTTCTTATACAAGTCCTACACAATCTGCCATCAGATAATTACAATGTGTACAAAATCCTGCTGCCAGAATTGTCACAGAAGCTAAGAAAAGACGCCACATTTCCCCAGTAATAAGAGAATAGATTTTGAAATTGTTCAGGTGGTTCACAAGTCGCCGAATGGTCAAGGTCTAAAGTATTTGACTGACCTTCTGACTCACGAGACCCCCAGGCCCTTGACATCTGCTGACTCTGGTCGACTGGTAGTTCCCACACACTAAACATATTCTGTGCTTTATATTTTGAGGCTAAATTAAAGACTCATCTTATTTGATACATATTTTCTTTTCTAATTTCTTTTATTAAACACTTTGAGTTGCTGAGCGCTCGAATGGTACAAATGCATTTTCATGACCTGCTATTCCGAGCTCCACATAGGCAAACATCATAATGTAATGTAAGCATATCTAAAACATGACGCCAGATCTTAATCTGTTAATTATTCATGTAAATGCAAATCTTAAAAATACAGCTTCGACGTGCCGCTGTGTAATGGCCTCTTCTCTGTTTGGTTTGGCTCCACCTGTGTGTGTATGCAGAGGGCGAGGTTTCAGAATGATTTAGAGACGTTTGGGCTGAGTTTGACCAGGTTTTATTCTCCTTCATTCAGCACAACTGCAGGTACAGGAAGTGTGGATGACTAACCACCTCAAGAAAGTATACAGTATTATGCTTTATGCAGGTATTTGATAATAATGTCAAACAAATCTTAATCCCTATCTAAGTCTTTGTTAGTTAGAAAATGCAGTAATGCAGTGAGCTACCATTACCCCTCCCATATGCTCCCCTTTGCTGCACAGCTGTTTCCATAAAGAGGAAACAATGTGTGGCTGTAGTGAAGCTGTGTGGCCAATGCTTTTACAGAGGATTGAGCTTAGCAAGAGACTGAGAGGTAAACGGAAAGGACACCCAAGAAACACAACTGCAGGTCTGTTTACTGAGAGAACAATATTGTAACAAAAAGCCAGGCAAAAGCTCAAGAACAAATTGATTTTGTATTAAACCATTTAAAATTGATCAAAGTCTGCCAAAACGATTAGTTTGGATATTTTCTACTCTCAAATTACCTTCTTGCAGTGGTGGACTCGATTCCATTATTTGAGTTAAAGTAATGATACTAGGCTTATTTATCAAATATTATTCCAATGCAAGTATTAAAGCAGAAAGTGCACATTAGTTTAAATGGCTGTGCTTAAAGCTGCCCTAAGCCATGTCTTTTTTGATTCTTTGTGTCAGTAGGTGTCAGTATTGAACCCTGCTCCATCACCACCACCACCCTCTCACCTGGCTTTCCCCCGTCACCCACGCTCCTCACTCCCCGCCACCATAGACCACACGCTGCTCTGTTTGCATTCAATGAGATATGGAAATCTCATTAATTGTGGTACAAAGTTGCCTCGTTGTTTGCAGCAGTGGCACATCTAGCGGTGCAATCTGGGAATGTTATTTTTTGCCATAGAGAGCTGCCATTGCAATGCTAAGAATGACGACTAGAGAAGATTCAAAGATTACACAAAGGTGCTCTAGTGCTCTGTTTTTTTGGAGTGAACAACTCGTAAAAAAGTAACATGGTAAAAAGCTAGAGAACAATCCTCACTTTCAAAGTCTGCCAAAAAAAAAGGGAAAAAAGGTGTTTCTATAGTTTCCACTCTCAAATTACCTTCTCGATTTCATTACTTCATTCAAAGTAAAGTATGATTCATGAAATATTACTTAAATGCAAGTAATACCTACCTAGTAATTAAAGTAGAAAGTACAAATTCGTTTTTTGCTTAAAAAACATGAATGCCACACTTGAATTCACCACCTGTACGGCAACACAGTGGGGACAAACCTTCGCCCTTGTGGTGGTATTGACAGTACAACTGCACAGCGCCATCCACTGAGCCGGAGTGCGCATCAAGAGGCTTTTAAAAGAAACTAAATTTACTGACAACTTTATACTTTTTACATTAGAGCCTATAGTGGAATATAAGTTAGATTTATCTTGCAAATATAGAGGAGTAAAACTACAAATTCCTCGACAAAAATACCACTTTCACTTTAACATTGACTCCTTTCTCCTCCTCTAGATACTCTGGCTACAGTTTTGTTGGGGCATGATCCGAGTCTGAAGAGCAGAAAGCCTCTTGATCGGACGTGGCTCATTGAGACGTCTATGACAGGAATCCCACACATGCGGCAGAGTAAACACAGACCTGAACCAGCCTCACAGCCCGATGAGCGCTGAGGCCCGGGATCAGGACGACCACGGGCACACTCTCAGCAGACAAAACTGCATCTCGTGATAATTATGCCGAAGCTTTCCGCACTGGTATACTTTGTCACCCTTTCCCCCTTCGATAAAATGTCAAAAAAAAGCCTTGTAATTGCAGCTGCCAGCCCTCAGCCCCCCGCGGAGACCACTCACTCCCCCGCACAGATTTAGACTTCTTTAAAAAAACAGCACTGTCGGAGCGGGAAGTTTGCTACTTGTCAAGACTTCTGGGCGACTGCTTCTCAACTTTTTATACCTCTTAACCCCAATAATGTCTTTGCGTTGTTATTTGACTCCCAGATGGTCACTTTTTAAAATAGACCTCGGGGAAATAGAGACATGTTGATCATAGTAATGGAGTCAGCCTCCAGCTCTTCTCTGGGCCCGTGGTATGTCTCTATTTTCTCGTGTTCCTTTTTCCTGATGTTGAAGTCGCTTGGTATCGCTATGTCAACCACAACAGCTTTCCTCTGCTCTTTGTCCAACACCACAATGTTCATTACCATTCTGTCCGTCTGTATCTGGAAGTCCCACAGGATCTTGGCTCAGTCATTCTCTACCACCTTTGGAGGTGTTTCCCACTTTGACCTTGGGGTTTCCAGCCCATACTCCGCACAGATGTTCCTGTACTTGGTTATGGCGCTCCATGTAAGCTGGATTGTCTCATTGGCCTCTGTGCACAGTCTACACCTGCTGGGGTCTTGTCTGGTGTGATAGATCTGGGCCTCTATTGCTCTGGTGCTCAAGGCCTGCTCCTGTGCAGCCATGATGAGCCTCTGTGCTGTCCTTCAGGCCAGCTCTGTCTAGCCATTGGTAAGATTTCCTCAGTTATGTTTCAATGGTACATCCCGTGTAGGGGCTTGTCCTCCCATGACGAGACCTCCAGTGCCTCATCTTCTGTTCTCCATTGTCTGAGACATTCACTGAGCACGTCATCTGTTGGAGCCTTGTCCTTGATGTACTTATGGATCTTGGATGTTTCCTCCTGGATAGTGGCTCTCACGCTCACCAGTCCTCGGCCTCCTTACTCACGGATAGCGTACAGTCTCAGGGTGCTGGATTTGGGGTGGAACCCTCCATGGTTAGGAGCTTTGGTGGCGTTACATCTGTGGTCTGTTTCTCACCCTTTGGCCAGATTATTATTCCTGCAGGGTGTCTGATTACTGACAGGGCGTAGCCGCTTATTGCCTGGGACTCTGTCTTGCCATATATGAACACTTTAAAGAAAGACAATGTGCAGTACTTATGACAGTAATCTGCTGCAGAAAATTCAAATGTTAATTCCTATATTTGTCTCCCCCATTCAATGCATGTCTGCCCTTCAAAGTTAACTAATGTGGTAGTAAATGTATGGTTTGTATCTCACAATATTGGTTTTACAAAGCATTAGGAAAACGGTCACGCAAAGGTTGTATGAATTAGCATATAAGTGCTGATTTAAGTGCGGTAATTTCCCTCAACCAACAACATCCTCTGCATTGATCTGCTTCAAACAGACCTTATCTCAGTGTGCGCTGTATATGGGCTAATGGTTCTTATGGCTGTCCCAGATACATACAGTATGAATAATGGGGCTTACCTCACGAGGCTTTCCAAGAACTGGATTACACAGTACCCATTCCATAGTAGTTAAGCACTGCCACTGTGCACACGCTGTTAATGATGGCATGGGAATGTTCCAAACCTATTCTGTTTGACCACAATGTTAACAAAAGGAGCAACAGTTTTAGCCTGGTTTTACCAGACCCTCGTACTCATTTCATTTCGTACATGGGTCTGGATCTTCACAATTGAGCTCCGTTATCAGGTGGGTGGGTGAACTCCTTTGAAGCGATTGGATCTGATTTTCGCTAGCGTTTTGTCGTGACGTACTAAGTTATGCGCCCGAGTGAGTGAAGCAGCTATTATAACTTTATCATAAATCTATCATAACTCTATCATAGCGCTATCATAAATCTATCATAACTCTATCATAGCGTATCTCGCGCGTGTGGAGATGTAGAAAGCCTTTGGCGAGCTGCCAAAGAAAGGTCTGGAGAGCTTCTGGTAGCTCCCGAGCTATTGGTTGGAGATCCCTGGTTTAGATGTTGAACTTTAGGTCTGTACTTTAAAAAATGAGCAATAAACTCTTTCCGTGAAAAACAAAATGAAACAATGTGGCCATACATTTTCTCCAGTTTGGCTTTACCCAAATCTAAAAGCTGATTGACTGAAGTTTACAGCCTACGGGCCAGTGTAATGCCTCATGCTTTTTTTTCCGGGTTTCCGGCACATTTTGTCGCGTTTTTGTTCACAGCTCAGAGGCCAGTGCGACGCCTCGTAGCTTCTGAAAATACGTGTAAGCTAAAACATATGCACTAGCTTCCGATTCCTCTGTTTTGATGGGGTGTTTGCTGAACGAAATAGGCTCAGATGTTTGCCGTTAAATGTTCAAGTAGTGACAGGAAAGACGAAACGTTCCTGATGCGCTGAGCTCGACCCTGAGGAGCAGTGTGGTCATGTGACGCCGTGTGGTCATGTGACGCCGTGTGGTCATGTGACGCCGCCGCACGTGTCGCCTCTTCCACTCGGATACAGGCGACCAATGACATCGCACCTTCCCCGCGCTCTCTCTCTCTGCCTCTCGCTCGCCCTCTGCTGCAGCCCGCTCTGAGTGGGACTGTCACTGGCCCATCCATCTTCACCCGGAGCCACCGTCCGCTGGAGAGAACACGCATGTTTAACCCCTTCAGTGCCGAACGCTCTGAAACTCACACGTGGAGCCGTAAAATGACGGGAAATCCGGATGAAGGATCCTTCGGTGTGAAAATGATCACCGATGGCAGATCCTCGAGTTACTGGTGATGTCCGCGTTCACATCTTGGTGCTTGGCGTAGAATCCATTCTCATTTGCCTTCGCCGGATGGTGGGCACAGAGGTGAAAGCGTTTATTTTGTACGTCGGCCTGGAAATGTTTTCTAAATTCAAGTTTATGCTATCGTATGAAGAGCTAACCCAGAAAGAAATCAAGGAGCCATCATTACCACTAATACCCCACCTCTTCAATTACTAATACTGCAGATTATTGTTCCAATGACGTGACAATGCAGCGGTTCCTTGTACTGCAGTTATATCTCCAGCACATACCATTATATAAGGTTTAATGCATGATCATAATGGATGGCCAGAGCTCTATGTGGACTCCAGTGTGTTCCCTTCATGCTAGAATAACTGGCATTATCAACTGTTGCACCTCACAACACAAAGGTCCTCGATTCCTGACTGCTTCCTCGGGGGTCAGGACTCCCCTAAAAGAAAATACACAAACATTCTCCAAGTGTCTGATCGTGAACTGTTAATAACAGCCACGTCACACACAGTAAACACGAAACCTAAATGCTTTTTACATCCGTGTCTTTCTTTCTCAATGGAAATACTATACGTCGTCCGCTCGTACGTCTGTCGGGCCTAATCTGGTTTGATCAATACTCACTGATCGATCAGTTTTACTACAGGAGCGGAGAGTTGGCCGTGGTGTAACCGGGCCGTGATTGGCAGGTGGCCGGGGCTAATCGTTGCGGTGAATGTAAACAGGAAGCGCATAAGCCTCAGTCACATGATTAGAGCTGAGCACTGGCCAGATGTCAACAGCTGGGGAGGGGAAATGCAGATTTACCAACGCTGCTGCGCCTCGGGGTTTTAAAATGACAAGGCTCTCATTTCAGTCTTGTAAATAAAGCAGTAGTATATTTATAGAAAAAAAAATATATATACATATGTTTATAACTTAAAGGGACTATACAGAGTTTAAAAATGTTGAAATTAAGTTCCAGCCATGTCTTAATGTGTAGAATGAGCCCGGACCTGTTCAGCACAACTGCCTCTAGGATCCTGTCTCTCAAAAAGGTGTTAATTCAGCCCGAGCCTAATTTAGGAACTGCAGTTACACGTATGGCCTGAGGTGGCAGTAGTGAGCATACAAAGACCAACTTGCATCTAGTCCCTTTAAAGTTAGATTTGTTACATCCAGATTTGGTGCTGATTGGTTTAAACTAAAGAGCCGGACTTTTATAATGCTTTGGCCATTTGCACTTTTCAAAATGTTTTAATCATTATGAGCTATATTTAAAGGAACAGGCCCCGTTTTTCCATACGGAGATGTTATTACTGTCTGGTGTTTGTGCCCGTGGAAGAGCTTGGTCACTTCTAACTTCACCCTGTTTGGAGCTATAGGAATACATTGAGAGAGGCCAAATGCTAACAACATCTTTGGTCGTTTCATCTCGTCTAAGCTCAGGTAAGAACAGATCTCAGTGTGGAAAAACTGTGGTCTGTTCCTTTAATGTATTCATTTTGGAAACTCAACTTTAGAAATGAAAATAAATGAATTAGGGTTAGGAACGGCAAAATCTCACACATATCTTCATAAACTAGAAGGCCTTGGCTTTCAAATGAGGTATCACACTGGCATATATCGATACGCTTTGAGATTTGGATAAGCAGAATTTTTGGAACATATGGTATCAGGCCCTCAGTATCGTGATAACAAAAGTGTATCGTCCCAGCTCTAGTTGTTCCAGTTGCAGCCGTGAATTCAAAATGTGGCTCGTGCTTCACAGCAAGAAGGTCCCGGGTTCGATTCCCACCTGGGCGGGGCCTTTCTGTGTAAATGTTTGCATGTTCCGCCCGTGTCTGCGACCACCACCACTGCTACCACTAAAAACATGTACAACAGGTCCCCCTCTGGGGCCAGGACTCCCCTGACAAAGAGATTCTTAATCTCAGTGGGACTTCCCTGGTTAAATAAAGGTCAAACTGAAATAATAATAAAAAGGGCTTGGATTTGAACTCTACCAAGGTTGGCAGCTTTAACAAGTAAACCAATGATTTATAATCCACCCCCCAGAGGTGACTCTACTACAACCACCAGTCACTGACTCCTCTCACCTGATTTCGTTTGCCCACTGCTCCTGACAGGTTTCCTCACTGGCACTGAGGGGTGGGTCAAATGCAGAGGACACATTTCCCTGCAGGGACAGTAGAGTCCTCCATAACTTTACCATAACCTAAATCTTGCCCGGACAAAGCACCAGTCAGACCAACTTTAAATCAGTGGACAGAAACTAGATATCGTCTTCTCATCTTTTCTTTCCAATGCATCATGCAAACATAAGGCAGTCACGTTACTTTAGTGCATTTTACCAATATCACCCCTGACTGTCGTGGGTAAATACAAATGAACTGTAATAATTCCCAGAAAGTAAATAATTCCAGCCCCAGAAACACATCTCTCATTTTTTTATTTATTGGGTTTCCCCGGTAATTGTGTCCGACTCCCGCGCTCGGCCTCCCGTTCGTGCGTCGTCCATAAACCAGATGCATGTTTCTGTGGGCCGGCTGTGATTTAGCGCCACGGGCTCTGGGCTAATCCATCTCCTCCGCGGGACCGGGCCGGGCATCACGACTCCGCTCTCCACCTGACACTTTTATCCATCCTGCCGTTATTTACACCGCTATAACTCGCGGCGCTAATATTCAAATGTCCAAGTCCATGTAAGTGATCAAAATAAACACGATCGCTGTGATGGAAGAGCTTTTTCTTTGACTTAGGACGACCCAGATTAATAGGTGCTCTAGGACTTTACAGTTTGCATGTTCCCGTGTTTGGGCCAGTTCCTTCTAGGTCTCAGGTTTCCCCCTTTAACCCAAAAAGGCTCAATATGCTCGATACCAAGTTCCTGTGAAATTAAAGCAGTACTAAGTAACTCGTGCCCCTAGAGGCCATAAGCGCCACTGCAGGTGTCGTTGCATGTTGTGTTTTATTTACTCATTAATCGTCCGTGAGAGTAAATCCTACGCTGACAGAAAAGACAAAGGGACAGAGGGATATTGTTCATCCAGTTACACAATGGAGATCATTTTTTTCACTCAAACTTGGCTGTAAATACTGTTTAAGTGGCGCTAGCCCGCAGTTAGCTTTGCCCGTTAGCCTGTTAGCTTCTTCTTCGTGATTCCATTAGTGTGTATCGGTGACTCCGACCCGGTGGCAGCGAAGTTCCAATTGTGGGTTTTCAGTCCAGAGACACCGGGGGGAGATGAAAGACCCCCCAATCATCCCATTAACACTTGTGTTACCCCCAGAGGGACGACGGAGAGGATTTATTAAGGCAAACAAGTTACTTAGTACTGCTTTAAGGCAAATATCAAAATACAATATTCAAACTATCATCAATAAACCTTGAATTATGCTGATCGCATTTTGCAGAAGGGGTCCCAAGTTTTTGGTTAAGTGATTTTGGGGGTTGTGGCCTGAAAAGTTTGTGAAAACCTGATCTAAGTAATGGTACTTTATGTAGGTAGGTAAGTAAGTAAGTGTTTTATTTGTCATCGTACAATTGTACAACAAAGTTGCATTCAGGGTTAATCCTGAGCGCCGCCACTGTGGGCCAACCTGGCCACCATGTTTTTGTAGGTCGGGGAAACTGGAGTACCTAGAGGGAACCTGGCTGGCTGCCTTCAGTCTCCTCTAATCCGATAATCTGTCTTATTCTCCAGTGAATTAACATTAGTCAGAACAATAGTAGGGATAGGCGATTTGTGTGGCGTAGCTGTGAGTCTTGCCCGGGTACCTCCTCGTTTGCCCCTTTTTTTGTTTCCTGTAGCGCCTCTTGTGACTGTGCTGCAGGTGTGGGGGGCTCAGATCCGTAGGGCTCAAATGTCTTTAGCTCATGGGCTAGCTTTGTTTACGCTGTAGTAGAAATGCTTGTGAAAGAACCGTTAAATAAAAAATGTGTTTTTGGAAAGTCTATTTTGTATATTATTATTTCCTTTATATCGTCAGGCAGAACATTAAGAACATATTCTTATTGCGATATTGGCCTGAAAATACTTTTGCAATTAAAGGACCAAGAAGGGGGGGCCGCTGTATAATCGTGCCAGTACAATCTGGACATTCTAGTGTAAGTTGTACAAGGTACTTCTTATTGTACGTTCTGTATTCAGAGTGTTGCTATAGCGACTATTGCCTTTGGTACAGCTGTTATTTCTGCCCCATTTAAGGTCGGTGCACCTCCACTCACCGAAAACATCTGGGACATAAGTTCATGGACGTAAACAAGAATTGTTCTTATTTATGTGAACGAGTAAATGCTTTGTTTTCTCCTGATTTTGACAAATGTTTGCAGTAAAAATAGTTGAGCAATGTCATCGAGTGGTTTCTGTCTCTAAGAAAAACAGATATTTTCCCAAAAATGTGGGATTTAATGCCAGTTTGAATCCAATGTAATGCTTTTTAATGACTTTTAAGGCATTTTTGGCTTAATTAATTTAATGACTTTTAATGCTTTTTAACCTCTTAACCCCCACATATTTTCTCCACTTTGGCTTTACCCAAATCTTAAAGCTTCTTGAAATAAGTGTCAAAATAGCGACAAAAAAACCGAGACGAAAACGAGGGTGAAAATGCAACACAAGAGCGACAAAAGAGCAACAAAAGAGCAACCAAAAAGCGAGTTTTGTGGGTCTTAGCTTTCAAATGAGGCATTACACTGGTCTATAGGCTGTCAGCTCCAGTAGAGAAGCTTTTAGATTTGAGTAAACTGGAGAAAATGCACTCAGTTAAGGCGGGGGTTAAGAGGTTAGGCAAACTAGCCTATAGCTTTGTGAGCATATTGAACCAAATTCAGAGATTCAGATCATTAGAAATGCGGAGTTTTACAGTATTTAATAAGAAAAATAATATAATAAATGCAGAAATGACTTTGCTGTTGATTCACTTTTTGCAACTCATTTTGCACATGAACAAACACTTGGGAAATTGTATAGTACCTCAGTTCTATGCAAATCTGTGAAATAAATAAAAACAATATGAGTAAAAGCTCAATTTGTCAGGCTTGAAGAAAAAAAAACGCAATGTGATCAAAATGGATGATGAGAAAAGGGGCCTTGAAGTTACATTGTGCCATATGAATCTAAAAACAAGCTCAGAGCTTGACTGAAGGCACTAGTTCAAGATCTGGAGATGCTCTCATTGCTTTATTCAATGCAGTGGACAACATGTTCTCAAGAGGAGTGGGCGTAAACCTCTTCCTGGTCACATTCAACAGTAATTATCCTCATTCCCTCTCGCTCACTCACTCACACTGCCTTTACTTCAGCGGGATTAGGAGGAGCAGCTTTAGTGCTTGGATTTGCACCTACGGAGCCACAATGAAGACACTGCGAAGGTTCAACCAAAGTGCGACATCCGCATAATTAAACTCTCCCTGTGTCTTCACGCTCAAGTCTCTCCACAGCAGATGAGACGTTCTCCGAGGATCCTCTGAGGAGCTCTGCAGACACGCGACAGTCGAGTTCAAATTGTAGTCTGATTTATTATTTTTTTATATACAGGAGGAATCAAAGCGCTGGAGAAAAGTAGGGCAGAGCGTGATTCAGCACAACCAT
Organism: Proterorhinus semilunaris; assembly: GCA_021464625.1. Classification (NCBI taxonomy): domain Eukaryota; kingdom Metazoa; phylum Chordata; class Actinopteri; order Gobiiformes; family Gobiidae; genus Proterorhinus; species Proterorhinus semilunaris. Next base: position 37,920,151 of record CM038348.1, read on the forward strand.
CTGCATACTGATGAGCGCGGGCACTTTCTGTAGACGAGGAAGAAGATGTTTACTTCAAAAACTGCAGCAAGAGGAGCGGCTCGGGGGGAGGAGAGCGCGTGTTAGCATCCACTAAAAACATGTACAATAGGTCCGGATGAAGGAGAGTGTGTCTGTGAGTGCGCATGGGGGACGACGGATGGATATTAGCCCAATTTCACAATCAGGTGTGGCTTGTTCATTAACATGCACTGTCCATTCCAAATAAACCAATCCACTGAACCTTGGGCCATTTTTTACGCTTAAAAATCTATTTGTCTAACATCATGCGTGCGTAAACAAAAGGCAACCTCCACCTCCCTTGGTACAGCTGCGTTTTGCCTTTTTCTGAAAACTGCATTTGTGGTTTCTGTGTACCACGTTGTTTTACGTTGTGCGTTCCACATCGCTTTTGTTCGTCTTTGCTGTGTTTTTTTGAAAGTTTGTTAGATTTTTTTCCTTTTTCTTTTTACTGCAAAGAGTCCATTATGGAATTTTTCAAAGTAAACAAACCGCTAGCTTATGAGCTAAACCCATTTGAAACCTACGGAATTTCTTCTTCTGAGACACTGAAGAGGCACCAGGAGCCCCCACACCTGCAGCACAGTGGAGGCGTCACAAGAGGAGCTACCGGAAAAAAAACAGGGACACACGAGGAGGTATCCGGGCAAGACTCACAACTAAGCCACACATGCCTTCTATTGTTCTGGCTACTGGACGTTCACTGGAGAATAAAACAGATGAACTGCGACACTCCTCCCAGAAGATGGTGAAAGACTGTTGTGGAGCGGAGGGAGCTGTACAGGAAGAAGAGGAAGGAAGAAGAGGAGCTGACCAGTGCAGGACACCACGCTCTGAAACAGGGATGAACCCAGGAGGCGGAGCACCGTTTCAGAGGATGAGAGGAGACTGAAGGCAGCCAGCCAGGTTTCCTTCAGGTACTCCAAAAACATGCAGCTCAGGACTAACCCAACAGCTGAAGGCAATTTTGTTGTCCGTTTAAACAATGACAAATAAGGCACTGACTTACTTACTTATTTGTGTATGAAAACATGAATAGAAAGAAAACATGTATTCCATTTTGTCCTAATATTACCGGTAATCTACAGAAAAGTTTCAAATTGACATCTCTGAATTATTTTCTTCTCCATTATCTTCCTGCAGTGTCTCGCTTTAGTGATGCCACAACTGAAACCTTTGAAAACAACTACAGTCATATTCTCGTCACGCTCAGACAGATCTTTTAACATCAGTCTGTGTCAGAGTGATCCTCTTCTCTGATATAAATAACCAATACTTCACATTTACAGTAACATCTTCAATGAAGGTACTTGATTCATCTTCTGTACTCAGTAGTTGACGTCTTCAAATGTTTCGCCTCTCATCCAAAAGACTTCGTCAGCGACTAAAGTCTCGCTCAGCCCACAGCTGAATATATAGACCAACGGGGAGGAGTTAGGGTTGGCCCGGCTCCTCCCCTCTAATCACAGCTACTCTCACCTGTGGGTAAACACCTTTGAAGTAGAGCGTCTCTAACGATCTGCTCACCTCAGTATCGGTCAGTCATGTCCTATTCATAGAGGATCACTGCCCAGTATCTGTCCTATTCATGGCTGATCACTGCTAATCACCTGCCTATTGTTCTTTTGTTGGCTGAGGTGCCGTCTCCTTGGACTGGCCCCGCCCTTTCGGTTTCCCCAGAAGGAGATTGGAGTAAAGTGACGAAAGATTAAATCTGAGGCCACCATTGCGGTTCATGGAGGGATTTTCTTTCTTGACAAAAATAGCTTCTTTAACTCCTCTTTCAAACCAACGTTCTTCTTTAGCTAAAATGTGGACCTCCTCGTCCTCAAAGGAGTGGTTGGAGGCTTTGAGGTGGAGGTGCACCGCCGACTGGGGTCCACTTGTGCTTTCTCTTCGGTGTTGATAAAGTCTCTTCTGTAGAACTTGTTTAGTTTCTCCAATATAATGTTGTTTGCATTCTTCTTCTTTGCATTGAATAGAATAAACCACATTGCTTTGTTTGCAGCTCGGAGTTTTGTCTTTGGGATGAACTCATGTTTGTCTCAGAGTGTTCACCGGTTTGTGGTTCACTGGAATCCTGTGCTGCCTAAAGATTCTCTGAAGTTTCTCTGATACCCCGAACAATAGGCAGGTAATTAGCAGTGATCAGCCATGAATAGGACAGATAATGGGCAGTGATCATCTATGAATAGGACAGGACTGACCGATACTGAGGTGAGCAGATCGTTAGAGACGCTCTACTTCAAAGGTGTTTACCCACAGGTGAGAGTAGCTGATTAGAGGGGAGGAGCCGGGCCTACCCTAACTCCTCCCCATTGGTCTATATATTCAGCTGTGGGCTGAGTGGGACTTTAGTCCGCCGACGAAGCCTTTCGGATGAGAGGCGAAACGATAGACTTTAACTATACAGAAGATGACTCAAGTACCTTCATTGAAGACGGACAACTCCTGTACGACTGAGAGCTTACACAGACATTTACAGTAACAGTTATTTGCACAATATTCAGACCCATAATGTGGCACTAAACCTGTCTGAATAAACATCGGTTTAGGCGGACGCTTTACCACTGCCGGCTCAAAAATATGAATCCATTAAAGCTACGCCGAACACATGGGGGAGGATCTGGGAACAGAACAGGGACAGACACTGCGAGGTATTGATGTGTCATCGGGGTCAGGGTTTGTGGATATCAATCAGCGCGTGTGGCCTATTTCATACGTGCGAGCCGCCCATTGATCAGAGCAGCAGAAGTGTCAGCGGAGATCGATGAAACTCACACGGGGCAGAGCTATGACCAAAGCAGCGGGCATTCATATTTTCAGCATCTGTTCATCAGTGGAGATGGACGTGGAGCGCGGTTTAATCCACTGTGTCTTTTTCTAGTCAAGGCATCGATGGTTCGAGCCACTTGCCTCCAGTGTCTGAGTACATTGGTGTATGAATGAGAGTGTGAATGGGTGAGAGGATCCTTGCTGTAAAGCGCTTTGAGTGCCTAATGTAGGTGGAAAAGCGCTATATAGGTTGAGACTCAGGTCGTTAAGTCCTAAAGATCTGAGTTTCGATCTGAAACTCAGTTGTGAGATAGGGGGAGGGATTTAGCCAAGCTAAACTCCTCCCTGTAGTCTATATGCAGTCTGCGGGCTGAGCTGGAACAGAAGTATCGCTGAGGAAGCCTTTTGGATGAGAGGCGAAGCGTTCGACACTTCAGAGTACAGAAAATGACTCAATCAATCAATCAATCAATGGTTTTGTATAGCCCAATATCACAACAGGCGTTGCCTCATATGGCTGCAACAAACATTAAGGCAATAAAACAGAGCAGTAAATAAGACAGTGTAAAGTTTAGGTGAATCAAATATCCAGGCAAACATAAAGTCCAAATAAGCGTCAGCAGTGGGTGGGACGAGCAGCTCGGGTGTCCCCTGTCCTTAGACTCTCCAGCACGGCGAGGAACAACTCAAAAACCCGGTGGGAGAAACGAGAAACCTTGAGGAGAACCACAGAAGGAGAGATCCACTCCCATGGACGGACAGGCTATAGAGACCCAGGGCCGAAGGAGTCCCTCAGCAGACGGGCCAAGATCACAGACCGTCCAGTCCCTGTTGTCAGTAGGCAGGGTTCCTCCGTTCAGCCGGGTTCCTCCGGTCGATCTAGACAGGCACTCCCAAGGGGGAGTGGGACAGGAGACACCATGTGAATAGTAATGAACAGACTACAGATAAAATAAATATTGTATCATAATAAGACACAGTTTGCAGTAAGAAGAAGAAGAGGATAGTGCTCAGTGTACCGTACTTCCCACAGCAGTGTTTCTTCTAAGGCAGCTGTACTTCAGGCTGTGGGTTAGAGCTTTACCTAACTGACCTGATCATAAGCTCATTCAAAGAGGTACGTTTTGAGCCTAGTCTTAAATGTAGGGACTGTATCTGCTTCTTTAACGTGAGCTGGGAGTTTATTCCATAAAACCGGAGCTCGGAGTTAAAGGTTCTTCCTCCTACAGTGATTTTGGAGACCCGAGGAATCACTCAAGAACCTTCATTGACGCTTTAAGTTCAGTTTAAATGCGATCACTTACATTTCAGTGTTCTGTTAAGTTTGCAGGCATTAGTTTGTATTTTGTTCTTCAAGGCAAATTCTCTATATTTGTTGTTTCAAAAATTTAAGTAAAATCCATCCATAAATCAAAATACAACCTCCACAGAATAAACAAAGAAAGTCATTTGTCTTATCTTTAACGGCTCACGCCACTGTCCTCTCTGCCCTTGTCTGGTCGCTCGCTGCATGTTACTCATTAAGTTCTTATGGCTTTGAAATGAAAGGCAGAAAAATCACACTCACAAAAATGAGAGAGTGAGAGAACAACACCATGCACCTGTGAGACGGGACTCAAAACTTCATCCTTCTGGTTATAAGACGACCCTCTCGAGACACAATCCCCCCGATATGGACATGCTCTACCTCATTTGAAAGCTGAGAACCCAATGGAGGCCTGCCCTCGCACTGATAAGCTGCACACTCATAGGTTGTTACATTATGGAATGTTGTGTCATCTTTATTAAAATCATAAGAATGAGTAAACAGTGTCTGCTTAAACTAATACCATTTGCATTTTCTCATATATTTATAGGCCATAAGATGTAAACATTCACTGGACAGCGTGGAATAAGTAAGTGAACCCTTAGATTCAATTGCTGGTTGACCCTGCTTTAGCAGCGATAACTTCACCCAGACGTTTCCTGTAGTTGCAGATTACGTGCACAACGACCAGGATGATCTTGGACCGTTGCTCTTTACAAAACTCGCTTCTTGAGGTCATGCCACAGCATCTCGATCGGGTTTAGGTCAGGACTTTGGGTCATTCCAGAACACGTATTTTATTCGTGAGGAACCTGCAGTGGATTTGCTTTTGTGCTTTGGGTCATTGTAATGCAGTGTAGAACGTAGTTTAGTTTGAATGTAGTGTAGAAAGGCCCGACCAGGGAGCGGAGTTGAAAATGAGCACTAGCTATAAACCCGTTTTGCGTCGCATCAGCTACGAGCTTGTTTTGTCCGATGTTGAAATGCAATGTCCCTGTCAAATGATTCAATCAAATCGTCTCGTTTTGAGCTTCAACTGTTGGACAGACGGCCTCGAGCCTTTCTGCAACATATCTTGATAAACGTGTGAATTCATTTTTCTGTTGATGATGGCACGTTGTCCAGCAAAACAGCTCCACATCCTGATTCTCCTGCTCCATGCTTCGCAGTGGGGGATAAGGCTTTGACGTTGGTGTGCTGTTCCAATTTTCCTCCACAAACTACACTCCCAAACTGTTCAACTTTGGGTTCATCAGTCCACAGAATATTTTGCCAGTAGTGCTGTGGAGCATCTTAAGTTCTGTTTCGCAGACTTCAAACGTGCAGCGATGTTTTTTTTCCGACAGCGATGGCTTCCTCCGTGGTGTTCTCCCATGAATCCCAGTTCTTTTTCCGTGTTTTACATATGACTCTAAATCTCTGCATAAATGTGTCTAATCAGCCGGGGGTTCATTTACTTATTCCATGCTGTCCTGTGAATGTTTACATGTTATGGCCAATGAAAATATGATGTAAATGTTTGGGTTGTGTGTTTAGTGGGCTGCTGGTCTTGGTGGCCCGTACGCCATTCTGTGATGTTGTGTGTCCAGGGACCACTCGAAGAATGTTTGTCTCCTTTTGGAACGTTCACTGTTATGTGATCAGGGGACAAATGTTGGAGTCATGACTCTGTTTAGTTGTTTAGGCCTAATTTTGTAGATTCCCTTCTGTTTTAGTGTTGGTTAACCTTTTGTTAATATTGTAAATAGCCTTTGTTTGGTTATTTTTGTTACCCCTTTGTTTAATTTACCTTTTACATCCCTTTTATTAAATTACAACTTTAAACATCCATTTTACACCTAGGTTTTTGTTACTTCCGTTATCATCTAGCAGAGCCGGGTTGTAACAGTGGTATTAGTTTAAGCAGACACTGTTTGTACTCAAGTGCACTCACCTTTTCCTCCCACTGTATCTCAATAATTAATCAATAATGATCAACTCTATTTTGAAAAAGTCCACATGCACGGTGCTTTGTGACCATGTTTGTCAAAGGCGCTATACAAATAAAGTCCTTCCCTTCATTTCCTTCAATTTTGTTTACCTTAGCCTATGGTTAATGTGGTTGATAGTGGTTTGGTCAGTGAATCTGGCTCATCACCATCAGACTTAATTGCAGGGGATTGAATGAATCCACCATGAACTTCCCCAAATCCCAAAAGTTCCAACTAGTAAAACGAGGCCATAAAGTCTATTAGGGACAAATTCCAAGCTTTGGGATCTATTATACTGCGGCGCCACGGCAACATAAATAGCAATCGCGATGCTAGAAGCAGGACTTGCTCCAGAGACACGCTGAATAAAACACGTGAACGTTTGGGCCGAGTCTGAGCGGCCTGAGTTATGGGCCGGCCCCTGAAGTAAACATGCGAAGGTCACAGCACTGTTTCTTCTTTTGATGGTGCCTTCAGGCGAGGCGCAAAACCCGTAATTTACAGCCCCCACGGACGCTTATATGAACCCCTGCACACGGGGAGCATTTATTTCGAACAACACACGGAGGCACCTGCAAAAACACGACAAGGTGGACCGTTGGGGTATAAAACGGCGATTGTAAATAATGTTTGAATGTAATATTGTATGTACGTTATTCTAGTTAGGGATAAGCTGGGGGGAGAAAAAACAAATTCTTCATAACCTGTGCCAACATTTGAGCGGGATCCGATGGAAGGACATTAGGGAATGAAGAGCGCGAGATTTATGTTGCGTTAAATTCATGGCAGCGCGGATCAGTGCTATGTAACCAGGCTGTTTCATTACACAGCGAGCGGACACAATCTGCGGAAAGGCTCTGAGCTGAGAAATACTGGCACGAGCTGGAAACGTGAGTGAAATATGACCATGGGGAGGAGCGGGTTCATCCGACAGGGACACCATGAGTCACCCGATGGGTTTGGACGTTTGGTGAAATGTTGCAAGAGTAGATATAGAGACCAGTGGAAGTGTGATCCATTGAACATTGGGGGGAGGGCTTCGGGTCCATTTATGGGCGGGTAATAGATAACACACAGTTACTACCTGGATTTAACTAATTGATCTGATCTGGGGTTTACTGCAGTTGGTCAGGGCTAGGTTCAGCAACACTATGTGCCAAAAGAATGACATCGGCTGATAACATGAACATCCTGAAAGGCCAGGTTATTCAGTGGATTTCATCTTCCCTGATGGCACGGGCTTATTCCAAGATGACAGCGCCAGGATTCAGTAGACATTACTTTTACACATGGATTGGAGTCCACATCTTAACCCCATGGAGAATCTTCGGGATAAGGGTTTTTGCAGTTTTCACAGTCGCAGTTTTTTGAAAGCGCTTATTGAATCAATGCTACAGCAAATGCATGCTGTGATTAAAGAAGGCGGTCCAACATGTGACTACGCCGAGAACCCAGGAGGAGCTAAGAGCAGAGCTGCTGCTCCTACACGTTGTGGGGAGCCAGCTGCAGTGGCCCCCAGAAAGAACCAAGACACGCTGGAGGGACTGTGTTTCTGAGCTGGCCTGGTGTCGCCTCGGGGTCCCCCCAGAACGGCTGGAGGAAGTGTGCATGGATAGGGTCTAAGTCTGGGCATCTCTGCTCAGTCTGCTGCCTCCACAACCGGCCCCGGATAAAGCAGAAGCAAATGGATGGATGGTAACTTTTTGTTTGTGGTGACTTTTTTTATAGTCAGGCATTGTAGTTGGGTGTGGATTTCAGCAAATTATGTACATAAGTATTGGTTATGGAAAAGCAATCCTTTTTTTTTTGTCTCTGCAGGGAAATGTGTTATTGGGTTAGGAGCACAGTTTGGACTCCCACAGGAGATACTTCCAGTCTCAAGATGATCATAGGTTTACACAGTCGGGGAATCAAACCTGGAACCTTGATTCTGGACCTTCAGTTGCAGACTCCGCCACTTTCTGTGAACCGAGAACAGCGGTCCTTCCGGATTCAGACAAGACCCACTGTTCCTTTCATACTCACTGACTGCTCCGAACATCCCGTCTAATCGAAATCTTAACCCGGCCGATGTTCCTCATGTACTCCACCAGTGGAGGTTCCGACATCAGTGATCCTGACCCCAATCCTAATCTTAGCCCTAACCTTAAGTCCAAGGAGAAAACGGCAATGGCCCACAGATGTACACAGCAGGGGAACATGTGTATTTTCCCCCCGTGAGTGGAGATGCCGCTGTTCCCTGATGCTCAGTGGGCGAACCCCTACTGTCTTAGGACTACAGCCGCGTGTACTGCAGTTCCCAAGCTTTTTTAAGAACTGACCCCGATTTCACCAATGCATCTCTGTACCAGCCTACAAATCCTCCTAATCAGTAAAACATTTAGGCAAGGCAACTTTATTTATACCGAGCATTTCGTACACAAGGCAACTCAATGCGCCTCATTTAGGTTTTAGCCTTTATTTATTTATGAAAATGTAATCCCTTTCTTCATGATTCAGGTATTTTATTTGGACTTTTTAATAAGAGCTGGGTCCTGCTACTTTAGGAATGGTGGTCCTGACTGTAAGGCAGTTGGGGTATGTGACGTTTTGTAGAAGGCGTACACAAATCAAAAGTTAGAGCCTAATCCCATCCATCCTCCACCTTCTGAGCTCCTCGTGTGCACCTTCCATTGTTGATGTCCACATGTTCGGTCTCGGGACACTGGTATGTTCTTACCTGAATCTATTCTTGAATCGAATGCTCTACATCCTGCACGGTGCTGTCCACATTATTATTAATAACCCCTGTGTCTCCAGTGTGGAGCTCTGTGTCCCATGAAAGGGCTGGTTAGGATTACAGTGTGTTGGCTATGCAGCGGCCTCAGCGTGAAAGAGTAGAAGGAACTGTATGCTCCCCGTGAATCTTGGCAATATGACAAAAACATGAAAAAAGGAACGGGAATATGCATGCACTGGTGTAATGATCATAAACACTAATTTTTGCAGGTAAACGATCATGCAGGTAAATTACGGTGAAGCCTCGATTATTCTTTCAGTGTTACAATATGTAGAAAACAGTAGAAACTGGGATTTCTCCTTTTTACAATTGAACTGTTCAATATCCTCACATGTATCTGGTTCTCATTACTGTTACTGTTTAAACAAACTAATCATTTTCATTATTCTGCTCATATATTTAGATACAGTATGTGTTTAAGTAAGTGTTTAGGTATTACTTTTCTTTACTCTTTTATACTCAGTTCATAGCCTTTGGAATGTCCCAAGTTTCAATGCATTTGATGTAAAAAAAAAAAAAGTTGTTTTTTTGATCGGTATTGAATAAACATGTCGATACAGCTCTAGGATCCATTAAACCTAGAGATGCTCCGATTCGTTACCGGTATTGGATACTGAAGCTGCTCTTGGAAAAAAACTAGCTCGGTTATCAATGCCAAATACGGTGCCTTGCGAAAGTACTAATACACCTTGAACTTTTGCACATTTCGCAGCTCCTCCAGAGTTATCTTGGGGCACTTGGTTGCATTTCTGACCAGTGCTCTCCTTGTTCGGTCTGTTAGTTTAGGTGGACGGCCGTGTCTTGGTAAGTTCACAGTGGTGCTATACTCTTTCCATTTCCGAATGATGGATTGAACAGGGCTCCGTGAGATGTTCAAATCTTGGGAAATCTTTGTATAACTTAACGCTGCTTTAAACTTCTCCACAACTTTATCCCTGACCTCTCTGGTGAGCTCCTTGGCCTTTATGATGTTGTTTAGTGACCAATACACTCCGACCATAGCTCTGAGGCCCTCACAGAACAGCTGGAACTATACTGAGAGTAGATTACACACAGGTGGCCTCTATTTAATGGTTAGGGCAAGGTGTGAACTTTCTGCAGTCATTAGGAATGTTATAAAGGCAATTTAATGCTCTCAGAAAATACTGTATGAATACTTATGCACGCCACACTTTACACTTTTCTAGGGTTAGGAATCAAAATAACAGAATCATGTTTCATTTTGCTTTCACTTCACAGTTGTCTGTTACTTATGTGTGAACTTTCAGTAAAACAATTCAAAACAAAATATTTATGTTTAGGGTTGTAAACATGACAAAATGTGCAAAAGTTCAACGTGTATTAGTACTTTCGAGAGGCTCTGTATCCAATACTGAATCGATACATGTTTAGAATCTCACCGTTGTAAAAACAACAGTTTTCACCAACTAAATCGAAGCGAGTATGAAGATGCTGTATGTCATTTAGAATTCAGTTGCTGAGTTAGTTTTACACGCCGCTAAATGTATTTATTTACTTTTATTACTGAAGTTGGTAATATAGTGTCAATCAATCAAAGCTGGAACACACTTCAAATGCTCATGATATTATTGGCCTCTGTTGAAGGCTTCATTATTTTTTCCATTAGTTTATTATTAGATATCTTTAATATGATATCTTGTGTGCAAGAAAATAGAAGACTTTATTGATCTCACACTGGAGTAAAGAGAACCTCGGGCTGTGCAACTAATCGAAATTAAATTACGATTTCGATTATTCCACTAAATGGTTACAAAAATAGCATGATTAAGAAAAAAATCTTATTAAGTATGCCCTACCGCCTGTCCATCCAAAGTGCAGAAAGTTCGTCCAGCGAGGTTTGTTAGTGTGAGCGTCGGATCCGATGAACTGTTGTATTTGACGTGGATAAATCCAATAATGTTTATACAGAGCTCTTGAGATGACGCTCACCTTTTGCTCAAGGGAGAACAGGAGTTTAGACGCCTCTATATCCTTCGCCCGGGTGCTGGTTTTGTGCAGAAGAGTCTGAAACTCTTCTTCAGGAGCAGATCTCAACTGAGCTCTAAGCAAACTCGTTTTATTTTACACCAGTGAGATGATCGTTTTTGTTTCCATTGCATTTCACGTGCTAATAAAACATGTGTGACAATGTCTTCAGGCCGCGCGGCTCGGTTTGCTTGGGCAGGTGCGAGAGCTTATAAATAAATAAAATAAAGGTTTTTTTTAAAAGGAAAAAAATATTTGCAATTTCAATTATTACTAAAATAATTGTGATTATAATTTTCTCTATAATCGAGCAGCCCTAAGAGAACCATTCACTTTTTCACCCAGAGCAGCCACTTTTAAGAAAGCCTCTTGGTATCGGTTATTGTTAATATCAGATATTAGCAGATACTTAAACGCCCAGTATCAGATATCAGTATCAATAGCAAACAAAGCTAAAAACAGATTTTTTTTTTTTCATTCAGTTTATTAATAGAAAACCTCTTGAAATGGAACATCGCGTTCACTTTTCTACTAACAACAAACCACTTTTAGGGAGGTCTCGTGGTATCGTGTTGGCTTTGGGTATCGGCAGATTCTAAACCCCAGGTGTCGGTGTCTGGATATTTGCATCTACATTTAAAACTGGGAACACGGGAATGGAGATTAGCAAATTAAAACATATCAGCGATCTAAACCCCCCCCCCCCCCCCCGTCCTCCTCCCTCTGCATTGATGTCCCGACATAACTCCCCTGTGATAACGACATGCAATGACGGGGGCCTATTCTATTACAATAACGACCTTCCACAGCCGCGTCCACACTTCATCCCGGCGTATGCCCCAGAGTGTGAGGATTTTCCAGGCCGTTACGCAGAGCCCACACATTATGTTTTTCCATCGATCCCCGTTTCCTCCGTGAAATGTGCTCCTTTGGCCGAGGTTCGGTATTTCGTTTGGCTTCGGGACAGGCCGCTCAGCTGACTGTCTGAGGCCCGCTTGGCTCCCTGACAACCACGCTGCTTAAGTTATTTATAGATCACACTGCAGACGGGACAGGATGGACCAAAACATTACGGTTATGACAGATTCATCCAAATGCATGCACTCAGATTTAAGGTCTTTATTGGCCTGTGCATTTGACCCGTTCCTTAAAGCCACACGGCGTCGACTTGTCCGGAGAACTAACGGGCGACCCCAGTGCGCCGCGCCTCGGAACCCAACCCCTGATTTTGAGCCTGGATCCTGATCAGGATGAGCCTATTGTGGATGGACAAAACATCTGCTTACGAAGGTCTGACACCATTTGGCGATTGAACCTGGGCTTCTTCTCACCCAGGTGAAGAGTTACACAAAACAACACAAAGCAAGTCTAAATGTTGGTTCTACTAAGACTAAGACGTTATATTAAGGAAGAATATCAATAGAGCCGAAGCATATATTATTTAACATTTATATTTGTGCCCATTTGAGAACTGGCGCCGGACCTCTGGCAGTGGAGGCAAATTCAACAGTCTCTCTGAAGGACAAAGACTGTGTGTGAGCAGAATGTGGTAAATGGGTTTGATTTATAAAGCGCTTTACCTTCATTAGGCCCAAAACGCTTTACCTTCATTAGGCCCAAAACACTTTACCTTCATTAGGCCCGAAAAAACTTTACTTTCATTAGGCCCAAAACGCTTTACCTTCATTAGGCCCAAAACACTTTACCTTCATTAGGCCCAAAACGCTTTACCTTCATTAGGCCCAAAACGCTTTACAGCAAGGAACCAGTCAGCCATACACACTCTCATTCATACGCCAGTGTACGCAGACACTAGAGGAGGGTGGGTGAAGTGTCTTGCCCAAGGACACAATGACAGTGGGCCAGGTTTCGAATCCCTGACCTTCCAATCACGAGACGACCCGCTTTACCAGTAGAATCCATGTTATGTAGATTCAAATAATTCCTTGTTTAAAGGTGCATTATGGAACTTTTATGCCAAAAAAAAAAAAGTTGATATTAATGCATATTCGACCTTCCAGTGACCCCGTGGCTGTATGGGTGTTAAGCTCACCATCACGGTGCACTTGTAGGATGCTCCAGGACCAATTGTTTTTCAGGTTTCTGGTAGGTTTTTACTGCTGATGGAACTGTCACCATGGTTACGTATACATTCCATCCAAAAACCCTAAAAAAACATGGGATAAAAGGGAATAAAAGTGATACTGGATCCACCGGGATGGAAAGTAAAGGTCTAATAATCCTTTAATTGTGAATTGAATCTAGATAGGTTTCGCTTACCTAAACGTAACATTTTGAGTTGTCGCTTTAAAAAGCATGTGTTGTCATTAGTCGACCTGTAAAGGGAAAGTATTGTGTAGCCTCTTTGATATGAAATGGTCTGTAGTCATTTGAACTTTGTGTCTTGTAAGCCCATGCCACTACAGTAATAGAATCAAATCAATATGTGACAAAGTGTTTTAGCTGGATTATATGATCACACCGCTACGTAATAAATATATGAAAATACCTCAGGAGGTGTGAATACCAACAGTTATGTCTGCTGATGGTGTAAGTTTAACTGTGTGACTGCGCCTCAAAATAGCCCAGTCCCAGTGAGGACATAGTGTCAGCCTGACCTCACCTCTCACGGGGCAACACCAAACTGGACCGTCCCCAGACCAGGAGTCCAGGACTGACGTACATGCTCCGAATGATCCGCTCTAAGCATTACCAGTGCTATTATACTGTAGCGAGTTATTAAAATAAAGCATTTGGAGGAGAACCCAATATACTGTAACATCTAGTCCTAGTTTTGGATGAAATGTTCTGCTTTAAGCCTCTCCTGGTTGAAATAGTCTTTACATCTGTGGTTTGTTGGTCTGGCTGTGCGTTACATTCCTCCAGTATTTGATGCACTATATCCCTTTATTCTCTTTCTCCTCGCTCAGTGTCTGTCAGCCGCGCTTTTCTGTTAAATGACGGTCTTTAATAATATTTACTTTGGAGCCTCGCTGTATTTCTCCAGTATTGATCTGTTGTGGCCAGAGCCACTGGGGGAGAGCACTCCCCCTTGACTGCGCTTTATGTTTTGAAGGCTGTTAAGATGCAGTTGTGGATAAAACAGGCACAATATGGGGCTTTATAATACAGAGAACTGTGGCGAGACTTTTAGTAAGGTAAGGCTATGGTCAAACAAATGCTCGCACCTTCAATTACGTATCCTAAAAATGTGAACTTTGAGCGGGGTTTGATCATGGGGCCTCTCTGTCTGGAGTTTTTAATGTTCTCCTTGTATCTACATAGGTTTTCATTACAGGTGCTACGATGTCCGATACCAGCCAATAACACAAGACTTCCTTGGCTTGTGTTGGGTCTAAGTAGGACCCTCGTTGGCAGTGAGTGAGAAAATGAGTGGCCCGTTTGCAAGATGTGTTATATCTGAAGGGGTTTCCCATTAATAAACTAAAATTAAAAAACTTTTCTACACTTAATAGCCCTGGCTGCATAACGCAGACAAAAAGGCAAGGGAAAGTGGTTCCCAAGACAGATAGATAGATACTTTATTAATCCCAGCGAGGGGAAATTCAGTTGTCCTTTAGTAGCAAAACAGCGGATAAAAAGACAATACATATAAATATAATAAAAAGTTTAAAAAAACACACACATTTATATCAGCAATGACCGTTATAAAATCGAATTGCAGCAGGGATGAAGGATATCCGGAAGCGCTCAGTCCTGCTGTATACGGAGAGGAAACGATCCGATCTATCGCTCCTCTGAGCAGTCCCGTGCAGAGGGTGCCTGGAGTTACCGAGGATGGCCTGGAGCTTTCTCCCCATGCACCTCTCAACCACTGCCTCAACAGAGTCCAGTGACCCCCCGACCACTGACCCCGCCCTCTTAACCAGCTTGTCCAGCCTGTTACGGTTTTTGACCGATATATTGTTGCCCCAACTAATGACAGCATAATAAAGAACAGCAGCCACAACAGAATGATAAAACATAGACAACATGTCTAACAAGCTGGGCGGCGGGCCACCCCAGAGCTTTATTATTATTATTATTTGAGCAAATGAATTGGTTAAAAATCATTAAATATGACTTTGAAAAGTATAAATCACTAAAACTTCGGCTCACAGTGGGTGCTGGAAAATGCCCACGTGTTTTCGAATCCAAAACTTGACAGGTGTGCCACTGACTTGGACAACTTCAACACAACTGACCCGGTCATTCAATTATTTGTAAAAGTACAAATGTGCAAAAGGAAATCCGTAATTATACAACAGCCGTTCATAAACCAAAACACAAACAGTGGTCCATATGGTTTCATTACTTTACTGACCAAGCCTTCATGGCTGACGCGATGCTGCTATTGGGTAAAACTAGCTTTCATATGAGATACGCCACAATATGGGTTCCCCTTCTACAAAACATGTTAAATAGGTTCTCCTTTGGGGCCAGGACTAAAAATCTGCACACAAAAAAATACATAAATAAAAAATGTGACTCCTATTTAAATAAAGTATGTTTCAATTTCAGCCTCATTCCTCCCAAATATGGGGCAGCAGAGGGACGGAAAGGTCATGGCTCTGGTGAATGAAGCTGTCCCTCTGTTGGATCATCTAATGGCCACATGGTTCATGTTTTCCCACCAAAGATGCACAAAGGTTTCAGATTGTGTAGTCGATGGGGAGAAAAACATCAGAGACGTTCAATACTTTGCAGTTTAGGTCTTACATGAATGTATCGGTAATCTATGGTTGGGCCTCCCTGAGTCATTTGACCCCTCCGATCTTTTTACATGATGCCCTTCCTTAGTGGACGAGCAGTAAATGAGCGGCTCACTTCTGGTTACATGACGAAACCCGAATGTTACCAAACCAGAAAAAGAAGCCGTCTCCACTCGACACACGGATCACATTTCAAACTATTCACGGGTCGGTCGATGAGAGCCGAGTCTCACCGTTTTTTTTAACGTTTTTTTACATACACTGCTCTCTGCTACAGTAGAGACAAATGGAGAAGGGCAAAGACTGAAAGAGAAACGAGTAAGAGGATGGGAGGGAGGGAGAAAGCAGGTAACACATCTGCAGCTGTAACTGTAGTCAGTGCATCTCTAGCCTTCAGCCACTTCTTATTTGAGAAAGGTCCGCCTCATATTTTCGGTTTTATGGTCAGATAAATTTACGCTGGGTTTGAGGAGTGAAAAATAAACAATGCGATCACGGCGATACGTCGCACTGTCGGCCTTTTCCACACGTGTATGAGCGCATTGTAAAAGGAACTAAAGCAGAAGGACAACAGGAGTCCAGGCTAAAGTTTGGATTTCAGTGTCCTGAGTCTGTGTTCCTCTCTCAGCGGGTGCATACCTATGTTCCCCGGGTCCTATGTTCCCCGGGTGCCATGTTTTTTTTTCCGTAGGTGAGTTGGTACTTCACCCAATCACAAGTCGTGAGAGTGAAATGTCATACATATATCAGTCAGCTTAACCCTGACCCTGCCCGAGCCACTAACCTTAAGGATAGCGGGCTGGTGTCTAATCTTAATCAATAGAAGTGTGGGAACATAGGTACTGGGGAACATAGGTACTGGGGAACATAGGTACCGGGGAACATAGGGCTGACCCCCTCTCAGCGTGAGACTCCAGCAGCTCCAGACTGAGCAGGAACCCATTGCAACCCATATGCAAAATGACACTTTAAACATGCCTTTTTTTTAAAGTCACCTCACTAAACAAGGCAAACAACAACAATAATAAAACAATCACAACCAATATTTTACAGTGGAAATGGGAATTACAATAATAATGGGTCGTGTTGACTATGTAATACTTATAACTAAATGAATAGTTAATAGAATGGTGACTGCTGTTTATAAGTAATGATTGGAAATGGTTATCATGTGAATGGGAATGAGGAATAATGAGAAGAAAAAAACTACAAATTGTAAATAAAAATAAGTAATTCAGGAATTTGTCATGTAAAATGTTGTATTACTGTATCGAGAATGTAAATTAATCTTCACTTATAAGCTTTCTTGCTTCGGCCGACTCCTTTTGAGTTTTTTTGTTGCTTTGTTTGTTTTCTGCACTGCAATAATGTTGTTGTAAAAATCACTCAAATAAATCCAATCAAAAAAATAATAATACATTAAAAAAAAATGTAAAAAACATTTCACGTCTGAAATGACAGTATTTTTAATGGAGTGCAGCTTTGAGCTCACAGCCACATGTGCAGGGTTATCCCAGGCCACAGCACTTTATTGTCCCGTCTTTCAATACAAGCCCAGTGGCCATCTTTGTTTTCGTTTGGATGACGGCGCCCGGGGTTGGTCCAGTCCTCATACACACACACACGGGTCCAGAGAGGGTGCATTTGATTTTGTTTTGTTCTTGGAAGCGTAGTTCAAACTAATAATAGTAATAATATTTTTTGGATGTCATGGGCCCTGTCATGTACAATAGGGACATGCGCTGACATTTTGTTTCCTTATGGCGGTCTGTGTTGCGTCTCTGCGGAGGAGTGCACCTCAAACACCTTTGGACTTTGGGGAGCGTAAACAGAGATAGGAAAAAATGTTATAAAGATATCGGACTTTTGAGCGTCAGGAAACATTTTAGGTGAATCTTGTGAGCTTTGCTGCTTTTTCTTGCACGTTTCTTTATTATTCATTTGTTTTATTTACCTGTCTCTAACTAGGATGAGAACAGTGAGGAGCAGGAGTGAAAGAAACATGTACAACGGGGCCAGTGTTTCTGTTCAGTCGTCGGGCAAAATGTAAAATAATCATCAGCAAATACAACTTCAGATGCCCCGACAGAAAGTTAGCAGCCTGTAGTGCACAGCAGAGAGAGACTGAAGGTTAAGGTTGTGGCCAAAAAGTTCCATTTTGGTTTCATCGTTCCAAATGACATTGTTTCAGACATGTTGAGTCTCTGTGCTGTTTGGCATATTGTACGCGGATCGCTGCATCGGCGAAGTAATGGCTTTCTTCTGGCGACTTGGCCATGCAGCTCGTTTTTCATCAAGTGCCTCCTGTGTATCTCGAAACAGCTACACAGCTTTTTTAATCCTGTGTTTCAGATGGAGTTATCTCTTGGTTTTTCTTTGCATCCACAATGTTCGTGCCAGTTGTTACTGCATTTTTTTGTTGATCGACCTGTATCTTTATTTTAACCCTTTCCATTTTATACACTTCAACTATACCTGTTCTTGCAGATCCTCTGACAATTCTTTTGCTTTCCCCATGACTCATGGGGAAAGCCAATACCAATACCAATGTTTCTTTTGTTTTAACATCTGCATTTTTGTCCTTGTAACAAACTGCAACTGTCTCAGTAAGAGAATTTTTGTGAGTGCTTGTAAATTTACATGTTTTCAGCATAAATAAATGGTGTAGCAAAGCAAACATTTTGAGATTATATTTATTTTATCAAACCTTTTTTATTTATTTTTTTAATTTAGTTTGCAGTTTGAACATAATACTACCATTTAGAACAAATGTTTTGTTTTTGTTCACCCTTGAAGCCTCACTGCCTCCGGTGCAGCCTTTGTAAACATAAGGAGGAAAAAGACATGACGGCTCCTGTAGGTGTTGGATTATTTGACAAACGGACATTTGATGAGGATTTCAGCAGAATCAGAGCAGGTTGGTCAGATGTTTGTCACGATCTTTGGTAAACTTCTGTCAAAATGCTAAACTCTGCGTTAGCCGCTAACGCTAATCTCGTAGCTCTAACTTTAGCTGAGTCTGCTGCTTCGATGCCTACACGTGTATGTGTTTGTGGTGTGTGTTGGGGGTGAGGTGGGGGGAAGGTGTGGAGCTTATCTTGAGAAACAACGAGCCATGTTCCGGTCTATTTCGGTTGCGCAAAATGGAGTAGCTGAGGGTGGCTTTAAAATCGATTATTTATTTTTTTACATCAATTCACGTTTTCCGCATATTAAATCGATTTTAAATCAGTTTTCGATGAAACGTTGCATCCCTAGTTTATTATCTTCATTATCTTCTCTGCTCAAATCCCCGTAGGCCCAACACACTGACCTTTCCCCCCCTGACCGCTCTCATGTGAAGGTCGCACCCCACTCGCTCTCCCCCTACAGTAAAGTAAATATAAACGAAACACTAGAAGAGCACATTACTGGGACACCGCGGAGGAAAGAGTCCAGGCATGTCACCAATGTTGGCCCGGGCTTCTGAAGGCTCCCCCGGCAGATCATGCAAAAGGGATAGGAATAATAACATCAGGCTTGCCCGACACTTTATGATGGAGATAAAATGTACCGCGTGGCAAATAGAGACTGGACGTGAGGGGAACGACCATCTGTGTCTTTGAACTTTATATTTTGTCCTAAAAGAGAAGAGAAAATAGCATATATTCTCAAATCAAATCTCATAATTCAAATTGCATGCCCCCATGACAAGATGTGTTCTTTTGTTGCATGCTATACAAGGAAAGGAATCGATAACTTTCATTCATGTCAGCTATCATGATATAAAAAACGTTTTGAACCTTATTAAATTCTTCTATTCTTGATAGACAAATACAATGATATTATTGTAACTGGAGATTTGGACGATGTCACTCGAGCTGCCAAGAAGATGATCAGTGATGATGCAATTGTAGTGACGGCGCAGGTTTGACTCTGATGCAGAAAGAGCTTGAAACCAGAGATAATATTCAACTCTCGCTGGGCCTTTGTCCACACCTTACAATTGTTGAAATAGAATAGTACAAAATTCCTATAAAAATATATTATTTTCCGTCACACACATACAGCACAATACAAACTCTTCATAATGTGAATTCATTCACACACACAGACAGTGTTATTTACAAACGTGTACATTCAGCCAAACCTTAACCCTAAAAGTAACATTTTAAACTCAGATATGGACTGAGGTGAAGTGGATAATGAGTTCCACATCATAGAACCCTTAAATACTTCTTCTTCTTCTTCTTCTGCACCTGCAAAACAGTGGAGGCGTCAAAAGAGGCGCAACAGGAAACTAAAAAGGGGACAAATGAGGAGGTATACGGGCAAGACTCACAGGTAAGCCGCACATGCTTTCTGTCCCCACTATTGTCCTGGCTAATGGACGTTAACTGCAGAAGACAACAGATGAACTGCTGAGCTCTTCAGAAGATGGTGAAAGACTGTTGTGGAGCAGAGGGAGCTGCGCAGGAGGAAGAGGAAGGAAGAGGAGGAGCTGACCAGTGCAGGACACCACGCTCTGAAACAGGGACAAACCCAGGAGGCGCTGCACCATTTCAGAGGATCAGAGGAGCACTGAAGGCGGTCAGCCAGGTTTCCTCCAGGTGCTGTAACAATATGTAATTATTGTAATGCTTGCTCAGGCCAGACCCGCCACTAGGGGCCGAACAAGGGCAACTCTACGCAATGAGCCAGAGAGTGAGGCTGAAACGAGACTGCAAGCACAAGACGTACATGCAACAACATGTACGAACATTCAAATTTAGAGGCTCCAGCGCGTACTGAATGCAGCAGGTGGGACAATGTTCGCAAATAGTACTCAACATTCGCTGGACTCTGCTCGAACTATCGCTTACACCAACTTCAAGGCCTCGCTCCGAAGAGCCCTGTAACCGGCCCGAGATCGTGTGCCATAGCTGACATAGCAGAGCTCAGGGTCACACCTCTCGTAGTGCCATTCGCCCCGCGGGGACATCTGTGAAGGCTGATCTTTGGGTCTTTACACGATCGTCTTTGCCATAGCACAGTGGCGGAGTCGTTAGCATCACAGCGAGAAGATGCCAGGTCAGGCTGTCTCCATCAACCCAGAACATTAGGTTAAATCCTCCAGCATTCCTGACCGACTCTGACTCATGCTGGGTTTACACACGAGAGGCGCAACAGGAAACAAAAAAGGGGACAAACGAAGAGGTATCCGGGCAAGACTCACAGATAAGCCACACATGCCTTCTGTCCCCACTATTGTCCTGGCTAATGGACGTTAACTGCAGAAGACAACAGATGAACTGCTGAGCTCTTCAGAAGATGGTGAAAGACTGTTGTGGAGCAGAGGGAGCTGCGCAGGAGGAAGAGGAAGGAAGAGGAGGAGCTGACCAGTGCAGGACACCACGCTCTGAAACAGGGACAAACCCAGGAGGCGCTGCACCATTTCAGAGGATCAGAGGAGCACTGAAGGCGGTCAGCCAGGTTTCCTCCAGGTGCTGTAACAATATGTAATTATTGTAATGCTTGCTCAGGCCAGACCCGCCACTAGGGGCCGAACAAGGGCAACTCTACGCAATGAGCCAGAGAGTGAGGCTGAAACGAGACTGCAAGCACAAGACGTACATGCAACAACATGTACGAACATTCAAATTTAGAGGCTCCAGCGCGTACTGAATGCAGCAGGTGGGACAATGTTCGCAAATAGTACTCAACATTCGCTGGACTCTGCTCGAACTATCGCTTACACCAACTTCAAGGCCTCGCTCCGAAGAGCCCTGTAACCGGCCCGAGATCGTGTGCCATAGCTGACATAGCAGAGCTCAGGGTCACACCTCTCGTAGTGCCATTCGCCCCGCGGGGACATCTGTGAAGGCTGATCTTTGGGTCTTTACACGATCGTCTTTGCCATAGCACAGTGGCGGAGTCGTTAGCATCACAGCGAGAAGATGCCAGGTCAGGCTGTCTCCATCAACCCAGAACATTAGGTTAAATCCTCCAGCATTCCTGACCGACTCTGACTCATGCTGGGTTTACACACGAGAGGCGCAACAGGAAACAAAAAAGGGGACAAACGAAGAGGTATCCGGGCAAGACTCACAGATAAGCCACACATGCCTTCTGTCCCTACTATTGTTCCGGCTATTGGGGAATAGAACAGACGAACTGCTAAGCTCTTCAGAAGACGGTGAAAGACTGTTGTGGGGCGGAGGGAGCTGCGCAGGAGGAAGAGGTGGAGCTGCCCAGTGCAGGACACCACGCTCTGAAACAGGGACTAACCCAGGAGGAGCTGCACCAACTTAGAGGATCAGAGGAGACTGAAGACAGCCAGTCAGGTTCCCTCAGGGTGCTGTAACGATAAGTAATTATTGTAAAGCTTGTTGTTCAGGTCGGACTCGCCACTAGGGGCCGAACCAGGGCAGACCTGTTGCAGACCTGTTTTAATTCAAACCAGTCAGAGGTTCTCAGTGTTTAAATATTATAGTGAGAATATGGCCCAAATGAAGGCAGCTTTGCGTAGTTTTGTTTAACAGCAAATCCACATGAACTCTGACAATATAGTGCAAACGAGAACGGGTTCAGATTTATCTACACTTGTGGGTATCACATTCGCCCACTTCTTGACATTCATAACAGCTTCCCGACAAGCCCCTGAACAGTGCGGCATCATCTTCATGGCCGTGCATAATAAATCGTGCCGTCAGTCGTAACGCGTGGTAACATGGCATTTGGGATGGGGCGGTGGGGAAACCCTATCAGGCCGTGCGAGCTTTTCAACGGCTTGTCAGCGCACACGGCTCTCGGCAGGACTGAACAGCTGGGCAGAAGCGTCGGGGGGTCTGTTTGTAGCTGGAAGACGCCGACTTAGCCCACGGTTTGCTCACATTTTGTGCGAGAGTTACAGTCAATGCAAAGTCAACTTTTTTTACAATGTTGTTCTCTCATCAAAAAATAGCTGTGCTTCGAGCCAAAGAGTCCATCTTTGAGTAAGGAGGCACGTGCAAAGACTCACTGTTCTCCCCAGGCATTTGTCCGGCGCGCCCACTTTTCTCACTGCTCATCACGCCCAAAAATGTAATCCTGGCGCTGCAGAATTATTATTTACAACAAGACTCCGAAGCTCCTAAATAACACGTGAGACAGAAGGCATGAGGCGGAGTCATTATTAACATGACTAATCGACAAAGCATTTATGTCCCGCCAGGCAGTAATAAATCACCTCCGTTTTGTAATCACCGTTTCTAATTGTCTTCCGATCACAAGAACAGTTTTGAACTTTCCCCAGGCCCTTGTTGTGACCTTCAGTCCCTCCTCCACTTTCCCCCCCCGAATGGGTGTCGTTATTTCCCACAGACCTGAACACGTCCCACTCCCGAGCGCCTCAGACTGGCCCAGAATCCAACATTTACATTCATGTTGCACAATTTGCCTGCGCTCCGGCCCAGATGTTTGCGATTACATCTGGGCCGCAACTTGTTTTCACTTGTGCCGCTCAGACTGCTTAGTCACAACGCGCTGGTGGAATACAGAGCGAGCGCTTCAGCGGCTAAAAATAAAACCGGATTGACTCCGCGGCCGCAAATGTTCAACGTGTGGCGCAGGTGGCGTTATTGGGGCAGAGGTTTCCTGTGGTGATATTCAGAGCTAGTGAGGGGACCGTTTGTTCTTGGTTTACCTTTGTTCTCTTTTAACCCATTTGGTGCATGATAGAATTCAGCATGTATTTCCTTTTTTATTCCTTTGTCACATTAGTTGCTCCAACATTAGGCAAGGCAAGTTTATTTGTAGAGCACAAGGCAATTCAAAGTGCTTCACAGTTGCATAAAGTTACAAGAAAACAGATCAAATCAATCATTAAAACATCAACATAAAAATGAATCAGTTACAGTAAAAGGCAAGAGTGCAGATAAAATACTTTCAGTTTTCATCTGCTCGGGTAAAAAGAGCTGTTTTCAGCCTGGATTTGAACATTGTCAGAGTTGAGGCCTGTCTCACATCCTCATGAAGACTGTTCCAGATTTTAGCTGCATGAAACTGAAACGCAGCCTCACCGTGTTTAGTCCTGTCTCTGGGAACCACCAGGAGACCCCTCCCTGAAGTTCCCAGGGCCCGAGATGGTTCATACGGCTCTAACATGTCAGAGATGGACTTTGGTGCTAAACCATGAAAAGACTTGTACACAAGCAGAGCTGTTTTAAATCCTATTCTCTGAGTGACAGGAAGCCAGTGCAGGGACCGGAGCACTGGACTAATGTGGTGGTATTTCCTGGTTCTTGTCAGGACTCGAGCAGCAGCGTTCTGGATGTTCTGCAGCTCTAACAGCTCGTTTAGAAAGGCCAGTGAGCAGCCGTTACAGTCGTCTAACCTGCTGGAGACAAACGCATGGATGAGTGTCTCTAAGTCTGGTTTTGACACTATTCCTCTGATCTTAATGTTTTTCAGATGGTAAAAAGCTGATGATGTCATTGCTTTGGAATGATACAAACTAGCTTTTGAAGTCGTCTGTGGCTCCGTATGAGTGAGTGACCTACTCTGGTTCACGTCAATCAAAGGCCCTGATATGAATCGAATGACTCGACTGCTAACTCCCGGCTAAGCTAACCTCGCGCTAAAGTCTAAATAGAGCTCAATAGTCCCGCCCATGTCTGGTCACGTCCTGGAAGTCAAATATGTATGCAGCGATTTCTGGAAAAATGCAAACATGAAGAGTTTAAAAGCGCGACGCCGGCTAATCAGCTATGTGCTAACTGCAGACCATCGCACTTACAGTGGGATGAAAATGGATGTGAACACTTTGGAATTTCTCACATTTCTGCCTAACTTGGTCATAAAATGTGATCTGATCTTCATCAAAATCATAAGAATGAACAAAAAGTGTCTTAAACTTATACCTTGTCCGTGGTGACCACGCCCACCAGATATAGAGGTGGGGTAGTCCCAATACGTCAGGTGACATCACCGGCGGGGGTCCCAAACTGCAGAGAAGGTGATTGGCTGTGAGCTCCATCTCTCCAGGACCTGTTCACCTCCAGGACCCGGAGGCGTGTGGGTCGGATCACAGCTGACCCTTCTCACCCTGGACACGGACTATTCACCCCCCTCCCCTCAGGCAGGAGGCTACGGTCCATCCAGACCCATAAATAAAAACCCACTTGAACAGTTTTTTCCCTCCGCCATCAGACTCATGAACAAAAACGAGTCTCTGTAGCTCAGTCACACTCATGGATGTTTCTGCTCTGTTGCTGTTGGTGTGTCCACACTTAGACCCGCTGATATCACTTTATGCCTTCACATCTGTAAATACAATCCCGCTGTTGTTCATTGTCAAATTGTTGTTGTCTTACCACACGTCACTTTATTTGATCTTATTTATTGTATTATAACATTTTTTATGCATGCCCCTATAGCCTTATAGTTTATTAGCTTATTTTTATCTTAACTCTGTGTTATATGTTTTATGTTCCTAGTGTTCCTTCTGATTCTGATTCCCATCCGTTGTCCCACAGCCGCACACACAACACACTCTCATTCATTCTGGCCTATTGTACATGTTTTCAGTAGGGGAAACCGCAGCACCCTGGGATCCCCTGAGCTGTGGCTGCCAAACTGTGTCAACAGACTGGAATTTGCTCACTCTGTTTTGAACCTACACTCCTGTTTAGGTTTGCTACCTGATCCAAAGATAATCCTATAGATTCATTATTTTGGATTAGATTTCTTGTTGTTTCTGTTTCTTTCATATTTAGAAACTCAAAACCAAAACAACCCGGAGTGAAAGTTGACTGAATGAACGCTTGTCCAAACTTGCTGGAAATATTAGCTAATCCTGCGAATGGGGTAATGCCACGTGTACAGACAGACACAGGAACACACGGCACTGAAGAAGTCTAGCCTCTGGGCCGTGTTTTCACTTTGACGTTTGGCAAGAGCAGCAAGTCGTTTAAGGTCTTCTCATGTTTACCCTTTAACCTGGAGAGGGGACGGAGGGCAGTGAGTATATGTTTAAGTAAGAGTTTGTTTGTCCTGCTTGACCTCATGCCACTTGCAAGTACGTCGCCTTCTCATCTCATGGTTTACGATTCTCTGCATTATTTTTTTCACTCCACAGACAATCATTGGGTTAAGACGAGACACAATAGGTCAATAGGGAAACTTTTTTTAAATCTAGAGATATCAATTTAAAACGTCTGCTGTAGATTACTGACCCTCGGCCCAAATCTCAAAGGTTATAGGCCAGAGTAGCGCCTCATTTGAGCTTCAACAGCTTCAAAATGGATCTAAACGGATCTCTTTCCTCACGTCACTTTTCTTTAAAACTTTTTTATCATCACTATTTGGTCACTTTTTGTCTCTCTTGTTTTCCTTTTGTCAGCTTTTCATCACTTTTGTTTGGGTCACTGCGTTTTCGTCCTCATTTTCGTCACGTTATTATCGCTTTGACACTTTTTTCAAGAAGGTTTTAGATTTGGGTAAAGCCAAAATGGATAAAACGTGGTTGGTTCAGGTGTGGGTTATGAGGTTAAATTAGCAGTTTTTTAGATTAAAAAATAAATAAAAATGAAACATCGCCTTGATGTTTGAAATTCAAAGCTCAAAAATGGTTACGGCTGTAATATTTGAAGTCTGTAGGAGACACTTGCATGGAGATGCTGTTGCACCAATGTTTTTATTTTGAGAAAATGGCCCTTGGAATCACAATTTCCCAAATAAATCAGACTTTTCCGGCTGCAACCCCCAAAATCACTCAACCAAGAACTTAGGACCCCCTTCTATAAAAAGAGACCAAACCGGCCCCGGACCTGACAAACAATGACAGTGTTGATGCTCTAAACGGTTTTGTTGTTCTCTGTGACGATGACAGTAAATCTAAATCTCTTGCATCTTGATCTTAATAACTGAAAAACATTTAGTTTGCCTTTAGTTTCTCCCCTTAATCAGTAAACATTGCTCATAGATGGAAAATGTGGTAAAACATGAGAAAAAGTCTAAAAAAGAGTCGCAGAACAACTCCATTGGTTGGTTCACTTATGATAAACACATCTAACACACTGCAGTGACCAAATACTTTTCCGTAATCAATAACTCCAGTATTTCACATTTGAACATCTCCGGTATAGTTTATTATAGAATGTCTCTGAAATCCTCACAGTTTTGTCGACGCAAACCCCAAACTCTATCGTGTTCAGTGCGATCCTTGAGCTGAGAACAAATCCATAGCGCCGTTTCAAGTGTCCTGCAGTATTCTCTGTCTGACCTCGTCCAGAAACAAAGAAATCAATGCAACACCCTACAGTATTTGTTTTTCAGGTTATAACATGCAATGTCCGACATAAGGCCTTTTTAAAAATAATATTTACCACTGACTTTTCCCACTCCTCGGCTTCCTCCATTGACTTAAAGGGATATTTCAGGATGTTTGACATTGGGCCTCATTTCCTAGTTATCCAGAGTGTTGTTGATGTCTGGAGATATGATTTTCTTAAATTCATGCAGTTCTTATATTTGAAGAGCTTAGTGGCGCTAGGCTAATGCTAGGCTAAAGCATTTCTATGGTATCAGTTAGCCTGCATTAAAAACAGTAAAGAGGTAAATCACTTATAACGCCAGACTAACGATATAAATGTAGGTGTCGATAGAATAATTTTAACCATTTTGCATTTAAAATAACTTATATTTGAGCAGCATCAGCTTCGTGGCTGTAAGCTAATGCAGCGGCGGAGTGATCTGCGAGAAAATAGTCCCTCAAAATGCGGTAATTCATGCGATACAAGGTTATATTTCCAAAATAATACTATTAACACAGACATTTATATGGTTAGTCTGGTGTTATAAGTGATTTGCCTCAGGTGCACTGTGGAGCGGGTCAGACTGTTTTTAATGCAGGCTAGCTGATACCATAGACATGCACTAGCTTTGCCCTAGCCTAGCGCCACTAGACTCTTCAAATATAAGAACTGCATGAATTTAAGAAGAAAATATCTTCAGACATCAACAACACTCTACATAACTAGGAAATGAGGCCCTATGTCAAAAATCCTGAAATGTCCCTTTAATATGAGTTGTACCCGGGGCATAACCACAGCTTTGTTTATAATAACATGCAGTACACCAAACGTATCACTGCCAGCTTCTCATAATCACCACATGTGTCTGTTTTCGGCTCTGGAGTCTGTTTAAATGAGGGGTTTCCCACAGGTGCTGGCGAACTGTATTTGAGAAAATGCTAAATATTTATTTTGCCACGTCTGGACACTTGAAACACGGATCCCCAAGCAACTTTTCTCCAGTTCGACTTTACCCAAATCGAAAAGCGCCTTGAAGCGTCGAAATAGCGACAAAAACGAGACGTGAATGAGGATGGCTTTCAAATGAGGCGTTACACCGGCCTATAGGTTGTGAGCTCTTTGGTCGAGAAGCTTTTAGATTTGGGTAAAACCGAACTGGGGAAAATGTGCTCGGTTAGGGCGGGGGTTAAGAGGTTAATAGATAAGTGATTTGCCTATGTACATGTTTTTTGTAATCAGTCAAATCAATATTAGATCATGTTTGCCTCATGGGGACGGAGGTAGTTCTAGTTTAACAAATTACAAACCTCAACAATATCACTGGACCGTCTTTACTTCACTGTGGCGTCAGAAGATCCAGTGTTGCATTCATTTTCCACCAAGATCTTGTATTGATGATGGGAGAGTGTGACCTCTGTGCAAAGCCTTCTCCAGCACCTCTCAAAGATCTTCAGTGGGGTTCGATTCCCCACAGGTGTGCACACTGTACAGAACGTCATTGAAAGTTTTGTAAGCCACAATGAGAACAAATGTGGACAAATGCTGCCTTCAGGCGGGGGTTATGGAATCATTCAGAGGTGCCAAGGCAAATAGAGCAAAGAAGCAGCTAAAAGACTATGATGAAGGTAAGCAACAGGCTAATGGTATGCTAACACCAGCTAAAGTTGCGCTAACAGCGGCTAAATGCTAATATCGTCAAAATACCCGTTTAGAACAGCAGTGAAATATTAAATTCATATGACCTGCATATTAACGGTGAGGGCGGTCCTCTGTTTCATTGGCCAATCAGAGCCCAGCATCTGTCTACGTCACATTAGTCTCGGTTTAGAGCTTTGGCCACAGCCAGAGTTTATTTTATTTTGTTTATTTGAGCAGTATACAAGAAGCTTATGAGCGCCCACCCCCCAGAGGTCGATCGTAAACTTATACCTGGTCAGACCGGTTTGGCTCTGGCCTCAACAGTCGAAAAAGCTGTTTGTTCCAACAACCGTATCGACACTACCCCACAGACCTTTGTGTTTCCACCACACACACACACGCACGCACACACACACACACACACACGCACACACACACACGCACACACATGCATTTGTTGTGGGCGGGGCCGCACAGAGGAGCACGCTGCACAGATCGTCATTAAAGGTTTTTAGAGCTGCGATGAGAACAAGTGTGGACAAATGCTGCCCTCTGGTGGGAGCTATGGAATCATTCAGAGGAGCCAAGCTGTATTAAAACAGAAAAGAAACCGCTAAATACTACTATGAAGGTAAGCTACATGCAAATGTTATGCTAACACCAGCTAACAGCGGCTAAATGCTGATATCAGCAAAATCCCCTTTTAGCACAGCGGTTTAATATTAAATCCATATGTCCTGCGTGTCAGTAGAGAGGACTGTCCACTCTCTCGTCAGAGCCCAGAGTCTGTTCACGTCACATCAGACACGGGTCGGCGCCCCCAAGAATTTTTTTTAAGTGATAGTCTGGAGGAGTCCAAGGAGACGGCACCAAGGAAACGGCACCTCAGCTAACAAAAGAACAATAGGCAGGTAATTGGCAGTGATCATCTATGAATAGGACATGACTGACCGATACTGAGGTGAGCAGATCGTTAGAGACGCTCTACTTCAAAGGTGTTTACCCACAGGTGAGAGTAGCTGTGATTAGAGGGGAGGAGCCGGGCCAACCCTAACTCCTCCCCGTTGGTCTATATATTCAGCTGTGGCCTGAGTGGGACTTTTGTCACTGACGAAGCCTTTTGGATGAGAGGCGAAACATTCGAAGACTTCAACTACTGAGTACAGAAGATGAATCAAGTACCTTCATTGAAGATGGACCTGTATGACTGAGAACTTACACAGACAGTCTGGATGTTGTCCGAAAAAAAGGGAGAGCGGGACTCCCCCTTCCTGGTTGGTCTTGGAAGCCACGCCTGTTTCCCCGTGAGGTTCAATGGGCCAAGAAGTGACGAGGGGAGACACTACGGTGACAGTGTCAACAATGAGTTATCCAAGGTAACGATGCTTTTTATGTTAAAATCGTTGTTTTTTGACGGGGATAAAACGTTTATGCAGCTAACTTTGTACGGACATTTCCAATAAACTGGCAAATCACGTAAACATGTAGATTTTACATAGTTTGCATGGTTTATAGCATGCGACATTGTTTACTTCTTTGATATGCTAACAGCTAGCGTACGATTTACTGTCCTGTCGTCTTTTTGTGTTTTAGACCCCTTCAGATTTAGGCCATATTGCATTTGTTTTTTCTAATTATTTTATCTTTCGTCTTCTTCAAAGCTTTGTAATGGGAGGATCTTCTGATGATGAATAAAACCCCACCTGCAGCGTCAGGCAGACGATCTCCAAAAGCTGCTCCAGAGAACGGCATATCTAAAGAGCCACATGTGGAGACGAAATCAGACACATGTTCTGATCCTAATGGGCACCACATTGGATTTATACCAATATACCATTTGTATATATTTATACCATCGATTGTACGTTACATTTCAATTGAAGTCAGTTTGCTTTGTTTTCATGAGAATAAAGAATGAAATATAATAACACATTGTCTAAAAAAAACTCAACACAAATAGCATCTCTTAACATAAACATTTGGTTACAGATAAAAACAAACAATGGTCAACTAGTTTTCAACAACAACTTTATTTACAAAAATAAAACATTCTTCATGTTATTTCTGTGGCAAATGGTGACCTGTAAAAAAAAACAAGGATAAAGAATATGTTATGGACATATAGATGTATGCAATTTCTATATTCAATATTGTGAGAAGAATAAATGAGTCGATACCATCTCCTCGGGTGTGCTGGTGTTGGAGGAACTCCTGGGTTGTTGGGTCTGAGGATCTCAATTTTGCAGGGGGTGGGAGTCCCTTTTTGCTGTTCAGCCGTGCAGCAACAATTATTGTCTGGAGCTCCGGAATATATGAATAGTCCTTCTCAACCTTCACTGTATAAATCCTGCAGCACCTGGATTTTTTATTGAATACTTTCCAATATCTGAAATGGAGACAAAATAATGTCAAAAAGTAAGTCATAGAAAAGCAATGAAGATGCATAGTTTACATAATGTAGTACAGTATACAAGTATACATCCATCAGGATTCCTTGTTGCAGGTCTGTGTACATGGTGAGGGCTGCAATTGGATGACTGTGCAATGTCTCAGGGCGTCCAGTTGATCTACAAAAAAGTTAGCATAATTTGAAGCATATATATATATATATATATAAGATAATTTGGTACTTCTTTGAACCAACGTTCTTTCAGAATGACCTCAATGAGAGCATTGTGCTCCGTTGAACATTTCACTGTCCACTCTTTCTACCGTTCACTTTCCAGTGTGTTGCGTTCATGCAGCAGAACCAGAAATGATTACACATGTCTTAGTTCCCTGTAGTTGTGAAACATCCCTTTTGCCGGCCAGCCTACACAGAAAAGACACAAACATCAAACACATGTACAGTATGATGCACGATGGGCATCTTTTACAAAGCTCACAATCTTACTTACTGCATGTAGTTTTTTGCCCACGTTCTTAGTCCCGTGCCACATATCGTGTGCGCCACACCCCTGTCTTTGTATATCCCATTTCCTGTGTAAGGATTATGACTTTAAATAAAATATATAATTTCTTTAGATGTGTCCAATTATAAGTTTCATATCATAAATACCATGACACTGAAAAGAGCAGACATCTGTGAGTGGCATCAGCAAACACTTGTGTAATGTTGACCTCTCCCTGTGTCCTGAAGGTCATTCAGTTTTCCTTCTCAGAGGCTCCTGTCCTGTGAACACAGTGTGTACAAATGAGTATTATTATAGTTGTACATGTTCTGTTGCTTGTGTATGTATGCATCCATCCATGTGGAACAGGACAGGATTGGTTTAAACTTGTTTTGGAAACACAAGCACAAATCCTCACAGTGTGGTCGTACTCCTCCTCAGGAATACCAAGTGATGGTAAACTAAACCAAAAACTAAACCAAAAACTAAACCAAAAACTAAACCAAAAACTAAACCAAAAACTAAACCAAAAACAGCAACATTATTTTCATTTCATTGTCAATGACCAGTGTAACAACTATACAGATACCAAACATGTTTTACTTACTCTTCAGTTCTTGAAGTAGAGGCTTCCTTTGCTCTAAGATGTTCACTCCCTCTTCAAAGTGGTTAACTCTACAAATACAAGAGCATGGCCGTTTATGAATCATTTCCTAAACTGCCACTCAACCAATAGATCGTGGTGTTGTGTCTATTTTTCCCATGGCCAGTAAGGCTTACCTATTTTTAGTAAGTAATTCACGCCATTTCATTAGACTATTCTCTTCAATCCACTCCAGTTCACACGTCTATACTTTGTTTCTGTGGTGATTTTTGGGGGTTTATAGGGCTTTGAACTTCAATGTACATTTCCGTCTTCCCTTTACTGTGGTGTTGAGTGCTTATCTAATTTACAAAAAAACGTTCTTACCTCTCAGATAAGTCCCCGTGGATACTCGATAGTCCTGGCACAGCAATATGAGCAGGAATTTGTTTATATATATATAGGAGTAGACGTTGGAGCTCCTGATCCGGTTCGGTAACTGGAAACATATAGGTACAAACATTTACACAAAATGTAACAACGACATTGTGCAATTCTAATAACATTCTTACAGAGCTATATTTGGAATCGCGTTTCCTTCAAAAGCACATGTAGCCCGCTGGCCCTCCATTATTTATGGCACAATAAACATCAGATGTTAGCACTACATTTAGATGTTGGCATTAGACCTACTGCATGTCTGCACGTCTCCAAGTCTCAATGCTGCATGTGATGTAATGCCAGTACGCACAGAAATATACAGTCGAGACCCGTGCATGTAAAGCTATAGCTTTCTAACGCCATGCTAACAGTTCATAGTTAGCCGGCGTATTAGCGCTTAGAATTTGCAAAAAGCCTAACCACGACGGACGCACTAAATTCAACATAATTTGTCGCCATGAAAACCTCAAAGTGTCAAGTATTTACCTGTCCATAAGAAGCTCCGTCTGTTGAACGACTCTCCGATATAAATTCCACCTCAATCTTGTTTTTCTGCTCGTTTAGAAGACGGACTTTTGAACTGTTTAAATGTGTTTTGAGAAGTAGCAGGCAGTCGGAGCTTCTGTCGTGAGCTGGTTGTTGTTCCACAGCGGCGCTCAGGCCGTAATGGCGGATCCAGGTACGAGAAACACTCTCTGCACGTGCTCAATGTGTCAATCATCGTCTTGCTCGCATTTGATTGGTTTAGGCCAATGGCGAGGGGACTCTTGAGTGGTTGCTGAGATCACGGAAGGAGGGACTTAACAAAAATATGATATATCAATCAATCAATCAATCAATCAATGGTTTTGTATAGCCCAATATCACAACAGGAGTTTCCTCACAGCTGCAACAAACATTAAGGCAATAAAACAGAGCAGTAAATAAGACAGTGTAAAGTTCTGGTGAATCAAATATCCAGGCAAACATAAAGTCCAAATAAGCGTCAGCAGTGGAGACGAGCAGCTCGGGTGTCCCCTGTCCTTAGACTCTCCAGCACGGCGAGGAAAAACTCAAAAACCCGGTGGGAGAAACGAGAAACCTTGAGGAGAACCACAGAAGGAGAGATCCACTCCCATGGACGGACAGGCTATAGAGACCCAGGGCCGAAGGAGTCCCTCAGCAGACGGGCCAAGATCACAGACCGTCCAGTCCCTGTTGTCAGTAGGCAGGGTTCCTCCGTTCAGCCGGGTTCCTCCGTTCAGCCGGGTTCCTCCGGTCGATCTAGACAGGCACCCCCGAGGGGGAGTGGGACAGGAGACACCACGTGAATAGTAATGAACAGACTACAGATAAAATAAATATTGTATCATAATAAGACAAAGTTTGCAGTAAGAAGAAGAAGAGGACAGCGCTCAGTGTATCGCACTTCCCACAGCAGTGTTTCTTCTAAGGCAGCTTAACCTCAGGCTGTGGGTTAGAGCTTTACCTAACTGACCCGATCATAAGCTCATTCAAAGAGGTACGTTTTGAGCCTAGTCTTACATTTTTAACGGGAGCTGGGAGTTTATTCCATAAAACCGGAGCTTGGAGCTGAAGGCTCTTCCTCCTATAGTGATGTTGGAGCTAAAGGCTCTTCCTCCTACAGTGATGTTGGAGCTAAAGGCTCTTCCTCCTATAGTGATGTTGGAGCTAAAGGCTCTTCCTCCTACAGTGATGTTGGAGCTAAAGGCTCTTCCTCCTACAGTGATGTTGGAGCTAAAGGCTCTTCCTCCTACTGTGATGTTGGAGCTAAAGGCTCTTCCTCCTATAGTGATGTTGGAGCTAAAGGCTCTTCCTCCTATAGTGATGTTGGAGCTAAAGGCTCTTCCTCCTACAGTGGTTTTGGAGACCTGAGGAATCACTAGTAGCCCTGAGTTTTGAGAGCTCTGTTTGGCCGATATGGAGCGATAACATCTTGGAGATAGAGCGGAGCCAAACCCTTTATGGCTTTAAATGTTGAGGAGCAGGATTTTAAATTTGATTCTAAACTCAACAGGAAGCCAATGGAGAGACTTTAGCACAGGTGTCATGTGTTCTCTTCTCTTTGTACGCGTTAACAATCTTGCAGCTGCATTTTGACCTAATTGAAAACTTTTTAGAGAACCTTTAGGACATGGCAGTTACAGTAGTCCAGCCTTGAGGAAACAAATCAGTTTTTCTGCATCACTCTTAGGTTAGGTAATATATGTTTTTACTTACTTTATATCAAAATGTAAGGCCAGGAGGTCAATTGTGTACATTTCTTAAAATGTGTAATACTTTTAGACTTCCAGACTATCACTTTAATAATTCAGATTATGATTTCCTGCAATCTGGTGCATTTTAGATCATAAATAATCATTTTAGCTGGTCTAACTGGTGTTGAAGAGTGATATTTCTGGGCCCAGTGAGCCCCCTTCATCGTTACGGCCCTGCCAATGGTCGTTCCAATTATTACCAACAAAAAGCAAGTAGCATAAACTTTAGAAAACCTGGAAAATGTTATTCCGTCTCCTGCAGTATGTTTGATGATTAAACTTTGAATATGATTATTCAATGTAATAACTATCAGAGGCACATAAATATATATACACTAAAAAGCCATTGTAAACTAGAAAAAGGCAATACAACTCTAACACAAAAATGAATCATTGTGTACAATATTAAATCACCAGATTTGTACGTTGTTTTATGTCTGCACTGTAAAAATGACGTTGGTTATAAATATAAAATGTATTGTAAGAGGACCCCCATGAAAAAGAGATAGTTCATCTCAATGGGGCTGTCCTTGAAATAAATGAAACATTCAATCAAATTCAACATATTTTCTTACTTCTTATTGAGTAAATTATTTTTGAATTACTGTACTTGCAAAGTTGTTGAGTACATTGGCTACTCTAACCAAACTGTGGGCTATATGAAAATAACACCCTTACCTTTAGAAGACTATTAGGATTGTTCACAATGTCGGATATAGGGACCATACAAATATATTGTTCTTAAAATCTAACACCATGAAACTCATAAAATATAATACTTTGTTACAGATATATAAAGCAGTAAACAACCAGCTCCCTAGTAATATACTACAAATGTTTGGTAAAAGAGAGGGAAGTTACGATTTAAGGGGCACTCATAATCTGAAAGTACAATGTATTTATTCTACCCTAAGAAGTCCCTGTATCACCCGGAGAGGAGTAAACCTGTGGAATAATCTAGAGGAGCCCTTAAAAGGCGCTGATAGTCAACAATTCCAAAAACAGTATAAGAGAAGTGTGATTGAGAAATATGCTAAAGACATGTGACCTTGTGCGTATTATTTCCAAGTAATTTTGTATTACCGTGAACCTGTTTAACCACGTCATTGCTGATAGGGGCTGGTGACATTGGTTCTAAGTTTAAGTTGTTATGAATTATAGGAACTGAGAGAAATGAAGCAAAAGATAACAACAATGCTGCAATAGCCTGTTTCCACCGGTCACTATTAAACATAACAGAACGAGGGCCGGTGAGAGACGGGCCGGGCGGACGGGCTGTGTGTGAGCCTATGTATGGAAAAGGAAACTTCTGTTGCTCATGTGCCTGGATAACTCTGGGATGTGTGATATTGTATGAAATCACGAGATGCTGCTTGTATCACCGTTATTATTTCCGTTCTTATTTCCCTGCAGCTGGACACATGTGTTTCAGTTATGTATATTCTCAGTGTTATGTTGGGCCTTTTCTTTTGAAAGGACTTATGTTTTGTATTTCTAGAACGAATCTGAAATGCATGTAAGTACTTACTGTGAATGGGGGGTAGGCATTCATAAGCTTCCTTGCTTCGGCCTTCTTTTGAGTTTTATTGTATTGCAATGATGTAATCATGCAATTTACGTTTTTTTATAATGTGCTCAAATAAACAAACTAAACTAAGAGCCGTTTACTCAGACTGGGGCTAATGCTACTTGTTTCTCATCAGTAAGCTTCAGGGCTTTGCTTTTTGTTCCTTCTGCAGTGTTTCTCATCTGCCAGAAAACATCACACCCTTTATATGACAATCTCTTACATCCGTGATAATGGGGGGGACACGTTAGCGTAGCGTAGCACTACTTACATCCATCTGCAGTAAAAATGAAAGCGCGCGAGTTGGCAGCCCTGCAAATATGAGACACACTTCATTCATATCGTTAGTTCTTGAAGCGCCTCGTCCTGGAATCAGCTGCACGTGCAAATGATCTATGAAAGTTTACACCGGTGTCCAAAAACTATACCGGTATAATAAACCCCCCCCCGGATCAGAACAGTTATTCAATCCAGGTTTGTTTGTTTTTACGGCGTATCATGAACATGTTATGATGGATTACCTCGTCATGAGTCATTATAGTCCTCAACATAAGATTCATATTACAAATCAGCAGTATTTAAAAGTATTCCCCACGTTATGTTCAAATAAAAAAAATTAAGTCAAACATGTGGCAAACTATGCTATAACATGTGCTATATAAATAAAGTTTCTTCTTCTTCTTCAAACATAAATGATTCTACGCTGACTGTCATAAGGCTCGGGACAAACGTGCTGCTCTTGGCACCGTTTTTTTTAAGACTCAGCCTTTTCTAACGAAGGCCGAGTCATGAGGCCGACACTTGGAGTCTCCCCGTTGACCGGGCGGACATTGTCTGGCCTTGGCCACAGCATGTCCACATTTTAAAGACTCTATTTTAAGGCGCTCGAAAGGTTGGGACAATTCTCTGAAGGAGCGCGGACTGCTCTTAACCCGGGGCCATTGCACTCGCGCTGAGCATCGTCCCAAAGGTACGACGAGTACAAAGGCTGATTTCGTCAAAGATGGTTTTTACTCCCGGGCTTGCGGCGAACAGAACACATATGCAAGATGTGAGTTTTGTACAGACGAGGTTGATGGAGTGGACAGAATGTGCCTTAACACTCGATAGGAAGCGTCAGGTAGAACTCCTCAACGTCAATGACACTTTCTGCAAACGAGTCTGACATTCTTACCAGGCCATGACAATAGACAATGGCTCAGCAGAAACAAAGCCAGATGAAACAAATGATACGGATTCTCCCCGTACAATGGCAGCCGTTGGAATCGTTGAGAAAGGTTTCTACAACAAAGTCTAGTGCCACGGTTTTGTCGACAATTTTACCTTTTTTTTTACCCCTCACCTTAAAGCAGTACTAAGTAACTCTGGCCCCTAGAGGCCATAAGCGCAACTGCAGGTACCGTAGCAAGTTCCGATTTTCTAACTTATTAAATGTCTTAGAGAGGAAATGCTATGCTGACAGAAAAGCCGAAGGGAGAGAGGGACGTTGTACCTCCAGTTACACAATGGAAATAATTGTTTTCACTCAAACTTGGCTGTAAATACTGTTAAAGTGGCGCTAGCCCGCAGTTAGCTTTGCCCGTTAGCCTGTTAGCTTCTTCTTCGTGGTGCTATTAGTGTGTATTGGTGGCTCCGACCCGGTGGCAGTCAAGTTGCAAGCATGGTTTTCTGGCCAGAGACACCAGGGGGGGATGAAAGACCCTCCAATCATCCCATTAACATTTCCCCCAGAGGGACGACGGAGAGGATTTATTTAGATAAACACGTTACTTAGTTCTGCTTTAACCGAGCGCATTTCATCCAGTTCATCTTGACCCAAAATCTAAAGGCTTCTTAACAGATTTTCATTGTGTTGTTGCCGTCACTTTTTGACCTCTTTTATCATCACTTTTCCCCTCACATTTTTGTTGCTCTCGTGTTGCTTTTTTATTGGTCCTTTGTTGCGTTTTCGCCTCGTTTTTTATCGCTGTTCTGACGCTTTTTTTCAAGAAACCTTTAGATTTGGGTAAAACAGTGGTCAGTTCAGGTGGGGATTAAGAGGTTTTAATGCCAGAGTGACTCACCCTTTGTAAGGCTTTTATTATGACGTTCTGTCATCGAGCTGTGGATTTCCTGAAATTGAGGCGGTCCCTCGTTTTTCCGGATTTATTCACAAATGTATTTGGTTTCCGCGTGTCGTACGAAAGGTGACCGGGGTTGAAGACGGGAGAAATATACAGTCGTAACCTTTACAAAAGCCTAGGACCCTTTTACCTCCACATTCAGTTTTCAATGCACTAGAGATGCACCGTTTTGTTTTCTTTCTGACCCGATGTAAATCAAACTCGACGAACTCTCAGTTTGCACCGTTCTGAGATACCGGCTTTACCTGAAGCTACAAGAAGTCTCTCTCCTCAGGGTAGTAAGAAGCTGTCGATTGTTATTTTAGTTTTGCTTATTGCATTGTTTCCATGTGCCTGTCGCATGTGTGCTTGGGCACTTCTGTCGAGCCGCATTTGTAGCGGTGAGTAAAGTCATGCAGAATCTGAACAAAACATGCTAATGAAACTTTACTCTTGCTACAATATCTTCACATTAGTAACTCCTACTGACTCAAAACCAAGGCCGTGGGAACCCAGGGTGCTGAAGGTGCTGCAGCGCCCCCCCCCCTGGTGGATGGTTTGTGTATTGCACGTAATATTAGTAACTGCAACTGCAACTGCAACTTTATTTATAACGCACTTTAAAAACAACAAGTGCTACAAAATGCAAATACCTTAAAATATATAAAACAGTAAAAATTACACTAAAAGCTAATTTTAAAATGTCAACTTCTTAGGGTGTACCAAACGCCAACTTAAAAAGCCACGTTTTAAGAAGAGATTTAAAAACAGATAAAGGCAACTCATCCCATAGCTTTGGCGCTGCCACAGCAAAAGCCCGGTCCCCTCTGAGCCTCCGATTGGTCCTTGGGACGCTGAGGAGGAGCTGGTCCGCCGACCGAAGAGACCGAGAAGGAGAGTAGGGTTTGAGGAGCTCAGACCCTACTCCCCAAAGGGGCAGCACCATTTAAGCATTTAAAAATCAAATAAAAGCAACTTAAATGGATCCTAAAATACACAGGCAGCCAGTGAAGAGAAGACAATGTTGGGGCGATGTGTTCAAACGTCCGTGTGCCAGTTCAAAGACGTGCAGCTGCAGACGTGAAATACAGGGCTGACTCACCCCAAAATAAAGTGCATTACAGTAATCCAGCCGGGTAGTGATGAAGGCATGGATTACAGTTTCAGAGTGCTCACGTGACAGAAAGTGCTTTACCTTGGCCAACTGCCTATTAGTCAATCAGAAATAAGCACAGAAAGGATGTTTTTGGGGCAACCTTGGCCCTCAGCCCCCCCCCTAACCAAAACACGTTCCCACGGCTCTGCTCAAAACTTTAACAATATTCTCACTAAACTAGAACAATATTTTTTAAGGATTCAACAGAGTGATTTTTAATTCATTGAACTTTTTGACTTATAAATAGCTCATTCAAAAACTGATCCATAAACAAAACAAAAAACCATTTAAACCTGACTCTAACATTGATTTAGATTTTGTCACTGACTTGTTCCCCTTCTGTTCCCTCTGCAGCGTCTCAGTAGATCAGAAGACACATGAATAAATACTTGAAGCGTAAATGTCCACATATATGAAGGCCCGTGTCTGAAGGAGCTTCAAAGGTGAAGACAATACTTTGAAGGTGCTTGAACGGCTCCGCACCCCCGAGCACTCACCACTCCACCGGCCGCCCCAAAGATAGTCGGGTACAAAGGCGGGACAGAGAGGGGCCGGGGTCAGGGCTGCTGTGAAAACCTACCAGAAACTCTCATTTTTTTTGTTTTTTTTTGTTCCACGTGAAAAGCGATGCTGTTTTTGTCGCGTGCGGTCGTGTGTAGAGGCGAAAAGCAAAAAAAAAAAAAAAAAACCAAATGTGACCTTTTCCCGCCGAGTTCGGGGCGACACTTCGCCTCCTCTCGTGTCCATGTTGAGCGGTGATAAATGAGTGACACTCGTTGATTTCGCGGTTGCCTAGGAACAGTAAAAGCCGACGGGAAAACCAAAGTGGAGCAGTTCTGTGAAAGTGCACGTGAAGTGACTGTGCGCTTTTGTCTGTCGGGATATGAATAAAGAAAGAGCCGTTGTGCGGCCCGGCGACCTGCGACACCACAGGCTGCGATAAGAGGGAGTATACTCGAGTAAAGTCTCCCATTGTGGATACTGCATACACTATTTAAACGAGCTGTTAGAGCTGCAGAACATCCAGAACGCTGCTGCTCGAGTCCTGACAAGAACCAGGAAATACCACCACATTAGTCCAGTGCTCCGGTCCCTGCACTGGCTTCCTGTCACTCAGAGAATAGAATTTAAAACAGCTCTGCTTGTGTACAAGTCTTTTCATGGTTTAGCACCAAAGTCCATCTCTGACATGTTAGAGCCGTATGAACCATCTCGGGCCCTGAGAACTTCAGGGAGGGGTCTCCTGGTGGTTCCCAGAGTCAGGACTAAACACGCTGAGGCTAAAGCTAAAATCTGGAACAGTCTTCATGAGGATGTGAGACAGGCCTCGACTCTGACAATGTTCAAATCCAGGCTGAAAACAGCTCTTTTTACCGGAGCAGATGAAAACTGAAAGTATTTTATCTGCACTCTGGCCTTTTACTGTAGTTGATTAATTTTTATGTTTTAATTATTGATTTGATCTGTTTTCTTGCAATTTTATGCAACTGTGAAGCACTTTGAATTGTGTATGAATTGTGCTCTACAAATAAACTTGCCTTACTATTTAATACAACAAAGTGCGCGCATCTAACTTGCATTGGAAAGGGCTTTGTGTCCTTGGGCAAGACACTTCACAGTCCCTGCCCGTGTGTGTGCCTCCTGTCGTTCCACCTCGGGGCGGCTGTGGCTCCATAATTCACGACCTAATGGTCCCGCGAACTGAAACTATTCATCGGGGCCCGGGCGGGACTTATCTCACTTCTTAATCTGTTTTACCTGAAGCTAGTTCCGGCTCAATTGTTTATCGTTACTATGGAAACAGCCGCAGTGGAGGGATGTAGAACGGGATTTTTTTTGCTTCTTTTATAGGTTAAAACTCTGCTCAAAAGGAGTGGGCTGAAGCAAAGGCTGATACGCGCCCACCCCCCGACATCAGTGCAATAAAAAGCATTTAATCATATCACAGTAGTGTAATAACTTGTACCTATGGGTTAGATACACAATGGAATGATATGTGTAGTTTGTAGGTACATGTAGTAAGTCATAACTCTAACCCTAACCTTAAGGGTCTCGTGTCCTATTACATTATGTTCCTACAAAGTACTAATACAAGTTACTCCATTGTGTATCTAACCCATAGGCACAAGTTATCACACAGTGTTACAGAGCACCAGGGCCGTTTCAAGATATTTGGGGGCTCTGGGCAAAACAGCGAAGTGAGGCCCCAAATCCTCCCTCAGGAAATAGTTTTACATTCAGATGGGATTCCTTGTATTCTGGTGCATTTTAAGAGAATTACTCTGTAGTGCAATACACAAAGTGGCCACTACAGCGAAGGACACAGTGTCTTCAATGAGGCATCGTTATTTTTGTCAACAAGGTAAAAAAGTATAATTATTCATATTATCATCATTCTTTAGAACTGTCTTCTCTTATTTGCAGAGTAGTGTTTTTTTCTTGAACTATACAATTTATGTTGAATTAAAAAGGTATTACAATGGTGAACAACACAAACTATTTTAAGAACATTGTACAACAAGGATTTTTTTTGTCAAGGAATAACCATCCAAAATTAAGAGATTTAGCCACACTTGTGGACTTTAACTCGCACAAAAACAGTGACCAAATTTTCTATAACCTCCTAATGTTTCTCTCTGTTGATATAAGGGCCAGTCCTGTCAGTCTTTCTCGGCTCATGGATGATCTGAGGTGAGACTTTATCAGTTTCAAAGCTGGAAACCTTCTCTCTGCAGAAGCTACAGTGACAGGAGGAAAGAACTTCACGTCCCGTAATGCCACAGACATTGGGGGCCCCCTTCAGCTGGGGGCCCTAGGCAGCTGCCTACCTTGCCTACCCCATTGCAACGGCTCTGCAGAGCACATTACATTGTACTACATTTAGTTAAGTACAATGTGTAGAGTAAAAATAAAGTGATACCTACACTTTTGATCAGGGGAATTTGGGTACTTTCTGTTTTCATTATATAAAAAGAGCTAACTCCGTTTTTTCACCACAAATGGCTTCACACAACCACTAACTGTGTGTGGAAAAAAGCCTTTTTGTGTTATCTTTCATATTCTTTGAAAAATTGTTTAAAACATTATTATTAAAATTATACATTATTGTTCCATTACACTGAACAATTAAATAAAGTTTAGTGCTTTTAATGATATTTTACAATAATTCAATCCGTCTCAAGTTTAGTCTTATATTTAATTTATTTTAATTTTATGTAATTAGCTTCAACACCAATATATTATAATGGACCATCTAATGCACTGAATCCTCTGACCCTTCCTCTATTTATCTCCACCTTTGGCTTAGATCTTCTCTCTCTCTCTCCCCCCTCCATGTGCGCAAAGAGCAGCGCGCCCCCTGCAGGCCGTCCCCCGCCACAGCCCCTCCTCCTCCTCCCTCCGCCGCTGCCTGCGCTGCCTAGACCTCTCCGCCTGCCTCCCCACGAGCCTCATTCACTAGAAGATGGCGGACTGCGCTCCACTGTTGGATGAGGAACTCTCTTCGTTTGTCTTCAATTACCTGACAGAAAACTCCTGCAGCCAGGTAAGCCACCGGCCTCTCTGGACGCGCGGGGGTCCGCTCCACCGGACCGGCCCTCGGTCCCGGAGCGTTACCGACCCTGGCGCGCGCTACAGCCCCGT
Source organism: Proterorhinus semilunaris (assembly GCA_021464625.1). Classification (NCBI taxonomy): domain Eukaryota; kingdom Metazoa; phylum Chordata; class Actinopteri; order Gobiiformes; family Gobiidae; genus Proterorhinus; species Proterorhinus semilunaris. Next base: position 37,963,248 of record CM038348.1, read on the forward strand.
TTGTGCGAGGTAAAGCATCTCAGCCGGTGTCTCTCGCTGCTGCTCCGCGCCCTGGGCTCCATGCACACTTGACGTCTGGGTTACACACGTGCCTTTCTTTTTTTTTGGTGGTGGGGGGGGGGGAGGAAAGGAAATGTCATCATCCACGAGGAGAATAATGGAATATCGGTTGGATTTTTGCACGGAAAGGGCTTTATTGCTCGTGCTTGGGCAGAGGCTGCGCGCGGCCACACGGACGGATTATGATTCGGTATGCAGACGAGCGCCTTGGAAACTTTTTGACACATCCTTCACGTTCTGGGGGAAGTTCTCGCGTGGACACGTGGTCCGCGTCTCTCGCAACACATGGAGGGACTGCTATTGTTTTAACACGGCATTATTCTTCTTCCTGGTGTCACGTTTTAGGACCGACTTCTGTCAGGATCCACTCCCCCAAGAGAACGCACGCGAGCGACGTCGTGTTCCCCGGATTTACTATTTCGAAAAAAAAATGTTGACAAAACGTTAATAACGAGTCTCGAGGAAGCCCTTCCACTACGCGCTGCGTGGTTACTGATTCGGACCCGGCGTAATGCGCGTAAGCCGCTTCCCTGAGCTTAACGCGGGAGATCTGTACGTGTAACGTGGCGCTCCAAAGTTAAAGCCGACCACCTTTGACGCTTTTACGCGCCGCAGTCCACACAGCAGTTTGGAGACGCTTTGGAGAACTCGGGCGCACGTTTTGGATCGTGTTTGCGTAACCGTGCTGGGGGGGGGGGGGGCAGGTCACACAACGCCGCCGCCGCTGTTAAAAGCAAACTGTACGTACCCCCCGGCGGGGGCTGCGTGCGTCTGGGTTGTTTACGCCCAAAACGTGGATCTTTCCCCCTTTCATTTGACACCAAAGATGGTCTGGTCGCCATAGGGGGGGGGGGGGGGGGGGGGGGGGGGGGGTGCTGCATTTTCTAAATATTTTTGAAGTCGTATTGGCTCGCCGCTCGCAGGGGAGTCTCCACAGGGCGACGCGCTGGGTAATGATTTGCCGTGGGTTTCATAAATCGGGCAGAGGCTTTCCAGGGCACTGTGCGCGTGACTTCGCCGGAACGCGGTGGTCTACAGTTCAGTTTACAGTGCGCCAAGGCGGACGCGTCAGCGCAGAGACCCTCAGGCATTTCACTGGAATGACCATGTTCTCTTTTGGTACAAGGGCAAGGGGCATGCTCGTGTCGAAAGTTCACTTTGGGAAGACAGATCAGAGCGCGACGTTTGAACGGACTGGGCTGGAATGCAACACTGTGGAGGAGTTTCAAGTCATATTACGCGCCCACACGAGCGTTTGGTGACACAACATTACTGTGGTCTGACGAATGCCCTGTCCTTGTTGCTAGCACGTGCATTAAATGAAATGTGGCGAAAGTTCAGTTTGACCCCCAGTTCTTCAAACGTGCTTCCATTTTAGGGCCTGATCTAGTCATTCCTTGAGTCATATTCGTCATAAGTCATTCAACATCGTCATGAAATATCGCATTTTCTTCCCAAATCGCGCGCCCTCGCTAAAACACAGAGCGTCACGCCTCGTTCGGCGCCGGTCTCGTGCCCGATCGATCGCGGTTTGGGGGCGTATTTTGAATCCCGCGCGCCGGACGTCTTCGGCTAATAATACGCTCGCGAAAGGCTTTGCGCACAGTCGGTGGTGGACGTGCCTGACATGGCTGTTCCAATACTGAGGGATGAGCTGTTGCGTCACGGTCCGTAGTGATCGAGCCGTGCACGAGGGCGCCATCCACGCGCACGCCGCTTGGCTCGGAGCCGCAGCAGCAGCAGGAGGAGGAGGAGGAGCGCCCTGTCACAGCTGATTGGCAGCTTAAGCAGGTTAATTCGGTGGTGGTGGGAACAGGCGAGGCAGGCCAGAGCGGGGGGCTATTTTTAACCCCCCTCTCCCCCCTCCCTCTGGTTCACAGCGCCTTCTCGTGTCTGCGTTCTCAAAACATAGACGGTACATTGCAGAGGACAGTGTGTGTGTGTGTGTGTGTGTGTGTGTGTGTGTGTGTGTGTGTGGACGAGCCTCCCACGCGCAGCCGCCACTGACCCGCAGCCTCGTCGTATCGCGATTCAAGGCATGAATATTAGATCACTGGACCTCGTCGTCCGCCCGCTGCATTTTAATGGGGTGTGTAATATTGGCATTAAAAATTAAACCTTCCCACAAGTCAGGCCGCTCTTCCCGCGCCGTCTCCAGTGTTTAATTACGCCTTTATTCATGAGCTGGTAGTTGGCGATAGCTTTAGGCTAGCGTTGTGTTGTTTGCTGATGGTAACCGGTTGTCTCAGGGTTATCGGCGAGTATGCAAACCCCAAAGCTCAGTGACAGGAAAGCCTATATGTACCCTTACAGTGTGATACCTCATTTGAAAGCCAAGAATGAATGAAAGAATGAAACATTTACTGTTCCTGACTCTAATCATAACCCAGACCCTAACCCTAACCCCCTTACTCCCTATCGGCCGATCTAGCGCTGATAAAAGCCGATATCTCTGGGACCAAATATGATAATGAAAAGTGTCTTCCCTTTTTGCATTGGAAAGAGCGAAGTCAGGGCTTTAAAACAAGTCCCCCCACAACTCCCTCGGCCTCAGGGGATCAGAGACATCACTGAACCTCAGTCAATCTGGACAATTCAATCGCTGAGTTTTAACCTCTGCAATTGTATTTGCGACGCCACGGCTAGCAACAGTATGCTAATGTTAACAGCAACATGCTAATGCTAACGGCAACTCATCAAGGCCGGGTCAGAAAACGATTGACTCACCATCAAGTAACACAATAACATCGGCCGCCACTGGAGAGGCGCCTCAGTGAGCAGTGTGGCTGAAGGACACGGCGACACTTTCTGGGCCACCTACTTAACCACTCAGACCCCCATTTTCAGACCCCTTTCTACAGCGGCACTAATGGCCGGGTGTAAATATGAACGCTAGATAACCCTGTCGGAAAACACTTTGTGCAATTGTAGTATTTTTTTTCCTTCATCTTTCTCCCCTTCTGTGCCACTCCAGGACTCCGCAGCAGAAACCTCAAACCCTCGTATCCGTATTCATACGCTCGTGTGCCTCCATGCTTCGCCTATTGCTCGCCGCGTGACACAACTTTTCCCAGCAGCCGCAGCTCACGAGTGTTTGAAGAGATTAGCTCGCTGTATGTGGCTTTGAACCGCGGTGCAAAACGCAGACAAATGCGTCGGATCCCATCTCGCGTCAAAAGCTTTGTTTACAAAAAAAAGTACAAGCAGAACGTCGTCCAGGAACAGCCCAAACACGAGCCTCAGCCGCCGTGTCGAAACCGAAACTGAAACCCATCACGTAGCGAGCGCGTGGCCCACTGCGCTGCTTTATTATTCTGTTTTTTTTCCCTTTAACTTCAGAGCACTGTGTTTTTTTATTTCGTTTTTATCGTGAGCCCAGGGGCACATTTGACCGTAAAGCAGCTTATTTTTTTATTTTATTTTATTTACTTGAACAGGGACAGTGTACAATCTACATTAGCCTCAGAAAGGAGAGATGCATTGTACCAGGTTATAGCACTTGTGCTAATTTCCACATGCAGTCCCTGGGCCTATTGTACATGTTTTTAGTGGTAGGGGAAACCGGAGTACCCGGAGGAAACCTACGCGGACACGGGGAGAACATGCAAACTCCACACAGAAAGGCCCCGTCCAGGTGGGAATCGAACCCGGGACCTTCTAGCTGTGAAGCACGAGCGCTAACCGCTGCGCTACCGTACCGCCCTTTGAAAAATTAGAAAGCGTTGTCAATGTATTTCTGAAATGTCATAAACTGCCTAATAATGAACATTTAGGCAACTTTTATTTCAAAACTGACCTATTTGTATCGCCCTCGCACCGTGAGAGAGCTGAACCGTTACACCCCTACTTTTAACCGTTCACCAGAGGCAGTTGTGCAAACTTTGGATTCACGCCTCGATAAGTGGCTGCACCATATTGCGGTCTATAGTTTACAAAAAGGCGATGGGTAACAGTAATAAGTGGAATGTAGCTGGCCGTAGTTCCAAATATACTCCGCTTAAGGCTTGGGTTCACTTCAGGCACTCGCAACCCTGGGATACAGAAGCAAAACTCTGGACTTGAATTGATTTATCAGGGTCTAAACCAGGACTAAGGTATGGCTGAACCACAGGGCTGGACCACGACTAAGAAAACCCCTGGAAGACACAGGCCACGGCGTTACTTTGTGCTTGTAAAGTACAGTATTTTAGTCAATACCCCTGGCAGCGTGTTAATCAAATCAGTTGATAGAAAAAATAAAATAAAAATAATGTTATGTATTAGATAGACCAATACTTGTCCCAGAGCAAGAATACCATCCTGTAATGTTGTGACCATTTTAATTTGTTGTTGTTGTTGTTGTTATAACGCACATATCATTTTATTCATAACCGAAGCCGCCCCGGTTCTGAAACTCGCCCGTGTGCTCCGAAATGCCCCCGTCCCGCGGAGCCCAGGCTTGTGTGCGGCGCGGTGTCCCCTGCTCACTGCCTCATTGTAATACTACTCTATCCTCGTGACTGGAGTTACAGAACAGGCCTGCTGCAGTCATGTGATCGCTCCGGGAGGGGAGGGGAGGAAGGGGGTGTGGCGAGCGGAGGGGGGGGGGGGGGGGGCGTGCCTGTTGACGACACAGCCCCGCCTCCCCCCGGGCCCCCCGAACATGTGACTGCTTCCTCCTCCTGCTCCTCTCTCTCTCTATCGCTCTGAGCCTCCAGCGTAAAGGCTGCACACACACAGTGAATCCCAGAGTCGTTTCCAATGGAAGGATGCGCTTTAAAACAAGTGTAGGCAGATTTATGACTATTTAGAGTGGCGGTTTTTCTTCTGCCGGTGGCTTTAAATAGATTTTGAAGTGTCCGGGACTTGAAATAAAGGCAAATCCAGGGGAACTTCCTCTAATATGACAGTTTGTTCTGCCATTGTGTCACACAGAAAGACACAACAGAACCCTAGGTAAAGTGAAAGACGATGGACTGATGGATGTAGAAAGACATTGAACACTTTTATTGGGAACTTTATTCATTTTAATGGTGTTTGCATTACTTACAGTTTTCCTCTCCAATATGGGTCCTTGGGAATGGATGAGGAGACTTATTTCTTTACAAGAATGTGTCTAAGAGTGGCTATAGGGGGTACAGGCCACCCATGGAATCTGACTGACCTCTCCGTTGCATAAAGGCAGAGTAACATTGTAGCCACTTTAGGGTGACCAGATGTCCCAGTTTACCCGGGACAGTCCCAGTCTTGACTCCTTTGTCCCAAGTCCCAACAGATGTCTCCAAAACCATTGATTTGTCCCAGTTTTCCTCGGCATCGGTTCCAGTTGTCCCGTTTTTTTGGCCAACATAGTCCCCAGAATAACACACTTCACTTAAAAATGAATGTTTTTGGCCCATGTGAATATCAATTACCAAGTATAATCCAATTAAAAATTTCACTTCTCGCATCTGTTCAAGGCAAAGTGGTGCATGTCATGAATGTTAACAGTTGTGCCATTCAGCTTGCGAAAAGACTTACCCTGGACATGTTCCCTAACTGTGTCCCAACTTTACGTTGTTAAATCTGGTCACCCTAAACTAGTTATTACTTTGTCTACATATTTGTTTCTCATCGTCTCAAGTTTTCTAAATGAGCTCACAAATATACTGTAAGACACACCTTCGCACACTCATGCATTGTTCTATCTGACAGAAATCATCACTTTATCATTGTTACTACTTGGACTTTACCGTTTTAACTTAACGTCTTGATCAAATAAGATGGCCAACACATTGGGACAAGCCGCAGTATGAGGGTAGGCCACTTCGTTGTTTATTGTCAAGGGAATTCATTATGCTAATGTTTACCTATGCTGGTCATAATGGACATAACAGTCGTCTTTGCGTGAGAAAGTTCTTTCGCTGTGGTTGTGGTTTTCTGATCTAAAGTCAATAGCCGTCTCGTCAAAGCGCGATCATTGAGATCATTGACCACCAGTTCGCGGGATGATTTACAGAGACTAAAGTTTCACTGGTAAAAATACAACTCTTCACAGACTCGTCTGGCTATCTCGGGGAGGGGGACCGAGACTTAAACCAAGACTAAACCAAAGCCAAACTAGCTCTAAAGCAGGAGTTATTGTAGTTAAGAGGCTCTTCAGCCCTAACGGCACCAGATCGGGTGCCAGTAATGCTCCTGGCAGTTGGACGCCACTGGACACAAGGGGGCGCCCTTCCAAGCTTCTCAGTGTACACGTGAATTGACTTTCTTCAGAGTTAGACACCATGAGTGACAGTAACATGACGCTAAATAGTGAGCTCTTTATTGTCTGTAAAAAAGCTGAGGCCTCATTGCTCTTCAGTCACAGACTGAGAAGTGAAGAAGGAAGTCATGGAGATTCTGCTTTAGACAGAGATTCAGAGTTCTGCTGGATATGAGAGTTACATCATATTCTGAAACTCAAAAATATGTTAAAAAATGACAAATATAGGAGAAATTAGTGTTACAATTACAAAAAACAAACACATTGATGAAGAAATATCCAAATATATAATCTGCTGTAGAGTCATGTTTGTCCCAGTTCCTCTGAGTCGTGGTGCAGCAGGACTGATGTGGACAGATGTTACAGAAGAAGCTCAACAGTTACTATAGTAACTATTTTCTCCAAGGTAAAAGTAAATCTACCACAGTCCCGTCCACATCTGTCATGGTCCAGCATGACCCACCACGACTCAGAGGAACTGGGACAAACATGACTTCTACATCAGATAATATATAGATATTTCTTCAACCTTTATGATGTGTTTGCTCTACTTTAATGAATCGACCATTTTATGCTAAGTTGTCCATCATATTACTTGTGTTTACTGTTGTGGTTGAAGTGCAGTCTGGAGAAAAATAAATGGTACAGTAAGTATAACATTATTAGATTCCAGATACTAGTATTAAACTCTAAGCAGTATTAACCAATATTAATGGTCTCATTTTAACCCATTAACGTGGTAATTATTAGCCCTTATAAATGGTTCCAGTCAAACCAATTTACATTGGTTGCTTCCTATAGGGCTCTACAATATTAACCAACATTTTGGTCAAAATGACCATCTATATAGGTTAAAAGCCATGCCATATTCGATTGGTTGTTTTAACCAGTAGATCGGTTGGACACATATCTACCAACCAGATTGGTTAAATATGACCAATATTCTGGTTATATTAACCATTCTGTTTTTACAGTGTATGTAAGCCTTAGCGCCCTGACATGACGTTTGTTTTGTGAGATAAGTTAGAATTGAGTGCACCTTCTGTTAGCTTAGCACTGGGTTATTACGCAAAAAGAGTCCCACAGCAAGGGCGTCCTAATTGTCTGCGCGTAATGTAGGTCAGGAATGAACACGCTCGGATTGTCAATGGGGAACAAGCATGTTTGATTGTTTTAGATAATACTACGTGCAAAATGTATAATGCAAGTCATGCATTTGTTATTATTTACAGCTATTTTGCATCTATTCTTTAGCCAAATGACCTTACTAGCTGCTGTTCATTTGAGGTTTTGCAATAACCCTGACCTTACGCCGTTGTAGCTCTTTCATTTGATCCACCCTTTTACTTAACCACAGTTCTTTCCTTCAAGCGCCTATATCGAATTCCCCAGTTTCCAGCGTATGTTCGGTTGCATATTGACCGAGCACATGCAGCGTTAGTCCAGCGGTTTCAATGTTGCTTCAATGTCATCGCCTCCTGATCTGCACTTCAGGGAAACGCGCAAGTTATTGAATTTCGAGCCCAGTCTTTCGGGCCCGCTCGCTCCGCTCATATCCCGTTGCTAATCATTGACCGCGCTCGCAGTGGACCTTGTGTAGGGGATTGACTGGCTGCTGCTGGATAAGAGAGACTTAAGCGTCACGTCCAGCTGGCGCTAGACTGAACCGGCCGACGGCCACTCGCCGGATGCAATACTCGGTGTCCGAGAGGTGAAGCGATCGAGCCGCCGCATGAACATTCAGGGCACAGGCCGCGGAGACGTTGGCCATTTTCCAATGAGACGGCGACGTCGTGGCTGGACAATACAGTGTGACCTTGACTCAAAGCAGCAATCAGTTTTACATGGATTAAACAATGGAGTCTTAGTCTTTTCGGTGAAGGTGTTCAATCTGAATGAATCCCTACGTCGCAAAAGAACCAAATGTCTTTGTATCTACGAGGTCTTATTTAGGTTTAAAGCTCAAGCTCTTAGAGGGTTTGAAAGCTAGGAACCATCCAAATCCAATCACTTGGCTTTATAGCAACTGCAGGCACTCGTTAGACCTGATTGGAGTTTGTTTGTGCTCATTCCCAAACTGGTTTCGGGCGTAGCAGCTAGCAGCCCTAAGTGTGTGCTTTCTGATTGGATAACCAGCTTCAGGACCAAAACAAAAGATGCAACAATGACAGTGTGACAATTGTTACCCAATTTGGGGACCCAGATACGATAACAAAATCGGACGTTCGATATATATTGAGGCATATGCCATAAACGATATTATTGAAGACCTTTTATTGCCTAACTGTAAAGGTTAAACAATGACAGTTCAAAGAAGGACTTAATCTTAAAATAGTCCACAATGAAATACAATAAAACACAACTTAATTCATGTAAAATACAAAGTAGTACATGAGAAAACATGGCGACGATTTTAAATGTATCGTTCTTCTGTCATTCATTGACATTCACGGGTATATTTACAAGAAACATCTCACTTCTTCGACGGTTACGATGTCTTAAAGCACAGGCTGTTGTGTTAACCTTTTAGATAATGGCTTAACTATTAAAATACCGTGGTATGGTGGAGCTGCTTGTTTTCCACTCCTACTCCCCCAGAGTAAGAGTAACACTTCGAATGCCCTGGATCCTTTCCTACTGCGTAAACGTTTGCGATCTGACCCGAACCCCATATGATAAACGTAGCTCATAAAGCGTGTTTTATCAATACCTGCTTTGTGTCTGCGCTGTTATCATCAAATAAATGGTGAATAATTAAATGGATTCTTGGCTGCAGGTTCGTCGGCTTCTCGCGTACCGTTGTATTCTCACATGCTGCGAAGTGTATTGATCTATTTTTAGCTGCAATTAGGCCTTTAAACGGCAAAGAACGGCGCGCTGATTGGCTTCAACCTTCGCCCGAGGCCACGCTGTTCACCGCTAAGACTGATCCAAACAACAGCCCTCGTAAGTGTTGGAACAGTAGAACTTAGCGCCGGGCCGGGCCAGATCCGATGTGACACAGCGGGAGGTCAGCTCTTGTGTCCGCATGTCTGCCGGCGCCGAGATCAGCTTCACAGGGGGAAGACACTGAGCCACCCTGAGAGGATCAGGGCTTTGATGGATCACGGAGTGGACTCGGAATGAAGTACCGGCGGTTGTGCTACGATGGGCGGAAGTTAGGGCTTAATGATTGGAGGAATATCAGAAAAATGTGTGCGTTTTTCAGAAATCTTCTATAGATTGTTGCCTTTGTCAGTTGCCGCTTAGTGAGACGTTTGTTTTTACGAACCATGTAGGCTTTTCTGTGGGGAGCTAGCATTGTTTTCCCTATGTCTCAGGGTGCTCCCAATTGAACCAAAACATGCACAATTGACTAAATCCCCCTGGTACTCCTGACTATACCAATCTCAAGGCCTGGCGTCCCAGGCACTGCACCTCGACTGCCCACTGCTCCCGACAGGTTTAGCCTCCCGGACATGGAAGGATGGGCGACAAATGAGTGTTACCTTAGAGACTTTTAATTGGTTTACACTTGGTAATTCATATTCACGTTCATTTTCAAGTGCTGTGTGTAATTCGGGGAACTATATTGGGACAGGGACAGGGACAAATCGGTGGTTTTGGAGAAATCTATTGGGATGTGGGACAAAGGACTCATAACTGGGACATCTGGTCACCCTGTTCGAAGCACATGTCGGGCGTTTTCGAAGCGTACTTTAACTTGCAGCGTGTGTTTGAGGGTCTTATCTAATCTTATGAGATATCCAAGAACCTGTAACATTATTATATTGCTGTATATTTGATGCACGTTAGCTTAGCCTAATAGCCACTTGCTAGGAGCATGGATTCAGAGCTACGTGCCGCACTTTCTAGCTACTTCAAGCCTTTTGGTGCAAAGTATTGATGCGTTTGTCTGGATGCTGTTGAGGTTTCCGGTCAAATCTGTGTCTAGGCATAACGTTTATATAAAAGGATTACAACCAAATAAATACATTAATAAATAAATAATAATAATAATTAAACTCAAATTAAAATTATATTGAGGATGGTAATGACAGCTGGGAAGTAGCAAGATCTTGGAGTATAATAAGTATTAATGCTCTTTAATGCATTACACTATGTAGGGCTTTCATAATACACTATACAAACAAACAAACAAATAAATAAATAGAGGAAAGTGTACAAATTGATATTATACTGAGGATGGTAATGACAGCTGGGAAGTAGCAGGATCACGAAGTATAATATATATAAACTGCTGCATAGTAACGTGCCTTTATAACATTAACATAGTGACTTAATGTTACACTAGTGATTTTAGTAATGTACTAATGTTTGGCATTGGAAACAATTTGAAAAATATATTAATGACCATCATTTGTTACTTGCTCTGTACTAGACATTGTACAAGAAATGAAACAGCTGTTGTTGTGTTTTGTGCTTTGATTGTTAAATGAAAATGTTTTTATTTTGGGGGTGGAGCTTATAAGCCTTTTGCGTCGGCCCACTCCTTTTGAGCAGATTAACCGCTCAAATAAACAAATAAACTAAACTAAACTAAACCATGGATATGCACAATTGTGTTTGACAGTTTCTTCGGCGCTGACGCCTTCATTTCCCGCGTCACTCCGAGGTCATCGCAACCAGACCGTGAACCTTCCCTGTTTGCCTGCAAAGCCTTAGTCCCCAAATCACCTTATCGTCCACTTTCTCGATGTGGCCCAATAAATCGGCTTTGCTTTGATAGTGCGGCGAGTGCAGGGGACGGCGTTCGGGACGGCGCCGCGGCAAAAATAACACGGCTTTGAAGGTGACGGAGACAGGTGCTCTGGGTCGTGACGGGGATTCGCCTCCGGTGGCCGGTTTCACAGTCGCCCTTGGAGTCGACCCAAGGAGGGAAAGCGGCGTCGGCGTCGTGGCCCCACACTGCGAGACTTCGTTTACGCCGTTGAGATTATTCATTATGTACCTGTCGTGTTTTGATACTTCCTCCCCGTGGGCCGCTCTCCCTCCCCCTCCGTCCCCCCCCCCTCCTCTCCCTGAGTCGTGATGCGGAGTGCTGCAGTGCAAATGCATTCTGCGCACCGCGGCGATTCACCTGCGCCTTCTGCCGCGTCCTGCCAAAATGCCAGATTAAAGCGGGACACGCACAAACAGCCCCCCCCCCCCCCCCCCCCCCCACACACACACACACACACACACGACCGTTTTGATTTGATCCCCCTCGGAACGCACTGTCGGCCGGATTGCGACAATATGCAAACTGGTGTTTTTTGGAAATGCGAGTGACTCATGGGAAGAGCCCCGTGGCGCTCGGCTCCGCGGTCCCCCCCCCCCTCACGGGCCGAGGTGTTTTCATTAGCGGCCGCGCCACGGTCCCGTTTGTAGGTGAAAGGTGAAAAGGTCAGGAGACACCCGGCGCTCCGTGTAGGACTGTGAGGTAATGCGTCCGCTGACTGGGACGATTGGGGCGGGCTGTTTTTTGTCACCCGTTCACCGGTCGGTGTCCTTGGTTCGCGTCCCTCGGCTCCCGCTGTCCCATGAGCGTGAGTGGAAATTCTAAGTGGCGCGTGAAGTCTCCTCTGATGTGCGCGCTTTGGGAGTAAAGCCGCTTCCTTTGCAAATCCCTCTGTGGTCTGGCATCCGGGTCTAATTTTGTCCCAGCCGATCCCCCCCCCCCCCCCCCCCCGTCTCCGCGAGGCTCGGCGATGTCGGGATAAAATACGTCACATTGTTTCCCCAGAACAAATATTCTACGTGTGTCTTGTACTCAGATTTCATTGCTACATTTTGAACAGTAAAACGAGGATGTTTTGCTGAGAAAAAGGCTGGAAACTGTGCAGCTTAATCGCGGTTCTTCCATACACACGTTGGAGCTCGATCGTCCAGAAGTTTTCCATCTTGGCAAAAGGTTTTCAAAGCATTTTTTTGTCAAATTGTCAAGCGAGGCAAAGATGGGTCGCACTTACTTTACTGAATTGGCCCTGAATGCGCTAATAGATAATGGCTTTCTCTTGTATTGCACTTTACAAGCCTGTGTTGACACGTTTCTCAAAGCGCCACACTGTAGTTATTCTGCATTCACTCCAATACTTGGTAGCTGCTAGTTTAGCCCTAGTTGTCCTGGGATAGACCAATGGAAGTGAGAATTTGTTATTTTTTTTTACCATTAAGAGCACCCATAATCGCAAAGGTTTCCCAAAGCAGTCATCCAAACTAGAGGCCGACTGATATATCGAGCTGATATTTAGGGATTTTGGAAAGAGCAAAGTCAGGGCTTTAAAACGAGTCTCCCCACAACTCCCTCAACCTCACGGGAGGTGAGAAACATCGCAATGAAAATTGGTTAGCCTCAAGTTTGCTAAACACAAGTTTCACTAAACTCTGTCATATGGACAGGTCTTTCTGAAGCGCAGAATCTGGAGAATTCAATCGCTGAGTTAGTTTTAACCTCCACTATTGTATTTTTGATCGCCGTGCAAAATACTGCGGCTAGTAACAATATGCTAACGCTAACGACAACTAATCAAACCCGGGACAGAAACTATGATTGGATCAACTAAAGTAATACAATAAAATCAGCCAGTGCTGGAGCGGCCAAGTATTTGTTTTCACAGGATTATAGACCAGACATTTGGAAAAATCTGCCAAAAATATTGGTCAAAAATATCGGCCGAGCATATCGGCTTCAGCCTTAGGAAAACGTATATCGGTCGGCCTCTAATCCACACTGAGGTATTTATAATGGTAGGTGTTTTAAGTAGACCAAGGTAGGCCAGGCCTATGGTAGCTCTCATAGGCCTGTCCTGATAATTACTATATCGACTTATCGTCCAAGAAATGAACAATATATTTTACTCATTACATACTTTTCAGGGCTGGGACGATACACTTTTGTCACGATCCGATATGTATCACGATACTCAGGGGCCGATCCGATAAGTATTGGGATACAGTAAGTAATTATGATAAGTTATATGTTTACATAAAAATGTGTAAATAGAAACCGGTCATGTGTCCAGAGTGTTCAGACTGAAAAGAGCATCAACACAAAATGTAACAAAGTTCTGTGTGACTGTTACTGGAGTAAAGCCTCCAAACACAAGTATTGGAAGTACTGCGATACTTGATAAAGTGTCTTGGTATTGCAGCTAAAAGTATTGCGATCCAATTGTGTGTCCCCGCCCTAATACTTTTACAACAAGGGATTACTGAGATTAGTTAGTTAGTTAGTTTCGGAGGCACCAAGTGGTCTGGTAATATCGTTTATCGCGATATTTTCCTGCCTCAATATATCGAACTTCAAATTTTGTTATTGGGAGTTGGGCCAGGCCTAGCTCTCACTTGTCCCATCAGAGCTTCAGGTCAGTGTGTGGACTGTCCCACTCTTTGAAAACATTTGTCATGGATGTTGTCGCGTACTTGGCGTTTCAGAAAAGCCAGTCCACGAGAACCATTTTTCTCGTAAAGTCACTTAAACACCAGGTAGAATCAAAGACCTTTCAGCCCTCTTCCACATCCGTGTATCGATCCCAAACTCCATGTCCTGCCTGCGCTACCGCTACATGCTAATGCTAACAGAAGGCCAGCGCGGGGCCCAGGTGATGCGTCTCCATAATGAATGAGATGGGGATTTGTCAGCTGCTCGCCGCGGCTTCACACATGCTCCCGCTCTCACATCACCACTGCAATATTCAGCACCCAGCGACTTATCATCTCTCCGCCACTCGTTTCCGCAAATTCAATTATGCATTTTGATTAACTGGATCGGCGGCGAGTGTACTGTGGGTGCTAGTCACGGGTACCTCGTCCGGAGTTTTATTAGCTTGATTAGCATTTTGACAGTCCAGTCGCGCTGCAAATCCCGGATCATGTTACGAGGCTGTCCAATCTCTCGGATGCTACGGGCGAGAGTTCAGAGTAAATTTGTTTTTTAAATCAATGACGTTTAGGCTATAAATTCTTGATATGATTATCTTTGCCTGTTTCAAATGTCAATGTTGCTCTATTGTCATTTAAGAAACTGGTCCACGGTTTGAGTTTGTTTCTGTCTCGTTGAAATCGATCTGCAGTTAAAGCCACACTTTTATTGATGAAAAAGGCCTCGAAAACGAATATATTGCAAAAATATTGTATCGCGATATTAGATGCTGCACTACCTGTATCCCAAGAAGCCACGATATATCGCAACAGCACTAAAGTCCTCATCTGACTGAGATCGACACATATTTTACAAACTCAGCCAAAAACAAACAATGAACAGAACTTAAAAATGTGTAAAAGTTCAGTTTTAGTTAAACATCTCCTCATTTAGTTAAATGGTACTCTTTTGATCATGGTTTTGTTTTTTTTTGTGGTAAAATATCGCAATAATATTGTTATCGCCGTATCGTAAGTTACTTCAATATCGTGCAGCCCTATCAAAAAACCATATGTTTTATTCCAATGAACGGTCTTACCACCCCAGACCTGACTTGTAACTTTGCTGGGAGTGGAACATCACCAGCTCCATGGAGATGCTGTTGCAGATTGACAAACTTGAGCTTTAAGGCGATGTGGAGATGTTTAATGTTTAGCTTGTTTCTTAACATCTTAGCTTTCATGATAGAGAATAAAAAAGACAAAACTTACCCCGTACGCTGCTTATTTTATGACGTTTTGTCGCGAGCGCGGCGGAGACAACCCGGAAGTAGCAATAAAGCCGTCGTTCCCACGGGTATTCATTCACAAATATTGACAGATTTTACACACGTGCCCTGAAGGCTCCGCGATAACGCTATAATCCAAATATGGTGTTTTTCCTTCTGCGAGAGGGATTTTTTAATATCTAATTCCCAGTCTGATTTATTCAGCTCTGAAGCCGAAAAAACAAGCCGAAATGTGAGTTTTTACATATTTTTCCACTTATGATTAACTTATTCAAAAACTAAAAGAAGATCCCAGATCCCCTCTGAAAAAATCTTTGTTACTAATATGTCAATAAAATAAAACCATACATTCAGATCTGGGACTATCCATTATTTAGATTTCATCGCTGAAAATATAGGCAACCATGTTTTATCTACAAAATGCCTTATTTTTATATGAAAACATAAAATGACAGAAAACATATCAGTAATGTTGAGCGAAAGTTTCAAATTGATATCTCTAAATGTTAGGGCTGGGCGATATGGCCTAAAATCTATATCATGATATGAAAAAATAAATATCACGATAACGATATATATTTGACGATATCATTGACAATGGACGAATTACGCCTATTGGGAAGATTCATTCAGTGATATTTTATTCTTTTTTTTTTTTTACGGTATAATTGTCTCACAAATATGATCCACTCAAGCAGTTTTCATCCTTCATTTCATTTTACTTTTTCAGCACGTGTGTCCGTGTTCTACAGTCACCGTTTATGCTGCTCTGATGGAGCAGAGCGTAACATTTTTTTATTTTTTTTATTTATTTATTGGTTTATTTGGTCAGGACAGTGCATGTTAATGAACATACATGGGTCTCATGCATGTAAACAAGCCACACCGGATTGTAGCCATGGGCTAATTTCCATCCGTCGTCCTCCATGCGCACTCTCAAACACACTCTCATTCATCCTGGCCTATTGTACATGTTTTTTAGTGGTAGGGGAAACCGGAGTACCCGGAGGAAACTTACGCAGACACGGGGAGAACATGCAAACTCCACACAGAAAGGCCCCGTCCAGGTGGGAATTGAACCCCGGACCTTCTAGCTGTGAAGCACGAGCGCTAACCGCTGTGCTGGTAAATTATATTGTGTCCACAACGATATAAAAAATTACAACGATATCAAAACATTATATCACGAACGATATGCGATACGATACGATATGGCCCAACCCTACTAAATGTATATTTTCCCCCTATTCACCTGCAGTGTCTCGCCTTAAATGCATTAGTACCTCTTCCAAACGCTTTCCTTTGATTGCACATTTCAAAATCGAGTATCCTCGGTATCATTTACACGTTTTATTTGAACATCTTTGGTCACTAGAGTGATATAGCCACATACCAACCTTTAGTGGACCACGCCGAACATCTTCAAACATCTAGCATCTTCAAAGTCAAGCTAAACCCTTGACTGGTCCATAATGCCCCAACAGCAGAGACCTCTTATACGAGCTGCTAATGAAGAGGTCCAGTGTGTCGCTGAGGCTAAACCTGCTGAGCCACCATCATCCCCGCGGCGGCAACCGGGACAAAGGTTAGTCCCGGAAAAGCCCCGAAAAGATCATAAATGATTGAGTACAAGCAATGACACACGTGGCGTGCTAAACTGGCGTGCATTGTCCCGCAAACAGAGAGGCTTCACGCTCGAGGGAACGGCGGAGGCGAGCCGACTGCTTCAGGTTCCTCACGTACTTTCTTCACTTGCTGGTTTCGGTCCGCCCGAATGTATGAAAGCATTTGAAGCTGGCTGACATTGAAAAATCATGGAAAACATTCACCGTAGAAGCCAACCAGGACTCCAAAGTTCTCCTTAGCGAGCGATATTGTAGATGTTTTCCATAAACGTACAGTTAGCGCTTCCGCCGTCTTCAGAGTCCTAAGTTTAGCTCCATCCATGTTGCACGCTCCCTGCTGGATGTTCCCACCCGCTCCCTTCTCCCCTGAGGTGACGCATCCAAGCAGCAAAGAGTCCTGCACGCACTCTCCCCCCCTCGCCTGAGCCAACACCCCCCCCCCCCCCCGAAAATGAAGCCACAGTAGGACATTACAAACGACAGGAGAACGGAAAATAGGACAAAATGAACATCTCGGTGTATTTTTTATTTTTTTATTTGAGCGAAGATAATCAGACATTGTGATTCCTCTTCATACGTTTACAAGAAACCTGTGCGTGGGTGAGCGGTTCCATTTTGAGTTTTTTTTTAGTCCACTTGTTCTGAGATGTTTCTGACTCATTTCGATACATGTTGACTTTATTTCAGCTTGTTTGTTATCTGCCAGTGGGGTAAGAAAATTGCACTTGACCCCATTGGCGGTTTCACTTTCTCAACCCATTTAGGCCTGAAACGCCTGGAAAAAAGGCCTGTGAAAACCTATGGGCCAGAAGTTCCAGAAAACCTGAAGTTCCTGAAGTATCCAGCAATTGTGTCAACGCCTACTAAACGATTGATTTCTCGGCCTCTGCAGCAGATAGGAACAACATTTAGAAAAGTATTTGAGAGCTCACACTTGTGGCTTGGATTTATGGATTGGATTTAAATTGGAATTATTTAGATACCCATTCAGGGAGGGGCGACGGTGGCGCAGATGGTAGAGCGGGTCGTCTCATGATCGGAAGGTCGGGGGTTCGAATCCCGCCTCCTGAAGGTGCACATTGTCGTTGTGTCCTGGGGCAAGACACTTCACCCTCCAGTGTCTGCGTACTGCGTGTGTGAATGGGTGAAGCCCCTTATGAGACACTAACAGGCCCGTTTAGAACCATGAGGCCGTCCTTCTGTGGACCCACCACCTGCAGGGGGCGCTATAGGGGCTGGTGCAGCTCCAACAGCTGCCCCCACGACCCGGCAACGGACAAGTGGGAGAAAATGGATGGATAGATGCCCATTCACAAAAATAAAATATCTAAAAGCAAAGTGAAATAAAGTATATTGCCCTCTTATGCTAAAATATAGGCCTATATTTGTTATGTTAAACCTTTGTAATTTGTCTTTTGCGGTCACTTCAAATATGTCTAGCAGCTTCTCTGTAAACCCAAAACAATATCCACTCTTTAAAATACAATTTAATTAATAGTTTCATATAGAGATATTACAACCCAGCTCTGCAAGGGTAAGGGAAGTGACAAAAAACCAAGGTGTAAAAATGGATGAATAAAGTTAATTTAATAAAAAGGAGTGTAAAAGGTAACGTTAACAAAAGGTCTAACAAAGGCTATTTACACTAAAACAAAAGACGGTGCAAAACAACTTACTAAAGCTAAATAGAAAACTAGGAACTACAGCCTCAAAAGCACAAGAACTCACAAACACCCTCGACGGTTCTCCTCCAAACGTGATTCAGCCCGATCATCTGTGCTCACGGAGCCTGGTCTTCGTCCCAAACTCGGCCACTTCATTGCCAACACAGGATTCACCGTCGGGGCTAATTTATTGCCCGTTTACATAGTGTTTAACCTTTGGAAATGGCGGTGGGACGCTATAGCGTTAGCGGGTCCCGCGAGTGGGAGAAATGATTGGGCGATGTCGCTGCCAGGCTGCATTAGGCGGTCCTTTTCTAAAATGTTACGGAATGGGGTTTTTAATTGGCGAAAGTGCCCCGGGGGATCGGGCCCGCTCGCAGACGAGGTGAGGGGAGAGTCGCGAAGCAATGACTGACGAGTTAATCATTTAAATGTTTATCTTTTACATTGGTTTTCATTAAACTCGTCGTATTGAGCGCGGTTTTCGTTATGTGCCGAGATGGAAACGAAGCCTAATGCGAACTGTCTTTTCTGGCTCGCACCTTCCAACACCGGCAGGTACTCTTTTTGAACCAGATGCCCTGCCAGACGTTCCCCTCTGTTTAAACAGGCTTGGAACATCCATGCATCCATCCATCCTTCCTTCCCTCCCTCCATCCTTCCTTATTATTATTTATTTTAATTATTCGTTTATTTGATATGGACATAACAACTGCATTGGACAAACCAGATACATTGTTTTTCGTGTTATAGCAAAACTGCTAATTTTCAACACTTGTCCATAGGAGGCTACACATTTCACAAAACACACTATAATACAATACACATTACAATATTTAACAAATATTCCTTCCTTCTTTTTGTTCCCTTCTTCCTTCCTTCCCTCCCTACTTCACTCTTTCCTTCCCTTCTTCCTTCCCTCCCTACTTCCTTCTTTCCTTCCCTTTTTCCTTCCTTCTTGCCTTCACTTTTTCCTTCTCTCCCTTCTTTCTTTCTTCCCTCCGTCCCTCTCTCCCTTATTCCTCCCTTGCTTCCCTCTCTCCTTCCTTCTTTCCTTCCCTACTTCCTTCTTTCCTTCCCTTCTTCCTTCCTTCTTGCCTTCACTTTTTCCTTCTCTCCTTCCTTCCTTCCCTCCCTCTTTCACCCTTCCTTCCCTTCCTCCCTCCCTCCCTCCCTTCCCTTCATCCTTCCTTCCCTCCCTCTCTCCCTCCCTCCCTCCCTCCCTAAGTCTTTTCAACGGGCCAACATCAAGCACTTGTTTTTAAATCTTCTCACCCCTTTTCACTCCTTCATGAGAAACGTATTTGACCCATAAGCGCTGACAGTGTTTTTGTTTCCCGTGGACCGGCCGTGTAATTACAAAGGTACAAACCGTGACCCAATGTCAGCGTTACCAAAGCTGATTCCATAGGATTCGTCGCTGCCCACCTGCTCAGTTTCAAAGTAGACGCCATTTAAAATGTCGTCACGTAAACGGCAACCTATCACATCCATTCTCCAGCCAGCTTCACCCGCCTGCTCAGCCTGTAAAACATCTCCGACCTCCTTTGTCTTGCTCTCTGATGATTTATAGCTGAAAACGCATCTCTTGTTTCTGCCACCATTGCTCGCGATTGCGTTTAGCCCTCGCCGATGCTGGATAAATCTCAATGTGCGTTTTCGCTCGGCCCCCCATGTCCGCTCACGCCTCCGTAGACATGTCGCATGTTTCTGCACATGTGTCCTCAGCTAACCTTTGCCGAGCATTTGTATTCATCACATCGGTTCGGCGGCGGCGTATTGACAGTGTCAACATTGGCGTGCGGGGATTTTTCACACTGGGTTTTCAAACGCGTCGCTGGCGGGCGGATCACGGCGAGGGAAGAGAACATAATATCGAAGGGGTTTTGCGCGGCGCAATTTTCGCCTCATTTTTCTTTGCCATTTTCTTTACAGTAAGTGCAGAACAAATTATTCCACGCAGTCCATTTCTAAACGGATGATACATTCCCCAACAGTTGTACAACATAAAAAAAAAAAAAAAAAAAATGTGGATGCAGTAGCGTGACCGCCCCCTGAGTGTGAAGAATGGCGGCACTATAGCGCTTTTAGCGGCTTGTCGAGATTGTAAAGTGCAATACAAATGTAAGCCAGCCCGATATCGAGCTGTGGTTCCCATCTGGTGTCAGAATTATCCTAGAATGACGACAAGTCACGGCCCAGATAAGACTTACATTTGCCATATATGATGTCACGATAATTACTATATCGACTTATCTGTCAATACATGGCTGATGAACACTACGTTTTTGGGCTCAATAGTCTAATCGTCCAGTACTAGGGATGGGACGATAATGAAATTTGGGGTCACAAAATAATTGCGATTAACGATATTATCACGATATTTGCCTATGGTTTAAAAAAAAAAAAAAAAAAATCACTGAAAATGCAGACATGATGGGGATTGGGCAATTAATAAATATTCCTCTTCATTGTCTGCTGTTAATGCCATATTGACATAACGCATTTTAAAGGCACACTGTGTAACATTTTGGACTATACTGTTCTCATCAATACAAAACATGCAGCTCATGAGCAGCTCCACACAGAAAATGCTTCGGGTGACCAGATTTTCCAACATTAAAAACCGGGACACAATGGGGTTTTGGGGGCCTAGCCAAGTTGTGACTTTTTTCACCCACGTTGAATGGTCAAACTTGTTTATAAAAGTCTAATCTCCATTAAATGGACCAATCAGCATCGAGATGACGTTGTGTAATTGGTTCAGTCAATAAGCAAACTTTGTATTTGGCTAGAAGTCATTACATTTCAAGTAAAATAGCTGCTTTAGGCATGGTACTGGTGAAAAGCCGGGACACCTGGGACAGAGCTTGCGTAAAACTGGGACAAATCAATGGTTTCGGAGAAATCCACTGGGACATGGGACACAGGGCTCAAAACTGGGACTGTCCCGGGTAAACTGGGACATCTGGTCACCCTAAAAACGCTATTTCAAAGAACGGACTTGGAAGAGGAACTAACCTGCTGAAATCTCAAATACTGCCGACTTTAGTCACACCTCCATGGAGACACTCCCGGTAAAGTCACCGGCACTGGTTGTCTGATGGATTTAGCGACTAACTTCTAGCGCGATATTCACGATTAATTGCCGCATTTTTTTTATCGCGATTAACGATATTATCATTTATCGTCCCGTCCCTAGTCAGTACATTATTAGCATTTCCCCCCCACTTTTCTTATGTAATATTTTATTTTATACTTAAAGCAAGTTGTGTCTCATTGTATTTCATGTTCATTGTGGGATATTTTAAGATTAAGTACATTCGAAAACATTTTAAGCTTTATAGTTCATTTCTGTGGCTTCAATAAGATCGCGATAACCCTCATTATCTCAAACTTTACATTCTGTTATCGTGACAGGCCTGATATATGACGGTATATCCCACACATTATTGTTGAACAAGCATCAAGTATTCAATATATAGCTAAAATATGATAGAACTTTCCCCATTTGCTATCTTCAGACGCAGTGGCAGTTTGAATCTGTCTTCTCCTGGACACAGAGTCAACAGAGCTTTTTTAAACATGTCGCTCGCGGGCGGCGTGAGCGCTAACGGCAGCACCTCCGGGAGACAGATCAGGGCAGGTTGAATGAAAGCGGGCGAGGGAATCCAATCTAAACCTGGCTCCGTCAAGACATTTCCGGGACATTTTGCCGTGATCTAGTTGCGACGGGGGACAGAACGACCCCATAAAAGAGCAAGGCGTCGGTAAAATGGAGCGTATGCGGAATTGGCTCGTCGTGGTTTCAAATGGCGGACGCGACGACTACATTCATTTCATACTCGGAGCTAGGAGGCTAATGTGCTCCATGAAGCTTCGGGTTAAGCGTTAGCATAGACATTAACGCGTTAGCGGTGATATCCCGCGCAATGCTACCTTCATGTCTGTCGAGGAAGATGTATTGGGTGTCCTTGAGTTTGATGCGCTGCAGACTGGGAGAAAAGGGTTGATTTATGTGTGTGGCGCTGAGAGGTTGTGGGTGCAATTGCCCATCTCTGAAAATACTGTTTGATTGACTGACCGGTCGGGCTGGGATCGCAGGGGGGCCCAGAGCGGTGTCAGGTCATGAGAGCTTTTATTTCCACAAATGAAACACATGGATGAAATAGCACAAAGAACAAGACAAAATCATCCCATTGTTCTTTATAGGTGAAAAATAGTTTAAAAAAACTATTACTGTGAGCATCAAACCGGACTGGCAACGTTTCTGGCAGTGGGACATCTTCATCTCGTCTCCAGGTCGACAAACACGAGGTTCATTCACATTGTGGCCGTCCCGCCTTTGCTCTGCCCGATCCCGTCAGACCTGGGAAGCTAAGCAAGGAAGGGCCTGGTCGGTACTTGGATGGGAGACCGTTTGGTAACAGCAGGAAGCCTGGGGAATGTAGTGAGTGAGTGGTTGGTGGTGGTCGGAGGGGCCGATGGCACAGACTGGTTGCCTTGCTTCCGTCAGTCTACCCCAGGGCAGCTGTGGAGTGAATCAATAGTGCAATGTAAAGCGTCTTTGAGTGTCCAGAAAAGTAAAATAAAACCAATGCATTATTATTATCACAGGGTTAAGTGTCTAAATGACTTGTACTGCAAAAAAAAAAAAGCCCTAAATGTCATTCAAAAGCATAAGATTAAATTCCAACAGGCATTCAGTCTAAATTTCTTTGTAAATGGTGACATTGCTTTACCCCATACGTTTATCAAAGACTGTAAATGAAGAAGGGACTAATCCTTCCTCCTGAAACCGTAAGGAAATGGCGACTGGCTCCATTTTTGCCCCTTTCTGAACACCGGCTTGTAATTCTGACCTCCTCGTGTTTGTCTTAACACTCGCAGCGTCGCCCTATTTTGGCCCTATTCTAAATAACGGAGCCAAATTGCTAGCATGAACGGGCTTCAGTTAGCCTCACCCTCACTTAGTCCATTCTTAATTTACAGTCTGTGATCAAAACTAGACAACATATAGTCCAAAGCATGATCAATTGCAGGTATTTCTGTCAGTTTTATCCAATTTGCTTGGAAACATCCAGATTCCCCATCCTTCTTCTGTTGCCTGGAATGGATACAAATCTTTAGAAGTAGGATTTGCAGACATGTTTTGCATTTGTGGCTAAAAAAAAAACATTGCGTCGGGCATCAAAACTCTTATGCAATATTTGTTTATGCAGGTGACATTTAAATCCTATTCCTCCATCCTGACACAAGTCTCGTTTCTCCGAAGCAGTAAAAAATGGATATAGAATTGATGGGTTTTGCGAGACGCAACTTTTACTAAGGGTAAATTGCCATATTTTCCTTGGAATGCGTAGTTTCCCCCAGATCGGAGGTGGTAGCCCTGAAGAACGCGGGACCTGGTTGCAAAGGAGCAGCCCTGGCCTCATTCTCCGTTACCTGATTCATCACGGGGGCTGCCACTGGGGACGTGTCTTATTTTTACAGCTAAAGAAACCAGCGTGTAACTCCTTTAAAAAAAAGAAAAGAAAAATCTGCCGCCCGGAGATGAGTGGAGAGAGCCGCTGATAACACGGGAGCTTGTAAGGGCCCCGTTTGTGATGTGATATCCATATCTGAACACGCCCGTGGCATTTAAAGCAGTTAGCAGATAAAGGAATTCAGTGGGATTGGGTAGTGGCAACGTGGGACATAGTCAAAGTGATTGCGGGAACAAATTTGATTTTGGGTTCGCAAACTAAGAAGCCTGTCCAAATGCACGTCGAGCGTTTTTGATGTAAAGGCACCTCTGCGTCTGGTTCTTGCCAAATCGCAACCAGTCTTCCATCTGACTGAAACCATGAGAGGTCGACCGATATATCAGCCGATATGTGGGTGTTTTACAATATCGGAACGTCAAACCCAAAAGGCAGGACTGCAACGAGAACTGGTGACGTGCAATAACTGGAAAATAACACAACGCAATCTGGAGACGAAGGACTGAAGGAACAAACGCTTAAAGGAACCGGGGCTGACACTGACAATGAACCGACAAAGGAGAAGGGAAACATGGAGGAATAAACACATGAGGAAACAGGACACAGGTGTAACACATCAGGGCGGGGAATTAAATCACAAGGACAGAACACGTGTCAAAATGAAACACAGGACTAGACCAGAGACAATGTATTGTATTGGAAAGAGCTCAGTCAGAGGTTTAAAATGAGCCCTCACACAACTTCTTCAGGTTTTTACATCTCAGATTGTATTTTATGTATTTCTATGTTGCAGACCTTTGCTCATCATTTCGGAACCATAAGAGATGGAGACGTTTTTTTGTTTTGGAAGCTGCTGATTTTTGTCTTTCTCTAAAGTACCTACTAAACATAAATATATCAGCCTTATGCGCCAATAAAGCGCCCCCTGCTGTCACAGTTCAGCACCGGCACATTGTACAATTTAGGAGCATCATACAGGGGATAATAGACAGGACATTTGGGATAATTAGAAAAAAACACGACCTCTAACCAAAACTTAAAATACAAATTGCTGATGATTTAGAACAGATTGTCTTGAAATGGCTTATATTAATATCATCGAATATCCTGGGGCGACAGTGGCTCAGATGGTAGAGTGGGCCGTCCTGTAACTGAGAGGCTGTCAGTTCGAACTGTCATTGTGTTCTTCGGCAAGACACCGTCGCTCTTCGAGAAACCTGCCAATACAAGCTTGCGAAGTCCAAAAGTGTGAGCCATTATTATTCATATTAATACACCAGTTTTTGATTAGCTTTTGTACTGAACTGTGCAACCCTACGACCAGTGGACCAAACATAGCCTGTAATTATGTAACAACGTATAAGAATTGGAGGCAAATATCTCCCAGAATCAAATCTTTACTTGGATATCGGTGTGTTGTATTTCTCATCTTACACAATTCTAGCCTTTTGCCAACTCTCTGAAAATGCATTATACCTTTAACGACCAAGAGAAAACATGAGTCTTTGAGAGGCACAGTTTCATATAAACATCATGTCAGTCTTCCACCGTACGCTCTGAGAGATTGGGTTGGCTCATCATGTAATGCCTTGAAGCCATTTTAGATTTGACAGCTGAAAAACAACTTTACCACCAGGAAAATGACAATGATTAGATTCGGACCATTTTATTTTTCTCCAGGCCGATGGGGTGAAAACAGAATTAACCAGAAAATCTCCCAGTGCGAGGCCAAGTTGGGGCACGGTGTCGGGGGTTTCCCGCGGGGCCTTAAAAGTCGTGTGCCAGAATTCAGGGCTTAACCTAAAATCAAGGACTTCACTGGACAGTTTCTTGGAGAATAAGGACTATTTTTCCTGCACAAGTTTGTCTGAAATACGACATTTTGGGTCAAGATCACATTCAACTGCAGTCTGGGCTGAAATGACACACACAGAGGGTGCCTGTTGTGTCTAATCAAGATTTCCCCTCGTTCTTTTGTTTAGTTTTGCCTTTCCATGCTGCAGTTGGACATGCGCCTACACTAAGGTCTGGCAGGTGCTCAACGGACGATGCATTAACTCCTGCCTGCCACCGCTTAATACTCATTCCTCGTCCTCGGCTGTTGTGCCTTTATCGACTGTGATGCTGTGGACGGATGCCGTAAATGTCGCTGACGGATCGGGCCCGCCGCGGCGCCCTGTTTCGGGGCTCGCTTTTGGCCCCGGAGAGACCGCGGGAAACTCGGGCTCGTGTTTTTTCCAGTCCCGGAGACAGATCGCGCCGTAAAGATGTCTGGACCGAGCGGTGGCAGCGATCCAGCGGACAGACATCTTCACCGCAGGAGATACTATCAGAGGCCGGGGGAGAGAAAAAGTGGCGGATGAGTGTTCACTTTGCAAAAAAAAAAAATCGGCGCTTTGAGTATACGGAAACAACATGACTAAATTGTTATCAAGATGGCAGATGGTGACTGTTTGTTTTGGGTAACCTTTCCCGTCTATTATGGCCTTGTTTTGAAGATTGCTGTTTTGAAATGTAGTGCCAGTGTCATCTAATAATCGCTATTATCGTTCAGGATTTTTGTACATAGGGCCTAATTTCCTAATTATCCAGTGTTGTTGATGTCTGGTTATTTTTTGTATTTTTTTATTCATGCAGTCCTTATATTTGGAGAGTTTAGTGGTGCTAGGCTAGTGCTAGGCTAGTGCATGTCTATGGTAACTAGTAGCCTGCATTAAAAACAGTCTGACCCAAGCACAGTGCACCTGAGGCAAATCACTTATAACACCAGACTAACCATATAAATGTCTGTGTCGACTGAGTAATTCTTTAAATATAATAATTTTGCATTTAAAATAACTTATATTTGAGCAGCATCAGCTTCCTGGTTGTAAGCTACGCAGCGGCGGAGTGATCTGCTCGGTTACCGGATCTATAGTCGTTTGTTTACCTGCGGCCGGCGTTACTACACGTGGAAGGAGCTTTCTACAAATCAGATATGGCAACGTTTGGAGGACGACCCCATGATTTTGGAGAGGTTTTTAATGCAGGCTACTAGTTACCATAGACATGCACTAGCCTAGCGCTAGCCTAGCACTAGGGCTGGGGAAAAAAATCAATTTGATTTAAAAATCAAGTTGGTAGGTCAAATCGATTCATATTTACAAATAATTTATTATTTTATTTTATTTATTTTATTTGTTTAGCTCTCTGCCCTCTGCTCAGAGGAAGAAGGTTCTGCTGTACAAATGTGCCAAGAATAATAGAGCCCACCTACGGATTTTGTTGTTGTTTTATTAGCTCAATCCAAATACAGTATAAATACATAATTTGGATGTTTAACAATCTTTGTTGCACACTGCACCTGACTTTTCAGTTAGAGGTGGGGTGTGCCTTTGCAATTTTGTATAAATACAATAAATATATATATATTTTCAGTTCGCAGTTATTTTGTTTTAAATGGGAGGTAAAAAATCGAATCGATCGTAAATCGAGTTTTTTAGGGGGGGAAATTGCCCAGCTCTAGCTAGCACCACCAAACTCTTCAAATATAAGGACTGCATGAATAAAAAAAATACATTAAAACAATCTCCAGAAATCAACAACGCTCTGCACAACTAGGAAATGTCACAAGTCCTGAAATATCCCTTTAAGTGACGCAATATCCATATCGTAAGAAGCCACATAACATCACAACCTTCTATCTGACTGATATTTTTGCTAACGCAGCTAAAGCAAACTTTAAAATGTGCTAAAATGTTCAGGTTTGTGCTTGTTTTGGCCTTGGTTTAGTATTTTTAAACTCTTTACAGTGTAGACAGGGTTTAAATATCACCGCCATGTTTTCTTCATACTGCAACCCAGCTGGATGTAGATCATCTGGATGCCACTGTTGAAATGCTCATCGTCCGACATTGTGACCTAATCCCGTAATCTCTCAATCTATTGAAATTATATCTCACTATTATCCGAACGCACGCATGCGGCGGAGACACGCAGGTCAGATGCTACGACGGCAGCTGCGGAAGTGCACGGGAACTCGACAGAGAGATGGACGTTACCCACGCACGACTTTATAATCCCCATAACCCGGTGCAGAGGAGCCGTAATCACAAACTGTAATCCCACTGCAGCCTGGATTATGCGCGGGACCCGGGGACGAAAGGGGGCGAGCGTTGGCCTGGCCCACGGGACGGAAAGGCTCCGTCGGGATGACACTGAAACCGTTTCAGTTTCATGAGCTAACATTGTGCACGGTCACTGTATCGGGGAAGGTGACGTGGAGTGGGATTTCGACATATTACTGGGCATTCAGTTTTCGCCAAGATCTTGTATTGATGATGGGAGAGCGTGGCCACCGCGCAAAGCCTTCTCCAGCACGTCCCAACGATTCGCAATGGGGTTAGGGTCTGGACTCAAGTGGAGGTCAAGCCGTCTGAGAAGATGTTCTCTGAGCCCCGTGAGTCCTGGCATTGTCATCTTGGAATATGAGGGAGGAAGTAGCAGCCGATCTCAGGACCGTAACCGAGCACATTTTCTCCAGTTTGGCTTTACCCAAATCTAAAAGCGTAAAAAAAAAAAAGCATCAAAATAGCAACAAAAACACGAAAAAAGACATGAAAGAGTGACAAAAACATGCCAGGAAAGCAACAATAACAGAACTTAGCTTTCAAACACTGTTGCTCTCCCGTCGAGGAGCTTTTAGATTTGAGTGAAGCTGAACTGGAGAAAATGTGCTCAGTTAAAGCGGGGGGTAAGAGGTTAAAGTCCCTATTGCTGGGAGACTATTATATGGAGGAATAATTATTTTGTTTTTGAGGCCACTTTTGGTCTTGTTCAGAGAGATCATGGACCCAGTGACTGATATTAATGATAATTTTTGTAATTCATACTCTTTCTTTTGAGCTACGACTTGTGAAAGTGTAATGTTGTTAATAGGAAAAACTGTATCCTGCCCCCCCGCCGGGTCTGGTGACATCATCACATTCTAGAACCTGCAACCCAGCAATACCTGATACTTTCATTTCAAACAATGGAAGAGGAAACCACTATATTGAAATGTTGGTAATGTTAGTTGAATATTGAAATGTTAGTTGAGCGCCAAACTCGTTCCTAGTTTCCCCAGATTCGCTGCCTCCCAATTCGTCATGAAATTGTTACAAATGTTTTATAATTAGATGTACAGTGTTTTCCCCACAAACGTCAGAGTTTACTAAGAAAATCAGGTACGGCTCCTTTTCATCCAGGTTGTTGAAAGGATCGCTTTAAAATGAGATGAATTTACTTCTAAGCTTCATGCAAATTGCAGTTCCCCCTTTGAGGCTGTGCGTTAATATTGTATAATAAGTGTGCACAGTGATGAGTGTAGCACCAGGAGGCGCATTTAACTTGAGATTTGCTGAGTTTGCTCGAGAAGGGAAACGTCAAATCTCTCAAGTACTAAAAGTAAAATGATTTAAACATTATTTCTCAAGAGCAGAAATGTCATGCAAACCTTTAACTTGAGCCCATTTCCACACATATTCCCAAACATACTCCTGCTGTAAGTGCATCACACGGGCCACTATGCTCACTTCATGTAGATGAGCTCACACTACGCCGTCGGCTCATGTATCTGAAAGTCTTGCGCCGTATGGGACGATTGAATGCGCATTTCTTTTAATCAAATTTTGACATTTTTGAGGCGGTCGATTTGTCTCGCGCCGTTATTGTTGAAGTCTACTGTATTGTGTCATTGATTTGGTATTGACCCACTACCCCCCGATACACGCCTGACTAAAGGGCATCTAAGAATAGCCCGGAGAGGGTGTGAACAAAAGTGAAAGCATTGCGTTCATTTGGAGTAACACATTTCACTAAATACATTTTCATAATCTGTTTACATTGACAGAAGCGGCGTTTGTAGTCGGAAAACCCGGTCGTTGCGGACACATTTATGAAAATGAGTGGCTACAATTAGTGCGTGATTAACATTACGTGCTGCTGCTTCTGCAAAGTGACTAATGGAGTCATTAATTGGTCCAGATGTGGTCCCGGTATGCTACGCTAAAGATCGGAGCTGAACGATTGTCTGTGAATTGTTTGGTAATTATTGTTTGGAGAATGTGGGAAAGGAAGGAGACTGTATGGTACACTTTATCTTTTTGACCCATCCTTCAATGTGGGGTTTAATAAAACTCCAGATAAGACATGGCCATAGTAATATGTTGGAACGAATGGCGGCCATCTTGTGAGTGGCCCTTCTAACCCAGTGCAATGTCATCAAATGGAAACACCACTTATTTCTTTGATTCTGTTTTGAGCTATTTGTTTTTGTTATTTCATGACTCTATGATAATTGTGACTGACATTATGCCATATCTGTCAAGAAAATAACCTTTTACAATTGTTATTGTATTGAATAGGATGTATAGACTTTAGCAACATTTGTTCATGGATTATCCTTTGTCAAACACTTTAAATCATTCACTTCTATTTATATCAAATATAACCTGTGTTTCCTACTTACTTACCTAAAACTTACCTAAAACAGTATTTCTGTACTTACACTAACATTACATGACCATTATTTATTCAACATGGGACAGTGATAATACAATGAATGCAAAGCACTGAACCCTGGGAATGAATGGAGAAAACAAAGCTAATACGGCTAAACAACATTCTATTTCAAAGAAATGAGCTGATCCTGACTGAGATATGAGACTTAAAAGTAATAAACCAATTACTTTGATTCAGAATGATTCACATTCTGCTGCTGAATCAATGAAAATGTTGCTCCTGGTTTTGCATTGGTTGCTATGGGGTTAGCCTCGCCGACCAGTAACAAAATGGCCGCCACGTTTCCCCCGTCAATGGGCCTCATGTCTTATCTAGAGTTTATTAAATACCTTTGGGTTAAAACATGCACAGTGCAGGGATCTTTAGTCACAATCTTGGGTGGGAAAAGCTAGCTGGAGTGTTAGCCTACTGTGCCCTGTGTACTGGATTAGCATATGCCGCTCAATAAGAGATATACACTTTAAGGATTCACTTTACTGGTGCAAATATACTTCAAATAGTCTCAGAATAACATTGACACTGATATAAGCTTGTTTGTTGTTGTTGTTGCTAACTTCCTGTTAAATTAAATGAGATGTAAAAAAACAGATTGATAAACATAAATAAACAAAAATCATGAAAATGTGTTCAGGTGATGGTGCTAACATTTGTCAGCGTGGACGTTAGCCTTCAGCTTCAAGGCACTGTAAAACAGACAGGAAACAGCAA
Organism: Proterorhinus semilunaris; assembly: GCA_021464625.1. Taxonomy (NCBI): domain Eukaryota; kingdom Metazoa; phylum Chordata; class Actinopteri; order Gobiiformes; family Gobiidae; genus Proterorhinus; species Proterorhinus semilunaris. Next base: position 37,994,181 of record CM038348.1, read on the forward strand.
GTTAGCATGATGTTGCTATTCATAGGGCTATTCAACATCAGCCTAAAACAACTTAAAGATGAATTGTTTTGGTCGTGGTTAAGGTCAGTCCTCTGTCTCGTTTGGGGATTTGAGTCTTGTTTCGATGACTTGGACTTGACTTCACCGTTAGCTGCAACACAAGTGGCGCTAGCGGCCCATTAACCCCGGCAGCCGCATTAGACACATTAGCACCGGCGCCGGTTATTTAAAGGCAGCACGCGGGTTCTGGATTACACGGTTTGAAACGGGAAGCGTCACCGTAGTGGTTATGACACGGCTCGTAGTAGCGTGATCGGGTGACGCGGAGATAAGAGGATTGGCCGGTTTTAGACTCGGACTTTACAAACTGTCTATAGTCACAACACACTTGACTGTTGGCGCAACAGCAGAGCAAGTTCCCAGTCCCGATCGCGAGGCTCTGTTTGGCAACAAATATACGGCGTTTTTGTTGGGGCATAAAACAGCAACTCGGCGTTTCGCAAACTTGCAACACCGGGGTTTTGCTTTTGCCTTTTTTGTATTGATAGACTACAGCAGTGTGTTCGTATATTTCGTCTAAACGTTTTTCACGCAGTGGTCGAAGTGGAGAGTTTGAGCTAAAGTGCTCTCCCTTAACATCTTAGTTCTCGTGTCAGAGTAAAACAAAAATATTTTTCGACGTTTTGTCCCGGAAGTAGCTACAGCGTCGCTTCGCTCGCGTATTCATTCACAAATATTGAGAGGTTTTACATCCACGTGTCCTGAGAAAGGTCAGGGATGGTACTTTTCCTTCTGCGAGACGCCTCACGGACTCCAAACTTATTTAGAGTTCGTCGCTGTAAATATCAGCAATTTTGGCCATGTCTAGTTTTTCAGCTCAGTTTCAGTTTATTACAAATATATACGGTAAAAGCATTTTAACATTCATTCATAGATGATAGTGCATATTCATAAACGGGACACCCTTGAAGCGACATTTAGCTTATATATGGGGCCCAAGACTATACACAATATTAAAAACACAAACATACATACATAACCTGGGATTACATATTACCCTAGATACCTATTCTATTACCTACTAACCTTACCTACTCTAATTTAAAACTGCCTTACCTTACTTTTACTTAGAGTTGCATGAATTTTACTTTAAAAAGGTACGTTTATTTATTTATTTTTTGCTTACACACATTAGTACATACTACCATCAACTAAGGTTTATTGTCATTTTCTAGAAGCTCAATTTTTAGTTTCTTTTTAAAACTAGCCAGAGATGTTTTAATTAGTTTTAATGCTCAGCTCGTTCCAAACCTGTGGGCCTTTACACGCCGCACTGAAGCTCTGTTTATGGACAGAATGCCTTATTTTGAATAGAAAACATAAAGTGACAGAAAACCCGCAATACATTTTTCTCCTCACCTTTATATCCGTAACGTTCAGCAAAAGTTTCAAATTGATATCTCTAAATGTATTTGTTTTCCCTATTCACCTGCAGCGTCGCTACATTTTCTAGAGCAGTGGTCCCCCAAACCAGTTTCCTCTCAGGGACGGGAACCAGACTTGAATCTTTGCTGCGGACAGTGTGCGCTCGTGTGGACGGTGGTGTTGACGTTAAAAATATCCACAGATGGGGAAATTGTCCCGTCAAAACAACACATGGATACCTCTTCAAAACCTCAAAATAGTGGGTGACGATCTTTTTTTTTTTTTTTCGCTTCTTACTTTCCCACTTCAGCCGAAACATTGGTGACCCCTATGTTCTAGCACGGCGCGGTAGCACAGTGGTTAGCGCTCGTGCTTCACAGCTAGAAGGTCCGGGTTGGATTCCCACCTGGACGGGGCCTTTATGTGTGGAATATTACGACAACGCTACAGTGAAGATGAAAAGGCATTTATAGTATATTTATGCAATAGTATTCAAGAGGCAAGTCTGTCTATCCAAATTAACATTCTTTTCTTAATCAAGAAGATACGCGCTCCTTCTTCCCTTGCCGTCCCCGGCGGTTGCCAACATAAATCCCCGACATCTTCATAAATGTCTTGTCTTGATGAATTCCGCCCGGGGCCTAAAAACAGCTGGGGTAGAGCGGAAAAACGCGTCTCCACGGGCCGTGTGTCAATGTGAGAAAAGGTCGCAGGAAATTTCCATGCGGGAATCAGGCTTAGCTCGTAGCGTTAGCGCACGGCTAACAGCAAAACATAGCGTCACCGCGGAGACCAGGTGTCTGGGGAGGGCAGGTGTGGACTGGCATGACCCGGGCGCCGTGACACATCGGGAAAGGAAGGAGACAAACAAACACGGGCGAATGATTATGATGCAGAATATTTCAGCCAAAACCTCGAGTGCTTTTTTTCCCTTGGTGTCAAAATGTCTGCTTTCATAATAATGCCCAAATACTGTCTTTAATGTGTGAATATTACGTTTCATCAAAAAGAGGAAAGAGAATTGGACAGAACCTCTTACCCCTCGCCTAAACCGAGTCCAGTTTGGCTTTGCCCAAATCTAAAAGCTTCTCATCTGGAGCTTCATTTGAAAGCTAAGACCTACACAACTCGTCTAATCTTCTTCCTTGTTGTGTTTTCATCAGGGTTTTGTTGCTTATTTGACAAAAAAGCATCAAAAGAGCAACAAAAAAGTGACGATAACGCCACAACAACGCGAGGAAAAAGCCCAGTTAAGATGATTTTTTGTAGGTCTTAGCTTTCAAATGTTGGCGTTACACCGGCCTATAGGCTGTGACCTTATGGGTTTGGGTTGAAGCTGAACTCGAGACAATGCCCTTGGTTAACCTCTTAACTCCCACCTAAACCGAGCGCGTTTTCTCCAGTTCAGTTTGACCCAAATCCATGAAGTCACAGCCTATAAGCCGGTGTAACGCCTCATTTGAAAGCTAAGACTGCAAAACTGATTTTCCCGTGCGTTGTCGTCACTTTTTGTCACGTTTTTGCTGCATTTTTATCCTCGCGTCTCGTTTTTGTCACTTTTTTTCCCCATTGTTTTTTTATTGTTCAAATTTTTTGTCCATTTTATTTGATCTAATTTTAGTAGATTTTTTTGTTACATTTTCACAGTTTTTTGTCAATTCTTAATCTATTTTTTGTAGATTTTGTTGACAATTTTTCTTTGATTTGTGTTGCATTTTTGCTGCCTGTTTTGTCGCTTTTTTAGTAAATTGTTTGTTGATTTTTTTTTGTGTGGCTTTTTAGTCAATTTTTTGTTGATTTTGTGTCAATTTTTTGTTGCATTTTCCTCCTCATTTACGTCTCGTTTTTGATGGTATTTTGTTGTTGTTTCTCAAGAAGCCTGCAGATTTGGGCTCAGATGTGCTCGGTTAAGGCGGGGGTTCAGAGGTTTTAACCCTTCAGTCGAGACGCTTTTAGATTTTAGGGTAAAACTGGAGAAAATGTGCGGGGCTTTTCAACGCCTTGATTTTTTGGCTCCATTCACTTAACGATGCTCAGAAAACATCACCTTTCAATGTCCCAGGTTTTCAGTTCTATTGGCATTAGTTGGAGACAAGGGTTTTTAGCGCAGATCTTGGCTTTTTCCTCCACTTTTGCTCAGTTGATGTGCAGCCTATTGTAAACGTAACTGGAGTTTTCAGTGAATATTTCCTCCCGTAGCATCTCCAGTGGACGTCAGACTAGGCCCGTCGTGACCTCCTCTCCCGCTCTCCCTCTGCTCTCTGTAAAAGCATTTGTTGTTATTTTTAGCCGCCGTTGCTTCCTCCGATAAAAGCCGTGTGTGCGTGTGTGTGTGTGTGTGTGTGTGTGCGTGTGTGTGCGTGTGTGTAACTCGCCGGTTTGCGATGGCGAGGCGGAGCAGCGGGTTATAAATAGGCGCCGCTACATGTGAGGCGCATCACAGACAAAATGAAAATGGATTGTGGGAAAGTTCAAATGCAATACAGTGTTTAAAGGCATTTTCTGGCATAATGACATAATATGTATTGATTTATTGATAATACATAACGATATGGATGGGAATTGTTTTTGTCTACTGTATATCAATGCCTTTGATCATTTATCTTATCCATCTGGTTCTTTATCAATTACAAATCAACAAAAATAGCCAATGTAATATGTGCCTGCTGTTTGTAGTTTTATATTTCAGCAGTGCTAATACGTTGCCAGTTATTAGCAACATCCTCGCATACAAAGCATTAAAAAGGCTCTTGTCAAATGGTTATTAGCCAAGCACATTTTATCCAGTTTGGCTTTACCCGAACCTAAAAGGGTCTTTCGAAAAAGCGTCAAAAACGGCAACAAAAAAGCAGCAAAAGAGCAACAAAATCGTGCCAGAAAAGCAACAATACTTCAACATATACGTTTTATTGTTGTTTTTCCGGCATGTCTTTGTCGCTCTTTCGCCACTTTTTTGCTGTCAGATTTGGGTAATGCCAAACTGGAGAAAACGTGCTCGGTTAAGGCGGGGGTTTAGAGGTTAAAGCAGTAGCCTACTAAGTGACTCGTGCCCCTAGAGGCCATAAGCGCCACTGCAGGTGTCGTAGCATGTTGTGTTTTTTACTCATTAATTGTCCGTGAGAGTAAATACTACGCTGACAGAACTTGGCTGTAAATACTGTTTAAGTGGCGCTAGCCCGGAGTTAGCTTTGCCCGTTAGCCTGTTAGCTTCTTCTTCGTGATTCCATTAGTGTGTACTGGTGACTCCGACAGTGGCAAGAAAGTTGCAATTGTGGTTTTCTGGCCAGAGACACCAGGAGGAGATGAAAGACCCCCCAAGCATCCCATTAACACTTGTATTACCCCCAGAGGGATGACGGGAAGGATTTATTAAGGCAAACACGTTACTTAGTTCTTCTTTAACTTCAATAATTCATATGAATTTGTGGGTAAAAGACATTCTTAATGTTGGAAAAATAGCATTAGATAATTTGTTTCTATTTTAAAATTGGCCTTTTGAAAATCCTTATACGTCAGTGACCCCTGTACATTTATTTGCATTCATTCCAAATTGTTCTAATGTAATATGCTATTTTTTAACCAAAGTAAGTTGGGATAATTTAAGATGAAGTCCTTTACTATCATTCTTAAGCTTTAGAGTTTGTTTCTGTGGCATCAAAAGGGTCGAATAATATCGTTTATCACATTTCCGCCTGCCTCAGCAATTAGCTTTGCCCGTTAGCCTGTTAGCTTCTTCGTCATGATTCCATTAGTGTGTATTGGTGACTCCGACCCGGTGGTAGGGAAGTTGCAGGTGTGGTTTTCTGGCCAGAGATACCAGGGGGCGATGAAAGACCCCCCAAGCATCCCATTAACACTTGTATTACCCCCAGAGGGACTACGGGAAGGATTTATTAAGGTAAACACGTTACTTAGTTCTGCTTTAATGAAGGAAACATACGATTCCCATGGGTCTCCTTGTTTCGATTCCCATCCCCACGTAATGACATCTCACAATATCACACGGTTCTATCTGTAGATTGTTTAGGATTTGTCAACGTGTCTTCGTGAATCGACTCGAGCGCCGCCTCGACTGCGACACTTTACACAGACGTAAAAACAAAAAGCCCCCCCTGCAGCGACGATTACCCGCTCTCTGCCCCCGCGTGTCGTACGGGCGTCGCGTCATATTTACATCGACCCTTTACGTTGTGATCGTTAATCGCCCGCCGTGATTCCCGCGCCCAACATGTAAAGCCATAACTCATCTGTATCTAATCAATGGCGGCTCCGCGGGCGGCGCCGCGTGTAATACCGCTCCGATCGTCGGCGATTGCGCCGGTAATGCGACGATAATTCACTGTGATGAACGGGAGGATGCAGGCGGAGAGAGGCCGGAGCGAGGAGAGAGCACCCGAAAACAAGTTTGAGTGAGTCATGTGTGCGTGGGCCGGAGCTGAGGAGGAGAAAGACTCTACCTTAGACCCGCTTGTTTTGCTGGAAAAAAAATAAATAACAAAATATAAATTAAATTTAAAAAGTATGTCTTTGATGCAGCTCGACTACTTGACGTTCAGTTTTTGGTGCTTGAAAGTTTTTTTTGTGTAAAATGTCACAGTGAAATCGTGATTGCAGAATAAGGAGTAAACATTTTGTGCAGCCCAAGGTCTGACATGTCAAGACAGACAGACAGACAGACAGACAGACAGACAGACAGACAGACAGACAGACAGATAGATAGATAGATAGATAGATAGATAGATAGATAGACAGACAGACAGACAGACAGACAGACAGACAGACAGACAGACAGACAGACAGACAGACAGACAGACAGACAGACAGACATATAGATAGATTGATTAATTGAAAGATAGATAGACAGACAGACAGACAGACAGACAGATGACAGACAGATTGAAAGATAGATAGACAGACAGATATATAGATAGATAGATAGATAGATAGATTGAAAGATAGACAGACAGACAGACAGACAGATAGACAGACATATAGATAGATAGATTGATTAATTGAAAGATAGATTGATAGATTGATAGATAGATAGATAGATAGCATTAATTAGCTTATGGCAAAATTGACAATAAATCTCATTTTACTGGTGGTAAGAAAAACAATTGCATTATTATTCTTCCGTTGGCAGATGACGGAATTACACACATATTTTGAACACCGGTCATTAAGAAGTCATTTTTGTTGTTTTGGTTTTCAGGCTGGATGTGTTAATAATATGCACATTTTGAAATCAATCTCAGTTTATAAAAGTAAATCTGCCCGTCTTCAGCTGCAAGTGAAGCTTTAATGAGTTAAGATCAGATTCTTTGCAGCGACTCGGCCAAACATACAAGAAAACAGACACGTGCAGTATGTGTTAGTAAGTGCTTTATTTGTCACAACGGAACTGTGTGCAGGTGTTAGTCCTGAGCCGCTGTGGGCCAACCTGACCCGCATGTTTTTGCAGGTCAGAGGAAACGGTAGAACTGCCTTGAGTCTCCTCTGCTCCTCTGAAACGCCTCCTGGGTGTGTCCCTGTTTCAGAGCGTGGTGTCCTGCACTGGTCAGCACCTCCTCCTTCCACTTCCTCCTGCGCAGCTCCCTCCGCCCCACATCAGTCTTTCATGATCTTCTGGGAGGAGCATAGCAGTTCATCTGTTTTATTCTACAGAGAACGGCCAGAACGATAGAAGGCTTGTGTGGCTTAGCTGTGAGTCTCGCCCGGATACCTCCTCGTTTGTCCCAAAGTCTGAACTGTTAGTGCTTTGCTGCTTGTGTATATTGTGTTTGGTCTTTTTTGTCACTTAGACCTTGCAGAAGGGATACGTGAATTGGAATAGCGAGTATTTCTGATGACACCGACCTGAGGGCATGTGAATCTGCCTCTGATCCAAGTCTATAATCTGACCCGCTTTCCCAGTGACACGACTGGGAAAAATGTCTGGAATTAAGAATATTTCGCTGAATCATTTTGACCAGTTGGAAAACAATCAATGGAATGAGCTGCACGTGTACGGGGAAAAAAACAAAAAAATCACAACTGTGGTCAAATGGGACTTAAAAAAACTCGTTCCATTGACAGATCCTTTTGCTTTCCTGGAATCAAGGGCTAATTTATTTCAAGTAAATTAAAGATTACATTTGCCGTACGTCTGTGGATCGAATGATGTTTAGATATTTGTAACGTGTGGCGGTTTGTCGCAGCTGTAAAACGTAGCCTGCAGTTTTCACACCGTATAAGGCTTGTTGATACAGGTGAAGCGTTCAGGCCAATCCTGCCTTTCCCTCATGGAGCCTTACACCTCTATTCCCTCAACATGTCATCTCCCTCCCTCCCTCCCTCCCTCCCTCCCTCTCTCCCTCCCTCCCTCTCTCTCTCCCTCACGTGTTCGCTCTTGTTGACCTAGTTCTGAACGCCGGCGCACACTTGCACGGGCCGAGCAGCCGGTGCATTCACGTCGCGCAGAAACAGGCTTCAAAACACACCTTCCACTTCCTCTGCAATTAACCGCAGGCTCCATATGAACGAATCGGCGGCGGTATTTACAGTAGACGGCGGCCATGACTGAGCATTATCGCTGTACGGCTCCCTCAGAGCGAAACGCCGCGTGTAAGCCGACGGTGATTGTGTCTATGAGGAGGCCATGTTTTGAAGCAGTTACAGAAACAATTTGGAGAAAAATCGAAACTTTCTCGAATTATTCAAAACAAGACTTCAACAAATGCAGGATTATTGATATCGTTTTCCTCGCAGTAAAGATACAAAGACATGGAGTGGAGCAAAGTGGTTCAACAGCCCATAGATGCATAAATACCGGAGAATGCTAACGTGCTGCTACATGTTAGCATCGTGCTGGTTGGTGGCTGATGTGCACAGACTGGTCGCCTCGATTATCATCACCGAGTATGGAGTGAATGAATAATGCACCAAATTGTAAAGCGTCTGGAAAAGCGCGATATAAGACTAATGCATTATTATTATTATTATTATTATTATTATTATTACATGCTAGCATTAGCTACGACTGATGTTTGTTTTTGCTTCCTCTGAACAATCTGCTGTGACAAAACATCCACGTGGACCCGAGTTAGACTTGACTTTATTTGTGTGTGAGAAATAAGTTGACATTCCACCAGAAAATGTCTTAAAAGAGTGAAAAATTGTCTGTGTACGTTCTCAGCCGTACAGGAGTTGTCCATCTTCAATGAAGGTACTTGATTCATCTTCTGTATGAATCAAGTACCTTCATTCAAGTGAAAAATTGTGTTTCCCCTTCTATGACGCGAGGCCGTCTGTATCTATAGGCTGTAAGAAGCTTTTAGATTTGGATAAAACCGAACTGGAGAAAATGTGCTCGGTTAAGGCGGGGGTTAAGAGGTTATTTTAAGCATTGTATGGGATAAGTTTAGGGACGACGGTGGCGCAGATGGTAGAGTCTCATGATTGGATGGTCGGGGGTTCGAATCCCGCCTCCTGAAGGTGCATGCTGTCGTTGTGTCCTTAGGCAAGACACTTCACCCACCTTACACTGGTGTATGAATGGGTGAGAGGAATCGTGGCATCCCTACATGTGTCAAAACAAGATTTAAAGCGTTACAAAAAATTTTTTATAAATAAAAAAAAACAAGGCTGAGATTGAACAAAATAAAAAAATAAAAAATCTTCAGCAAAAATGTGTAAATCTCTTCCGTGACTTTGCGATACTTTGTGCTTCTCGTCCTGTGGATTCTGCGTCACCTCAGGTTTTCTGAGTCGAACGTGAGGTCGCAACGTGGAGTATCAGCTCTGGCTTCTCCCAACGACAAAAGGCGTCGACGCGATGAATGAGGAAACACGTTTACTTCCTCCAGACGCCGTCGGAGTTTGTCAGTTTATGTTAAGGCGGTGGAAGAATGGCCTCCCACGCCCGTGCTCTGCTTGTGTTGTTCAAACGGAGGTGTGTCCCTGCCAGCGTCTGGGTGATAGGGGAAATTCTTTTACCGTGAATGGACTAAAACCTGTATGGATCTGCAAGAGTGTGTGTGTGTGTGTGTGTGTGAGCCGGGTAATTTATTGCTGTTTGCGCCTGCACTTGTGTTTACCGTAGAAATGCCGAGAGTACGAGTTCAAATGCCTCTGAAGAAACGCAGTCTTGTGTTGTTACTCCTTTTGTAAGTTACTCTTTCCATTGAGGGTATTTAGTCGACTGCTTTTCCTAAAATCAAAGGAATGCATTGCAGCAAGGCCAGGCAGGTTTATTTGTAGAGCACGAGGCAATTCAAAGTGCTTCACAGTGGCATAAAATCACAACAAAACAGATCAAATCAATAAAACATCAACATAAAATTAATCAATGACAGTAAAAGGCCAGAGATAAAATACTTTCAGTTTTCATCTGCTCGGGTAAAAAGAGCTGTTTTCAGCCTGGATTTGAACATTGTCAGAGTTGAGGCCTGTCTCACATCCTCATGAAGACTGTTCCAGATTTTAGCTTTAGCCTCAGCGTGTTTAGTCCTGACTCTGGGAACCACCAGGAGACCCCTCCCTGAAGTTCTCAGGGCCCGAGATGGTTCATACGGCTCTAACATGTCAGAGATGGACTTTGGTGCTAAACCATGAAAAGACTTGTACACGAGCAGAGCTGTTTTAAATTCTATTCTCTGAGTGACAGGAAGCCAGTGCAGAGACCGGAGCACTGGACTAATATGGTGGTATTTCCTGGTTCTTGTCAGGACTCGAGCAGCAGCGTTCTGGATGTTCTGCAGCTCTAACAGCTCGTTTAGAAAGGCCAGTGAGCAGCCGTTACAGTCGTCTAACCTGCTGGAAATGACACTATATTTCTGATCTTAGCCGGGTTTTTCAGATGGTAAAAACTTTTGCAGAATCGAAAATACTCATCATCACGCAATGTGCCTCTTTTTTACAGTTTTACAGTTGAGCTGTTGCTTCACAATCGCCCAAGCGTTCCAAAAAAGTACTAGATAAATACAGTACTTGTAGATAGAATGACAGTCTCTTTTTTCCGAAACGCTTGCTTTAATAATATACTGAAGCACAAAGCAAAACCACAAGGAGAAACATCAGGTATAGCGCCTTTAATATTTGATAAACCCATGATTTTGAGTTTGACCGGGCTATGTGAGGCGTCCGGGGCCACTCGCTGCATTATAAACCCACACTGGCCGGTCTCATTTGGGATTTGTACAAATATTAGCCTTCGGATTGTGCCACGGGGCGTCATTAATATCACACGTGTGCAGAGGGATTTGGACGAGCCCGGGGGATTTGTGCGGAGAGGCTGCTTTTGTAAATTATTCCGCGGGTTTTTGTGCGTTCTGAAATCCCACGGTCGGCAAATCTCCGGCCCGCGAGAGGATTTTGAAAGAAATACCGCTTGGTGTCGTACTTTTGTCCACGTATACTGACGCCGCTCGGTCAATTGTTTGCGTTGCCGTGACAGCGTTGCTCCGTGAAAACGGGGAAACGGGGTTTAGAAAGTCACCATTGTGAAGAGTCGGGAGGTAAGAAATGTGTTTGGACAGTTCACAATCATTATTATATCAACTTACCGTTCTATTATCGACAGATGAACGATAATGTTGGGCTCCGTATTCATCGTCTTTGGGTCTTTGTCATTTGGTACGACCGCTCGTCATGTGGTGCGACTAATATGGGCGAAACCTGTATTTAATTCTACATAAAATGGCCCATTTCTGTTGCTGAAACATGAATCTCTGGCACTCTTTGTTATTTGGTATTCTTAAAAGCTTTGGATCAGTTTTATCTGATTTATGGACACAATAAGTCTGCGAACTATATTTAAGACGGGGATTATGGCATTATAGAATCAATTGAGTTGATTTTTTCATTTTTTTTTCAAGTCATACAAACACATTTGTTTCCTAATGCTTTAAATTATAGAGAACATGTCAAATAAAATGGAAGGACATTAAGGACATTCATACATTTTAAGGTAAATCACAGTCGCACCACATGACATTTTAAGGTCTAGTCATGACTTGAATCACTTAAAGCAGTGCTAAGTAACTCGTGCCCCTAGAGGCCATAAGCGCCACTGCAGGTGTCGTAGCATGTTGCGTTTTTTACTCATTAATCGTCCGTGAGAGTAAATACTACGCTAACAGAAAAGACAGAGGGACAGAGGGATATTGTTCATCCAGTTACACAATGGAGATCTTTTTTTTCCGCTCAGACTGCTAGCCCGCAGTTAGCTTTGCCCGTTAGCCTGTTAGCTTCTTCTTCGTGATTCCATAAGTGTGTATTGGTGACTCCGACCCGGTGGCAGGGAAGTTCCAATTGTGGTTTTCTGGCCAGAGACACCAGGGGGAGATGAATCATCACATTACCACTTGTATTACCCCCAGAGGGACTACGGGAAGGATTTATTAAGGTAGTACTGCTTTAACTTAAATAATTCATATGAATTTGTGGGTATAAAAGACATTCTTAATGTTTGAACAATATCATTAGATTTTTTTTTTCTATTTAAAAGTTGTCCTTTTGAAAATCCTTATACGTCAATAGATTTATTTGCATTTTTCTAATGTAATATGCTATTTTTTAACCAAAGTAAGTTGTATTTTCGGGATATTTTAAGATGAGGTCCTTTACTATCATTCTTAAGCTTTAGAGTTTGTTTCCGTGGCATGAAAAGGGTCGAATAATATTGTTTATCACAATTTGTCCTGCCTCATCGAACTTGTCAGTAGCATGTTGTCAGTAGCATGTTGTCAGTAGCAGGTTGTCAGTAGCAGGTTGTCAGTAGCATGTTGTCAGTAGCATGTTGTCAGTAGCATGTTGTCAGTAGCAGGTTGTCAGTAGCATGTTGTCAGTAGCATGTTGTCAGTAGCAGGTTGTCAATAGCATGTTGTCAGTAGCATGTTGTCAGTAGCATGTTGTCAGTAGCAGGTTGTCAGTAGCAGGTTGTCAGTAGCAGGTTGTCAATAGCATGTTGTCAGTAGCATGTTGTCAGTAGCATGTTGTCAGTAGCATGTTGTCAGTAGCATGTTGTCAGTAGCATGTTGTCAGTAGCATGTTGTCAGTAGCAGGTTGTCAATAGCATGTTGTCAGTAGCATGTTGTCAGTAGCATGTTGTCAGTAGCATGTTGTCAGTAGCATGTTGTCAGTAGCATGTTGTCAGTAGCATGTTGTCAGTAGCAGGTTGTCAGTAGCATGTTGTCAGTAGCATGTTGTCAGTAGCAGGTTGTCAGCAGCATGTTGTCAGTAGCATGTTGTCAGTAGCATGTTGTCAGTAGCATGTTGTCAGTAGCAGGTTGTCAGTAGCAGGTTGTCAGTAGCATGTTGTCAGTAGCAGGTTGTCAGTAGCATATTGTCAGTAGCATGTTGTCAGTAGCATGTTGTCAGTAGCATGTTGTCAGTAGCAGGTTGTCAGCAGCATGTTGTCAGTAGCATGTTGTCAGTAGCATGTTCCTTGGTTACATACAGCCTTCACTGCTTCCTGTCCTTCCTCATCTGCATATTAGCATTAGCATAAAGCTGCATCGTCTTTAATCGCTTTTGATCAAAGTTCGTCTCGGCCGATTGATTTCCTGTAAAGCGATGGGAAAACTAATGACGGATGCACCGGGCTTTTAATCACGTTTTAATGACTATCGACACGATTTTAATTCATTTATCAAACGGAATGATGACGCCGGGCTGCGGGTCGGAGAAAGCTGAGGATTTTTGTAACAAGTATGTGATGTATTAGTTTGAAACTGAAACGTTGTGGTTGACCTCATTGATTAGGTCTTTAGTACAGGCTGCTGATATTGAATGATCACGAACAATTTGACAGTGTTCGGCTTTGTACATGTTTAAGATACAGCTCATCGATAGCATGTTACATTGTTTTTTCCCCCCATGTCGCTATAGAGAAAAGCCCCATAAAGAAAGGCTGCACGATTTCGAAAAAAAAAAAAATCATCATCTACTTTCAAACATGTGTGGTTTTGTGTGGACAGCGCCCTCTTCTGGAGGAGTTTCCCCGACATTCAGAGTAGAGTACCTCTGGGGGACAGCCACGTGACTACAATACGATCGGGATGGAGTCACAAAGCCTCTATCCGAACGCTTCATGGAAACTCAGACAAACCTTTATCTGCTACAGCTGAGCCTGAGATCGAAAGGCCCCACAATTCTGATCGGTGACGTCTATGACTCAAGTACAGAGACAGAAAAAAAAATAAAAAAACCTCCACCTCTTGAGGTTTGGTTATTGCAGTCGTCAAAACCTCGATATCGCGATATATCGATAAACCTTGCAAGCCCGGCCATAAAGTCTCACTTTTCCTTCATCACCGGAGAAAAATGGCCGTCGAAATAGAGGTGAAAAAGCAACAGAAAAGCAACAATAAAAAAGCACACGGCTAAAAAACTGATGAAAAAGCAACAGAAAAGCAACAATAAAGCGGTGAAAAAGCGATAAAAAATTTCAAAAAAATGCGTTGACAATGCAACAATAAAGATTCGATCCGTTTTGCAGGTCTTAGCTTTCAAACGAGACTCCAGTCAAGAAAGCTTTCAGATTTGGGTAATGCTGGACTGGAGAAAACGTGGTTAGATGAGTTTTTGAGTTAAATGACTTTATTATTTGAGTTGGAAGGACTGAATCGAACATCGTACCTCCTTTAAATCAAGATTAAAAACTGCTTGACAGACATATTCAAAACACGCCAAACCTGCTCAAACTGGCGTGTTACAAGCGTGTTAGATCGTCCTTTTTGCCGTCTCTCTCTCTCTCTCCCTCCGTCTTCCTCTCTGTCTCCGTCGGCTGTGACCTGGTTTAAACTCTGCTCATTTTGCCCTTTTTAGAGCCGTCTCCATTTCCTCCCCTTCATGAGCTCATTCACCGCCTCGCGCCGCCGTTTTCTTTGTGATGATCCGAGTTTGTGACGTCTTCCATCGTTCCATCCACTGCCTCCTTTGGTTGTAGACGTTGAACTGGGCTGATTGAATGACGGGGTTACAGCTGCTGATTATCTTCAAAACAAGGGACGTCCTAAATGAACTACTACTGCCACTGCGGGTCTATTGAGGAGCGCCCCGTTCTGAAAAAAAAAAGGCGATAATATTAGAATTGATGTTTGGAAGATTTTTTACATTTAGCGAGTTTGTCTTCGATGTCAAGAAATGTGGCAAAATGTGGGGGAAAAAGTGGGAGAAAATTCTAAATAATTGACGAAAAATTTGAAAACCTTTGTTAAAATAATTAGGAAAAAAATAGGGATCAAATTGGCCACACAATAAGGAAAAGATATGGACAAATTTGGGGGAAAAGTTTAGAAAAATGGGGACGAAAATGATCAATAATTGGGTAAAAGTATGGAAGAAAATGTGGAATGATTTGGGATAAAATTGAGAAAAATGGGAGGGGGGGGATAAGGAGAACATTGGGGGTAAAAATTGGGACCTTTTGGAAAATTAGGGGGAACATGGGAAACACACTGGGCAAAAATAAGGAATGGGGAACCATTTAGGATAAAAAAGAAAAAAAAAAGGGGAAAATGTGGGGTAAAAGTTGAAAAAACGTGAGGTGGAGGAAAATAAGTGATGAAGAAAATTATAAATATTTTGGGAAAAATAAGGAAAAAAATGCGAACATTTTGGGATAAAATGGGAAAAATAACGGGGGCAATAAGGGAAGTTAAGGAGGACAATTTGAAAAAAGTGTTTTTTTCTTGTCCGTTCAGGACAGCGATGCAAATGAAGGCGTTCGACGGCACATTTCTCATGCTTTGCAAAAACATCACTTCGAGAACGTCCCCAAAAACATTGAGATATTCATCAGCTCTAATATTGGGTTTCCGCCAGGCCGCCAGTATAATCCGTGAAATAACAGTGCACTTTATTATTTATCGTTTTCAAACAGGCATTAGGCATGATGCAATTTTCTGTTCAGCCCAAATCCGTTTCATTTGCTTCGTGGTGTTTGTCTCTCCTCTTCCTCGCGGCTCCTTTGTGCAAAACTGACCGCGGTCTCCCTTAAATTGTTTGTCACGAGTTTAGGTCCAAGGGAAGGCTCTCGAAAGTATTTATTTTTATTTTTTTCAAAGTTCCGTGCCGTTTCCGAGGCGCCCGCGAATCCCCCGTTCAGCGTCTGGCATCGGGACAATCGAAGAGGACAACGGCGGCTTGTTTTATTGGTACCAGTGGGGACACAAAACACACTTCCCCAGCGGTAACTGGACGACCAGACCACCAGCGCTCCCCCCGATGGGCGGCTTTCAACAGAAACGGGGCTCAGAACTTTGAGGGTCGCGGGAAAAAACTGGACAAAATGACGAAAATTGGCGTCAAGCGGTCACTTTCGGCTAACGGCACACTGAGAACTGTATGGCGACGTGATGAACACACCTTGAAAAAGTGGCAAAATAGAGAAGAGATAAAAAGTTGATATATTTTTCCTTCAAATATTTATCTTTATAGAAACGTGCTCTTCCCTGATGCAAACACATCCCATGAGTTGTATTTTGTTTCATTTTCCTCAGCCCGTCTTCTACCTCGAGGGCTGTTGCTCTCATGAGGTGGTGCTTTATGCGCTCAAATTGCCGTCAGACTTTGGCCAAAGGTTTCTAGAAGCCTAAACATCAGTCTTTAAAAACAGTATACGTTAAATAGGCAAGGCGAGTTTATTTGTAGAGCACAATTCATACACAAGGCAATTCAAAGTGCTTTCACAGTTGCAGAAAATTACAAGAAAACAGATCAAATCAATCATTAAAACATCAACATAAAGTTAATCAATGACAGTAAAAGGCAAGAGTGCAGATAAAATACTTTCAGTTTTCATCTGCTCGGGTAAAAAGAGCTGTTTTCAGCCTGGATTTGAACATTGTCAGAGTTGAGGCCTGTCTCACATCCTCATGAAGACTGTTCCAGATTTTAGCTTTAGCCTCAGCGTGTTTAGTCCTGACTCTGGGAACCACCAGGAGACCCCTCCCTGAAGTTATCAGGGCCCGAGATGGTTCATACGGCTCTAACATGTCAGAGATGGACTTTGGTGCTAAACCATGAAACGACTTGTACACAAGCAGAGCTGTTTTAAATTCTATTCTCTGAGTGACAGGAAGCCAGTGCAGGGACCGGAGCACTGGACTAATATGGTTGTATTTCCTGGTTCTTGTCAGGACTCGAGCAGCAGCGTTCTGGATGTTCTGCAGCTCTAACAGCTGGTTTAGCCGTTACAGTATCTAACCTGCTGGAGACATGAAGTTAGGCTAGAAGAAAAGGTCAGGAACACCTTTACTCGGCTCATTCCCTCGTATTGTTCGGCGCCGAGGATTCGAATGGCCGGAGATTGAAGTGGTGATTTGCACTCGCGCCAAAAACGCGCCGAACACAGAGGGATCGTAATCAGGCCGCGGTTTATCCAAATTAACCAGATGAGTGGGCTCGCCCTCTCGTGGGAGTGGCTTTGGAAATCGTTTACGCTTCGGAGGCAAACTGGAGCTGGACAATGAGAGAGAGAGAGCATGAGGAAGACGAGGGGGAGAAGTTACAGACCTTTTTTAGGCGTGGTTTGGTCTTGAGCTTGATCCAGGCCTGACGGTCGTGACTCAAAACTAGAGCTCGACTCGTGTATCGGCCGCTCAAACGCCGATAAAAGTGTAGGTTAAAACTGACTCAGCGATTGAATTCTCCAGATTCTGCGCTTCAGAAAGACCTGTCCATATGACGGAGCTTTAGTGAAACCTGAGGCTAACCAATTTTCGGTCCCGGAAATATCGGCTTTTTTCTGCGATATTGTAAAATCCCCGAATATTGGATATATAAATGTCGGCCTCTAGTTTAGAAGCTTCACACAGAGGATTAAAGACGAGACGTTTGGAAAAATCGGCCAAAAATATCCCAAAATCCCCAAGCGTCGGCCTTAGAAAAACCCACATCTGTCGACCTCCACTCAGTTCAAACCGTCCTGAACGGAGCAGAGACTGAAGCCATTATCCCCGTGTGGGATGTCCAAATGTTAAACAAGTTCTGACATCAAATTATACTTTCCACTTTCCACAAGAAAGAAGCCACTATTTCAAAGCGAAGATTCTCAAACGCCATAAATGTCCATAAACGTCCCGCTCGCTCCGAAACATGTTTGATGTTTTTGCAAATCTTACTGATTACCCGAGTTTCCATAACCTAACCTGCAGCTGCAGTTTCTTTAAATATAGCCTCAGTGTTATGTTTTCATTCGGCGCCTGATCTTTCCCCCAAGTCTGAATACTGAAAGTATTCTGATATTTGATCAAGTATCAATACTGGATATTGCAGTAAAAAGTACTGTGATCCGATACTGGCAATACCGCCTTTACTAAACCTGATCTCGTCAGGTCTGGAGCTCAGCAGGAGGGGCCCGGTCGGTACTTGGATGGGAGACCGTTTGGGCTGACAGTAGTGAGTGGGTGGGTCGGAGGTGCAGACTGGTCGCCTCGCTTCCGTCAGACCCCAGGGCAGCTGTGGCTACAACAGTAGCTTACCACCACTGAGTATGACGTGAATGAATAATGACGACAGTGCAGCGCTTTGAGAAACTTGGTAATGCAGGCTCGTAAAGTGCAATGCAAGTGTAACATGTCTGTGTAAGCTCTCAGTCGCACAGGAGGTATCCATCTTCAATGAAGGTACTCGAGTCATCTTCAACTACAGAGTACAGAAGATGACTCAAGTACCTTCATTGAAAGTGTAAGGCATAATAATAATAATATTTATTATTATTATTATTATTTTATTTTACAATGTTTTGTCCCAGCCCTATGCAGTAACAGTCATAAGCTTGGAAACATTTTTCATGTATCGATGAAAGTATTTTCAACACTACAGGTGAAACTCGGAAAATTAGAATATTGTTCAAAAGTGCATTTATTTCTGTAATTCAACTCAAAGTGTGAAACTAATATATGATATAGACTCATTACATGCACAGCGACACATGTCAAGCCTCTCATGATTATGGCTTACAGTCTATTTTCAAAATATTCTAATTTCATGAGATTTTGAATTTGGGGTTTTTACAAGCCGAGCCATAATCATCTAAACAAATAAAGGCTAAACATAATTATCTCACTTTGCATGTAACGAGTCCGTCAGTTCAAGCCGAACTACAGAAACCAACGCTAACGATATTCTAATTATCCGAGTTTCACCTGTGTTTACATTGTGCGCCTCTCACTGAAGGCATGGGATTATGAATATATATGTTTTCACAGTTTCACAGATCTTTGTGTAATATTATTATTCCCTTTACAAACTCAGCTCTGATCAGTGAGCGGTCGGTCTTGCAGCTTCGTCGCCGTGACTGCGTGGTTAATTCCTGCTCGAGTTCATGTGTGCGAGCGTCTGTTCAGTCCCTCCTGATGGAAGGACGGAGGGGGGGGGGGTTTGGCAGTGGGGGGGGGAAGCCAAATGTCAGGCGCTGCTGCTGAGATGACTAAGACTTTGCATAAGAACCTCCTCCACACTGACAAAGGCGCGCGTGTAACCGACACCCACCGGGAGTGCAAATGTACCGAGTGACAGCGAACGCATCCCTAATCGCTCCCCCCCCCCGCCCCCCCCCCTCCGCCGAGCCGGCGAGCGGGGCATTACACCGCCGTTTGACATTTCGGAAAATCCCACGTCCTCGGAATAATGATAGATGCGTCGCCAGGCGGTGTCAGTACGCCGGTGTTCAGGCGGAGGGGGGGGGGGGACGCAGACGGGGGGTGTTGCACTTTACCGGTTCCAAACTGATCTTAAACAAACGGCTTTTTCTGTGGGGACTTGAAAGGCGTTTAATGTCGGGACATAGACTGAAAACGTCATCGACAGTGAAAAGCATTTCTGTAACTGGAAAAATGAGCACCTAAAATATGATAAATGGGGGCTTCGATAAAAGTCCTTTATAATTAGTTAGAACGAATCTAAGCTCAGATAAAAATGCGAATGCGAATGGAACGCACATAAACCCCACTAGAAATCAGACAAATTACCTTTTTACTTTATAATAACTACACCTTAATGAACCTTAATAAATGATGAGTTAACACTGGAGTCATCATAAACAAATTCATTAGTGAAGTGTGACTTACACTTAACCCTCGTGTGGTCCTTTAAAGACCCTAATGTCAACAAATCTACACTTCAAAAAAGAGCCTGAAATTACCACACATTCATATTTTTTTCTGCTTCATTTTACAAAAATCCTTCAGTGGCTTTGGGGCCGTTTGCATGGGCTGTGGCTCCAGTGGCTTCCCGGTCAAATGACCCAAGGACCACACGAGGGTTAACAATGAATAAGTCAAGTATTCATTATGAGTTTGGCATTAACTGTAGTTAGGTTGTTATTAAGTGTTAGTCACACTTAAAGGTGCATTATGCAACTTTTTATCCATCCATCTTCTTCCACTTGTCCGTTGCTGGGTCGTGGGGGCAGCTGTTGGAGCTGCACCAGCCCCTATAGCGCCCCCTGCAGGTGGTGGGTCCATAGAAGGACAGCCTCATGGTTCTAACCGGGCCTGTTGGTCTCTCATAGGGTCTCCATGGGAGACCCTACCAGGGGCACGAAGCCCCCGACAACAGAGCTCCAGGACCATTCAAAAAGTACGGGTTCCATAATGTTTCAATAAGAGGTTTGAATCTGATGTAAGACCAGACCAAATCTACCCAAAGTTTACATACATTCAACTGCATGTTTTGTTTGGATGAAACGTTTTGTCTCTGTACAGTCGAGTAAAGCTGATGATCGAAATGGCCCTTATGGACAAATCAAGTACAGCGTGTTAGTCCATAGTTTTGAAGATAATGCTTGTAATTTCCCCCAAGAAATATCCTCATTCAAGCTCACAAGATAAGTGAGCTCATTGTTAAAAAATATTGTTTCAAAACGGTTGGATTTGTGTATTTTTCGCCTTTCAACGACAATCGTGAATCCGACCACCTCCTCATCGTCGAACGCTTCCACTGACGTTGTTTCTGTTTTCTCTTCTGTTTTCAGGCGCTTCCACTTGGAGATCAGGTACGTGAACCCTCGCCGCCCGGTCCTCTGCTCTCGCACCTTTACTCCAAACTGCTCCATCTCTTTGGTCCCCGACTCCCCCGGTCCTTTTGGGATCGGCGAGTGATAACTTGGGTAATAGATGTAAATCCGGATAGATTGTGTTTTTCTTCCATTTGGACATGGCTTGTCAAGGCTTTTGGATGAACTCAAAAGCCCCCAAACTGTTCCTTCTCTAAGACCTCCTTCTTCTTGGGAGCAGCTCATCCACTGTCCGCGAGGGCTGATGGTTCACGCCTCACGTGCGCCGTGTCCTTGGGCAACACACTGAAGCGGCAGATGGGGAGGGGTTGCTATGGTGGAGCAGCGTAACGCATTTGGATCGTTGTCTTGGTTTACTTGGGAGTGGACTGAGCCCGAACTAGAGGTGGACGATATATTGCCCGGCTGACATATATCAGGCCGATATTTGGGGATTTTACAATATCGTGTATCGGCCGATCTGGCGCCGAAAAATGGCGATATCTCCTGGACCGAAAGTGATAGAGACTTCCTGTGTTATGGAAAGAACGACGTCAGGGCTTTAAAACGAGTTCTCCCACGACGTCCTAGGCCTCAGAGGAACAGAGAAACGTCACAATGAAAACTGATTAGCTACAAGTTTGTTTAAAGCAGTGCTAAGTAACCCGTGCCCCTAGAGGCCATAAGCGCCACTGCAGGTGTCGTAGCATGTTGTGATTTTTTCTCATTAATTGTCCGTGAGAGTAAATCCTACGCTGACAGAAAAGACAAAGGGACAGAGGGATGATGTTCATCCAGTTACACAATGGAGATCATTTTTTTTACTCAAACTTGGCTGTAAATACTGTTTAAGTGGTGCTAGCTCGCAGTTAGCTTTGCCCGTTAGCCTGTTAGCTTCTTCTTCTTGATTCCGTTAGAGTGTATTGCGCCTCGTGTGGTTTTCTGGCCAGAGACACCAGGGGAGATGAAAGACCCCCCAATCACTCCATTAACACTTGTATTCCCCCCAGAGGGACTAGTTTTGACCTCCACAATTGTATTTTTGATGCTAAAGACAGCTAATCAAAGCTTGGACAGAAACGATGATTGGATCACCTAAGGTAAAGCTTTTTATTTCAAGTGAAGTAATCTATTCTTTTACGCACCTTCTTAAATCAACATCTACATTTAAAGTAGATGTTGATTTTGACTCGGCTCAACACAAGCTCGAAACAAGTCCAAAAATCCTTCGACCGTAACATGACCAGTGCTTTATGTGCCCGGTTGACGACTGGTTTGCTCCCATCGACGCCAGGCCTCGAATCCTCTCGCCGAGTCATGTGACCTCGCTGTGTAACGGGCCTCGTTTACAGTAGTGGAACGACCTTCACGCCTGCAGCGGACGATTCGATTTTACAGCTTCCTCTCGAGTCACGGCTCGCTGGCACCGGCGGAGTGAAAAGTGTAACGGGTGCCGTGCCCGGGTTCAGCGGGACAGTGGGCGGACACGGGACGAGAGCAGATCGATGGTTCTGACTTTCTCTCCAGGGACTTGAAATGCAGTGTGCATAAAGTCTGCCGCGGCGTCTTTCTGATAAACTTTGAAGGTAACGATTGTAGGAGTAGTATAGACACTACAACAACAACATCTGAACTTGGATTGAGCTGCCTTCACTATGCAATGCCTCGTTTGAAAGCTAAGAACCTCCAGAATTCAGTGTCCGAGGTTTTAACTACTGGAGGACAGATTTTTGGGATTGCTGAAGAAGGAGAGACTCCCTTTATGTTAATTTCCAAACTGGGTGTGATCTGGCAACCCTGAGTGTGGGGCTCGTCCTCTACAGTTGCTCTCACTACAAACCTCACACTACAAACCTTACACTACAAACCTTACTCGCCCAGACCTTTACAAAGTGACTGGTTGAAATGCAAAACCACACACACAAAGACCAGCAACATCGTGTTCAGGTGTTAGTCCTGAGCCGCTGCGACTGAGCACGACTGGCCAGCGTGTTTCTCGGAGGTCGGGGAAACCGGAGCACTGCCTTGAGTCTCCTCTGAAACGGTGCACCGCCTCCTGGGTTTGTCCCTGCTTCAGAGCGTGGTGTCCTGCACTGGTCAGATCCTCCTTTCTCTTCCTCCTGCTCAGGTCTTTCACAATCTTCTGGGAGGAGCGTAGCAGACTAATATAATCTATCTTACTCTCCAGTGAATGTACATTAGCCAGAACAATAGTAGGAATATATATATATATTTTTTTAGGCTTAGCTGTGAGTCTTGCGCGGATACCTCCTCGTTTGCCCCGCTTTTGCCCCACTTCTTGCTGCAGGTGTAGTAGGATAGAAGTCTAGATCAGGGACAATGCAGAAGTAGCAGAGACGTCCTGTGCCATCATTACGGTGCCTCTTCAGTGTTTTAGAAGAAACCTGTGGATTTGAAGGCCTCGAAGACCTTCAGATCATCAGAAAACAGCGTTCCACCCATAGATCAGCTGCTGTGGTGGAATCGTAAAGGGAGCATGCTCCACAGCCTCATCCATATTGCCTGCAAATATGTAAGTTTGCTCTACAACACAGTAACCGATGCCTTGTAGAGACGTTCGCCAACGATAAAGCTCAAATAAATGACAGCCGCGGGAGTGTTATGCTAAATTAGGCTTAAGACGACGCGGCCGCTGGCAGACGGAACGTAAACCTCGCGTCACGAAAGTAAAAAGAAAGTGCGCCGTGTTTATGGAAAGTACACGGGAACGCTCGAGCCCCGGCGATGGAGAAAACACACACGGCGATATCGAGGAATCAACACCGCGAGGATCCGAGGCAATCCGAGTGTAGAGGATGAGAAAATATTATCACACGGACACGAAGCCTGTGACGGGAACAGACGGGGAGAGACGGACACACACACACACGCGCACACACACACACACACACGCACACACACGCACACACACACGTGACGCCTGGACCCGCGCTGCAGGCCTTATACGGCAGAAAAACAAAGGCCGCCGCTGAACTCCGGACTCCGACCTCCGACCCCGGCGAGCGCGAGCGATCTCAGACGTGCACCCAAAGTCAAACGGCTGCAGCTGCACATGTGACGCAGAACTTAAAGCCACACTGCGGAACATTCCCCGTTATTTATTCACAGGAGCCGCTAAACATTAATGATTCCACTCAAGCCGTAGACGCTGACGATCGCCGTGTTTGCCTTTGTGGAATGTTACGCTGCTGACATGGCGAGCGGCGTCACCATGGAGACGAGCTCAAGTGTCGAAAGGAAAATATGTATTTATATATATATATATATGACAAAAAGGCAACAAAAAAGTGACAAAAAAACAACAAAAAAGTGACAAAAAAACAACAAAAAAGTGTCAAAAAAACAACAAAAAAGTGACAAAAAAACAACAAAAAAGTGTCAAAAAAACAACAAAAAAGTGACAAAAAAACAACAAAAAAGTGTCAAAAAAACAACAAAAAAGTGTAAAAAAAGCAACAACAAAAAGTGTAAAAAAAGCAACAAAAAACAAAAAAAATTCAAAAAAAAGTGTCAAAAAAGTGACAAAAAGGCAACAAAAAAAATGTCAAAGTGACAAAAAACAAACAAAAAAGTGTCAAAAAACCAACAAAAAAAGGGTAAAAAAAAGGGTAAAAAAAAGGGACAAAAAAGCGCCGCAAGTGAGGATGAAAACGCAGCACAACAGGTGAAACAAAATATAACAAAAAAAGAGACATACGTGACAGAAAAAAGCACCAATTTTACGATGGAAATGTTGTTACATCTCTTGGGGGAAATGTCCTACTATTTGGTTGGACCTATTGTACATCTTTTTTGTGGTAGGCGCCTTTAGCTTTCATTACATTTGTGGCATTGTTTCAATAAGCTTCTGCGATGTCAAAAGATCCAGTGTTGCATTCACTTTTTTACCAAAAGCTTGTATTGATGATGGGAGAGTGTGAGCACTGTGCAAGATTCTCAATGCAGTCAAGATCTGGACGGGTGAGCCCCGTGAATCCTGGCCTTGTCATCTTGGAATATGCCAGTGCCATCTGGGAAGGACAATCCATTTTCATTTCCCCTCGTTCCTCTGTTTGATGTAACATTTGCAAATCTGAAGAAATGGAAAATGCTGCCCCCTCTCTCTCGCTGAGCTCAAGGGCGAGCAGCTGATTGCGCTCCGTCAAAGCAAGACCTGAACCAGAACGATGTTAAAATGATGAAATCAGGCCTAAAAGAAAACTCGCCAGTGTCCGTCAGATGGAAAACATCAGTGATCATTGTGGCTTCTGGCCAGTGTTGCCACAGATTACTTGACAAAATAATATGATTACTGATCACTCCTTTGAAAAGTTAGAAAAACTTTACAGATTACTTGATTTTAAAAGTAACTAAGTTAGATTACAAGTTACTTTATTAGTTACATTTAACAGCTGCCGACATCACCTCGACACAAACCCATTTTGACAGTAACATCATCACAGCTGACGCAGACGTATTTCCATCGCTCTCCCACAATTACATAATAGTAACTCACAGTGATTTGGAAAAGTAACTTTTATTTGATTACTTGTTTGAAAATAGTAATGCATTAGATTACTAGTTACTGAAAAAAGTAATCAGTTTACAGTAATCCATTACTAAGTAGCTAGTTACTGGCATCACTGCTTCTTGCGTTAGTACCCAGTATCCTGATCACAGTAATTTGCATAATAATAATAATGTCCTAATATTGTGCCGCCCTATGTTTAATCCTCCTCTCACTGGAGCAGAACCTTTAGCTGAAACTCTTGAGTCGGTCCATTCCCGCGATTACGAAGGCATTTGGAGATTGTCCCGTCTTCGGATGGCGGGTTTATCTGAGTGCTCGGGGACCGCGGGGGGGCGTGTACATTTGGAGGTCAAACTTGAAAGGAGCATATTCAAACATTGACTCGCATATCTGTATTTGTCTGCGAGTTGTTTTTCTTTCTTGCGGGTCACTTTGAAAAAAAACCCACTCTAATCTCGTCCGAGCAGCCAACCTTTATACGAACAATATTGACTTTGCCCCGACAGAAGTCTGCGGTATCGGGGCAGCGCCGTTATATATGACCACCAAGATACTGGGCTAACGTAAAGGCAAAACCACGGGTCTAACGAGGGGAGAGGTCGTGCTTTACATTTGGTTCACGATGAAAGTTTAAAAAGACTGGAATGAAGAACCTTTGCTTTCCCGTCCCGAGCTCATCCCCCCATGAAAACCGCTGTATTACTTCGCCTGTTACCCAAACCGGGGTAATGAGTTTGTGAAATGCACAGCGCTGTCCTGGGATTAGTATTGATTGAGGTGTACTCACTTTCTTCACCCTTTCTCCGACAGGACGGACCGAGTTGTCTTTCTGTTATTCGCCAAATTGATTGCTTTAAGGTAAATCGCCGGCTGGGATTCAGCAGCGAACTGGATGTGAGAGGAAGACACTCGGCTCATTGAGGAAAGAGTAAACGATCTAAGTATGAGATCGACTGCAAAGGCCTTTATGATTTGTCCACAGATCCAGGACGCTTTACCCTCTGCTCCGTTGGGGTAAAGCGGACACATTGGTGGTGATTGGAGAGGGTAGAAACCTTTAAGTTTGAATGAGGAGAAAGAATCTTCAGCATAGTTACATTTGTCGATCCTTCAGACTGGGCATGGCAATCAGAGCCGGGAGATACTGACAGAAATGGTCACAGCTCAATATCTTGGGGGACTTACTCGATGACGATGATGAAGCCATGTTTTTGCAAACCCTCAGAACTACGCCAAACTGTGCTGCAAACATCTGCAGTTCCATTGCCTGGTCGCTCAAAAGATCATTGTCCAGATCATTTCCTCACCGTTTTTTTTTCCCACTTTTTTGTTCCTCAATTTTCCCCTATTTTTTTCTCTCAAGTCTTTCCTTATTTTTTCCTTTTTTTATAAATTTGTTTCCCTAAAATTATTATTTTTTTTTTCATTTTATCTCAATTCTTTCCTAATTTTTCCTAATTTTCCCAATGTTTTGCCATTTCCCCATTTTGTTTTTAACATACTCAATTATTTCCCAATTTTTCAACATTTTCTCCACATTCTTTTCTCTATTTTTTGTTTTTGCCATTTTTGTCTCAAAATGTTCTCCTATTTTTCTCAATCTTTCCTTGATTTTTTCCCCTGCAACTTTTTCCCACTTTTTTGACTTGATATTGCAAGTTTCCACATCTTCCAAACCAATTCCAATCCTCACATGATCGTGTAGACGATATATTGCCCGATGAAAAGGATTTGTTATGTTTGCCTAAAATGGCACGTTGTTTTTATCTTGACTCAGCTGACTGTACTGTACGTCCCGTCACTGAACTGTCCTGCCGTTTCTCTTATCAACACAAGTTCTAGAAAGTCCGGATTCCCGTGAAGCGCTCCTCCTCACGTGTGAGTCCAGGGTCCAGAACTGGCTCTGAGCTGCAGTCGAACAAAGTGTCTCCCCGGGTCGCTCGGACCTTTGGAACCGCGTCGGGCCACGCTGGCAGCGAGAGCTCGCGGCTGAGGCCTGCGGCTCTGATTGGCCCGGGCCAGGAGTCGCGATCACGAACGCCTCACGCTGCATTAAGGGGTCTGTCCTATATTAGAATGGAGGGAACAAGATGCAGGATTTAACTTGGATTAAAGTGGCAAGGAGAACCAGAGCACCTTACACTTGGAGAAATAAAAATGAGAAAAGGTAAATGGCTTAAAAGTGCTTAAATTAAGATAATCTGTGCTGATTTATTTTAGACTGTCTTCAAATAAGATCATTTAGCTTAAAATGATTAACCTTTACACATAAAACAAGAAATGAGACGGGAAAGTCAAAAGAAAGGAACAATGCTTGCTCTATCGGCAATCTTATTTCAGGATACGTCAAATCTCCTCAACATTGACTTCTGGTAATTCAAGCACTTCTCCCATCGAAGGTAGACACGGGAGAACATGCAGACTCCATGCTGAACCTCGGACCTTCTGGCTGTGAGGCTCGAACGCTCCCTAACCGCTGTGCCATCGCGCCACTTAACTAAATCCATCAATTTTCTTCCACTTGTCCGTTGCCGGGTCGTGGGGGCAGCTGTTGGAGCTGCACCAGCCCCTATGGCGCCCCCTGCAGGTGGTGGGTCCACAGAAGGACGGCCTCATGGTTCTACCCGGGCCTGTTGGTCTCTCATAAGGGGCTTCTGAACCGCTCTTTGTCTGACCCGTCACCTGTTTGCCCTGGGAGACCCTACCAGGGGCACGAAGCCCCCGACAACAGAGCTCCAGGATCATTCAGGTCAAACCGCTCCAGGAGGGGGAACTAAATACATGTATTTTGAATACTCATTTTGAGTAACTGTATTCTCAAATGAAAGTTACGCTTTCATTTGAGAGTATTTGGAGTACAGTTACCATCCAAATATCAAGGGAATACAGCCCAGTATTTTAGCATTTTAGCTCAATATTGCACAACATTATGAACTATTAATTAATTTTCCTCTTACATAAAATAAAGATTTAAAACGCCTTATGCCACAGTTCACAGTTCGTGTCACATGATGCTGTATCTGCTGCTCCATTGGCCGAGAGAGTTAAAGAGTAACAGGTGTCCCAACCATCGTAGTCTTTGTAATTATACGCCACATTTATTCATAAATATAATGACAATCAATGTGCAGATAAAACGATATTGTGACTTCTGCCCTAAACTGTGGCTCCTCTCGCCGCCTCCGGAGTCTGTGGGGAAACCGCTCAGCTAATGCCCTCCTGATGCTGCGCGACTGAGGAGCCAACGCTCTGATTAAAAGTGTCTGAGCTCAAATTGGATCTCAGTCTTTCTGTTCACGGCGCTTTGAAGACACAAACATCTGCAGTTAGCGTTTTCACTCCGGCCTCCTGGAGCAGACGTGGTAATGGGACCGGGCCCGAGCTGGAGGGGCGTTTGAGTTTGTTGTTCCTGCTTTGTTTGGGGCTGAGGCTTTATCACCGTGACTCAATGTTCATCCTGCCCCAGTCGCACCATCAGGCCTTCACGTCCTGGAGCTCCTTCAGGCCCGTCCCGTCCTGTATTTGGGCCAAGAACACGGCACTGGTGCCCACGGGACGAGAGACACTTTCCTCCACGCCGGGTAAAAATAGGCCTCTGCGGCGCATCGGACCGTTTAACCCTTTGGATCTGAGAGAAAATAGCACCGAGGAAATATTTGAAAAGCGGATTTAATGTGAGCGTGAGATGGCGGCGGATAACGGGGCGTTCGATGGCGCCGCGGACGAAGCAACTGATGATGAAAAATAGGGATTTGGTGCAAGTCCGAGATAAAGAGAAAAGCTTTGGAGACTTCTGAAAACATCCTGCTCATGTATATGTTTATATGTTTTTGCTGGACTGCTGATGTTGTATTGATCTTGAATAGGCAAACCTGGTGTTCTTGGTTGTGATTGCTCATTGATTTGATTCGATTGGTGTGACCCCCCCTCTGTGTATTTTATATACGCGGGGATACCAGTCTGGGCAGGACGCCCTCGCTTTTGCCGCTGCTGCCAAACTCAAAACGGATCCGTGGACTCAAACTGTTTATCTGGTCACGTGGTGGATCATCTGCAGCTCCGGAGACGCGGAGGCGGGAGCTTCGTCCAATCGCCACAACATTAGATGTGATTCATAATCCTGTTTGAATATTCACTTCTTACCCCCCGCCTTAACCGAGCACATTTCCTCCAGTCCGGCTTTACTCAAATCTACAGCGACAGTGTAGGGCTGGGCGATAAATCGACTGAATTCATGCTTTTAAAAACAGACGATGTGGAAATGGCTAAATCGTAAAATCGTGTCGGCCGCTGCACGTCCGCCTCACGTCCGCCTCACGTGCGGCCATTTTAGCAGCGTTTCAGACGCTCGGTGGCGAAATGACACCAGCGGAGAAGCCGGAGACTTTCTGACGATCTCTGCTTCTTCTGCTGCTGAAGTGCTCAGAGCTGTACCAGAATCTGAAAGACCACCACCCATCACCGGACCCTTTCTGAGCCGTCCAAAGTGTCTTCATCACGGTGCTATAGTCTCGTTAGCATGCCCTTTGCGGAAAAAGGCTTGTTTTCACTGTTATATGACGTGTTATTCTCACTTTTGCCTGCAGAGGGCACTTCATACCATGTGGGAAACCCTGACCAGCCCAATCTCTCACTCCTTACTCAAATGTAATGAAGAAAAACACAGTGAAGACTTTGTGCCGTGTCATCCACAGAGCTCCAACCTTTATCCGCTGCTCCGGCTTCAACTTCAGCCCCGTTCTGGTTTTGACCTTGGCCTTACAGCGTCGTAAAATCAGCTGACTGACCCATGTGACACATATCAGCGTGGTGAATGGCCTTTGGGAGGGCGAGGTGCCGGCGGTGAGAGAAGGGCGAGAAGGTCACGGGGGAAATATTAGCGTGGAAAGAACCGAGTGAGAAACGTTTGAGGAGTTTGACATCCAAGCGTGTCGTTTAGGTTCTTCAGGCGTTTAAGGCGAGACACAAACATCGATTTTTGCACGCGGTCAGTGCCGAGACTTTTTGCTGTAGTTTTCTCCCGTAATGTCTTAGTTTTAATGTCAGAGTGTGAAAAACAAACACACCCGTCACAATGCTTATGTTACGACCTTCTGACTGCGACAGCGGGGCGGCCCCTCATCTTCATTCACATGTTCGGTATCCAGGCGACCGAGACGACGCTGTAATCCAAATATGGTCATTTCCTTTCTAGGAAACAGTCGAGACGGGACAAATGTACAGGCACATGTGCAACGATAACAGGATTTTTGAAAGCCCAGTGAATCAGTCTAATTCTTAGACTGATTCACTGGGCTTTCAAAGACAAGAAACAATCAAAATTTCCATTATTTAGATTTCATATAGACACATTTTTATGCTTAAACTTCTTTTTATAGGAAAACATAAAATGGCAGGAAACTTCTTTCATATTTACATCAGTAATCTACAACAAAAGTTTCAAATTTCATATGAATTTCATATTGTTGCTCTCAATGAATTACTTTAATTTTCCTACACTACAAAAATGACCAGTTTAAATTAGATCAATGACTTAAATTAAAGAGTAACTTGTTTACCTTAATAAATCCTTCCCGTAGTCCCTCTGGGGGAAATACAAGTGTTAATGGGATGATTGGGGGGTCTTTCATCTCCCCCTGGTGTCTCTGGCAAGAAAACTACAATTGCAACTCCACTGCCTCCGGGTCGTAGGCACCAATACACACTAATAGCACCACGAAGAAGAAGCTAACAGGCTAACGGGCAAAGCTAACTGTGGGCTAGCGCCACTTAAACAGTATTTACAGCCAAGTTTGAGTGAAAACAATGATCTCCATTGTGTAACTGGATGAACAATATCCCTCTGTCCCTTCGTCTTTTCTGTCAGCGTAGTATTTACTCTCACGGACGATTAATGAGTAAAAAAAACGCAACATGCTACGACACCTGCAGTGGCGCTTATGGCCTCTAGGGGCACGGGTTACTTCGTTCTGCTTTAAAGTAACTTTATGTTGAATTTGAACTAGATGAAAATGCTAATGCTAAAAGAACGAGCATAAATCCCACTTGCAATCAGACAGAGTAAAAAAATATGCTTGTTCAATTAGCAACAGTAGATTTATGTCATTTCTTCCTGAAGAGGACTTTTCTTTTCCCAGTGTAAACATTAGTCACGCTGGAAAAGAGCCCAGTCCATTTCTTCTTCTATCGCCTCAAACCACGTGGCTTTCTCAAAGGATGGGTCAGTGTCTGTGTCTGAGTGGGTTTCTTCCAAGTACATAATTCCCTAATTATTCAAAAACACGTACAATAGGCTAAACCTCCAGCTGCTAAAGAGTCTCCTCACAAGTTCAACCCCAGGAGCTTTGAAGACAAATTTCTCCAAAACACCTCAAACACAAAATCACCGCCTCTTAAGACCCCCATAAACCACCACTCCATCATTTCTGACTCCTTATTTCGCCCGTCCCTCCGCGGCGCCCGCCGGTTTTGTCGCCTCCCGCGTTTCCCTGGAGACCGGCGTCACACGCTCATAAGCTCACAAACACGTTTAATTATCCGCTCATTCACATCTACCAAACGACACCTCTTTAGCGGCCAAGCAGAGGCGGGAACCCGGGACTGATATGTAGAAAAGAAAAAAAAGCTGCGTATTGTAGAAAAAAAGAAAACATGGGAGCGGGTCGGAGACGGAGGGAGAGCGCCGTGTGCATTTAAATGGACTCTGTCAAAGGAGGAAATGCATTACAGGCCGTTCGTTTCCCTGCGCAGTCTCCGCCGGGCAAAGGATGCACAAAAGTTTTCATCTAATTAGACTGATTAGAATCCACAATAAATTTTTTACTAACCGCTTAAGGCGAGACACGGCGGGTGAAAGTACGGATGTTTCACGCTGTGGAGATGTTTAGCTAGTTTCCTCCTTAACGTCTTAGTTTTCATGCCAGATAATAAAAAAGACTAAACAATACAAAACTTTAAGGCTGGTTTTCTCTAAATGAGGTTTTTATTCCACAGCTTTGTATTTATTTCTTTGAACAGGGACAGTGTACAATCTACATTAGCCTCAGAAAGGAGAGATGCATTGTACCAGGTTATAGCACTTGTGCTAATTTCCACCTGCAGTCCCTGGGCCTATTGTACATGTTTTTAGTGGTAGGGGAAACCGGAGTACCCGGAGGAAACCTACGCAGACACGGGGAGAACATGAAAACTCCACAGAAAGGCCCCGTCCAGGTGGGAATCGAACCCGGGACCTTCTAGCTGTGAAGCACGAGCGCTAACCGCTGTGCCACCGTGCCGCCCCGTCCGAGCTTTAGTCACGCCCACGGACTCCAAACTTTCCTGTCTTGGATTTAACAAGATTTTTGTTTTTCAGAGGGATTTTTTAATATCTAATTCCCAGCCTGATTTATTCCGTTTTGAACCCAAAATAACAGGGCAAAACGTGAGTTCTTACAGATTTTGTCACTTGTGATCAGCTTATTCACAAACTAAACAAGATCTAAAATCCCCTCTGAAAAAAATCTTTGTTACTAATACGTCAATACAATCCATCCATTTTCTTCCTCTTTATCCGGGGCCGGGTCGCGGGGGCAGCAGTCTCAGCAGAGGAGCCCAGACTTCCCGATCCACACACACCTCCTCCAGCTGTTCTGGAGGGACCCCGAGACGACACCAGGCCAGCTCGGAGACATAGTCCCACCAGCGTGTCCTGGGCCTTCCACGAGGCCTCCTCCCAGTGGGACATGCCTGGAGCACCTCTCGAGTGAGGCGACCAGGAGGCATCCGGAACAGATGCCCGGGAAACCTCAGCTGGTCCTTTCGAAGGGTGCGCCCAGCCACCCTGCGAAGGAAACTCATTTCGGTCGCTTGTATTCGCGATCTTGTCCTTTCGGTCATTACCCAGATCTCATGACCATAGGTGAGGGTGGGAACGTAGATCGATCGGTAAATCGAGAGCTTTGCCTCAGACTCAGCTCCCTCTTCACCACAACAGTCCGATACAGCGACCGCATCACTGCTGACGCCGCACCGATCCGTCTATCGATCTCACGCTCCATCCGTCCCTCACTGAGAACATGACCCCGAGATACTTGAACTCCTCCACTTGACTCCCCACCGACCTCAATAAAATAATACCATAAATTGTTATTTATATATATGTTCGACGTTTCGCTCTCATTGTGTTTGGTTGATGTGTGGTAAAATAGCGTGTCATGCTAGGTGCAAGGACGTGTGTTCGGGGGAATTTTTCTGGAAGTTTTCTGGTAAACTGTAAGCAAATTAGCGCACACTAATAAAGTCGAGTCAAAGTCGTGTCATTATTAATGTTCGGAGACAGCAGAACGTCCAGTGGGCGCGAATACCCGGCACATGACGTGAGCGGTTAGCATGTAGCGCGACGCTAACGCTACACACGTGGCCCAGTTCACCACCTCGTCTTCCTCCGCGTGTCGGTACCTTTTATTTGGAAGGAAATCCATCCGTATTGTCTCATTGTGATCATTTCTTGTGGCCACGTTTTCGAAGGCTTTCGAAAGTTGCCGTTTCCCAAACGAGTGCGGCGCTAATCACGATTCATCTCGACTTCCCGTTTTGAACACAAAGCCACAGACACCGGTTTTATTTGATTGCTCTCGATTGTTCCACGCGCAGTTTTGAGCCTCCCCCTGTTTACCCGTTCCATTGACACTTTGATAATGTCTATTGTGTTAAAAAAAAAAAAAGGTAGAGTGTTGGGTCTGTAATCAGCATCTCGTTAACCTGGGCGACCGCGGAGTTACCATGGCAACCGCCTCACACGGAGACGGGCCGAATCAGCGGTTTGCCCTCTCTCCTGCCAAACAAGGACCGGCCGCGGTTCAGGCAGAGCAGCGTGTGAGTGTTTGTGCCTCTCCGGTCGAAGCGTTGCCCCGAGGAGGATTTGTATGTGTTTTTCTTGCCTTTGACTTTTGTTTTGTTTCATATTAAGCGTCGAGTTTTTTAAGATGATATAAGATAGAACTTTATGGATCTCACAGTGGAGACGTTCAGCTCTGAAGAAACACACTGCACAGAGTCAGAACAATGTGCTAACGATGATAGTAAATGGACGTATCTTGTTTACAGGGGACAATAAAACTTGCGGGACAAAGAATATGAATAGTTGTAAAAAAGAATCAGAACAGCAAACAAGATATTATAAAAGTATCAAAATGTCAAAGTAGTGCAAAGTTTACATAGTCCCAGTGCAGGTGATTTGATGAAGTGACACTGATACAGAGGGGGCGTAGATACGGTGGCGTAGATGGTAGAGCGGGTCGTCTCATGATCGGAAGGTCGGGGGTTCGAATCCCGCCTCCTGAAGGTGCACATTGTCGTTGTGTCCTTGGGCAAGACACTTCACCCTCCTTGCCTCCAGTGTCTGCGCACACTGGTGTATGAATGAGAGTGTGAATGGGTGAAGCCCCTTATGAGAGACCAACAGGCCCGTTTGGAACCATGAGGCCGTCCTTCTGTGGACCCACCACCTGCAGGGGGCGCCATAGGGGACTGGTGCTATGTGACGACCCAGCAATGAACAAGTGGAAGAAAATGGATGGATGGAAGTTACATAGTACTTCTTTAAGGCACAAAATGAACACATTTATAGGTTTAGTCCAAATTGTCCCAGCAGAGGAACTCCAGACCCACCTCACAGTTGCAAAAATATTGAGTGACACATACTGAAAATAATGCTTACGGTAATAAAATATATTTCCTAAACTGCAGAAATAACAAAAGCAAATCCCCGATGGCGGGACATTACAACAGCGCACGTTATGAGCAGAGTAAACATTTAGTCCGAGGCGGGTTCACTCTCAAAGCCGCCTGTTCAAACTCTCTCCTGGTTAAGCACACGGCGGTAAAGCCTTAATCCAAATGCCTTCGGTCCACAATACACGAGCGGTTCGTCCCGGATTCAGAGAGACTAGTTGAACGGTGCAAGAGACGAAAAACAAACTATTCTGAAATTGCCCGACAACAGCTGCACGGAGCACATGGCGACGGGACTCCGACTGCTCTTGTTTACTCGACTGTTTTTAATTACTACGTCAGCACCGAGCGATGGGAAAACCTCCGCGAGCTTCCACTGGGAAACGGGTTGTACCTGCAAAGGGGAAACTGGGCTTCGAGATGCACATTGTCTGCACGGAGAAACGGGCGATAAGTGTGGGAAGCTC
This sequence comes from Proterorhinus semilunaris, assembly GCA_021464625.1. Classification (NCBI taxonomy): domain Eukaryota; kingdom Metazoa; phylum Chordata; class Actinopteri; order Gobiiformes; family Gobiidae; genus Proterorhinus; species Proterorhinus semilunaris. The sequence goes on from CM038348.1 coordinate 38,029,300, forward strand.
AAGAATCTGGTGCACATTTCCACCGCAGTGTGTGGGAAAACTTTCCAGCTCCTGGATAATTACGCACCTGCGAGGATTGGGCATGGGTAAACCCGGCGACAGTTCTTACAAATCTGTGTAAACAAACGGTTCGTATGGGAAGCTGGTTCAAAACAATCGTTTAATTGGCTCCAATTCTTCTAAATAAAGCATCTTAACCCTGTTTTAAAGGCACACTGCGTAAAATTTTGGATTTTACCATTGCTATCAATACAAAACATGCTTCTAATGACCAGGTTGACACAGAAAAAAACTTTAGTCACATCTCCATGGAGACGAGCCCTACTCCGGTAAAGTGACAGTCATGTCTGAATAGAGCTGAGCTCACAGCAAACGCTCATGTTTGTTTGTACATTTATGAGGCATTTTTCAATGATGAAAAAATCGTAAAAATCATAAAATAAATGGTAATTTATTTAAGGTAATTTGATCTTATTGCAGCCGTATGTAAAGTAAAATTTTGGGAATTGTTTTCTTTATTCAAATCATAGTACATCATTTCAAGTGGAAAAGAAAAAGTTCATTGGTTTGATTTAAAGTGGGATTTCCAGTTATTCTAATGGCATTAGCATTTTTATCTCAACATTCATTCAAGTCATTTTCTCTCTAATTTAAGATGGTCATGTTTCCAGTGTCGGATAAACTTCTCTTCAGTTCTCACAAATCTACGCACAAAACACGTCAGTATGGGAAGTTGAAGACTCCAGTTCAAAGTAATCCACTCTTGTTATCGCTATCCCGCTCTGAAACCCGCCAACAATAGTCCTGTTCCACGATAATAGTTTACACACAAGCAGTCGCGATGGCTAAACTTGGCCTTAGCAGAAAGCAAACAAACAGTCAGCGGGGGGGAAGTGGAGCGATCCTGTCGGAGGCGATATAAGCCGCGTGACAATGCTCCGTAATGCCGGTGTTGTCTAAACATATGTAGACGTGTAATTAGCGACGAAGCACTGAACGCCGTCACTTTAGTCCCGTCCAACGGCGCCGTTCTGACAAATAAGCACTTTTAATTCCCGCAAATGGCACGGGGCCAGGGTAAAGCTCCCCGCAGCCAATACACACACGCAGTATCGGAGCGTTACTGTGGGCTCAGGGCTATAAGTACAAGTGTCTACCGTCTGATCACTCAATTAGCGCTAATATGATCAGCCACAGTTAGCCACCGTTGCACATGAGAGTTATATCAGTTTCATAGCGGTACAGCATCGGCGGCCGCTCTTTGACGTGTTTATGTTGCGGACTGTGGTCTATTTGCAGGGTTTCCGTAGAGCGTTGGGGGCCTTAAATGTCATTAAAAAGCATTACATTTGAGTCAGACTGGCGTTAAATCTAAACTTTTTGGAAAGTAATATCATCGCTCAACAGTTATTAGCTGAACAATAGAAAAAAAGTCTAAAACACATTCAGTTGCAGTATTGGCTGACATTGTAGGCCATTCTTTGCTCAAGAGCTTAAAGCAGTACTTAGTAACTCTTGCCCCTAGAGGCCATGAGCGCCACTGCAGGTGTCGTAGCATGTTGCGATTTTCTAACTTATTAAATGCCTTGGAGAGTAAATACTACGCTGACAGAAAAGCCGAAGGGAGAGAGGGATGTTGTACCTCCAGTTATACAATGGAAATAATTGTTTTCACTCAAACTTGGCTGTAAATACTGTTTAAGTGAAGCTAGCCCGCAGTTAGCTTTGCCCGTTAGCCTGTTAGCTTCTTCTTCGTGGTTCTATTAGTGTGTATTGGTTGCTCCGACCCGGTGGCAGTCAAGTTGCAAGCATGGTTTTCTGGCCAGAGACACCAGGGGGAGATAAAACACCCCCCAATCATCCCATTAACACTTGTATTACCCCCAGAGGGACTACGGAGAGGATTTATTAAGGTAAACGCGTTACTTAGTACCGCTTTAAAGGTGGATTGTGCAACTTTTTATTATGGCGCCTTTACTTTCCATCACAGTGGTATCTAAGGCGCTCCAGGCTCAATTCTTTGGATGGTTTTCACCGCTGACGGAGCCTCTCGCCAGGAAACCTACAGAACAATTGATCGTCCTGGAGACCACTGTGATGGAAAGTAAAGCCGCCATAATAATAAGCACAAATATCAATGTTTTTTTTTTTTTTTCACTGGCTTATACAAGTAAGTAGCCCCAGTGAAAAAGCTCTACTGCTGTGGTAGAAGTTTTACCCAAATCTAAAGGCTTCTGGACTGGAGCTAAGACCTACCAAACTCATCTATGCGTCTTCCCTGTAATGATTGCCGTTTCTGGTTATGTCTTCATCGTGTTTTTGTTGCTCATTTGACATGTTTTGGTCACATTTTTGCGGGGGGAGGAAGTGAGGAGCGAGGAAGAAGGTTGGAAGAGTTTTGGTTAAGGTGGGGGTTAAGAGGTTAATCAGCTTCGTGGAATACTTACGACAAATACATTCACATTATGCAGTCATCGAAGCACTTCCCGTCACTTGAGCGAGGTTTGAGCCATCAATACTTCGTAACAACAACGCCCTCGGTCTCACGTGTGTTTTATTGCACGATTTGCATTTAGACGATACACTCTCCCGCCCCTGTAAGTCTCCGGCCTCCGGCCCTGAGCCGTTTGATCACAGCGCTCCCATAGCCTCATTAGGACCTGCGTCGGGAACAGTCCCGATTCAGCCGGTCACCCGTGAACGACCTCCGCGCCACTTCGCTAATCCCGGATTTCAACAGTCGCTCGATACGCACGCTACACACACACACACACACACACACACACACACACACACACACACACACACACACATACGTGGTTTTATGGTTTATGTTGACCTTTTGGAAAAACCAACCCTGGTGTGGTTTAAGAGGACTATGGTTTCCCAAGGTCCTAGAGAGATAAGCTCTGGATAGACTAACTGTAAAAAATCTGAAAAAAATTTAGGTCTATTTAACATCCTTGTATCAGCTACGGTTGTCTATACACAGCCACCGACCAGAAGGTGGTTCATGAGGACCAAAGATGAATTATGAGGACTTTAAACATAACTGAACCACAATTCCCCTATGAGAGACCAACAGGCCCGTTTGGAACCATGAGGCCGTCCTTCCGTGGACCCACCACCTGCAGGAGGAGCCATAGGGGACTGGTGCTATGTGATTTGGGCAGCTCCAACGGCTGCCTCCACGACCCGGCAACGGACAAGTGGGAGAAAATGGATGGATGGATGAACCACAATTAGAGGCTGGAAAAGTTTTAATGTTCTTCATACATACACTCCATGCTTATCCATCTTTTACCTTTAGTTGTCTTTTACGTGCTAGTCCACGATTTCTCACAAAGTCTCTTATATTCTGCAGTGTTCTCTGACTTAAGGCCATTTCTGCTTGCTTACACTGAGTTACTTCATTTTTTGTGGCCAGTTTTCCTCTCTTGATGTGTTTTTTAAAATGCCGCATTACAGCTGCTTCTTCAGTCTTTGACCATGCTCTTTTTGTCACTCTGCGTTTTGGTCCAGGTTGCTTTGCAGGCCTCTGTGCTGCCTCTGAAAAGGAAAATTAGGAATTAATTTAAACAAAACAATGTGAATAAGTCAGAGCAAGACTACTACAAGAGTAAACAGAAGAACTTGCCTTCAAAATCAGAGGTATCTCCATCAGCTATGTCGATCGGGTCATCATCTATAACCACAGTTGCCGCTTGTTTCTCAGCAGAGTCCCCCGAGTCACTGTGACTCTCCTCTTCGGCCTCATCTGCACTGATGGGAATTTCATCTAAAAACAAAAGGGGGATTCAATTCAATCAGCCCGCTCCTAAAGCCACCAGGCCTGGGAAAACTCACCAAGGCTGGGGCTAAGATCCCCAGCCGGCTCCTAAAGCTACCAGCCCCGCACCGACATCCACCACAATGACCCACCCTCTACTCCACTTACACTACCCGGCTCAGGGCACTCCTACCCCGGCCTACGTGCACACACTCGCCCCCCTGGCTCCTCTGGACCTCCTCTGACCAGCCTGCTCCTAAAGCTACCAGCTCCGCACCGACATCCACCACAATGACCCACCCTCTACTCCACTTACACTACCCGGCTCAGGGCACTCCTACCCCGGCCCTACATGCACACCCAGATAAGAGATACATTTAACAAACCTTCAAGTTCAATCTCCTCCAGCGTCTTTCCTTTTAGCGAGGAAATGGATCCCTTCTCCATTAAAAGCAATACTTTGGATATCTTTGCAAGTTGTGTTGTTGGAACAGGCAGTCTGTAGAATTCCCTGTGTACGCGGATATCATGTCCAAGGAAGTCTGCCACCTGATCCAGCTCATTCTCCTGGAGGTTTAAGACTTGAGATAGCGTGGCCACATGTTTCCTGAGACCCGTCGACCGGAGGTGCTCGGGGTACTTTGTGTCGCACTGTGTGGAGAAACGTCTCAGGCAGTCACTTCCTCTATAATGGGTTGGTGCTTTGGGTCGTGCAAATAAGAATGGGTTTGAGGGAGACACACCACATTCTTTCCTCTTATTTGTGAGTAGTGTAAGACCATTGACAACAGGTCGGGGGAGAAGAACTGCAACTTTTCTCCCTCTTTTACCCATAATTTCCACGCGACTTAGATACCGGCAGAGCTTCTTTTCTGTGTCCGATAAACCAAGGCTTACATCCGCATGAAGTTGTTGATTATCCCTCTCCAGAAAATGTTTCAGAGGCATTTTGGAAACCTCTCCAGCTCGCCGACGGTTGAACACAATGATTTGTGTGAGCAACACCATGGCAAGACGGGCATAAGTTTGAGCATCATCTGTTTCTTGCAGTTTGCTTGTGGCCTCTTCTGCTGCCTTTTCCAAAAACTTGTGAAGTTTCACAACATCTTCAGTGAATGGTAAGGTTAACGGTTTATTAAACTTGGCATCACTCAGTGTGTTAAGGGCATTGTGAGATACATATTCTTTCCACTTGGTACTGAGCAACTTCTTAAATGTTTCAGTATACTTCACCAGCTTCTCATCTTCTGCCATCAAGCCCCGGCAGTGGATGATGTCGCAGATCTTATTCAGTGTGTGGCCGAGTTTAAGAGCAAGGCTCGGGGTTTTGTACGAAAGATTGTCATCATTAAAACCTGCTACCTTTTTGACCGCTTGTACCACTTTCTCAAAGTTTGCAGGCCTAACAGCATCTTCCAGGGTCGGCACAGAGAAATCTGTCCGCAAGCACAGCAGCAGACGTCCCACTTCTCTCAGTTTTTGTCTTATGTATTCATACTTTGTTGTATCCTGTCCATGAATGTTGTAAAGTGACTGGGCAAACTGGAGAATACAGAAGTCATTTCGCACAACTGATCCAACTTCATCCACGTTCATAACACTGAGAAGCTTCCAAACCCCACCCGAGATTTGCGCACATAAGGCGGCATCCTGAGCTGATGCAGAGCCGAGGATCCTTCTCCTTCCAGACGTCTCTTCTTGGTTTGCATCTTCGGGTTTGTGAGGGCACCTGCGAGTATGCCTCCATAGTTCTTTGCGGAGAAACATGCCTTGACAATACATGCAGTGAATAAACTTTCCATCCAAAGCTTTTTTTTTGCATCGTCGCTTCACTTTCAATTGCCCTTTCCCACTTTGTAATACTGCTTGATTATGTAAAAAGTTCCCTTTATTCCTAATTTTTTCAATCCGTTTGTTGCGCTCCTTGACATCAGTAAGGGAAAAGACTTGTACAATCTCTGCATTGGTCTTGTGTGTTTTAAGATGTCTCGATATTTTCTTCTGGGGCTTACCGCAGACAAAGCAGTAATTTATGGAACTTGTCCGCTGTGGGTCTCCTCTTCGTGGACCATTCTCTGAATGCAACTCTGAGGTGTATGAAGAACTACCTTGCTGGCTGGTTCCCGGTGCACTAGAAGCAGGAGCAAGACTTGTATCCGACTTTTGTGTCAGCCATATATTTGGATGGGGGAGCTCATCTAAATCTTCATCACCCACATAGTCTGGGTCTGAGTCTGGGTTGTTTTTTTCTTGTGCCATCTCCTGCCTTTGGTCCTTCCCAGTGTCACTCTGAAAGATAAACAGACAATACTTGAACCTACAAAGAACCACCCAGGCTGGGGCTAAGTTCCACAGCCAGCTCCTAAACCCAATACCCCGGTCCCCAACTCATCAGGGCCGGGGAAAACTCACCAAGGCTGGGGCTAAGTTCCACAGCCTGCTCCTAAAGCTACCAGCCCCGCACCGACATCCACCACAATGACCCACCCTCTACTCCACTTACACTACCCGGCTCAGGGCACTCCTACCCCGGCCTACGTGCACACACTCGCCCCCCTGGCTCCTCTGGACCTCCTCTGACCAGCCTGCTCCTAAAGCTACCAGCTCCGCACCGACATCCACCACAATGACCCACCCTCTACTCCACTTACACTACCCGGCTCAGGGCACTCCTACCCCGGCCTACGTGCACACACTCGCCCCCCTGGCTCCTCTGGACCTCCTCTGACCAGCCTGCTCCTAAAGCTACCAGCTCCGCACCGACATCCACCACAATGACCCACCCTCTACTCCACTTACACTACCCGGCTCAGGGCACTCCTACCCCGGCCTACGTGCACACACTCGCCCCCCTGGCTCCTCTGGACCTCCTCTGACCAGCCTGCTCCTAAAGCTACCAGCTCCGCACCGACATCCACCACAATGACCCACCCTCTACTCCACTTACACTACCCGGCTCAGGGCACTCCTACCCCGGCCTACGTGCACACACTCGCCCCCCTGGCTCCTCTGGACCTCCTCTGACCAGCCTGCTCCTAAAGCTACCAGCTCCGCACCGACATCCACCACAATGACCCACCCTCTACTCCACTTACACTACCCGGCTCAGGGCACTCCTACCCCGGCCTACGTGCACACACTCGCCCCCCTGGCTCCTCTGGACCTCCTCTGACCAGCCTGCTCCTAAAGCTACCAGCTCCGCACCGACATCCACCACAATGACCCACCCTCTACTCCACTTACACTACCCGGCTCAGGGCACTCCTACCCCGGCCTACGTGCACACACTCGCCCCCCTGGCTCCTCTGGACCTCCTCTGACCAGCCTGCTCCTAAAGCTACCAGCTCCGCACCGACATCCACCACAATGACCCACCCTCTACTCCACTTACACTACCCGGCTCAGGGCACTCCTACCCCGGCCTACGTGCACACACTCGCCCCCCTGGCTCCTCTGGACCTCCTCTGACCAGCCTGCTCCTAAAGCTACCAGCTCCGCACCGACATCCACCACAATGACCCACCCTCTACTCCACTTACACTACCCGGCTCAGGGCACTCCTACCCCGGCCTACGTGCACACACTCGCCCCCCTGGCTCCTCTGGACCTCCTCTGACCAGCCTGCTCCTAAAGCTACCAGCTCCGCACCGACATCCACCACAATGACCCACCCTCTACTCCACTTACACTACCCGGCTCAGGGCACTCCTACCCCGGCCTACGTGCACACACTCGCCCCCCTGGCTCCTCTGGACCTCCTCTGACCAGCCTGCTCCTAAAGCTACCAGCTCCGCACCGACATCCACCACAATGACCCACCCTCTACTCCACTTACACTACCCGGCTCAGGGCACTCCTACCCCGGCCTACGTGCACACACTCGCCCCCCTGGCTCCTCTGGACCTCCTCTGACCAGCCTGCTCCTAAAGCTACCAGCTCCGCACCGACATCCACCACAATGACCCACCCTCTACTCCACTTACACTACCCGGCTCAGGGCACTCCTACCCCGGCCCTACTTGCACACACTCGCCCCCCTGACTCCTCTGGACCTCCGGGGACACACAGCCCACATCTCGGACCCACTCTTAAGCACCCCTCCTCGGACTACACCCCCCAACTCATCCAGGCCGGGGAAAACTCACCAAGGCTGGGGCTAAGTTCCACAGCCAGCTCCAAAACCCAATAGCCCGGTCCCCATATCATCCAGCCCGGGGATAAATCCTCCAGGCCGGGGCTAAGTTCCATTCAGAAAATACTTGATAACGTATATTTAACAAGGACTAGATACTTACCAATATATTTTCTTGTCTTCTTTGGAGTGAACTTTCTCTTGGTCCTTCTTCTTCGCATTACCATTAGATGTCTTCCGAAATCACTCAACATGCCCGGACACATATCCCGCACGTGTCCCCATAAAGAACCAATCACAATGGAGCCTTCAATACCGCCAGAGTAGGGTAGGGGGAGCACATCATACACTCCATACACAAGAAGTCAGGTTGGGGTATTATATGGACGTCAAATAAACTTTCAATTTATGGTCTTTAAAAGCTAAGAATTTAAAAAAACTTGATATGTGCATGATATATTATCATTGAGCATTAAAAGGACTTCAGAAAAACAATGAAATTATGCTCTTTATATGCTAAAAATTAAAATACAAAATCTTGGTTTATGAGGACCGTAGCATAGTCCTGCTAATCCCCTTAGGTTCTCGTAGTGCTGGTGAGTAGTCAGGTCAATTGGCTCCATAAACCATATATACAGACACACACACACACACGCACACACGCACACACACACACACACCACACGCACACACACACACACACACACACACTACGTCCCAGCCACTCCTTCCTCTCCTTTGTCGGAATCGATGCTAAGATGCTAATCAATACCGGAGCTAAGCGCACGAGATACGAGTCAAAGAGAGAAGTAACGACGTCGTTGGGAAAGATCTGGCCGTTTGGGGTTCATCAATTACGCCGTCGTTCTCACAAGAGCGTCAAAAACGTGCCGGTGAAAAAAATATATATGAAAAAAACGACAAAAACGCTTCAAAAATGTGACAGCAAAGAAAAACATGCCGGAAAAGCATCAATAACACAATATATAAAAAGTGATAATTATAATAATAATATAAAAAGCATGGGTTTTATACAGCGCTTTTCTGGACACTCAAAGACGCTTTACATTGCACTATTCATTCACTCCATACTCGGTGGTGGTAAACTACTATTGTAGCCACAGCTGCCCTGGAGTAGACTGACCGGGGCGAGGCAACCAGTCTGCGCCATCGGCCCCTCCGACCACTCACTCACTCGCTCCATTCGCTAGGCTTCCTGGTGTTTCCCAAACGGTCTCCCATCCCAGTACTGACCAGGCCCTTCCTGCTTAGCTTCCACAATAGTGACGAAAACACACGACAAAACCAAGAAGAAGAAAAAGTTGCTTCACAAATGTCACAACAAAGCGACGACAACGCGACAATCAGTTTTGTTCTTAGGGGGAGGGTAAGATGCTAATCCTTTTCTTGATTTCAGAAATAGTTTGGCGTTTCTTGGAAGCTGCAAATGAGCGCTTTAGTTTTACGTCTTTGTTTTTGAAAGCTCTGTGATGGGATTTCCCAGTACACCTGACGCTCTGTGTGTAGCGGCTACGTCCAGGTGCTGCTATAGCGAGCTGCTGCACGCGCTAGCCCGTCGGATCCCGGGCGCTAAAAGGAGGTTGGAGATTAGCCACACTTAGCATCCTTTAGCTGGAAGTGGGCCGGTGTGCTAAGCTGAGGATAAAGTCCGGCCGCAACTGGTCAGGAGGACATGTTGGACAGGAGGCCGGGGACGTCAGCCGCTCAAGGCGAGACGCTACAGGTGAATATTGGGGAAAACATTTGAAACTTTTACTGTCGGTCACATAAGTATGAGGGAAACATGTATTGCAGGTTTTCTTTCATTTAACCCCTTAACTCCCACCTGAACTGAACACATTTTCTTCAGTTTGGTTTAACCCACACACACAATGTGCCGCCAAAGCAACAAAGATTAGTGACGAAAACTCGACAAAAAGTAACAAAAAAGTGACAAAAACGTAACAAAAAAGTAACAAAGATGCGACAAAAACACGACATAAAAGCAACAAAAGAGGAGCTAAAGAGACGAAAACGCATCAAAAATGTGACAAAAACGCGATGACCACTTGACAAAAAAAAAAGTTAGGATCAAATGGCCGATATTGCCCATAATTTGGACGACAAATAATCACGGATAGAGCCAGGTTTGAAATCATGGTTTTATCTTGTGTATATATTATATATATTAGTGTATATATTAGTTACAAAGGTTTGCTCAAAGGGGATTTTAGATATCTTGTGTAATTTCTGAATGAGCTAGTGTTAAACATTCCTATTTTGCCTTGATCTTTTGGGGGCTTCAAAGCGCGAGGAATCAGGTTATTGAAAACTCCTCCTAAGCCGAACCGTGGAGATGTTGCCGAGCACAAGACGGGAACATTTGGTGACTGTAGCTGCGGATAAAGTGGACATTTAGTTGCACACATGTGAGAATCTATGGAGAAAGATTGCAAGAATGAATTTGGAGGATCAGGTCATTTCAGGTTCCAAGAGTCATGAGAGACCGCGGGCCCGAAGCCCCCCAGCTCTAAACAGCCACCGTAGTTCGGTTTCTGTATCAAAATCTCGGTCTCTCGCCGCAGAGGGATGTTGCAGTAGCGCCGCGAGCAGATGGCGCGTCCTGCTGTCCGCACATTAGGAAGGATCTGATGAGACTCCCTCCTCTCTGCCTCCCTCTCCCTCCATCTCCTTATCAGGTAAACAGTGCCGCAGGTGATGTCCCCCCCCCCCCCCCCCCCCCCGCCCCCCCAGTCCAACAGGGAATATCGCTGATTCACTCCGAGCTAAACAAACACTCAAGAACTCCCATTTTGTTTTGTTTTTGCGATGGAAATTCGGAGGCGTCTCTGATTGAGCGGCTTCAGAGTCAAAACAGCATTGATGATATTCCGGGGATGTTTGACTGACAATAAAGCAGTCGTTAGACGTAGAATAAAAGATGACTCAAGGCTTTTCTGTCCATCTATATAAATTGTAATATATCGCGTAGATCTGGGAAAATGTTGGGCGAGATGTTTTCGTATAAACGCATTATTGTTATTGCAATATTATGCACCACATCCATCCGAATGCTGCAAAATCACTAAAGTCTTCCCTCTGACCGAGACATTAGATATTTATTTTTGCTTGAAACAAACAAGTTTTAAAGGTTCTTTTAGAAAGACACCAGGTGAAACAAAAAGCTTTTGTTCAAATACCTTTCGCAATAAGAGACAGTCATGTGGAAGAGGAGACTCTGATGAAGACGGAACGCGTCAGGCATTTGAACAAAAGCTTTTTGTTACACCTGGTGTCTTTAAAATAACCTTTAATACTAATAACAAGAAGACATAAAGAATGTAATAAAAGAAATAGTGATAAAAATGAGCAAAACCCTCATTTAAACATGATTTCCTTTGTTTAGTTATTTATAAAGCACATTAAAACAACAACACGTTTCCAAAGTGCCGAACTACAACAACAATGAAACCAACACAAATGAGCTCTACCACTAAATATGAATAAAAATACATTAAAAACTATAAATGAAAATAGATAAAAAGACACAGGGGACCACACGACTTACGCGGTGCTAAAAGCCAGAGTCAAGCTTTAGCTCGGGACACGAGACCCTTAAGGTGAGGGTCTGATTACATTATGTTCCTACAAACTACTCATACAAATGAGGCGTTTTACTGTTGCTCTCCAGTCCAGAAGCTTTTCGATTTGGACGATTCGGACGATTCGGACGATTCGGACGATTCGGACGATTCAGACGATTCGGACTTCCAAACTAGAGAAAATGTGCTCGGTTAATGTGGGAGGTAAGAGGTTAAAATCTAAGAACTGTCTTGTCGCGTTGCGTTTTGATCACATTTTGAAGCGTTTCCCCGAGCTCCAGGGTCATGCGGGTCAGGTTGACACACAGTGGCTCAGCTGCAGCGGCTCAGGACTAACACCTGAACACTATTGACACTAAAGCACTAACTTCCTTACTTAACCCCCGCCTTGACTGAGTGCTACAAAACTCATCTGAATGGATCTTCTTCCTCGCGTTGTCGTCACTGCTTTGTTTAATGTGTTTCTCCCCATTTCACCCTTGTTTGGTCTCATTCTTTACGCTTTCTAAAGAGGTTTTTAGATTTGGGTAAAGCCGAAGGTCTGTATCTCGTCTGTGTTCGTGAATCAGCCACATGAAGAAACCACGGCGATCTCGTCCATCCCCCACATTACGGCGAGTCATTCCTGTTCCGCGTCACTCGTGAACTCCCCTCGCTTTTCCCCCACTGCTCGAAGCCTCTCCCGCTGACTAACACTTTCTTATGTCGCCGCCGTTATCTCTCGCCGCCACTGCCTCCACAACAACCGCCATCCCTTATAAACGCCACAAATTCAGTTTCAAACCATTACCGCGCCCGCTCCCTCGCCGGGGCGGGAGCGGCGTCTCGGAAGAATGACCCGTCAGAAAGTACATTGTTTAAGCTTTGTAAGGCGACGCCATTACCGGCGGCGGGATTTATATTTGCGATGGTGGCGCTGGCGTTGCTTTGCTAGACTGTGTTAGATGCTCGTGCGCGCTCGCCTTTATGGTTCTCTGTTCACACACGGCGGAGAGAGAGGGAAAGTTCACGGAGGACAACGGGATGAGTTACTCGTAAAACGCTGAACGATTATTAACCTTTAGAGCCGTATTTACTACGAGCAGAAGCGGCGATTTACGACTTTGTTTCAGGGAGTTCGTTTTATTGTTTAAGGTGCAGAGACGTTCAGCAGGAGTTCAGACCTGTGTGAGACCTTAATCCTGGTTGAGTCTGGTCTCCAGGCGGTCTTGGTTTTTGTCCATGTTCCATGTTTGCTCTCGTCCTGTATGAACCCTGTATTGTGAGCCTAATTTAGACCTGCCTTTATCTTGGCCTATTATGTATTTCACCACAGATTTCTGAAGGTTTGGGAATTGGAAAGGGGTCGCGCTTGTAAACAGTAGTTTACAGTATTATACTGTAAATTTCAATTACAATAAAATACTGTAATTCACAAAGGACTTGGGAAACAATTAGGTGGTACGTAAATTACTGGAAGAAGGTAGTGAGTTTAAATTAGTTTCGTTTTGGGTCTTCTGGCTGTGAAGACCTTCTGTGCTTCACAGCCAGAAGGTCCCGGGTTCGATTCCCACCTGGACGGGGTCCTTCTGAGTGGAGTTTGCATGTTATCCCTGTATCTGCGTAGGTTTCCTCTGGGTACTCCGGTTTCCCCTACCACTAAAAACATGTACAATAGACCAGATTGAATGAGAGTGTGTTTGAGAGTGAACATGGGGGACGACGGATGGAAATTAGCCCAAGGCTACAATCCGGTGTGGCTTGTTTACATGCATGAGACCCATGTATGTTCATTAACCTGCACTGTCCCGACCAAATAAACCAATAAATAAAATAAATAAAAATAAGATATGGTACATTTTACAGCACTGTTTAGGCGGAAAATTGGTTCAAGTTATTTACAGTAAAAAATTACAGTACTAGGGAATTACAGTAAATGTGCTGTAATTTACATTACAGTATTAATACTGTAATGTAAATTACAGTATTAATACTGTAATTTACATTACAGTATTAATACTGTAATTTACATTACAGTATTAATACTGTTACAGCAACTTACTGCTGTTTACATGATCATTTATGTTGAAAGACTTTACAGTGATACTGTAATATTAATATACAGCATCTCTAGTGTAATTGACAGTACAGTAACTTACCAGACACCTGTTACCAGTAAGTTACTGTAAAATCTACAATAAACCATTGGCCTGAAAAGTTTGTGAATCTTTTGCCTAGACTTCAGGAAGATTCAGGATTTTTGGAGGTGTAAGTGAAACAGGACATGAAGGTAGTTGGCGTGCGAGAGGAGGATGCCTTTTTGAAACCAGATACATGAAATGTAAAAATATTCCAGCTCGCGAAGTGTGAAGTCATGCGCGAGCTTCGAGCGAAGAGGGTCAAAAAGTCACTGCAACCGTTAACCAGAGACTATTTTAGCCCCGCAATGTCGAGAGTGGATTTCTGCAAAGCTCTTTTAATAAAGTAGGAACGTGGAAAGCTGTAGAGAGATCCCCAAAAAAACATGTTTAGCTTTAGTCATCCTATTCACATGCTGGGATTGTGAGCCGAGTCCAAAATGAAGTGTTGGGGGCGTCTCTGTTTCCCCTCTCAGTTAGGAGGGTTTGTTTTGAAACTGTAGACGGTCCCGAGCGGGTGGAGGAGTGACCTTTAGTCGGGATAGCAGGAGGTCTATGTATATTACACGGGGGGGCAGTGAGAAACAGCTGTGCCTGGTCCCAAGCACACACAAGACTCCACTCCAAAAAAATAAAATTGAAGTAAAGTAATAGAATATGGCGGGAAAATGGCCTTTGAAATTACAATTCCCCAAATAAATCTATGGAGGAACATTGAATCAGTGCAATAATTACTCGTGTGAAGATGTGTGAGTTTCCAGGTGAAAGTTTAGATGTTAAGAGACTCATTTGGACCAAAACCTGTTCGATTTTTCCAGTGCATGTTTTGCCCCGAGTCATTTCTCACGCGCGGGGTGTTCTGTGAAAATAGCCGTGGAGGCGGGTGGCTGCAGACCCTCTGTGAGCTGGGTTAACTCAGGCGCTCAGGGCTCGGGACGAACCAAGTCCCAAAAACAGAAGGGTCACGGGTTCGGTCCGGCAGCTGAGGAGGCCCCAAACATCACGACCGCTGAAGCGAAGTCTGGGGTCTCTTCAGACGAACGCTGGTCGTTCTTATAGTTGAAGGACACCTGTTCCTAAGGGGCTGAAGTAGAAGACCACAGATTGTGGACGAGTTTGGCAAAACAGAACAAAATACTCAAAACAAAACACACACTGCTAATGCAATACAAGGATCACTGCAAAGGCAAGGCAAGTTTATTTGTAGAGCACAATTTATGCACAAGGCAATTCAAAGTCTTCACAAGAAAACAGATCAAATCAATCATTAAAACATCAACATACAAATTAATCAATGACGGAGTGCAGAGGCCAGAGTGCAGATAAAATACTTTCAGTTTTCATCTGCTCGGGTAAAAAGAGCTGTTTTCAGCCTGGATTTGAACATTGTCAGAGTTGAGGCCTGTCTCACATCCTCATGAAGACTGTTCCAGATTTTAGCTTCAGCCTCAGCGTGTTTAGTCCTGACTCTGGGAACCACCAGGAGACCCCTCCCTGAAGTTCTCAGGGCCCGAGATGGTTCATACGGCTCTAACATGTCAGAGATGGACTTTGGTGCTAAACCATGAAACGACTTGTACACAAGCAGAGCTGTTTTAAATTCTATTCTCTGAGTGACAGGAAGCCAGTGCAGAGACCGGAGCACTGGACTAATATGGTGGTATTTCCTGGTTCTTGTCAGGACTCGAGCAGCAGCGTTCTGGATGTTCTGCAGCTCTAACAGCTCGTTTAGAAAGGCCAGTGAGCAGCCGTTACAGTCGTCTAACCTGCTGGAGACAAACGCATGGATGAGTGTCTCCAAGTCTGGTTTTGACACTATTCCTGTTTTGACACATATACAGAGGTCTAAACACATTTGCTACCAGATTTTACACATAATAAAACCCTTGAAGTTGGAAATTTTAGTTACAAAAGATCATGTATCACATTTGGTGTCTTTTCCAATTGCAACCATTCAAATTGAGATTTAATTTCAGCCCCTGTGTTCCGTGAGGTTTTGTTTTAAAAAGCTAACGTGTGCTGTTTTTTTAAAGAACCTTATGATCTTCCAATAAACTCAGCAAAGCATTGACGTAATTTCCCGTTTTAGTCCGCGTCCGTACACGTAGGATTGGCTTGAAACTGTCGACGGCGTTCCTGGAAAGACTTTCGCGGTAATGGCGACCCTGCGCTGACCCGCCAAGTCCCGTCTTCTCAGGTTGACTATCAAGTGAATGCCCTCGTGGCGCCGACCGTCCACTGGAGGAGTGACCCGATGTTCACACCACGCGGACGCCTCACCCTGATGGTGTAGATGGTTTTCCACACAGCAGTCGTATTGTCCCAGCTGTTTGCTCATGTTATTGTGTTTAAGACTCGCTGTCTGCAGCAGGTCGTCCATCATTTCTAAATGGGTTTATTAGATAGAAAGAAAATGACGGCGGCTCGTTACGGCGACTCAGCGACGGTTTGGGGATTTGCAAATGCACATTAGTGGTCAGTTTCTAAAGTTCATCGTAATAGATTGGGGCTCGCACTGCAGATAGATCAGATTTTCGAAAACTAGCCTTTCAATTGTGAAGTAATAATGGCCTTAAGGTCGTTTGCATTTCCCTTCTTGTTGAAACCTCCATAACGTCTGAACTATATGATTTCGCCGTATTGTATAGTTTAGCTTTTGCGTGTTGTTTGCTCTGTGACTAACTGCTGTCCAGGACTCATCCCTCTAAAGCTGTTGGCATTTGGTCAATGAATGTGCCAAAAATTATTGCTGGGAGTTGTTGACCTCATTACCTCAAGTAACTCTGGTGATTTGTCTTGTAACTAAAACCCTCCCATCTCTCTCCCGTTACTGCATGTGACTTTCACATTCACCGGCGCAAGCACATTAGCGACATTAGCAGCCTCCCCGGTGTAAATTCGGTGACCCCGGGCGCCCTCTCCCCCTCTTTGCTCTTTTGAAAAGTCACACGCGAGAGGAACGGCCTGTGATCCCCGCAGACCACAACCCTGGCGCGGGTACAGGTGACTCTAACGAGCGGCTAATTTAAGATCTGAGGAGAGTGTGGCTGTCCCCGGATGTCCTTTCCAAAATAAATAGTGCGTGCTAGCCCTAGCGCTGCGCCGGCTAATGCAATGTAATGTTAAGGGCCTTGCGGTGACTTCTGCTAACGTGGTTTTGCTGTGCTGTTGACAGAGTATGGAAATTAAAGATTACCGCAAGTATTGTAATCAAAAAATTTCTTTAAAGCTTTTTTACCATATTGCAATGTTTAATGATCGACAATGCATGTTTGGAGAAGTGTTAGCATAATCCTGTACTGCTTCTTCTCCTGCTGATGCGCTCCAGTCCTTCTTTCTGGGGTTCTGTTGCGTAAAAGAAAGTTCCCTTTGCATTTATAAAGCCCTTAAACCATCACCGGACCCATTCTAAGCCGCTTTGCACTCAAACTCTGTTTATCACGGCGCCATTGATATGTCTGCATGCCATTAGCTGATAATGGTGGCTTGCTGCCAGCAGATGATGCTCCACGCAACATACGAAATTCCTAAAAGAGCAGCATTCACTCAACAAGCCTATTTCACGATTCGATACGCGAATTGGCTCATGATAACCTCACGATACTGCGATAATCGATATATTGCACAAAGATATTAACGACAGTCCTGTTTCCAAAAGGGATAGATTAAAGGGATATTGCACGATTTTTGACATAGGGCCTAATTTCCTAGTTATCCAGAGTGTTGTTGATTTCTGGAGATATTTTTATTTCATGCAGTCCTTATATGTGAAGAGTTGAGTGGTGCTAGGCTAGTGCTAGGCTAGTGCTAGGCTATGGTAACTAGTAGCCTGCATTAAAAACCTCTTCAAAATCATCGGGTCGTCCTCCAAACGTTGCAATATCTGATTTGTAGAAAAGCTCCTTTGTGAATTCCACGTGTAGTAACGCCGGCCGCAGGTAAATAAACTACCGTAGATCCGGTAACCGAGCAGATCACTCCGCCGCTGCGTAGCTACAACCAGGAAGCTGATGCTGCTCAAATATAAGTTACTTTAAATGCAGAATTGTTATATTTAAAACATTATTCAGTCAACACAGACATTTATATGGTTAGTCTGGTGTTATAAGTGATTTGCCTCAGGTGCACTGTGCTCAGACTGTTTTTAATGCAGGCTACTAGTTACCATAGACATGCACTAGCCTAGCACTAGCCTAGCACTAGCCTAGCGCCACTAAACTCTCCAAATATAAGGACTGCATGAATTAAACAAACAAAAAAATCTCCAGAAATCAACAACACTCTGGATAACTAGGAAATTAGGCCCTATGTCAAAAATCCTGAAATATCCCTTTAACCACAACTTCATCGTATTCATAAATACAACAACTATTGAACTAAAGTAATACCTGTGCATTAATAAGCATGACATCATCACGAGTATCGATATTGGAGTGAAAAGTATCGTGTCGTGCCGCAAAATATCGCGATATATCACAAAATCGATACATTGTCACACACGACAGCAAATTAAATGATACAACCGGAGATATCAAAGCTGAGGTGCCCAAAAAAACCGAATTGAAGGGTCACAATTATATGACCGTTCATCAGACTGTTTTGTGAAATTTCGATTTGCAACGGCACAGCCCCGTCACCAAACAAATCCTTCATCGGCTCGCCAGAAGGATGTGATGTTGTGTCGCTGCTGCAGCCCATTTGCAACGCACTTCTCCCCCGCGAGGTGAACTAAACTCGAGCCGCCTCTGCCCAGAAGGTCTCGCTCGAGCGGGTCCCAGAGGACGGACAGACAGAGACAGAGAGAGGAGCTTAAGAACTTCCATATTTAGACTGCAGAGAGAGAGCCACAGCCACTGAAAAAATAAATTAAAAAAAGCTGATAAAAAACCCTCGCCATAGATAAACGTATAGGCATGTGGACCGGCTAAGTGAGTTCCTGAAGCACTGTCTTAGCTTCCCAGTATAGCATAAAGCATTCAAAGATCTAAAGGTTTGGCCCGGGGCAAACCATCTGCAGTGTTTATGTCTCTCCTACGGGGCACGAGGGGTTTCCTGCGTTGTCCGTATGGAAAGATTATCTCCCTTTTTCCCATTTTTGGGTAATTCTCCAGTTGTTGAGCGGGTATGTTGCTGAATAGTCTTTTAAGGCCATGACGAGCTACGGTTTGGCCGGAGAGACGGTGAGAAAACACAGTCGACTTCATATCACTATATTTCGGAGTTCTGTGGAATCAGCCGTGCTCAGTATAACGCCAGAAATATCCCACATTATCCCCGAAATGACTGAGGTCTCCCAAGTCTTCGCTAAATCGGTAAAAGTCTCTGTCGCAGGTGCCAGGCGAACAATGGCGGAGGTTTTTGACGGATCACCTTTTCAGAGCGAGCTTCAGCTTGATTCTCGCCTCTTGGTGGAATGAAAGGAGCGACGAAACACCCATTTATCAATCTGCGCGAGACAATAAAAGATCTCGTGAGTCTGACTCAGAAACGGAAGGAGTTCGGGAGAAGTTTTTGCGGACAGAAATTGGCAGTGATGGATTTTTTCCGGGACGGTGGATGGCGCCCGTACGAGACGGCGGCGTCGGCGGCGTTGTTAAAAGAAAGCCGGATATTTGCAAAGTGATATCAATCTGGGGGGAGTCCCGTTGGAAGTATTTGTGAAGAGGAGGGACTTTCCGCTTAATATTTGCTTCTGATTGGATCAAGCGTGCCCTGTTTTAACCAATCACGACATGGTATAAAAAAATCATAAATATACTCCATTATCAGAATCAGAATCAGAATAGATTTTATTCGCCATTGTCTGAGAACAGGTTCCCAAGCTAGGAATTTTTCTTGATGCGGACGTGCAACATAAAACATATTAACATCCTCTGCTGGGCCTTCTTGATGAGGGAGCAGATGATCGGCTCCCATTTGAGGTCCTGGGTGATGGTGGTGCCCAGGAAACGGAAGGAAACGATGGAAACGGGGGTGGGAGAGTCTGTCAGGGAGACACTGTGTTTGGTTGGAGCACCTTTAGCTTTAGCACATTCACTGTGGCGTAAGCTTCTGCAATGTCACAAGATCCAGTGCTGCATCAGCTTTTCACCAATATCGTGTGTTGATGTTGGGAGAGTGCGACCACTGCGCAAAGCCTTCTCCAGCACATCCCAAAGACTCTCATTGGGTGTTAAGATCTGGGCTCTGTAGTGCAAGTCCATGTGAGAAAATTACTCCTGATCCACTCTTTCACAACGTGAGCCCGATGAATCCTGGCATTGTCATCTTAGAATATGCCCGTGCCATCAGGGAAGAAGAAATCCACTGATGGAATAACCTGGTCATTCCGGATGTTCAGGTCCTGAGTGTTAAAGCTTGTGTTACACAGCTAGAAGGGAGGGGCCTTTCTGTGTGGAGTTTGCATGTTCTCCCCGTGTCTGCGTAGGTTTCCCCTACCACTAAAAACATGTACAATAGGCTAATCCTCCAGCCAGGTGTTCCTGTGACAAAAAAGTGATGAAAAACTGACAAAAATGTGACAAAAACCAATGAAAAAGATCCGTTTAAATGAGTTTTGTAGGTCTTTGCTTTCCAATGCGGCGTTACGCTGGCCTACAGGCTGGACCCTTTTAGATTTGTCCTTCTGACCATTAGCCTGGCTTCACCTCTGGAGGTCAGTCCCCGAGCGCCGGTCTACGCTGGCTGCTCACCGCCTCTACAGGTCGCCCCAGAGGCGCTGAGGTTGGGTCGAATGCAGAGAACTAATTTCCCTACGGGGCTCAATAAAGTGTACCTAAAAAAGTTCACCAGCGGATCTCATTCCTCGGGCACAAAGTGTTGCTGGACCTGGACCTGAACGACTGCGGCGAAGCCAGACCAGAACAGTTAGTTAGCAGGTCTTTGTTTGATTTGGTTGGCCCGTTTTAGCCAATCCCAACATAGTATCAAACGTGCAGCTAAACCACACGCTGCTATTAATAGACTCCGTTATATTTCACGTATTTCTGGCATCGCCGTGTTCCCCTCGTGACAGCGCGGCCTCGTGAGTGGCTCAAACCCCCAGCGGTGCACATTCAGATGGAGCCTGACCAGATGGATTTTTGTCAAATGTTACGCTTAAATCTGGCTTTCGGCGCAAAGGTTGAGCCCCCGTGTTATCGTCTAACCGTCTAAGCCAGTGTCCATATGTGGAGAACAGAAATTGGCACTTTACCAAGAACACCATTCCACCGCCCGATATTTTTTGGCTTGAAATTAGACCAGTCGGAAAAACTGCAGAAATGAGATTGCATTTGTGTCTGAAAGTTTTGAAGTAAATACTTTGATGTTTTCCTCTTTTTTTTAGTCCGTGCATTATCTCGCTTGGAAGCTTCAGAGTCGTGACCAAAGGCAGAAGAGAGAGAGCGAGCGAGAGCGAGATGGATAAAGAGGGAGAGGCCGCTGTCATAAATAAGTAATCAGGGATACAGAGCTGTCAGAGGGGGGAGTGCTGGATGTGGAAACCGGACATTTTTTACTTTAATCTGAGATTGCTGCAATGAATCTTAATCGTAAATATGAGAATCATACAAGCTTTAAATAGGCAATGTAAGAATTAGGGGTAACACTTTACATTACGACCCGGTAACTGCTGGGTAATTACCTAGTAATAACTACTAGTAATACATATCAATAAAAGTGGTAGTTCTTGGTTGGGTAATTAAAGTAGTAGTTAATAGCAACTCATTCCAATAACTGCTAGGTAATTGCCTAATAAGTACAGTAGTAATTACCCGTGTCTGCGTAGGTTTCCTCCGGGTACTCTGGTTTCCCCTACCACTAAAAACATGTACAATAGGCCCAGGGACTGCAGGTGGAAATGAGCACAAGTGCTATAACCTGGTACAATGCATCTCTCCTTTCTGAGGCTAATGTCGATTGTACACTGTCCCTGTTCAAATAAATAAATAAGTTCTTGGGTAATTAAAGTAATACTTAATAGTAACTCTGCCCAATAACTGCTAGGTAATTGTCTAGTAATTACTAGTAATAAATATGAATTAAAGTGTAGGGTTAGAGTTAGGGTTACGGAATTACTATTAACTGCTACTTTAATTACCCAGAAACGACCACTTGTATTGATATTTATTACTAGTAGTTACTACTGTAATTACTAGGTAATTACCTAGCAGTTACCGGGTCGTCATGTACAGTGTTACCGAATTAGGTCTTGGGTTGAACTTCCAGACCAGGTGGAGCCTTTCTGCATGTATTTTCCTCCTGTTTCTACATAATATATAGTCCACTAAATCGACAAAGCTGGACGTCTCTAGACTAAGATGGCCGACATCTCGAAAATCGTTCACTTTTCTTCTTCCCAGGCCAAAATGTGAAGTCACAACAGATGGTAGAGCACAATAGCTGATTTTAAAAAGTGCTCATTGACTCTGTGTTATTATATATTCAAAACCTCCTGTCTCCCTGCCGTCCTTGTGAATGAATTGCATCTGTAGATCAGGATTTAACCCAGGAGTCCTATCAATATCAGCGTCTCCTTCAGAAACCTGGAGCAGAGCGAATGTGTTTCCCGTCATTGAAGCGAGTCGTGACTGAGTTAAACAGATGAGCGCGCAGATAATGGACACAGGAAGAGAGAGGGAGGGAGGGATAGGGAGAGAGAGAGGGAGAGAGAGAGAGAGAGGGAGAGAGAGGGAAAGCGAGGGAGAGGAAGAGAGAGAGAGGGAGAGGGAGAGAGAGAGAGGGAGGGAGAGAGAGAGAGGGAGAGAGAGAGAGAGAGGGAGAGCGAGGGAAAGCGAGGAAGAGAGAGAGAGGGAGAGAGAGAGAGGGAGGGAGAGCGAGGGAAAGCGAGGGAGAGGAAGAGAGAGAGGGATAGAAGGAGAGGGATAGGGAGAGAGAGAGAGGGAGAGAGAGGGAGAGAGAGAAGGAGAGAGAGGGAGAGAGAGGGAGAGAGAGATGGAGAGGGAGAGAGAGAGGGAGAGAGGAGCACTTCCTGCTCCTCCCCTCGCACTTCCTGCTCCTCCCCTCGTAACCTTCTTCTTCTGTGTAACCCCTCGCACTCTTGATGGACCGGGGGAGGTTCTTCAGACTTTTAAACTCTTGCTTTTTGCTTCTCTTCGAGTCTCTTCAATTGATTTGTTGCGCGGTTGGTTTATCGCGGTAGGAGTTCCTGTGTTTAACCTCTTAACCCCCACCCGAACCGAGCACGTTTTCTCCAGTTTGGCTTTACCCAAATCGAAGAGCTTCTAGGAACATATTAGCATATTAGCGACAAACGAGAACGGAAACCCAACAAAGAAAAACAGCGATGTGACAAAAAAAAGTGATGAAATGTGACGAAAATGTGATGAAAAAGTGGAAAAACATTTTGACAAAAAAACCAATGAAAATATCAGTTTACATGAGTTTTGTAGATCTTTGTAATGAGGCGTTACTCTGGCCTATAGGCTGTACTACTGTAGATTTGGGTAAAGCTGAACTGGAGAAAAGGCTCTTGGTTAAGAGGTTAATATCCAGGACCAGGTGTTAAACCATTTCAACAGTTGCTCGACAAAAGTAAAGAATCTCATGAGAAACTTAAACATTCCCAATAGTTGATAGATTTCCCTCATTCACTTCCATCGTGTCGCTTATATCGTTTGTAAAGTCTTGTTTTGAGACCGAGTAATGAGAGAAGCTGATTATTTAATGAGTTGTACGGACTAGGAGACTCTTTATGCCCCTTTGTGATACCCATTGTCTCATGACTATCTCTGCGCCCCGGCTTTGTTGAAACCATGCCCGCGGGTCGCTGGGCCGCTGTTGTCCCGCGGGCAGCTGTCCCTCTCTGATAGGACCCTCCACATCCTCAGGGTGTCGACAGACGGGGGCTCTTTTACGCTCAAAACAATGGGCTGGAACGTCTCGAGTTACAGCAGCTCAGGGGAAACCTGTGAAGACCTGAGCAATGCTTAGGGGCTGTGAGCGCCAATGAGCGTGGATTGGATCACTTCTATCGGGAAAGCAGTTCAGATGACTGCTCGGAAACCCTCGTTCTGTACTCTGGAAAGCTCCTCAACAACATACGATATTAACCTTGTTAGTCCATCCAAGAAACGAGCCTTTTCCAATGATCTGATTGAGTTCTGAAGGAGAAGAGTTCTCTCCGAAGGGTTCTGCCTCGCTCTTGCTCTTCAGGACTATTTGGGCGACTAGAGAAGATGTACTGGTCATGACACTCCAAATAAAAACAGTATATTAAGTAACAATAGGGGGACAAAAGGGGGATGAGGAACAAAATGGTAAAAAAAACAACAACAAAAAGTGGGAAAATTGGAAAAAAATTGAGGGCCCCACAAATGGAACAAAGTACAGAGACTTTCGAAACCTTTAATATTAGATAAGTATGAACAAACTTGCTTTTGCAGACATTGTAAAAGCTGTCTCTTGAATTGTTATATTCTCCTGACAAAGAGAGTCTCGTCGTCTGATTGGGCCTTCCCTGTATTACTGAAGATTCATACAAATTCTTACTATACACGTTTTCTTGCAAATTAAAACGTGCCTAATGTCGGTGCAGCGTTGTAGTGACAAATTATGAGAAACAAGTCACGAAATAATGCGGAAAACCTAATATTTCCAAAGAAAAGGCCATGAAAATATATAGGATAAAGAAAAAGGCAGACAAAATACAAAACTACATCCGTTATATCTAAATCTGACGCCCGCGTGTGGGGTTGGAATGATTATTTTCCTTTCCATTCATTCATATGTGGCAACTCAGACATTAAACGCACTGTTTATAATAACTACACCTTATTTATCCTTAATAAATGATAAGTTAACACTTAATTCATCTTATTATACGGCCCTTCACAATGCAAGGAGAACGCTCCATTGACTTGAATGTGATTTCCCAACGTTCTACCGGTCATAATTTTCTGATAGAAGACCTCTGAAAGAAATAATGACTCCACAGTAGAGGACACTGTCTCTGTCCCCGTCCCTGAGAGAGAGGTTTGGGGAATCGCTCGTGAAGTTAACGGGAGTCCGACTTTCAACTTACCCAGAGATTCACCACCATTCCTTCTCTCTAACTGCACCTTCGACTAAGTAGCTAGGCTAGCAATAAGTAGCTAGCCGTGCTGCTACTAGCCTAGCCACACTGCCTGGAATCAACAAACGATGCCAAGCAATGCGAAAACTTTTGGGAACTATTTGCCGCGGAAATCATTAAATAAACCTTTCTGCCTCCATGAAAGTGTATGAAGTTTATTTGTGTGTGTACAGTTGGCAAGTAGCCGTATTATAAGCGGGATAATGGGTAGAACGCCGGTCATTATCGGGAAAATAAGTACCGACAGGGCGAGCATTCAGAACGGTCTTTCGGAACGCCACCTGAATGACCGGCGTTCTATACATTATCCCTTACATGAACAATTCATTATTTAAAGGGACTATACGGAGTTTAAGAATATCGGCGGCACGGTAGCACAGCGGTTAGCACGGTAGCACAGCCGTTAGCGCTCGTGCTTCACAGCTAGAAGGTCCCGGGTTCGATTCCCACCTGGACGGGGCCTTTCTGTGTGGAGTTTGCATGTTCTCCCCGTGTCTGCGTAGGTTTCCTCCGGGTGCTCCGGTTTCCCCTACCACTAAAAACATGTACAATAGACCCAGGGACTGCAGGTGGAAATTAGCACAAGTGCTATAACCTGGTACAATGCATCTCTCCTTTCTGAGGCTAATGTAGATTGTACACTGTCCCTGTTCAAATAAATAAATCAATATCCCGACATGTGCCAGCCACGTCCTAATGTGTAGAATGAGCCCAGACCGGTTCACCACAGCTGCCTCTAAGGGAACTCAGAAAGTGCCGTCATGCAGGAGCTTAATATAAAAGCTGCAGTTACGCGTACGACCTGAGGTGGCAGTAGTGAGTATGACATGACCAACTTGCATCTAGTCCCTTTAAGGCTAAATAAGGTGTAGTTATTATGAAGTGTTAACAGCGCACTCATTAGAATATCCATCTCACACGTCATAAACCAGGAAGTTATGAAAGCCGGCAAACGTTTAATAAACTGCACTAAATCAAAGTCACATGGATTTCACCGTCTTAGCGTCATCGTGTACAGCGCGCCGCCCGCAATCGAATCAAGAGTGTGGGAATGACTTTAGCTGGATGTGCGGAGGAGAGAGCAGGCGGGTGTTTCGCCGTATGGATTGATATGGACAGAGACGGAGAGGGCTCTGTTTGACCTTCGGGGGATCATAATACAGGCTGACCATGTGAACCTGTGAAGTGACGGCCATTTTGATCTTTAGTCAGACTTTTGGACGAGTGACGGCGTCTAATCATCCTTGACCCCGCGTTATTGAAACATGTGGTTTAATGTTGATGGTGTCTTCAGCAAAGGCACTTCCTGTTTGGGGCTGGGTTCCGTTAAACCAGTATGGTATCGGGAAAAAGGTTTAGTAGTGGTAGTTTAGTTTATTTTAACATTTTTCTCTTTCTCCACAATCATATGGAAGCTCAAAGGGAGCAGACTGGAGCTCACGAGTGCCCACCCCCCTGTTCATGTAAACTACATTTGCATTTCATGATGTTAGTTAGACTTTACTTTGACATTTACATCAGATAAACTATATACCTGTACATGTGAGTTCACTTTTACCCTAATGTACTTACAATTGTCAACATACAATCAGCAGACCTTTAGCTGCATTTCACATCATTTTCACAGCATGCTAATAAATAATAATAATAACTTTATACTATAATAATATTGATCATAACAATTATCCTTCTTGTCCTTATCAATGAATGAATATCCGATTTCATATAATATAGGCACATTGGACATTATAGTCTGTCATCAAAATAAATGTTTTTTTCCCACATTTTTTCCTCCCCAATGTTTGCGACCATTTATTTATTTATTTTGAATTTTGCCCCAATTTCCCCCCCCCCAATTTTTGCTATTTTTTTCTTATTTTTGCCACAATTTCCCCCCAGATGTTTCCCAAATCATTCCCCATTTTTCGCACATTTCTTGACATTGGAGATGAACGTTGTACATTTGCAGATCTTCCACACATTATTGTTTATTTGCACGTTCTCCCGGTCTCTGCGTAGGTGTCCACTACCACTAAAAAACACGTACAATAGGTTCCCTTCTAGGGGGCAGGACTCCGTTCTCAGTGGGACGTTCCTGGTTAAATAAAAACAAAACATTCCTGGGGGATTCATCTTAACCTTTGACATATTGTAACACTGTGGATAAAAACAGTTGTTGTTTGTGTGAAGGCAATTTGAGCGCTGGACTGATGGGAATCCAAGTCCAGCGAAGGCCTATAGACTTGAGAGGGCGCTCTAAACGGAGACGGGCTGATACGGATTTAAACGCCGCACTCAGAGGCGCTTTTATGGCGGTCGGGATGCGAGGTCAGGAGAGGACTGCGTCAAAGCCGTGGCCTCCTTCAGTCGGACTCGCTTCACTCACATGTCAATCAATCCATCGATCCATTACGGAGCCAATCACCCGAACAGCCCGTCAGTCAGGGGCCCCGTCCTGACGAGGTCGCAGCACGGGGCCGGTTAAGAGGTTCATTACACTCAGGAGTCAAACGGGACGAACCGCGCAAAATCGACTTTCTTATTGACCTTATTGTTTAGTTTTAGTTTATTCGAGCAGAGGAAGTAGGGCTGGGCCATATCGTATCGCATATCGTTATCGCGATATAATGTTTTGATATCGCTGTGGACACAATATAATTCATGTTACGCTCCATCAGAGCAGCATAAACGGTGACTGTAGAACACGGGGACACGAGCTGAAAAAGTAAAATGAAATGAAGGATGTAAACTGCTCGAGTAGATCATATTTGTGAGACAATTATGCCGTAAAAAAAAAAAAAAGAATAAAATATCGCGTAGGCTGGGATTTTGAAGTAATTCGTCCATTGTCAATTATATCGTCAACTATATCGTTATCGTGATATTTATTTTTTCATATCATGATATAGATTTTAGGCCATATCGCCCTGCCCTAAGTGGAAGTTCTGCTCAAAAGGAGTGAGCGGAAGCAAAAGCTCATGAGCGCCCCCACCCCCGAAATCATTACAATAAAATATAACATATCACAATAGTACAAAGGAACAAAGTACAAGAGCACAGGAACACACAACATACCCGTTTGTGATGTAACTTTACACATTATCAGTCATACATTTAGCAACATCATATTTTGATTTTGATTTGCCTCGTTAGCAAAAGAACCTGTTACACTTACAAAGCGCTGTTTGAGATGTTCATATAATTAACAAAAATGAACAGAAACAGAAGCGAAGCTCTGGCACAAAGCAAGAGACAAAAAGGCGAGTTTATTTGTAGAGCACAATTCATACACAAGGCAATTCAAAGTTCTTCACAGTTGCAGAAAATTACAAGAAAACAGATCAAATCAATCAATAAATTAATCAATGACAGTAAAAGGCAAGAGTGCAGATAAAATACTTTCAGTTTTCATCTGCTCGGGTAAAAAGAGCTGTTTTCAGCCTGGATTTGAACATTGTCAGAGTTGAGGCCTGTCTCACATCCTCATGAAGACTGTTCCAGATTTTAGCTTTAGCCTCAGCGTGTTTAGTCCTGACTCTGGGAACCACCAGGAGGCCCCTCCCTGAAGTTCTCAGGGCCCGAGATGGTTCATACGGCTCTAACATGTCAGAGATGGACTTTGGTGCTAAACCAGGAAAAGACTTGTACACAAGCAGAGCTGTTTTAAATTCTATTCTCTGAGTGACAGGAAGCCAGTGCAGGGACCGGAGCACTGGACTAATATTGACCAGTATTTCCTGGTTCTTGTCAGGACTCGAGCAGCAGCGAAATGGCATTGATTAGTGGACAATTTTGCTTGGTTGCTTCCTTTTTTATTTTTTTGTATGTACAATGAATGATGTAATATGTAACCCCTGCATAGTGTGGAGCGGGTCCACTGAAGAGGGCAGTAGCTTTTCGTCTGGTAATCCTGGTTCTTTCCTCTGAAATCAGATCCCCCTGAACCCACATGAACACCGCAGGTGCATCTGAATTCGGCTCGCCCCGTTATTTCTCCAGGGCTGAGTTTGAATATCCGTGGGGTTTGGCCTCGGCGACGGGCTCCTCTCACAGCTCATTACACGGCTAATCGTCCTATTTGTTCTGCTGCAGACTGTAAACAGAGCTGTCAATACGGAGAGGTCTGAGCGGCGGCGGCGCCAGATCAACAACTGTCATTTTTTATTTTTTCCGGGGGGAGACGATGGAGAAGATTAAACTTATCTGATTGAGTCGTTTCGCTTCTGGGTTCCTCTGTCTCGCGCTCGTTGTCGAGGACGATTTCGGGGCCGACTAGAGAAGCCGATGAATTTAGTTTCTTTTCTTTTTTTTTTTCTTTTTTTTTCGGATTGGGAAAACATCTGCAGTGTGACGGTTAAAAGGCCGGTGGCTTCCAACACAACGGAGATTCACTGACATCACTTGGAGGGCAGTAACCATGGTGACGCACTGTAGGCAAGGCAAGTTTATTTGTAGAGCACAATTCATACACAAGGCAATTCAAAGTGCTTCACAGTTGCATAAAATTACAAGAAAACAGATCAAATCAATCATTAAAACATCAACATAAAGTTAATCAATGACAGTAAAAGGCAAGAGTGCAGATAAAATACTTTCAGTTTTCATCTGCTCGGGTAAAAAGAGCTGTTTTCAGCCTGGATTTGAACATTGTCAGAGTTGAGGCCTGTCTCACATCCTCATGAAGACTGTTCCAGATTTTAGCTTTAGCCTCAGCGTGTTTAGTCCTGACTCTGGGAACCACCAGGAGACCCCTCCCTGAAGTTCTCAGGGCCCGAGATGGTTCATACGGCTCTAACATGTCAGAGATGGACTTTGGTGCTAAACCATGAAAAGACTTGTACACAAGCAGAGCTGTTTTAAATTCTATTCTCTGAGTGACAGGAAGCCAGTGCAGAGACCGAAGCACTGGACTAATATGGTGGTATTTCCTGGTTCTTGTCAAGTAAATGTTATGCTGCGTTTACACATAAGCACGTTGCGTTACGAATGCCACGAACCCACATTCGTGGCCAAGGACCACGAATGGTCACGAATGTGGGTGGAATTTGAAGATTTGGAGTAGAGGTTTCACGCGCCGCCACTAACTGTTGCGATCTGTTACTACGCGTTACGATTAATGGCACGAATTATTACGCACGGTCACGAATATGCGTCCCGTGCTGCTGCGTGGTGTTGCGCGCTGCTGCGTGGTGTTGCGCGCTGCCACGCGCTGTTACGGGTCACTGGGAATTGTCGCGTTCTGTCCGAAATCTGTCAAGAATTGCTGCGAATGTGGACCAGCGCTCCCATTCTCGTTTGCTCCTCCTCGCTCCTCTGGTCCCGTGTGGCGCTGCTTTCTGCTCTAGCCTCAGGTATGTCCATGTTGTCAATATTAAGAAAGTTCCCAAATACCGTTTCAAAACTTTTTTCTGCTGCTGTCAGGCTGTCAGCTACGCACCGACTGCTCCAAAGCTTCAGCGTCTTATCTTATCTGCTCCTCAGTGTGACATTTCTCGTAAAGGTAACGAACGGCTTTTTCCTCAACGCAAACCAAATTGTTTGAAAAGTGAATGACCAGCCTTTTGGTTACAGCCACACGATTACGTGCTGCTCTGCGCGCACCGTGTCCAATTTGCTCGCGTCCTCCCCATCGGCCTTCCAAGCCTCTGCTAAAGCGGTATGCTCCCCGTTTCCTTTTTCTTTTAAATCATTCACAATTAGCAACACTGTTAAAAGTAATAGAACAAATAATAATAATGCATTTTATTTGTAACACACTTTACAATTGGACACACATCTCAACGTCCTACAGAAAAATCAGAGTAGTGCAATTTAAAATTCCACAAACTCATAAAAGTGTAAAAAATAATAACATATTTTTTTTTTTGCACGTCTTTATAGTCGGTCAGACGTTTAGCATAAATGCAGGGGTTGGCCTTCAGAAATTCGATCACCTCCTCTTTTTGCTCCTCTGTGAGACCGGTTACAACACGAGGAGTGATCTTCTTCCGCCGGGTTGGAGGCGGAGCAGAGGCGTCCTGCTCCGCCGTGCTCTCCCCTGAGTCATTGGGCTCTTCTGGCTCCAACTCCCGAACATCGGGTACGACCGCAGGAGGAAGAAAGGTCGGAGGAACACTTTCAGCACCCCGCGGAGCGGCAGCGGCAGCGACAGGTGTTGTCCGTGGCTTGGAGCGCGGATTGGCCGACTTTGTGACACTTCTCCTTGGCATTGCTAGCTACTGCAGGTACCAACATTTACTTTGGGCGTAGCGTGTGTTTCTGTCAATGTTGAGCGCGAAAACAGTGATTCTGCTCCACGAATGCTCTACGAATGCTCCACGAATGCTCTCACGCTGAATTACGAAGCGCCACTACTCCTCACGAAAGGACACGCTCCGTTACGAACTCCACGAACAGAGGGTGATTCGTGACATTCGTGGAAGATTTTTTGACAGACAAAAACTTTCTCCACGAATGTCACGAGCTGATGCGTTCTGTTACGAATTCCATTGAGATGCGTTAAGTCACGTCACGAACGTCACGAATGACGGAAAAATGACATTCGTAACGCAACGTGCTTATGTGTAAACGCAGCATTAACAGCCACACCTGCCACTCCTCACGTGGTTGTCGTTTTTTTTCTCCATCGCTTCGATTCCGTGGCTTTATAGTCACATGACGTTGACTTTGGGAGCTTTTTTTTGCTCTATTACGTTTTTGTCGCTATTTAGAAGCTTTTTTTCAAGATGTTGTTAAATTTGGGTAATAGCAAACTATTTGCATGTGGGGAAAATCCGTGAATGTTTTACTTTTTTTTTTTTAATGTTGACTTTTTTGCATATTTCTGATGGTTTGCCAAAATATCGAGAAAGAAAACATTGAGATATTTATTTTTGTCAACATCGCCCAGCCCTACTTCAGACTTGGCCTCCAAGAATGTCATAAAAAAATAATAATAATCATCTACAAAACGATGTCCTCCTCATATTACGACATCCCTTGAAACACAGAAAATAATAATACTGTATTTGAGACGCCATTCCTCCATAGTGGGATATGCAGATGTTGCCACAGCATAGCAACAGCACGGCAACAGCATAGCAACAGCACGGCAACGCAGACCCGCGAGTGCTGACGTTGAGTTATGAAACGTTTTATCATTTGTTTTGACACTTTAGGCGGGAAATGAAGCGACGCGTTTAAGATGAGAAACTTGAACCATTGTCGAGCGTCTGGGCCGGACGGAGTGAAACGTTTCCCCCGTGATGTTTTAGGACGCGCTGAATCCTCCGGCGGGACGGGCGCAGATGCTTTAGATCCTATTTGCAGCCCTTTAATAAAAAGCTTGAATTGTTCCAGACTTGATCTAATTGAGTTCTGTTTAACTGATTAAAGCCGCCCGTGACCCGCTGGTGTCGTATTACGGATTGTGTTTCCGCGTCCTTGCGTTTGCTCGTCCTTCCTCCTCTCTCTCCTCTTCCTCCTCTCTCTCCTCTCTGTCCTCTTCCTCCTCTCTCTCCTCTTCCTCTTCTCTCTCCTCTCTCTCCTCTTCCTCCTCTCTCTCCTCTTCCTCTTCTCTCTCCTCTCTCTCCTCTTCCTCCTCTCTCTCCTCTTCCTCTTCTCTCTCCTCTCTCTCCTCTTCCTCCTCTCTCTCCTCTCTCTCCTCTTCCTCCTCTCTCTCCTCTTCCTCTTCTCTCTCCTCTCTCTCCTCTTCCTCCTCTCTCTCCTCTTCCTCTCCTCTTCTCTCTCCTCTTCCTCCTCTCTCTCCTCTTCCTCCTCTCTCTCCTCTTCCTCCTCTCTCTCCTCTTCCTCCTCTCTCTCCTCTTCCTCCTCTCTCTCCTCTTCCTCCTCTCTCTCCTCTTCCTCCTCTCTCTCCTCTTCCTCCTCTCTCTCCTCTCTCTCCTCTCACTCCTCTCTCTCCTCTTCCTCCTCTCTCTCCTCTTCCTCCTCTCTCTCCTCTCTCTCCTCTCACTCCTCTCTCTCCCCTTCCTCCTCTCTCTCCTCTCTCCTCTCTCTCCTCTCTCTCCTCTTCCTCCTCTCTCTCCTCTTCCTCTTCTCTCTCCTCTCTCTCCTCTTCCTCCTCTCTCTCCTCTTCCTCCTCTCTCTCCTCTTCCTCCTCTCTCTCCTCTCTCTCCTCTCTCTCCTCTCACTCCTCTCTCTCCCCTTCCTCCTCTCTCTCCCCTTCCTCCTCTCTCTCCTCTCTCCTCTTCCTCCTCTCTCTCCCCTTCCTCCTCTCTCTCCCCTTCCTCCTCTCTCTCCTCTTCCTGCTGTTTTGTTTTGCAGACGGCGTTGTGATCGAGGCGGAGACGTCGGACGCTAATGGGTCACAACGCCGAGCGCGAGATGAGCATTTTAAACGGGGCTCGGGATATTAGCGTCCAAAGCGTGGGCTGTGGGCCGCGTTTGGCCCGGTCCGTGCACTTTATGAGCCGGAGCACATGCAGATGAGGCATGTTCCTAATAAGGGCATTAGGGGCGGGATCTTCACTGTAGATCGCGCGACGTGTAGCTCCAACGCTAACGGTCCGACCCTCATTAGTACGAGATTTCAAAACAACAGCCTGGTTTCTTTAACTGTGACTAACCCGCCGTTATCTCAGGAGGAACATGTAGCCGTGGAAAGTGTTTAAAGTCCAATGCTTTTCAATGGGAGACTAGCGGCTCTATGGAGGTGCTACAGCAATGGCGGCCTCCAGTGTTGCGGGGAGTACAGCTGTGTATAAAGGGCTTTTTAAATTGGCTCGGTGTCCTCGCCCTCTTAACCGGGCCTCGTCATTAACCCCGACCTCCGCCTCGACCCCCCTCCAATCCCGTTAAGAGCTTTGCCCGGGCGCGGCGGTAGATTATCGAGCGGGCGGCGGAGGACGGGCGCGGAGATGAACGAGGTCCCGCACGAAATGGTGTCGGCTTAAGGGGAGTCCGGCGGGAAAGGCTCGGTTTGACTCTGTGGTCTGATTTGGACGTTCTTGAGCGGCGCCTGAAATCGGACGGAGCAGATTGTGTTTGTTTAGGGTAGCAGTGAAAGCAGGTTCCGAAAAGCAATATACAATCGTTATAGTCAAGTTTTGATGCTGTTGGTCATTAAGGTTTAAAATGAATAAAGTTAGACAAAAAACATCTGGGAAAACAAGTGGAAACTGCACATTTTAGGAGAATCGGGGACAAAACGTGTAGAAAAATTGGGGAAAAAGTGGAACAATTGGGGGAAATTTGGAGAAAAAAATTGGAAACAAAATTTGGGAAATAATGGGAAAAACAAGTGGAAAACATTTTGGGAAAATTTGAAATTTTGTGGGAAAAAAGCGTCCAAAAATTTGAGGGGGAATAAAAAAATTGGGAGAAATAAAAATAAAAAAATTATGGAAAATGTTCCTTTTTGTAGTGAAAGGAAGTTTCTTGGTGGTTTCACCTCAAACAAAATGATACAAATGCAAAAGAAATGTAAATGGAAGGAAAAGGAATACGTTAACATTATTAAAATGTTTTATGGTTGTATATACACAAATATTTTAGTGTAGGTATTGTTAAAGTAGTGTTCAGGTATCGGTATCGAAACCAAGTATTGTTAAAGTACTGATATCGAAATGCTTTTTATGGTACCCAGCCCTAATCCTATCTTTATTGTCTTGTCAACTGTATTTCTGGGGAATTGGAGCTTTTTTGAGCATTTTCCCTGGTGAAGGTCCTGCTGTCCACGTCCCAAGCTTCACACTTCATAAAAATCCTGATTTCAAGGTAAATCAAAGCGTCAAATCCTGGGCCATCAGAGCCGCTATTTCTGTGGAAGAGACACGTCAGTATCGTGGGGGATATTCGAATCTTCCAAAATCCAGTGGAGATCGCAGTGTGTCCAGAGATTTCTGTTTGCATATACCTGGCAACCAAACCGGGTTGCCAGTGCCACAGAAACAGACTCTGAAGCTTAACAACGGCAGTAAAGTTGTACTTTATCTTTAAATACCATGAAATACAATGAAACTCGACTTACTGTGGGTAAAAGATGAAATATTACATAAAAAAATACCTGTACAAACAAACAATTCATGTTGAGCCCATAAAATATACCGTGTGCATCCGCCATGACTTATTCATTCAAATGAGTCGTGGCCAGATCGTTATACAGAACGTGACTCGAGCTTTGGGACACAAAGCCTGATTGTCGATGCGTGGGAGTAAATGAGTTGCATTATGTGGCGAGACTCCCCATTCGTTAACCCCTGAACCCACGTGAGGGGGGGGGGGGGCGTTCTCTTTGAAGCCCTGTTGGTGCTCGTAACGGACAAGGGAACGCCGTATATCGGGCTATAAGAGAAAGGTCCTTTATGCCTCCCCACAACTTTGCAATTGCTTTTGTGTTCTAGATGGATGCAGAAGATGTCCTTTTACAGGGTGATGGGACTCGCAGCAGAATAATGGCCCGTGCGACGGACTAAACGATCACGAGGAGGGGGCGGTGCATTTGTTTCCGAGGCCAGTACTTTAACGATACTTGTTTTTTGACGCCGATGCCTGAACGATACCTATACTAAAATATTCTACAGCGGAAAACAGAATGTGTGGAGGATTATGCACATTTAGTATATCTCCAATGTTAAGAAATCTGTGGGGTCATGGGGAATAATTTTGGGGGAAAATTGGAAGAAATTGTGACAAAAATAACTGAATGTGTAAAGAAAATAGGTAAAAAAATTTGGGAAATAGGGGAAGTATTAGTAAAAAAAAAAAAGAGCAAAAAAAAGAAAAAAAATGGGTAAACATTAAGCAAAAAAAATTGAAAAATGGAGGGAAAAATAAATGAAAAATGGGCAAACTTGAAAAAAAACAAAAAATGGGGGAAAAAATAATGATTTTGAGCTGAACAAACCACTTCCTGTTAAGCTGTCCCTGGACCAACAGCACCAAAACTTGGATCTAAAACTATAAGATTTATTTTCGGTACCTGCTTTCGATACTTTCATTTTTTTTTTCGATACCGTACTGCAGCCATTCCCAAAGTCCGGAACATCGTGGCCCCCTTGTCGATCCCAAAATCTCTCAGGGTCCCCAAATAGAAAATCATTTATCCTTATCATTTGAATTTTCTTATTGTTTTACAGCTAAAATTACATAAAAAAAGCAACATCTAATGAGTGGAGTTTAAAACTGGTTTCAAGTCATGCATTTTAGCGAATAAATGTATTTTTCCTTTTAAAATAAATGTTTTTTCAATGTACTTGTTTTCTAGACAAGCTTTTTGGGGCCCCCCCTATAGTGACTTTTGCGGACATTTTGAACGTATAACCGAGCCTTTAGACTTGAAGCTCTGTGGGCCATCACGTCCAAAGAGCAGCTTCTCTCGAGTTGACTCAACAATAAGACTCACATTTCAACATGATTAGCATTTTTTTTTTGTGGGTTACCACGTGTTTCTGAGTCAAATTTCGCTTCCTTAAACAATAGTGTTCCCGTACTATAGTGGTGTTTCCTACTTTCTCGACAGTCAAGGTGCCGGCAGTGATCTGATGATGTGTTTCGGACAAGACCAGAAGGTTTAAAACACGGGTGACCCAGTTCAGAATCAGGTCTAAACCAGAAATGGAGCGAACATAGATGTACGGTAAATGCTACGTCTCTCGCCAGAAGATCAGCTAAAGAGCGGCTAAAGTCACCGAATCAAACCGGATGTGCTTGAATTATTGATAACGCTCTTCATTTGAAAGTCAAATTTTCTATACGGCCCTTTCTGGGGTTCACGCAGACAGTGGACACCGAAGCCTCCCGGTCTGCTGCGTTTCCTTCCTCTTCGCGGATCTGTTTCCCCAAACCTCCACCCGCCGTCGCACCGAAACACAGTCTACGCGGGGCTACGGCTACCGCGGAGGGACAAAAGCAGTCGGCTCTGCGTCCCGCAAAGAGGCGCATGATGCCGAACACAGGCCTGGATTGATTCTGTTCTGGATATATAAGGGGCGACGGTGGCGCAGATGGTAGAGTGGGTCGTCTCGTGGTCGGGGGTTCGAGCCCCGCCTCCTGAAGGTGCACGCTGTCGTTGTGTCCTTGGGCAAGACACTTCACCCACCTTGCCTCCAGTGTCTGCGTACATTGGTGTATGAATGGGTGAGAGGATCCTTGCTGTAAAGCGCTTTGAGTGCCTAATGTAGTGCTATATAAGTTGAGACCATTTACCATATTTCGGGGTCACAGAGGGACCACATAAAAAAAGGTACTGGTAAGTTTTGATGCTGTTGGTCATCAGCATTTAAAAGTAAAAAAAAGAAAAACGCAAGTTGAAAAGAAATTGAAATATTTAGGAGGAAAAATTGGGTAAATTTGTGAAAAAGTGGGGGGGAAATATGTAGAAAAAAAATATGGAAAATTTAGGGGGAAAAAAACTTGTTAAAAATGGGGGGAAAAATATTCCGCCGTTTTGTTGTTAACGGAAGATTCTTGGTTGTTTCCCCTCAAACAAATCCTTCAGATTCAGATTTGATTCATTCAGACGTTTAAAGATTTAACAGATAAAGAGAGGAAATATTTAGACATGAAATCGAATAGGCAGAAGCTAAAGCTTATTGCGCCGATCCCAGTGCGACGATACAAATGCAAAATAAATCAATTAAATGGAAGGAAAAGCAACACATCAACATTATGAATCTGTTTTATGGTTCTATATGACAAATATTTTAGTTAGGTATCGAAAAAGTATCGTTAAAGTATAAAAATAAAATAAAAACGTACCCAGCCCTAGTTATTACCTCACCAGGACAAAACAAAACCCCCCAAACCAAAGAATCTCCCCTTAAGCCTCCAGCAGATCACCTCAGACGAACCTGTTGCCTAAAGACATTAGCCTGTAGCTATTCTCGGCTCCCAGGCTTAGCTAATCGCTAAACGAACTGGTGCACGATTAGCCGGCGAAGCTAAATCTGACTGTTCCTTTAGCTGCCAGCGAGAAAAGGCTGGCACGGCGCAGCGGGACGATCTGCGATCAGGTGGGAAGGTGTTGGGAGGAATTATGCAGACGAGGAAACCCATCGATATGAATGGCTTTGCTCGGGGAAGTGTAGGTCCATGGAAGACGTGAGAGAACGATTTTGAAACTGTTGGAGGAAGTTGGAGAACAACTTCAAATTGTTAATTGAAAGCGAAAAGGCTGCGTGTAATAGTCTTTGACGTTCATCCTGTTGTGGTCCTATAAAGCCATACAGTTACCCCACATAACCTTTTTATTGAGTAGTTAACCTGTTCAGATCAGACAGTATTTAAAGGTGTATTTCTATGTTCTCGACTGGAGAGCAGCAGTGTAATGCCTCATTTGAAAGCTAAGGCCTACAAAAGTAATCAGAACTTCATTGTGACGTTTTGTGGCTTTTAATGTGGCTTTTTTTGTCAAATTTTCTGGCATTTTTGTTGCTTTTTCATTGTGTTTTCATCTCTTTTTTTGTCACTTTTTGTGGCTTTTTTGTCGCGATTTCATCCTCGCATTTTTTTATCTTTTAAATCAGGGGTTCCCAAAGTGGGGCCCGCGGGAAACAATTCTGTTGGCCCGCCATAGAGTGACCTACTTTTGCGCTGTACAGTTAATACTAACTCTCTCCCATTCATTCTCAATGGTAAATATGAATGCAGTACACTTTTTGGCCACCAGCGTCAAATTGGGGGCGCTGTTTCACTCCTTTCACAAAGTTAAGGAAACACTGTTGTGGCGTCTTGGTGTTTATCACAGAGCGTTGTAGCGTCAACTTTCCCCGTTTTCCAACCATTTATGGCAAAGTTTGTGACATCAACATAGGTCATGTTAAAAATGGACTTATAAAAGAATTGATGCTGAACTGACACTTTCAAAAATGATCTAATATTTTCTTTGAGTTAACAAATGAATGAGGTAAAGTCACTGGTGCTATAGATACAGGTGTTTTTTACACATTGCTACAATTGTTGATTTTGTTCGACTAAAACTAGGCTTTTGCCATAGTTAACATTTGTTTTAATATAGCATGTTATTTGCATAGATATAATCAAATGCAAATATATATATATAAAAATAAAGTGACATCGCCGTGTTTGGCCCGCGACCCACCGGCAGTTTTTCATTTTGGCCCTCGGAGAGTTTGGGCACCCCTGTTTTAAATGTAGGTAAAGCCAAACTGGAGAACATGTGCTCAGTTCAGGTGGGGGTTAAGAGGTTAATAATATGGGGCTCTTTCAAACTGCCATTGGACTCTGTTTTTAGTCCGTTCTTTTCACTTTTTCAGCGAGTGAAACCTTCTGGAGATCCTAGTCACTGTTTCTGTCTCATTAACTACTTCTTATTCAGCTCCTTCGCACATTCACTGGCCTCCTCTGCTCGCGGTGGGTTTCCTTTTCGCGGGGTGTTTCCTATCGTGACCGCGAGATTCTCCATGACGTACGTCGGCCCCCGTCACTCTGCTGCCAATCTCTCTCAGTCCCACTTTCCAAACCGGCCCTTTTGTTGATTAGATTGTCCCGGGACAGACCTGAACCCTCTCAGGTGTCCACACCGCGAGCCGTATCCGATTCTTCGAGCACTCAGACCAACCCTGCCGCCTTCAACACCCAAACTATTAATCCATTAGTGCCACATGCTCACATATATAATGTATGCGCTTCCAACGGGCATGTGCCAACTCCGCGTACATGCTTTTAGCCTGTTCCTATAAAGAGTCACACGCCTTCAGTCCCTTTTAGCAGAACAGTGACGGTGCAGGAAACTTTTTTATGGGTTTTGCTGGAGGCAGATGAATTGTAGTTAAACTTGCTTCTTGGAGGATATAAAGGTGACACGCTCTAAGATTTCTGTGACCAATGCACAAGATCATTCTCCCTGATCCACTTCTTTCACAGTGTGATCCCAATGAATCCTGGCGTTGTCATCTTGGAATATGCCCGCGCCGTCAGGGAAGGAGGAATCCATTGATGGAATGATCTGGTCAGTCAGGATGATCTCGTTCTTTGGGAACACGGCGTTTCTGGACCACCTGACCAACTGCAACAACCCCAGATCAGAACAATTACATCCAGGCCTGTCTCGATAACAGAATATGCAGTTCAATAGATTGAGCCACGAAAATATTGTGATAAACGATATAATAACAGACCTTTAAATGCCATAGAATGAACTGTATAGCTTAAAAATGACAATAGCTTTGTTTGAAAAGTAGTTAAAGGGACATTTCTGACATTTCCTAGTTATCCAGAGCGTGGTTGATTTTTTTGTTTTTTAATTCATGCAGTCCTTATATTTGAAGAGTTCAGCGGCGCTAGGCTAGTGCATGTCTATGGTAACTAGTAGCCTGCATTAAAAACCTCTTCAAAATCATGGGCTCGTCCTCCAAACGTTGCCATATCTGATTTGTAGAAAGCTCCTTTGTGAATTCCACGTGTAGTAACGCCGGCCGCAAGTAAACAAACTACTGTAGATCCGGTAACCGAGCAGATCACTCCGCCGCTGCGTCGCTACAACCAGGAAGCTGATGCTGCTCAAATATAAGTTCCTTTAAATGCAAAATTGTCATATTAAAAAAAATAATAATTCAGTCAACACAGACATTTCTATGGTGTTATAAGTGATTTTCCTCAGGTGCACTGTGCTTGGGTCAGACTGTTTGTAATGCAGGCTACTAGTTACCATAGACATGCACTAGCCTAGCACTAGCCTAGCGCCACTAAACTCTCCAAATATAAGGACTGCATGAATTAAAAAATACATATATATCTCCAGAAATCAACAATACTCTGGATGACTAGGAAATGAGGCCCTGTGTCATATTAAACGTGCATCTCTGGGGCCGTGTTTTTACTCTTATCTTCTTGAGCAATGTTTACGAGGACATAAAAATGCCACTGTCAGTCAGTTGTCTTTCATTTCCATCCTGAGTAGAGATATTGTTACATGTTGTAGTACTGCATAATCCTACTTCGGCATTCAAAATGGCCGCCATAACAGCATGTATAAGTGTCAAACCTTCTCATGTGACGCCACTGGAAACCTGCAGCTATAATTGTGGAAATTGTAAAACTGCAACATGTCCTAGTCTTTGAAATCGCTCCGATTTAACTAGATAATATACAGTACTTGTTCCTCAAAGAACACTTAGTACCTTCTTGGACGGATGCATGAATAAATGAATAAATTAATAAATGGATGGATTGTCAGTACACAAAAGAACTTGTGCAAACAAACGCTAAAAGTCGGTCTATTAAAGTGCCAAAGTGTAGTGCAAACTTCCTCCCATCGCCCCATCGTGACACCTGTGCTTCACTGGGCTGAGAGTTTGTGTCTGTGGATTTATGGCGTATGACAAGGGAATAGGGAATGGCATAAAGATGATGACGTGACTTGGGGTTGTTCATTCAAGGAAATCCATCATTTTCTGTCTAGTCTGTTTGTCTGATCGGTTGTTTCTATAAAGCCAGTGCATCATTAATCCAATTTGCCTCACACTTCTTCTTCTATTTACAAAATGATCGCTAGGTTTCCATTTGGAGATGCTTCAACAATAGTCCTAAAACTTTAAAATGACTCAAGTTAAGAATATAATTTAGATGTTCTTGAAACTTTAACGCTATAGCTCCGCACTGCACCTTCAGGCTTTATCCACACGAAGACAAAACGCTCATATTTTCAGAAACTTTCTTTGTAAGCATGAGCTCAGTAAATGTGTGCGTCCACATGGGTCGACTCAGGTCTGTGAAAACGGTGTAATTCATCTGCCAGGCCTGTGTGTGGTGCTGTGACGCTCACACAGATAA
Source organism: Proterorhinus semilunaris (assembly GCA_021464625.1). Taxonomy (NCBI): domain Eukaryota; kingdom Metazoa; phylum Chordata; class Actinopteri; order Gobiiformes; family Gobiidae; genus Proterorhinus; species Proterorhinus semilunaris. Next base: position 38,070,725 of record CM038348.1, read on the forward strand.
TAGAACAAGATGTAGAGGCGCATGCGCAGTAAACTTTTGTGGAATGTAAACAGTGAAAATGAAACGGATTCAAGGATTATGATTTACAGAAGAGACGAGGAGGCGAGTTTATTCTTCAGACGTAACGGGACTAAAGCAGAAAAACCTGTCAGTCCAAACACACAGACTGTTTTTCTACTTGTCACCTGTGGCTCACGGACTGCAGTGGAGCAAAGAGGAGTAAAACCATCATAGATCCATGAGTAAAACCATCATAGATCCATGAATAAAACCATCATAGATCCATGAGTAAAACCATCATAGATCCATGAATAAAACCATCATAGATCCATGAGTAAAACCATCATAGATCCATGAGTAAAACTCATTCTAAGGTCAGTAGATTATGGATAACAGACTCCACTCTGGGGCTGTGAGGTCATCGTTTTAGTAAAAGTTGCCGAGACGTAAACAGCGTTTTGAGATCTTTCCGCTCTGGGACCTAGTTTGGAAAATGTTTGTTTACAGACCCCCAAAACGCCGGGCTCGTATGGACGATACACTGGAGTGATAAAACATCTTTGGTCCTCAGCTTGACTTCCTATGGACACGGCCTTAGTTTAATGGCTTGTGTAAAAATAGCGCCATGACAATGTTAAGCGGTCACTTGGCATTTTTTAGATAAATCCGCGGTCACACTTCGCCACACGAGCGCCGCAGAAGCTCAGGGTTAAACTCCGCCCATGTGAAACCTATGTAAGTAGCATTTATTGTAACGTTTACCTCAATCCTTCAGGACAAAGCAGTAAAAGCCTCGTGTTCGTAAATCCGGATGTGCACGCTTCCAAAAATTGCAAGTACGCGATCGAAAATCGCGTTGCCAGCTTCTAAATCCCCCCCATAATATTAAAATCGGACTCGCACATTCCACCGTAAGCTCCGTAGAAAACAGTAGCAGGTGCGTCTCAGTTCACCGCGCTCCAAGAACAGCGTGACGCTAATACTTGGGGGAAAACTTGGACCCGGATGACCTCGTCGAGGAAAAGAAAATGATTTGTGAGAGATGTTGTGGCCGGATTATGCTTAAATGTAGCACATGTTTTATTTTGTGTCGGATTGTGACCAGCAGTTGGCGAAAAGGATAGTAGTAATTTAAATCAAATCTGTGTTTTCCTTCTCTGTTCTACACAATTAGTTTGTGTTTGGCCCAATCCTTAAACCGTTATTGTTAACCTCTTAACCCCCGCCCGAACTGAGCGCATTTTTTCCAAATTGGAAAAAGGGTCAACATGGTGACAAAACGAGGATTCATGACATGAAAAAAAAAAAAAAACGGGCCAGAAATGCAACAATAACATTAAGGAAAAGCGATAGATAATATGACTAGAGAGTGATGAAAAAATGACAAAAAATGCAACAAAAAAAGTCACAAAAATGCAACAAAACGCTTCAAAGATGTGACAAAAATGCGTCAAAAAAAAAGGTTATGATCAGTTTTTTCTTTTTGCAGATTATTCAACATTATGGACAACTCAAGATCTCATAACTTACGTAGATACAGTCATAATCTCTCTTGATGCAGAAAAAGCATTCGACAGAGTGAACTGGACCTTCTTGATCTCCGCTCTACATAAATTTGTCTTTCGGGGACTCATTTATAAATCGATTTAAAACTCTTTATTATTTCCCTACAAATCTATTTTCTGAAACATTCACTTTACACAGGGGGGTTACGCAGGGCTGTCCACTCTCCCCTATCGTGTTCACAATCTTCATTGAACCTTTACCTGCATCCAACTTGCATCATAAAATCAGCTTATTATGACGATGATATACTATTACTTTTGCAGTTTTGTCGGTCTTTCAAATGAGGCGTTACTCTGGCCTATAGGCTGTAAACTCCAATCAAGAAGCTTTTAGATTTGGGTACAGCTATTAGAAGAGAAACTTCGCACATCAATTACTTGAGGCAGGTGCGTAGGAGATGAGGGAAAATCCCAGTGTACAATAATAAAAATTACTTTCCGCACACTACCAACCTTGCAAAAGTGGTTTATTAGGATATGGTCAATGTTTCGGTCCTGAGACCTTCATCAGGCAAATACAGATTTGGGTAAAGCCAAACTGGAGAAAGTGGTTTTGGGCATTGATATTTCACATTTAAATCACCGTGCGTGTGAGGAAGCCGGACTTGACGAGAAAAGAAGCATTTTCGAGGTGATGAACGTCTCCTTTAAGTGAGCCCGGGTCCGTCGCCCTCACACTGGAGGGATTACGCATTTACAGAACGTCTGCCACGTCTGATCGTCAGCCGGGACCTTTCCCTGTTGACACAACGCTGGTTAAACACTATCGTCCCGTTCGATAGTGCGGACCGGCGAGGCTCCGGGCCAAGTCAATTGCGTCTTTCAACTGGCAGCCCCTGTTACTTATTACACGCTTTACCAATGACTGGGCAGGGAAGAGTTCACACAAGCATCGGGTTCCGGCTGACGCCAAGTTTTTTTGGGGTAATTTTCTGTAAATTGGCCACATCTGCAGCCTTTGGGGGTGGGTCACTAAGCCGTGAGGTCACAAAGTCGATTTGCGGGAGCTTGGAAGTAAAAACACAGTGTTTGCAGTAAGCGATATAACAAATAACGCTCGCCTGAATGATACAGGTGTGCAGTCTCTTGGTTCTGGTCATGTGACATTTGAGGTGTTTAAAAAAAAGAATCGATACCATGTGATGTTTTGAGGTCATAGCGAGGTTATGAGGGCACGGGTTGGGCGCTTCGGAAGCTGATCCTTCTGACGACTTTGAATGATTGATAGAGATACTGTCTTGAAGAAAAAATGCAGAGCGCATCTCGGATTCTTTTGGTGTGAATAAAAGGCCAAGCAAATCAGTCAGGTGCTCACTGGAGATACAGCAGGGAGGGGTGGGGGGTGGATACCGTAATAATTTTTTCAATGCCGGTACTTTAACGCTACATTTTTTGTTCCCCATATATTCCAAAATTTTCCAAAAAATAATCCCCTATTTTACCCCAAATGTTTCCAGTTATTTTCCATGTTTTATCTCAATTTCATTTATTTTTTTCAAATATTTCCTGAATTTACCCCAATGTTTCCACAGTTTTTTTCAAAACATTTTCCACTTTCTTTCATTTCGATGACCAACTGCATCTTCTTTCTTCTCTTTTATTTTTCCCAGTAGTACCTAAACCTTTTTATTTCTTTCTAAATACCAGACCGGTATCGTTAAACGGTACCCAGGCCTGCCTATCATTGAAAGTGAAAGCTTGTTTTTACTGTTTTATACCGCGTCATCCCCACTACTGCCTGATGAGGGCGCCCCAGGCCAATTCGAAGCCCGGTCTCTCACATGTCTTTACATAGAAGCTTCTCTTTTGCATGATCCGTCCATAATAACAAGAAGAAGTCATTTGCAGTCGCCGTGCGTCCCCCGCTGCTTCGAAAAGGCCTCGATTTGCTCTTGTTTGATCAGAGAAGCACAATCCAATCCGAGACTGTTTGCTCCGTCTCTCCATGTGTCTAAATGCAAAATGACACAAACCCTCCTCTCACCCGGCCCTTTTCTGTATCAATAAAGCCTCGCCGGGACACGCTGTAGCCGCCCCCATCGATCTGCGTCCGGTTCCAGCCTCCGCTCGTTTCCCAGTTTGTCCCGGTTTGTCCCTCACTGTCTAACCTGGAGGCGCTGACGGGACGTAATTGGCCGTTGTGGTTCCTTATTTTAAACATGGAGGCGGGCTGTGGATGAGAATAGCCGGCTCTGCTCGCGGTAATTAGGCGCGTCCCATCGCGATCATCGGGAGCGGGGAGAGAAATGAGTTGGAAGTTTGAACTGAAGCTCGAGCCTCTAATTATTGCGAGACGAATAAGCTTCATCGGTGACGTATTAGCAACTTTACTGTAGGAGTCGATCTTTACAATGTGGAGAGCACACTTACAATACATACAATGAACAAGATCAGGGGTTTCCATTTCTTTTGTATAAGGTGTAACTTATAGAAAACCTCTTAGTGTGCCGATTTTATCACAAGATATGCTTGATTGACGTCTCACTCAGAGGCTTCTCCGCTTGGAAAACTTTAGCTAAACACGTATAAATTCCTGTCTTCTTTTTGCTTTTCCGTAGGGATGCACCGACACGATACTGGTATCAGATATCGGACCCAATACTGGACAAAATATGAAATCAGGCGTCCAAATATCCGATACTGAACCTGTTTTCACCAACTAAATCTAAGTGAATACATCTGTATGTCATGTTTCAGAGCTCAGAACCTGGACAGTTCAATCGCTGAATTAGTGATTGGAACATCATTTTGATCGGGGCACAAAATGCTGTGACTAGCAAAAGCATGCTAACAGCGGTGGCGGCAACTAATCAAGACTGGGACAGAAACTATGATTGGATCGCCTGAAGTAGCATAATAAAATAAAATCTGTCAGTCTTGGAGCGGCCAAGTGTTTGTATTTTAGTTTATGAAATGCTGTTACAGAATAACTGATACATCATATTTGTAATGCACAGATCACCTTGTGAGTTGTTTAATATTAATGCAACCTAAACAACCATCACTCAAGGATATTTAGTCCAGAAAGGTCCAGTGAGCCCTATTCATTGTTTTTCTATTAGAATCAGAATTGTTTTTATTGCCATTGTCAGTGAACAGGTTCACAAACTAGGAACTTTCTTCGGTCGACATAAATAATAAACTGTAAACACTTTAATAGATGTAATTGATAATTGATCTCGTTTGCAAGAAAAGATTAGACTTTATTGATCTCACACTGGAGAAAAGAGACGACCACTTTTATGTCACTTTCAAGAAAGCCTCCTGGCATCGGTTAATATCGGATATCGGCAGATACTCAAACCCCCAGTATCGGTATCGGACGCACAGAAGCTGGATCGGATTTGGTGCGTCTCTACTTTTTCTGCAGCCTTACAACAACTCAACACAATCTGCGATCAGTACTTCCTTCACATCAGCCTCGCCTGTTCTTTTATGAACAGAAACATATTAATATGATCATTCCCTGTCGGCGTTTCCCCACGTAAACAGCACTTAGGCCCAGTGCTTTGGAGATGTCATCAGGAGACATGGAGTCAACTTTCATAGTTACGCTGACGATACACAGTTGTACATCTCCATGTCTCCTGATGACACCAGGCCAATGGATGCACTTTTAAAATGCATTTTAGATATTAAATCCTGGATGGCAGAAAAGGTTCTCCAGCTTAACCAGGACAAAACTGAAGTTTTAGTCATCGGTCCTGAGGCCCAGAGAGAGAAACTTTTACCCAAACTACAGTCATTGTCTTTTAATCCTTCCTCACAGGTGAAGAACCTGAGTGTGATTTTTGACTCTGAGCTGACTTTAATTCCACACATTAAGAATATCACAAAGATAGGTTTTTACATCTAAAGAACATAGCCCCGCCCCATTCTCTCTCGGGCCAACACGGAGACGCTCATGCATGCTTTTATCACCAGTCGTATTGACTACTGTGATGCCCTGCTTTCTGGTCTTCCCAAAAACAGTATCTCAGGTTTACAACTTTTACAAAATTCAGCAGCTCGTGTCCTGACGAAGACCAGGAGGCGGGACCACATTACACCGGTTTTAGAGTCGCTGCATTGGCTCCCCGTGTGTTTCAGGATCCATTTTAAAGTTCTTTTAATGGTTTTTAAATGTCTTAATGGTCTTGGTCCTTCTTATCGGCCCCTTCGCTCCTCCGGCAGGGGTCTCCTAGTTATTCCTAAAGTCAACAGAAAGACTTTCCAATATTATGGCCCTCGCCTCTGGAACGACCTGAGGAGGAGCTCAGGACCACAGAGAACGTTCATGTTTTTAAGAGCAGGCTCAAGACCCACCTTTTTAGCTTAGCTTTTAACATCTATTTATTTAGTCCTAATTATATATTGTGTGTTTGTGTGTGTGTGTGTGCGCATGCACCTGTTTGTCTGTGTGTTATCTGTAAAGCACTTTGTGATACCTTTCGAAATGGAAATCGCTTTATAAATAAAGTTTGATTTGATTTGAACCATCACTAGACTGAAACAGAGACAACATTTATCCTGGACCACTGCCTGCTCTCTTTAGATCACGTTTTCGAGGTCGCAGGTTATAAAACTTTTAAATGGACGTTCATACTTGTCTGATCGCATTAGGGGGGGATTTCTTTTTCCCCATCACAGCCTCCGGTCTCTGTCTCTGCTCCGTTGGAAGGATTTTCCGATGATTCCGCCGTCTGTCCTGTGCAGCCAGAGATCTTCGCAATCAAACGTTTAGTGCCGTACCAGGAACTGAAGCTGCGCTGGCAAACCTCTTCCAAAAACCCATTCGATAAACGCATCGCTACCAGGAATAGAGCTCCGTGCATTGCCTCACATACACTTTCCATAGTTTAGGCTAAGTGAGGATATACCCGTGGAGTTGTAGGCCAGGAAAGTTGTCCATTTCTAGTCTCAAAGGCGAGAATTGAGTGTCAAAAAACGTCTTTTAGATTCAGATTTCGAACACGTCTTCCCCGGGACGGTTCACTGTTGCACAAAGTGATCATCGCCTCTTCCTCATCACCATCGTTCACATCCACGGCGCCTCAGACTGTCTATTAACCTTCACACGCCCCGCCGAATCGCTCCCTTAAAAACCCTAGCGGTAGCTCCAAGTGGACCTGGATTAAAAGCGTTAATAAAGCTTGTTTTGACCACAAAGAGTTTGAGAGCTCGATGATTCAAGAGCACAAGCCATAAACAAAGCAATTCAATCAATCAATCAATGGTTCTGTATCACCCAATATCACAACAGGAATGGCCTCACAGGGCTGCACTGTGAGGCAATAAAGGCAATAAAACAGAGCAGTAAATAAGACAATGTAAAGTTCAGGTAAATTAAGTAAATAAGACCCAGGGCCGATGGGAGTCCCTCAGTAGACGTCTTCAATTCATCTTCTGTAACTCAGTACTGAGTTACAGAAGATGAATCAAGTACCTTCATTGAAGATGGACAACTCCTGTACGACTGAGAACTTACACAGACACCTCAGTAGACGGGCCAATATCGCAGAACGTCCAGTCCTTGTTGGAGCTTCAGTTCCTCTTGTCCAAAATCTTGTAGGCGGGGTTCCTCTGTTCAATCTAGACAGGACAGGAGACACCATGTGAACAGTAATGAACAGACTACAGATAAAATAAATATTGTATCATAATAAGACAAAGTTTGCTGTAAGAAGAAGAAGATGATAAAGGCTCTTCCTCCTACAGTGATGTTGGAGCTAAAGGCTCTTCCTCCTACAGTGATGTTGGAGTTAAAGGCTCTTCCTCCTACAGTGATGTTGGAGCTAAAGGCTCTTCCTCCTACAGTGATGTTGGAGCTAAAGGCTCTTCCTCCTACAGTGATGTTGGAGCTAAAGGCTCTTCCTCCTACAGTGATTTTGGAGACCCGAGGAATCACTAGTAGCCCTGAGTTTTGAGAGCTCTGTTTGGCCGATATGGAACGATAACGTCTTGGAGATAGAGCGGAGCCAAACCCTTTATGGCTTTAAATGTGAGGAGCAGGATTTTAAATGATGATGATTCTAAACTCAACAGGAAGCCAATGGAGAGACTTTAGCACGTGTCATGTGTTCTCTTCTCTGTGTACGCAATCTTGCAGCTGCATTTTGACCTAATTGAAAACTTTCCAGGGAACTTTTAGGACATGGCAGTTACAGTAGTCCAGCCTTGAGGAAACAAGCCTGGTTTATATGCGCTTTAAAAGAGAGGTGTTGGTCAAACAGAACTCCAAGGTTAGTTCAAAGTGCAAGCAATCCATTGGCCCACGGTCGTTTGGCCCGCTGTTGCCGTCGCTCCTCGTCCCGCCCGCTCTGTCCCGCAGTAAAAGTGCTGCTGGAGCCCCGTCCTCTCCCCTGGTCTCCTTGTATGGCGCTGCCTGTCGTCCCACATGAGCCGAGCCTCTTATGTAACGTTACTACGGATCTGAACGTGGAGCGCCGTCGGCCTCCGGTCGAGTGGCACGTGTCCGGTCCGGGCGGGACAGATATATACGCGCGATGATGCGGAAACTGCGTCGACAAGCGTCCGAAAAGGAACACCGCGAGGCCGGGTCCGGGGCGAGGAGCTGGAAAAGTGATCGTGGGTTGTAGAGGTTTCTGTCTGCTCTTTTTTGTCCAATCGTGTCAAAACAAGACTCACAAAAACACCAAGTTAGGACCCAGACTATGTGTGGGAACCTCTTGATATGATTCAAATGCGATAATCGATATATATGGCCCTAAATAACCAACGATATCTCACTATTTGTAAAGAAACAAGCCATTTTTGCTTCATAAAAACAACACGCTCCATAGTTTGTTTTCCTGGTGGGGGTTAAGAGGTTAAAATAACATTAAGTGCATTCAATCTGACTTCCTGCTGCCAGTTCTTGTCGGATGAGGAGACCCAAAGTACAAATCCAGTCAATCACACACAGAAAATGTCTTATTATAGGCAACAAAAGCCACATGTGCCTTTTCTCTCTCCCGCCCATTGATGCTCTATATCTGCCCTGTTCTCCGAGGAGGACCAGGTCAGGCACAGTTCACGGCTCGATTAGCCCGGAGAGAGAAGGGCTGACGGGCTTCAGTGCATTCATCTCCGGGCCAAAATAAGAAATACTTTAATACAACGCTGTAAAGTAACGGTATTCATAAGTGGCGTCGGCGTAGTAATGCATTTCCATATAAAGGATGATTAGTCGCAGTCGGTGGAAGCCAATTTAATATGAACAGCACTTAAACACATCCCATCGTTGTGTTTTTGTCTGCACCCATTAAAACTCAAATGGAGCGTCGGGAAAAGGCAGATTAACAAAACGGGGACTGAATTAGGAATGAGTCTGCTCCCAGTTCCTGCATGTAAATGTGCGCTGTAATCCGAACATTGTTTACACAGGAAGTCAAATGCATTCCAGTAAACAGACTTGGTGCATCTGAGAAAAAAACACTAAAATGTGAGTAAAAATGACAGAAAACTACAGAATTTTCATAAAAAGCTGCAAATTAGTCCATTTTTGGATTCGTCACCAACTCCCGGGGTCGAGTTTTGTTGAACTCCACATCGATGCTTCTTCATGACATTTTAGAGCTGCGTTGGAGCCTGGGCCTCTGTAGCGTCTGTGAGCGCAGATACCTCCCCTCTCGTAATATAAATAGTCCCGGTTTAATGTGCGATTGTTCCGAAAGGCTTTTTACGATCGAACGGCCGGCTGCGTCTTCGCCCTGGCCCGGGCAGAGAACCTCTTCCTCTAATGAGGCTTTTATTAATATTGCAGCGTTTTCCATAAGCTTCTCCATAAGGTTTCACGGGCCAAAGCTTCACTAAATATCTCTCACAATCCACGACGAGATCAGACGTGGGAATTGGGGAACGACCGCGTGACTTCCTGTTTCACTTTGAGAGACGTCTGGAAAGGACATTGGACAAAAGCGATGGAGTTTTTACGATTTGGTAACCGTGATCACTGACATTTCGACTTTGATTTAACGGCATAATTATTGTCCCAAAGCGTAATCGACGAATGAGACTTCAAGCTTTAAAAGAGCAAAAGGAACAAATCTATTTAAAGTGCGTATGACAGGTTTTAATGCGTTTGAAAATATGCCTTAAAGTTAGGGTGACCAGATTTACTGACTAAAAAACTGGGACACTATTTGGGATTTACTTGTATGGTCAACCAGGGAACCATTTATTGACTGTGTTTCCTAAGCTAAATGGTAAATCTGCTTGTTAATATCCTACACCAGGCACCAGTCAGCAATAACATGATAGACTTGATATTTTTTATGGGTTTCTACTTAGTAATGGACAAGAAATGAATTTTCAAGCAAAGTTTGTTACTTTGTGGATCATATTGGCCAAAAACTGGGACACTTGGGACAGATCCTGTGTGAAACTGGGACAAATTAATGGTTTTGGAGGAATCTGTGGGGACATGGGACAGAGGACTCCAAACTGGGACTGTCCCGGGTAAACTGGGACATCTGGTCACCCTACTTAAAGTGCATATTAGACAAAAATGTTGCTAAAACATCGTGTACTTTTTTTATGTATTGTTTTTTTTTTGGTCGGGACAGTGCATGTTAATGAACATACATGGGTCTCATGCATGTAAACAAGCCTCACCGGATTGTAGCCTTGGGTAATTCCCATTTCCATAATTTCCTCAAACACACTTGCATCCATCCTGGCCTATTGTACATGTTTTTAGTGATTACCCAGAGGAAACCTGCACAGAAAGACCCCGCCCCAGGTGGGAATCGAACCTGGACCTTCTCGCTGTGAAGCCAGAGCACTAACCACTGTGCTCCTCTGCCGCTCACATGATTATGTTTAAGATTTTTCTTTCTTTAGTTTGGCCATTTTTATGACGTTTATAGTTTTACTTCCTTATTGGACACTGACAGGAAGTGACATAGAGGAAGTTAAACAATTTCAACTGTTCACTTCCTGTCAGTCAGCTTTTCTGCCCAACATTTCTTCATTAAAAACACGGCTTCACTGAAATAAAATGATAATTATGCAACTGATGTTATCCATCTAAATAAGAGGGAAGACACTACAGGCAATTTTGGTCTCTTAACGTCTAGACAAAAAATACCTAATCGTCACAAAAACATGTTCCTAGCCTGATATATTTTTTAAGTATATAGAGTTTTACATTTTTTAAAAGATGTTTTTTACAGATGTTGCCACTAATAAACAGCTCATTTTAAAACTTAACAAGAGATCAAAAAATCCCCTCTGAAAAAGTCCCTGTAACAAAAAACTTTTTCTCTGATATTTATGCCAGTGATCTACAGGATATTGGACGTAAAAATGTGAGTAAATCTGACAGAAGTTTGGCGATAATATGTATTTTTTATTAGACTATGGAGTAAAAAAGTGGAGCGAGTTCATTATCGTCAAAATAATACAGTTGTAATGAGTGTCAGAACGAAACGAACAGTTTTTAATGACATTTTTTCGTCCTTAACGTTCTCAGCTCATTTACTGTCTTTTTTTTCAATGCCCCACGGAAATCGAGGACAATGAACATTTCCAGAGACGAGGCTGTTTTATAAACAAAGCCGTGAAATATTTATGATCCTCCAGTTCACAAAATGCAAATGAGAAAGAAAACTTGCCGGTGTTTAGAAAGAGAACAAGGTGATACAGAGCCTGAAGTTTTCATTTACATTTATTGCGTCACTTTTCCGTCGCGTTGTAAAAGGCCTCTGTGTGAAAGTCCAACGATGGGATGAATTTACCAAGAAGTGCAAAGTCATCATGACAAACCAGTACTACCAGTTCAAGATGAGTTTACTGGGCTTTTGTTATCGGGAACTACAAGGTTTGCAGATTTCACACAGATACACTATAGCACGATATCTCTGTTCTGTAGAGGATCTGAATAACTGGGCAGCTTTTGCAATTTCACTCATTTCTGTTTCATTTGTGACAATATATCGATTTTCCGATATATCGCGATATTTCGCGGGACGATACGATACCGATACTTTTTATTCCGATATCGATACTTTTGATGACGTCATGCATATTAATGAGCAACGTCGTGCATACTAATGAGGCAGCAGTGCTCCACTGTTTTCACAATCAATAGAGGCCAACAATGATCAAGAATTCAGTCAGACCAGCAGGGGGCAGCACTACAGTTTGAAGCACTTGGACCAAACACTGTCACACTTTCAGTTTTCATCTGCTTGGGTAAAAAGAGCTGTTTTCAGCCTGGATTTGAACATGGTCAGAGTTGAGGCCTGTCTCACATCCTCATGAAGACTGTTCCAGATTTTAGCTTTAGCCTCAGCGTGTTTAGTCCTGACTCTGGGAACCACCAGGAGACCCCTCCCTGAAGTTCTCAGGGCCCGAGATGGTTCATACGGCTCTAACATGTCAGAGATGGACTTTGGTGCTAAACCATGAAAAGACTTGTACACAAGCAGAGCTGTTTTAAATTCTATTCTCTGAGTGACAGGAAGCCAGTGCAGAGACCGGAGCACTGGACTAATGTGGTCGTATTTCCTGGTTCTTGTCAGGACTCGAGCAGCAGCGTTCTGGATGTTCTGCAGCTCTAACAGCTCGTTTAGAAAGGCCAGTGAGCAGTGTAAATTATGTGTGACTAATTTGAGTCTACTACTTCATATATTCAGGGAAAATGGTCCAAATGCAGGGTTTGCTGACATTTTCTCAAAATTGTCTTTGTGGTCAAGAGTTCATTTGCAAGGGAAGATATCTCCGTTTTTAGTTTTTGTCAGAATTGTTTTGGATATTTGTTACTCTCACTAGTAAGAACTAGTGACTTTATGTTTTCATGGCCCTGAAACAGACCTGGTAATGAAGAACGCTGCCATGTAAAGAGACATTTACAGAGTTTTTTTTTCAATGGCACTTTTCTGTTTCTGCAAATGAACTCTTCATATTTTAAAACCGGTCACAAACGTGTAGATTTTCAGTTGTGGAATTTACAACTGATTAATGACTGACTTCGCCGACTGATGTGACCAGGCACTTCCTTATTGTCGTGGTGTAATTGGCGACACGTGCTGCTCCATTGTCTGTGCACCCGCCCCCCCCCCCCACCCCCACCCCCACCCTCGTCTTCTCTTCTTCTGTTTCCGGAGACTTCCTGTCACGTACGCACGCTTCCTCTTCCTCGCGGTTCAGACACAGACGTGGCCCAGAGTCGAGTCGTGTGAGAAACAGACACATGTGGCGCAACCGGCAAAACCGCACGGCAGAACTTTAGCTCGATGATGTCGTTGAAATGATCACAAACCAGGAAGTGGAAGTTAAAAAGGGACGCTCGTTTTATTTCCTTGAGAAACTTTGCACTGTGGCTTCTCGTCTTTTTCTTTTCACATGAGTTCCTTTCACGCATACTTGAATCTCATGTACGATATAAGAAATGTAGAATGACATTTAAGGCCTTTATTTTGAATCCTCATTGTACACGTCCATTGTGCCCTTGAGCAGTGCACTTCACCCTGAGCGCACTGAAGTAAATCCTATTAAGTGCTGAAAATCTGTCCAAGTTTCTTGATAGTTTTCTTGCGCAAAATCGCCTTTCTAGAGCTTCTCACCGTGTTACAATGTTGTTCCCGCGTCAAAAACCCACCTGGAGTTCTGTTTCGAGCCGCTGGCGCATCTTTGAGTAATCTTCGGATCTTCAGCGGTGACTAAAAAGCTCCTCCTGAGATCTTAGGTGTCTGAGAAATGCTTTCCTCACCCCTCGATCTCTCGCTAAACTTGATCCTCTCATATTCTTTTTGTTTTCCCCTCTTTACTGAAACAGCTGCACAGCAAAGAGGATCAGGAAGGGAAACTAGTGGTTCAATACTGCATTCAGTACTTTACCTGTTGTTTTTATTACTTCCCTGCATTTGAAAAATCCACTGCATTGCACTTCTGTAAACTGATTTCTACTTTGAATACGACTTGTATTGGAGTTATATTTGATCAGTGAATGAAGTGCTTTGACCACTATTGCTCAGATAAACAAAATGGCCTCTGGATGTCGTCAAACTGTAGCGTCACAGTGTCTGATCTCCTTCCTCGCTCTTGTCTCCACAGTATGGGGAGGAGGAGGTGTGCTCGGACCGCCTGGACACAGATTTCCCCGACATTGACCTGTCACAGTTGGACCCCAGTGACTTCAACTGCCTGAGCGAGCTGCAGTGGTGCAGCGACCAGGAGCCAAGCGCCTCGCCCGCCTCCATTCACTACAGCACCGCCGACGAACTCTTCCAGGTACAAACACGACTGATCATGAGAGGTCAGAGGTCAGAGGGCTGATCGTGAGAGGTCAGAGGTCAGAGGGCTGATCATGAGAGGTCAGAGGTCAGAGGGATGATCGTGAGAGGTCAGAGGGCAGAGGGATGATCGTGAGAGGTCAGAGGGATGATCACGAGAGGTCAGAGGGATGATCATGAGAGGTCAGAGGGATGATCGTGAGAGGTCAGAGGGATGATCATGAGAGGTCAGAGGGATGATCGTGAGAGGTCAGAGGGATGATCATGAGAGGTCAGAGGGATGATCATCAGAGGTCAGAGGGATGATCACGAGAGGTCAGAGGGATGATCGTGAGAGGTCAGTGGGATGATCGTGAGAGGTCAGAGGGATGATCACGAGAGGTCAGAGGGATGATCGTGAGAGGTCAGTGGGATGATCGTGAGAGGTCAGAGGGATGATCGTGAGAGGTCAGAGGGATGATCACGAGAGGTCAGAGGGATGATCACGAGAGGTCAGAGGTCAGAGGGCTGATCGTGAGAGGTCAGAGGGCTGATCGTGAGAGGTCAGAGGGCTGATCGTGAGAGGTCAGAGGGAGATATCATGCCGATAAAAGGCCGATATCTCAGGAAATGAAAGTGATAAAGGCTTCCCTTTTCTTTGCATTAGAAAGTAGAAGTCGACCGATATGGGTTTTTCTAAGGACGATGCCAATTCATGGGGATTTTTATTGGCTGATGCCGATATGCTTGGCCGATATTTTTGACCGATATTGTTGGCCGATTTTTACAAATGTCTGGTCTATAATCCTGTAAAAACATAAACACTTTGATTGAAATGATTGTATTTAATTACCTTAGGTGATTCAATCATCGTTTCTGTCCAGCTTTGATTAGTTACCATTAGCATTAGCATGCTGCTGTTAGCATTAGCATACTGTTGCTAGCTGCGGCATTTTACGTGCCGATCAAAAATACAATTGCAGAGGTTAAAAGTTACTCAGCGATTGAATTCTCCAGGTGCTTCAAAATGACATGCAGCATGTGGTGAAAATCAGTTTATACACCTCGGATCATTTTTTAAATATTTTATGTTGGACTTTTGTTTAGAACTTCGTAACCGTAAGAAAAAAAGACTCAAGTAAAGCACTGAACCTCAAAAACTCGACTTAAGGGCACTATACCTGATTTGTTTTAGTTTGACCATTTTTGTCATGAGTTTCACTTCCTTATTGGACATTGACAGGAAGTGACATAGATAGAGGCAAATCATTTTAAACTGTTGCCGTGCCGACCATGTCATGTCAGTGGGAAATGAGTGAAAGTCTGTCAGTACCTTAAAAAACTGCAATAAAACTCACTTTTCTGCCCAATATTTCTCCATTCAAATTGCTGCTTCACTGAAATAAACATTAACAGATGTTTTCCTTCTAAATAAGTCATATTTTCATTCAAACCACTTTAAGCCCCACGGCGGCTGACAAACTCATCACGGAAAACCACACTCGTCCCGTCCCTCCAAAAAACGCGCCTTCATTAGCGGGGCATTAATCTGTCCTGCTCACAAATGCTGTTCTGGCCTCTCGGCGTTGACAACTCCGCTCCTCGGCCCTTCACCCGATCCGTGTGCTGAAACCCAGAGCGGGCCATCTGTCTGAGTCACGGGGGGCTGCCAGCACCCCTCCATGCTCCTCGCTCTCCTCACTTCACTTATGTATCTTCATAGGTCCACAAATGGATGAGTACGGAAGCCTCTCGGGCAGGGAGTACCTTTGCTATCGTCCTGCACTCATCGATCGGCCGCAGGTTCTCCAGCCCGGTGCCGTTACGGGGGCGAACCCGAGTGCCTTCTGGAGGAGAGACGACAATAACAAGCAGATAGAGCAGCATTAAGCGCCAGTGAAAGTCCATGTAATGGTACTCCTGCTGGCGGAGAGCGTTGCAGCGCTCGCGTATCGATAGTTTTCGGGTTTTCACATGGGGGGAGAGGAGATGCACAACTTTTAAAACTGAACTGCAAAAAACAAATTTGAGATGAGTGTATTTGCCCTTGATTTGAGTAAAATAATGTGCTCCATGGACAGATTTATTCACTTGGCAAGTTAAGTGTCTCAAATTAAGGAAAATACGGACAGTAGTGACAATCCTTGTGCCTCCACTTCATTTGTAGAGGATTGTCCAGGCGTAACTCAAGCGCTTCAGTAAAACAACATTCAAACAGAGAAAATAAACACTTCGAATGACAAATATGCAAACAGGTTTATTGAAAAGAACGGTCTTTAATTTTGGCAAACAATTATTCACCTGTTCCAGAGGTTCGCGTGGGCGCCGCCATGAACTGTGCCCACTCTTTTCGCCTATCAGTTAACACGGGACTGGAGAAGTCAAGATAAAATCAGTTACTACACGAAAACAAAGTCCATTTAAGGCCGTAGAGAAACGGTGCAGCATTGACTTGTTGGTGCAAATGAACATTGGACATTTTACACAAATCAATCTACCATCAGATTGTAGCTGCGGACATTTCCCCTCGTTCTCGGCTTAATAAACGGGCTTCGCGCTTTACCGGAAGTGTCAATACAACGGAAGTGCCGAGACAAAAGTGGGCGGAGTGGAATGAGGTGAATAGAGGTCTCAAACTGAAGGGAAATGAAGCTTAACTCTTGTTTAATGCTTAGTCTGGAAAGCACCAGCGGACTGCAGATCTCAAAGACCTGGGCAATGGAAGCCAATCAGTATCTCAAGACCCACATGTGGCTCTTTAAGCCATCCATCTTCTTCCACTTGTCCGTTGCTGGGTCGTGGGGGCAGCTGTTGGAGCTGCACCAGCCCCTATGGCGCCCCCTGCAGGTGGTGGGTCCACAGAAGGACGGCCTCATGGTTCTACCCGGGCCTGTTGGTCTCTCATAAGGGGCTTCTGAACCGCTCTTTGTCTGACCCGTCACCTAGGACCTGTTTGCTCTGGGAGACCCTACCAGGGGCACGAAGCCCCCAGGATCATTTGGGTGCTCAAGCCCCTCCACCACGTTAAGGTGGCGGCTCCAGGAGGGGGCTCTTTAAACCCATAATTATACTGTACAAGTGATAAGTTACTAAAGTGTTTGCCTTGTCCTCTTCTCTATAACGGCCTATAGAGACCCTCCTTTGTCAGGCTAATGGTCTCTGGCTCTGCAGCAGAGCTTAACAAAAACATGCTAATTGAGTTATGCTGTAAACAACTTGAATAGATGAGTGTTTGCAGTTTTGGTTACTTCCTCCCAACGATTTATCCTCACTACAATGAATAGTTCCAGAACGAATGAGAACCTTCACAGACGGAAGCCCCTCGAGATCCACTTATATTACAAAAATCAGTTTCAACCAATGCTACATCTGCTGGTTGTCAATCAAGGCCTGGTCATTAGCGGTAGCACTTATCCAGATTTCATGGTCAAAAGGTTCATAACGTAACCCTATTCCTGACCCATTTCAGAGAGATTTTCTTTTAAATTACTTTGCGGCTCATTTGCGTTCCTTTTGTTGCGCGTGACCGAGTAAAATGAAACAAATATGAAACAACGGGCGAAAACTGGCACGTGGTAATACGTAACTCCCCCTGTTGGGTCTTTTCCGAACAAGCGAGTCGATGAATCGTGGCGAGCTTTGGATGCCGTAAACAAGAGTATTATTGATAAACAGAGAAACCATCTGAGCCTATAGACCCACTGTCCGCTCCACGGCCCAAAGAGATCAATGCACCGTCAGGGGGGATATAGCATGTCATGGGGGTGGACACGTGTGGGGTTTGAAATCGATGCTTTAGTTTAAACAAGAAAGGCAAATTAACAAAAATATAGGACAAGCTCCTACGTGAGACTAAGGCTCAGGTGTGGAAATGTGGTGACAAATCTGACAGAAACACGGATGGCCATTATTTTGTATTCCACTGATGCCACATCGAACTTTGACCTCATCTGAAGCCGTTTGTTTCTCGATGCGCCGTCAGTGTTTCGTCGTCGCGATGGCTCTCTGCGTTTAGTGTCTCCCCTCCCGCGATCTGAAAGAAGTCAGCGGGAGCAAATAGTTGTTTGTCTAAAACAGCTCGAGCCCATCCATCCAGCGTGCTGTGTTTACTCCGGTGGCGGCCATCTTGCTCAGGGCGGCGTCTGTGGGGAGGTGATAGCGAGAGCGGCCTGCGGAAAGTCACCGAAACTCATTCGTCTGTCTGCACGACGCATCTCTAGCCTCTATCGGCTCCCGAGCTGACACACTATTATGGAAACTCTTTGGAGACCTTTGGCGCTCAAACGTCGAAGATGATTTGAACGGTGTGTCCTGCTCGGCTGTACTGGCACGTATCAGTTGGCAAACCTGGAAGTACAGTGTGTGCGGATACTTTCGTCCAGGGTCGTGCTGGGACTTGATTTCGACCTGATTAATTTGTGCTGGAGCTTTAGCTCACCTTGTAGGGCGTTAGATTTATAAGTACCGGGTTATGACACTTTCTCATTTCACCCGGGCCGTCACATCTTGGTCTGATACAGAGCCTCTCACAAGTACTAATGCACCTTGAACTTTTGCACATTGTGTCATGTTTAAAACCATAAACGTAAAGATTTTATTTTGAATTTTTTACTGAAAGTTCACACACAAGTAACAGACAACTGTGAAGTGAAATCAAAATGATACATGATTCTGTTATTTTTGCATAAGTATTCATACAGCATTTTCTGAGTGCATTCAATTGCCTTTATAACATTCCTAATGACTGCAGAAAGTTCACACCTTGCCCTAACCATTAAATAGAGGCCACCTGTGCGTAATCTACTCTCAGTATAATTCCAGCTGTTCTGTGAGGGCCTCAGAGCTATGGTCAGAGTGTATTGGTCACTAAACAACATCATGAAGGCCAAGGAGCTCACCAGAGAGGTCAGGGATAAAGCTGTGGAGACGTTTAAAGCAGCGTTAAGTTATACAAAGATTTCCCTAAACATCTCACGGAGCCCTGTTCAATCCATCATTCGGAAATGGAAAGAGTATAGCACCACTGCAAACTTACCAAGACACGGCCGTCCACCTAAACTAACAGACCGAACAAGGAGAGCACTGGTCAGAAATGCAACCAAGTGCCCCAAGATAACTCTGGAGGAGCTGGGACGTCCTGCCGCTGAGCTGGGGGAATCTGTACATGGGACAACTATAAGTCGTACTCTACACAAATCTGGCCTTCATGGACGAGTGGAGAGAAGAAAGCCATTATTGAAAGGAGCCCATAAGAAATCCCGTTTGAAGTTTGCTAGAAGTCCTATGGAGGACACAGCTACCATGTGGAAGAAGGTGCTTTGGTCAGATGAGGCAAAAATTTAACTTTTTGGCCCAAATGCAAAACGTTATGTTTAGAGCAAACCTAACACTGCTCATCGTCCTGAGTGCACCATCCCCAGTGTCAAATATGGTGGGGGGGCATCATGCTATGGGAATCATGTATCATTTTGCTTTCCCTTCACAGTTGTCTGTTACTTGTGTGTGAACTTTCAGTAAAAAATTCAAAATAAAAGCTTTATGTTTAGGGTTTTAAACATGACAAAATGTGCAAAAGTTAAAGGTGTATTAGAACCTTTGAGAGGCTCTGTATATCTAATGTTGCACATTGTTCACTCATGCTGTTCTTTTTCAGCCCCACTGTCCTTTACTCACACAGATATGTCTCTCCGCTAGTGGTAGAGCGCATGGATAAAAAGTGCAATGTGACAGTTCTTATTAATACCTCAGTCATTATTTGACTTCATGAGCACATGGCCTACACTGAGCTTTTTATTTCTTTTCTTTTTAGAGCACTACAGTTTTGTTTTCCTTTCTTGTCTTTTCTTTTTTGCATTGTGAGCCCCTTTATATTATAATGCAGCTTTGAAAAATTAGAAAGCATTGCCAATTTTATTCTGAGACTATAAATACTGCCTAATGATGAACATTCAAGCACAAAACCAACTTATGTTTTCTTATATTTTACTTGCACCGGTTGCAGCTGTACCGTTACAGCCCTAATATTAACATACATCTACAAAGGCTTGTCTAACATGATTCATGTCTCGAACAGCAGCTCCCGCAGCATAGTTAAAGCCTATAATAGCACTACTGTGACAGTCTGTTAATAATATGTCTTGTTTGTGGCCGTCCAAAAGTGCCGTGACCCACGAGAAACGTCCCAACTCTCTAGATTACCCAGCACGCCATTGATTTTGTTGGCGTTGCTTTGACTTTCTGTGTGAAAAGTCAGGATGTGCGACAGAATGAGAGCTGAAACGCGTTGGGTCTGTGGCTGACAGTTCAAGTTCAGCTTGGGTTGTTCCAAGACTCGTATCAGCATCAGAAGTCGATTTCAGGTGTTGAATTGGCGATTACCTAAACTAATTCACCAATCTTAAACCTTGCTGTATTTTCTTTTTGTAGTAGGCCTATGTAAAGTGTATGTGAGTGTGGCTACTAGTGCCTTTGGGTGCTCTTCACACTCGAAAAACTCTAATGTTTACAGAGAAAAGTAATCATTCTACCTCTTTGATGCGTTCTTTTTGTCTTGAGAGTGGTTGCTGTTTACCCACAGCCTTTTACAGGTTTCCATCTCTGAATTCTTAAAGGAACAGGCCACCGTTTTTACACACTGAGATATGTTCTTACCTGAGCTTAGACGAGTTCATCTGTACCTGTCTGGTCTCCACGTGTGCCTTCTATAACGTAAACACAGCACAGACAGCGTTAGCATTTAGCCGTTAGCATTTAGCCTCTCTCTTCTCCTCTATAGCTCCAAACGAGGTGAAGATAGAAGCTTCCAAACTCTTCCACATTTTCCCTATTTAAATATGGTCACGTGAAGTGTTACTTATAAAGTATAATTACACAAAATTTAACAATGTGGATTTTCTAAGCGGATAAAAAGGGGAACTATAGTATACGGCGTAATAATCCCGACATCCGCGCAGTGATATCTTAACTTTACTGCGCGGATGTCGAATTACTCCTGGTATTATTACGCCTTACAATATAGTTCCCCTTTTAGCTTCTATCTTCACCTCATTTGGAGCTATAGAGGAGGAGAGAGAGGCTAAATGCTAATGGCTAAATGCTAACGCCGCCTGTGCTGTGTTTACGATACGGAGGCACACATGGAGACCAGACAGGCACAGATGAACTCGTCAAAGCTCAGGTAAGAACATATCTCAGTGTGTAAACACGGTGGCCTGTTCCTTTAAGCGACTTTGAGTGTCTAGAAAAAGCTCTATTTAATTTAATGATGGCAGTATTAGTGATCCAGACGTCTGCTTCAGTCGTAACCTTTCTCCGTGGTGTGTTCACTGCCGCAGATCGAGGAGGAGAATGCGGCGCTGCTGGCCGCCCTCACAGACTCCCTGGATGGGATGGTGGATGCGGAGGTAGGGGGCCTCTCCGTGTTCCCCGCCCTGGAGGAGGAAGAGGAGCCCGACTCGGACCACGACAGCCTTCCTCTGAGCCAGAACTTCAGCCAGTCCCTGGGGCTGGACTCCGAAGACCCCTCCCTGGTAAGACCCACGTTTATGACGGCCTGCGTCTGGGCAACACGGTGGCAGGTTGGCGTAAGGAGGTCACACGTCACTGAGGTTTGCACAGTGGAATAAGGACTGAGGGCGTTACTTGGACTGCCCCAAAAGTGTGAAAGAGCCTGAAATCAAGATCAGAAAGTCACTGAAACTATCATAGAACTATATCGTCCCAACATCTTTGGAAATCTGTCTAAAGCAATCACTAATCTGTTTAATCACTAATGAGAGGGGATTAAGATATCAGCTATTCAGAGCTTTTTACCCTGTAACAATGTTGTTTCCTGATCAAAAACAATAATATGTTTGAGTAGGGCTGGGCACCGTTAAAAAAAAAATACCAGTACTTGTGTTCAATACCGATACTAGAATGATACTTCTTCCGATACCTATACTAAAATATGTGTCTTCTGGAACCAGGAAACAGAACAATAATGTGTGGGTTCCAATGTCAAATAAAAAATTTAAAAATAAATGACTGGGGGGAGAAATTAGGCAAAAAATTGGAGGAAGTATGGAAAATATTAGTTTAAAAAAATTAGAAAAAGAAAAGGCAAAAGAAGATGATGAAATGGAACAAAAGCCGCGACCAAAGTTTTATCGTAGCAGTTTGAGGCTTCAGGAGGCGAGTGTTTAATAAAGTGTAGGTACTACTGGCATCGTAAAAAGCAAAAGCAGGTACACTGGTCCCTCCACCTTTCCTCGCTGTTTCGCAGACTTATTTTGAGTACACTTGTGCCTGCTTTAATACAGCGTATACGGACGCCATACTGCTTTTGCCATTTTCCTCTTTACGATACCGGTAGTACTTAAACTTTATTTCCTATATCATCCTGGTATCGTTAAACGGTGCCCAGCCTCTTCCCCGATGACGATTCTCAGCGCTTACTGCAAAGCTTAGCCCTCCGTTGCAGAGCGCTGACAGGCAGAAACATCCGCCGAGGCTTCAGTAACAGCAGCACGTTCTTCACTGACTGTAGCTACGCAGCTCTTGTTGTGAACGGGGGGGAGTTAAAGTTATTTTCTCCTGACTTATACGTCCAAACGATTATTAGAAATCCAGTACATGTGAATCCCACTCATAGAAGCCCAGGAAAAGAGCGGACCGTGAATGGGCGCGCTCTGTTTTCCTAGACTTGGAGGTAGACTTTGAACCTAGCGCAATGTAAAAAAAAAAAAAGAAAGTCAGGACATCAAGGTTATGCGGCGATGCGTTCGGGTGCGACGGGAAAACTCGAGATTTCGTTTGATGCGTGCATGAAAGTGGAGCGGCAGGTTTTTTTTTTTTTTTCGAGCCGATTTTGGGATCAGGGAACAGAGACGTGTCGGTGGGGGATCAAGCGGCCGTCGCGGGGGGGGGGGGGGGGGGGGGGGGGGGGGTTGGGGGAGATGTTCGATGTTAAAAAAAAGCGCTTCGGGGGGAAACGCTGTTGTGATGACGGGTTCATTAATTTGAGTCGCGCCCCGGGGCCAGCGCTGACAGTTTTACCTGATTTGGGTGATAAACATTTTCATATCAGAACAGCTGATTGTATTTCATTAACAGGAACTGAAGAGATAAGAGGCTGAAGGTGATTCCTACAGCCACGTGCTCGAGACGGAAACTTTGCTGCAGCTTTTTCTCGATTAATACGACACTAAATGGCACTGACTTCACAGAGACACCCACTGATTGAACTTGTTCCCAAAAATGTGACGCTTTTGTCCGAACCTCGAGCCTCGGGTTCAGGGTTAGCTTGGATTAGCTTAAGTTAGCGTTGTCCCGTGGAGGTGATGTCATTTCCTGTGGAGGTGTGGAGCTCCACTTCTCATTCAGCTCCATACATAAGCTATAACGATGACCCGCGGACACATTTAGACAATGAAAAAGTCTAGTTTTATGCTAAAAAAAAGAGAAGGAAAGGTTTAGCGCGTTTGGACAAAAATCTTCAAAGCGATTTCACACAGAATTCCTGGAGACCTGTGAGGGCGTCAAGAGGCGAGTCTCTATCCCTTCAACGTTCGAGGTGTTCGCAAAAGTCATTGTCGCGTTAACACCGGCCATATCGGCGAAGGCTTGGCCGATTCCGAAAAGTAATTCATGGTTTGCGCCACAGTTTTGAAGATTTGTTTTACTCGCGAGCCCGGTTACGCTGAAATAAATAAATATTTAAACAGCGCGGGGCTGAAAACATGCAGCCGTTGGAATAATCACTTTTGTCGGAAGTATGGAAAGCACGCACCGAAAAAATATATATTTCGAGTCCTGGTATAGATGCGTGACTCTCCATCCTTTTTTTTTTTTTACTATCAGATCTACTAAACGCATTCATCACCACTTGTCTAAAAAGAAGCAGGTGACCACATATTATTATCAGCAAATACCCACGGAGCAAGCCTTACAGACAACTCTTATTCCCAGAGCATCAGACCATCTATGGATCACTGTCATGTTCGAGTGTGTTCTTCTTGTGGTCAAAATCGTGATCCGATGTATAAAATGATTATACACAGTTATGACTGGGTTAGGATATGAAATTAACTATAATGAAGCGTAGCCCACCTGGCCCATTGATGCCAGCCGTCCCTGCTCTTCAGTATGAGTAATGAATGTTTAACTATTGGCCAATTGTACAAGTTTTGGTATTGGACCCCAATAATCCATATCGGTCAGGTTGTAAATAAGAAAATAGCGTGTAGTATTGCACTTTATTTGAATCAGTGCTTTTTTCCCCCCAAACAAAGACCGTGCTTCCACCGATCATTTGTGTTTTTTTTTTACTGCTGCGAAACGCCACTCACTTGAAGAACCTAAAATGGCCCTAACATCACCATACCGTCCCATTTCTTTCATGCTATCCCCACACTCTGAGGCCCTGCTCGAATCAGGTGCAGCAGCTGAGGAGGAGGAGGAGGAGGAGGAGGAGGAGGAGGAGGAGAAGGAGGAGGAGGAGGAGGAGGAGGAGAGAGAGGCACAAACAAAGTCCGTTCTGAGAAAAGCGTTTCGGGGGAAAGATGGAGGGAGAGAGGAATCCAGCAGAAGAGAGTGAAAGAGAGGGCCCCAGCATCAAACCAGGCCAAGTCTTTTTAAACAGCACGTGGTTTAGGGACACACACACGCACGCACGCACACACACACACACACACACACACACACACACACACACAGGCCTGAGACGACTGCTGCTTCATGAGGACAAATAACACACAGCTCAACCGAGTGATGTCAACTTTAACCTGTACCTGATGTTTTTTACGAGCACATTTTCGACAATTTGGCATTACCCAAATCTAAACGTTTTTGGGTAATGCCGAAAAAAAAGGAAAGGACAATGAGGATGAAAATGCAACAAAAAAAGCAACAAACAAGTGACAAAAAAAGGCGATAAAAGCACGCAAAAACACAACAAAAACGCTATAAAAAGTGTCAAAAATGAGACGAAAATGCAATGAAAAACCCACAAAAAAAGAACAAAAAAAGTGAAAAATAATAATAAAAATTGGTCCAGAACGCAAAAAAAAAAAGAGCCCCATAAAGAGTAACAATAAAGTGACAAAAAAAATTTGCAACAAAAGGGCGGTACGGTGCGTCACAGCTAGAAGGTCCTGGGTTCGATTCCCACCTGGACCGGGCCTTTCTGAGTTTGCATGTTCTCCCCGTGTCTGCGTAGGTTTCCTACTGGTACTCCAGTTTCACCTACCACTAAAAACATGTACAATAGACCAGGATGAATGAGAGTGTGTTTGAGAGTGCGCATGGGGGACGGCGGATGGAAATTAGCCCAAGGCTACAATCCAGATGATTGGGGGGTCTTTCGTCTCCCCCTGGTGTCTCTGGCGAGAAAACCACCCTTGCAACTCTCCCTGCTCCGACCCGGAGACCCAATACACACTAATAAAATCACAATCAGAAGAAGCTAACAGGCTAACGGCAAAGCTAACTGCGGGCTAGCGCCACTTAAACAGTGTTTACAGCCAAGTTTGAGCGGGAAAAAATGATCTCCATTGTGTAATTGGATGAACAATATCCCTCTGTCCCTTTGTCTTTTCTGTCAGCGTAGTATTTACTCTCACGGACGATTAATAAGTAAAAAAAACACAACATGCTACGACTCCTGCAGTGGCGCTTATGGCCTCTAGGGGTGTGAGTTACTTAGTTCTGCTTT
Organism: Proterorhinus semilunaris; assembly: GCA_021464625.1. NCBI lineage: Eukaryota > Metazoa > Chordata > Actinopteri > Gobiiformes > Gobiidae > Proterorhinus > Proterorhinus semilunaris. The sequence goes on from CM038348.1 coordinate 38,096,179, forward strand.
AAAGGGACTAGATAGAAGTTGTCATGTTTATACTCGCTACTGCCACCTCAGCTCTAGCTGCAGTTTCTATATGAAGCTCGTGCAGGTCTGGGCTCATTAGGACATTACTGGAGGAAGTGGGGGGTAGAAAATACACATTTTTTAAACTTTGGTCTAGTCCCTTTAAGCTAGTGAGCGGAGGTGTGGAGCTCCACTTACCACGGGACCCTCCATCAGCTGCATCCAGACCCTCCTCATTTAGCCCCATGTGCTACATAATGATGCTCTATGTAAACACAAAGACGACCAGCAGTGAAACCCTGGAGACTCGATGAGAGCCTTTAGCACTTTACGCTCCGGAGATACTAAGTCATCGGCGTATTAATATCGGCCATATCGCTAACATTTTGGCCGATAGTCGATATTCCTCAGGACCGGCTGATATATTGGTTGGGCCCTAGTTAAGTAAGTGCTTTATTGTCATTGTACAACGAAATAGTGTTCAGGTGTTAGTCCTGAGCCGCTGCCACTGTGTCAGCCTGACCCTCATGACCCTGGAGGTCGAGGAAACTGTAGCACTCGGGAGAAACCTGGCTGGCTGCCCTCGGTCTCCTCTGATCCTCCTGGGTTTGTCCCTGTTTCAGAGCGTGGTGTCCTGCACTGGTCAGCTCCGCCTTCCTCCCTCTGCTTCACAACAGTCTTTCACCATCTCTCGTTTGTCCCTTTTTGTTTCCTGTAGCTCCTCTTGTGACGCCTCCTCTGTGCTGCAGCTCTTGGTGCCTCTTCAGTGTCTCAGAAGAAGAAATGTGTAGGTCTCAAATGGGTTTAGCGGATAAGCTAGCATTCTGTTTACCTTTAAAAAGCTGCTTTCTTCAGGACCATTTTAGACTCTCAAAGTAAACAAATCCACCAAACCTCCACAAAAACACGGCAAAGACAAAAGTATCCAGAAAAACTATGTGGAACAGAAACCACAAATGCAGGTCGCAGAAAAAGGTGAAAAACTCCGCTGCACGAGGAGAGGGGGAGGTTGCTTCCTGTTTTCAGGACATGACGTGTTTGGAAACACAAGTCTCTAGTTTCCAAACGCTAACGTTCTACCTGTGAAGCGCCTCTTGTTCTGCGCTCATTAATAATGCAGTCTCGCCCTGCCTTACCTCAGCCTTTTGGGCTGAATTGAAGTCAGATTAGCGAGGCGTGTGAGATCCATCTCGACAAGTGCAATAAGGCAGTAATCAGAAGTCGTTTGCGGCGCACAAAAAGAGCTTCCTGCTTCAATTAGACTCCAGCGGCAGGAGAAGAACTAGGCCAAACACAGAGCTGCACAGGAGCACTTTGTAAATCAGGGCTCAGGCACGTTTTCTCACGTCGCTAGTTTCACCGTATAACTTGTTTCAGTGCAAAGCAGGAAATGGGAAAAGCATTTAGATTCACACTGGTATCAGATGTTCCTGGGATATGAAAGCCATTGTTTTAGTATTTGTATTGTATAAGCTCATAAAAGGAAAGGGGGCATAAACACATTCAGCTGGAATTGTTTACAATGTTTTGCTCCAAAGTTGCCTCCAATTTGCCAATGGATATAAAAAATTACCGTCTCAAACCAGAAGAACTTAAATATGCGCCGATTGTTCTGTTTGTGGCGTTAAAAGGCGTGAAATTGGACTTGCTGCTCCCCGTAGAAACACCACAGTGTCCCAGCAGATGTTTTGAGATGTTCCTCGTCTGATATTTGAAAATAGAACCCCCTATGACGTCATATCGCCGCACTCCACATCATCTCAGGATCCTCTGGTCCACGTTTGATCGTAGGGTGACCCAGTACGGGACGACCCGAGGCATAGGTGACTCCAGGAGTGGGCCGGTGTGCTTGGTGGAGCAGACCACAGGGCTCATGCTATCGCTGTTCAGTGGCAAAACACACACGGGGCTCACATGACCGGCCTCCCCTTGGGCGCCCTCGGAGCCCGGTCACTTATCTCCGTGTCAAAATATCACGCGGCGGGCGCGGGTTAATCAGTGACGGGCGAGGGGTTAAGTTCGTACCTCTGTCTGCCGGGAGAGAAAAGCTCTGTTGTTTTTTTTTCAAAGGTTGAGAAGGTTACGTTGGAAAAAGTGAACCCGGCGCTGCTTTTCCTTCTGCTCACTCCTCAGACGCTTCACTCTCCGTTCAAACGAGACCCTCCTTATCTGCGGCTGAACCTCACGAGCGTTCCTTTTTTAGACTCCAGGCATGTTTCATTTGTCCGTCAGCCACCGTAGATTAAATAACTTGTCAGAAACACTGATACAAACCAGAGACCGGGATCTATTTTTAACCCGGAGGCGGGAGCGCTGGCTCGGCGTCTGTCGCGTTACGCGTCGCACGGGCAGGGAAGGAAAACTCATCTGAACGGATCCTTTTCCTCGTTTTACATTCAACACTTTCATAGCTTTTCTGTTGCTGTTTTGTCACATTTTTCAAATCAAATCAAACTTTATTTATAAAGCGCTTTTCGTACAAAATGTGACACAAAGTGCTTTACAGTGCTTAAAAATCATTAAAATCGTCCCCACCAGTAAATATACATGAATAAATACAACCCCCCCCCCCCCCCCCCCCCCCCACACACACACACACACACACACACACACACACACACACACACACACACACACACACACACATATACCTACAGACAGCCAGCAGTTAAAAAGTCTTAAATAAAAATGGACATAGAGTTGAGTAAGGCTGGGTACAGATGGACTGAAAGAGGAAACATCATCCAAGGAGCGTCTGCACCAGGAGCAGCCCATCGGCCACAGAGCGCCACCTCAGGGGGCCCGGAGTAGGTGTAGGAGAGACGTCCTACCTCCATCCAGGCACCCCCAGGAGAGCGCCCGCACGGCCACAGCCAACCAGCACTCCCGGGGCAGAGGGCTCCCTCAGAGGAACCACTAGGAGAACATAAAAAATAAATAAATTAAATAAATAAATAAATAAAATAAATAAAATAAATAAAATAAATAAAATAAATAAAATAAATAAATACAATAAAAATTATATATATATAAAAACACAAATTTTTGTCACATTTATGTCACTTTTCTGTCACTCTTTTGTTGCATTTTCGTCCTCGTTTTTGTCGCTACTTTGACGCTTTTTTTCAAGAAGCTTTTAGATTTGGGTAAAGCCAAACTGGAGAAAATGTGCCCGGTTAAGAGGTTACGAGCATATAGACGGGAGCTCCCTCTAGTGGCGGAGAAGAGCACTACCGCTCAGCTGAACTTTGACACAAACGGCTTCATGGCTGAATCTGAGGTGAATTTGAGTCACAGACCGACACACTCGCCTAAAGTCTTTACATACAGAGATTACATTTCCAAAAGGAAGTTTATAAGCCACAAGTATGCATGATACTTCAACCCCCCACGCTCTACCCCCTCCCCTCCGCCTCCGCCCCTCGTCTCCCTCACTCTATGAATGGTCTCTGGTGTAAAACAGAGGCCCCATTGATGCTTTGGCCCGGGCTTCTGGAGAGGCTCCAGCGGGCAGCCCGGTCCGGTCTCCAGTCCTTTGAGAGAGCCGTATGTTTAAACAGATAGACTCTAGATGGTGTCCTCTTCACTACGGAGTGTCCTCTCCGCCAAGTCAGACGCAGGAGCACAAACTATACCGAGATGAGGACGAAGCCAATGCCCGATTAACCTGTGAATTATGTTTGCATTATGAGCGATGTCATCGGATCAAACTCTTATTGTTTCTAATCGGGTTAATACACTCGATGGTATTGAAATGTATAAAAGCTGTCACTGAACTCTCCTGTAAAATACTGAGACATCAATTTGAACCTTTTGCTGAACATTACTCATATACAAGTTTTCTGTCATTTTTTGTTTTCCTATAAAAATAAGGCCCCTCCTGGAGCCGCCCCCTTAACGTGATGGAGGGTTTGAGCCTGAATGATCCTGGAGCTCTGTTGTCGGGGGTTTCGTGCCCCTGGTAGGGTCTCTCAGGGCAAACAGGTCCTATAGGTGACGGGTCAGACAAAGAGCGGTTCAGAAGCCCCTTATGAGAGACCAACAGGCCCGGTTAGAACCATGAGGCCGTCCTTCTGTGGACCCACCACCTGCAGGGGGCGCCATAGGGGCTGGTGCAGCTCCAACAGCTGCCCCCACGACCCAGCAACGGACAAGTGGAAGAAAATGGATGGATGAAAATAAGGCAGTTTGTGCACAAAATTGCCGATTATGTTCAGCAACGAAATCTAAATAATGGATAGACCCAGATTTAAATCTACTCTTCTATTTTGTGACATATTAGAAACAAAGATGTGCTCATCGTAAGTGTTTTTTGGGGGTTCAAAGCTGAATAAATCCGGCTGGGAATTAGATATTTAAAAAAATCCCTCTGAAAAATTCTATAAAATCTTGTTAATCCCAAAACTGGAGAGTCTGTAGTAAGTAATGTTTATTTATAAAGCACCTTTAGTTTAGTTTAGTTTAGTACCTGCTAAAGACGAGACCGCTCCTTCTTGTTTAGACACGAGAATAAACTGTTACAATATTCTTCACGGGACGACACGAGCATGAGTGGAATAAAACCAAATTTTTTAGAGAAAACCAGCCCTGGGCGTCCCGCAGAAGGAAAGATACCGTATTTGGGTTATAGCGCCATCGCGGAGCCTTCGGGACACGTGGATGTAAAATCTGTCAATATGTGTGAACGAATGCGTGAGGGATAGACGGCTCTGTGACGGGACAATAAAATAAGCATCGGACGGGGTTAAGTTTGGCCATTTTTCATTTGAGGGAGAAAACCTGCAATAAATCTCCACATCGACCACCGCGCCGCCGTGGGACTCCCCTGGATGAAGGACAAATAAATAAAGCAAAAAGTCCGCCCACTCCTGTGAAGATTAATGGACCAGCCCCAGCGCGAGTGCCGAATTTCCGTTGTGTCCTTGAGCAAGACTCTGCCCCGTCCGTGGACCCTGATGAATCTGTGAGGGACGGCTCACATGTGGCCTTATCTTCGCAGCTGCTCCCTGTGGCCCCGAACGCTCCCATTAAGCCGTTTTCCTTCTCTGACTTTATATGGAAGCCCACGCAGCCCAAACCGCCGCGGGGTGTTTTTCGTTTGCCCCGACTGTGAACTACGCCCGATGGCCCCGGGAGGATCCGATCGCATCTGGAACGTCCTGCCGGCGAAGGAGGGATTTTCTTCCTAGGCTGAGTCAGATAGAGCCCTTCATGATGCGAACTGAACGGGTGAATATAATCACGGGGGGGGGGGGGGAGAGCGAGGCTGGAGTCTGGATATGCATTTGAATGGTGACGCCGTGAGCTCATCGGAGGGTATTGGAAGCAATGGAGGGTACAGGCTTCGGTAGTGCACGGGGACAGGGAAGGACAACGCAGGCGCGGCATTTCGTTTTGTTTTTAACTGGATCTGCAACCAGTGTTTTTGGCGGCCCTCTCAGTTTCAGTCGTAGTCTTTTGGATGAAAATGCGTTTAGTTTTAGTCACATTTTCATAATTTCTAAATATATAGAATAGAATAGATTTTATTTGCCATTGCTTGAGAACAGGTTAACATTGTATTTCCCCATAAAACTATGTTCTGAAAGTAGTCTGAAAAACATCATTGTGATGTGTGAAGTTTGCATCGTATTATATGATTTGTTTGACAAATAGTCAATATGTGACAAAAGGGGGTTTACCTTTTTGTCACATTATTGACTCTGAAGGACGAACAGTGAAAATACTTATTTCTCGTTTATCGCGGGGGTTACGTTCTAAAAGGGATCACTGTGCTTTTAAGTATCGCAATAAATGAATTACGGTCGATCAGAACTGGAATACGTATCGGAAATCGGGATGACGGTTGACGGGTTGAACTAATCTTTTGACAGTCCGATTACGCCACAATAGTGTCGTTGTGAACATGACTTTTCAAATCCTCTGATCATCGCGTTGAGATGTTCTGCACATTCGTTCATCACGTTCATATATAGATACGCTTCTGTTTTCAACTGCGGGGGAAATGCAGTGAGAAAAGTCCCAGTTTGATCGCGGTCAATCAGTCCGACCATGGAGCAAAAGCTGCACGTACAAACCCACACTGTCTGGAAGTAAATGCTGCGTTGGAAGATCCGGTGAGACAGAGAAAAAGGTCTGGCTTTATTCATTCAAAGATAACCTACGGCGTGTGAGTGTGCGGCCTGTGCTCGCGTTCGCCACCGAAACGCCTCATTCGATATTCGCGGCCTCGACTCCGGACGGGACGAGAATCGGTTAGAAAAATGGGCCTGAGATTGGGAGATAGAAGCTCTGAGCTGAATGCCAGGCACGTGTGCGGCGTTCAGGACGGGGGAAATGAAAAGGCTGTGTTTTTAAATAGGGGGTGATTCTTGTAGCTGTCAGCGTTACCGCGGCGACGAACCCCCGGGTGCGCTCGGCGAAGGTTCCTCTCGTACAAACGTCCGCCCGAGGGAGTTAACACCGCGTTCGAACGAGAGGAACTTCATATAAAAGAGGAAACCGACTTCCTCGAATGTGGACCGGCTCTGTGGACGTCCGACAGCGAAGTGGCTCCAGCTGTTTGACGGGACGGGGGTTTAAATGGACACTTTTGTGGATATTCAAAAGCAATCAAAGAACAAAAGGGTGTGGGGGGGGGGGGGGGGGGGGGGCGGTTTTGGTGCTACTGGTGTCGAAAGCAGGTACTGAAAAGAAATATAACATCTTTATATTCAAGTTTTGATGCTGTTGGTCATCAAAATGTAAAAGAAGAAAAAAAATGGGTGAAACACAAGTTGGAAAAAAAGTTTAAAAATTTAGAAAAAAGTGGGTGGGAAAATGGGGGGAAATTTAGTGGAAATTGGGAGGAAAAAATGGGGTTGAAAATTGTACATTTGGGGGAAAACACATAGAAAAATTGGGGGAAAGGTGAAAAGATCGGGGGAAATTTAGAGAAAAAAACATGAAAAATGTTGGAAAAAATGTGTTAAAATGGGGGGGAAATAAGAAAAACTTGGAAAGTGTTTTTTCCGCCCTTTTGTCGTTAAAGGAAGTTTCTTGTTTGTTTCACCTCAAATAAATGATACAAATGCAAAACTGGAAGGAAAGGGAATAAATTAACATTATTAATCTGTTTTATGGTTCTGTGTGACAAATAATTTAGTTTAGGTATCGAAAAAAATCATTCAGGTATGGATATCAAAAACCAAGTATCATTAAAGTATCGAAAAAGATTTAACGGTACCCAGCCCTAGTCAGTGGCCTGTCCAGACACGTTTTTTTTCTGGGGTGGCCCTTTGTGTTTTATGTCATGTGCTGAATAAAACCTTAAAACAAACATTGGAACAAATGCCATTTAATATTAGTGAGGTAAAGTCTTGTGATGACTGTGTAGGTGGGGGAGGGGTTTGCCACAAATATCCTTCCTCAGCCTCCCTGGGCCCATGTTCTTTATATTGTCCATAAACCTATGGAGTAAAAAAGTGAATTTCTCCATTTCCAAACCGTGAAAGTTGGAGGTTGTTGAGTAAATTCTCTCGGCCGTTGCCTGAATGTGTTTCCCACAGACTCTCCCGCACATCCCGATCGTTGAGTTGATTAGAAGCTCGTCTGGATCCGGAGTTCCTACTGATGCTAACTCTGCGCTAATCTATTCTCTGACTTCCTCATTCGCGCTGGAGGAAAATGCGCTCACCAGTAGATCTATGGAAATGTCGTGTCTTTAAGCAAAGCGTTTCTCTCTTTCGCAGCTGAAGAAACTCCTGCTGACTCCTCCGAACGTGCCGTCGGGGATCGACACGAGCAAAGATGGCGTCCACAGCCATCGCTATGGCAACAGGAGCCAGCGACTGGTCAAGCCTCTGCTCAAGGCAAGTACAGCGTGACACGGAAGTGCATTTACATTTCAAAGCCGGTCCTCACGGGCGACGTCTGACCTCAAGACATTTCGCAACGTGTGGAGGCGAGAAAAGCTTCTGGACTGGAGCCAGGCCAGTGGGAAACCTCATTTGAAAGCTAAGACCTAAAAGACTAATCTAAATGGACCTTTTTCCTCGCGTTGCTGCCATGTTGTCGTCACTTAGAAGCTTTTTCGGGTTCAGGTTCAGGTTAACCGAGTGCATTTTCTCCAGTTCGGCTTAAACCAATCCTAAAAGCTTCTCGACTGAAGAGCAACTGTGTAATGCCTCATTTGAAAGCTAAGACCTACAAAACTGATCGTAACTTCTATGCCTCATTGTCGCCGTGTTTTTTATGCGTTTTTTTATCACCTTTTTCTGATGCTTTTTGTTGTGGCTTTTTTGTCGTGGGTTTGGCCAAGTTTTTGACGCCTTTTGTGGCTTTTTTGTTTCTTTTTCATTGTTTTTTTTGCCCTATTTTTGTCACGTTTTTGTTGTGTTTTCATCCTCGTTTCCGTCGCTATTTTGTTTCTTTTTTTAAGCTTTTAGATTTGAGTAAAGCCAAACTGGAGAAAACCTGCTCAGTTCAGGTGGGAGTCAAGAGGTTCACAAACGCTGAATTATAAATATATTTTTCTACTAAATAAAGAGACATGGGGAGGAGCAAAGTGGCTCAACAGCCCATAAATACTGACAATGCTAACCAGAAAGCTACATACTTTAGCTCCACGCTACATATGCTAACGTTCGCTACAAGTGCCATTTTTTTTCCAATTTGCTGTGAAAAAACATCCATACGAACCCCATTTTGGCTGGACTCAGTTCGCCAGAAAGCGGCTAAAAAGAAAAAAAAAATGGTGATCTTCTTCTCTCTCTGCTAGGCCGGTGTCTATTCTACTAAACCAGGTCCAAAACACGGCTAACATGGAACCTTTTGCACTAGTTACTGTGAGTTTAAGGCTGTGTAAATCTTTTGTTGCTTCTTGCGAGATATTCAACAATAATTTGGCGACATGTTGTGCCAAGAGGTTTTTCTGCACTTAACGTGAATAAGATATGGAGCTTTATTGATCCCAGGGTGGGGAAAGTCGCTCGTGCTATAACAGATTGCATTATCGACTAAAATAAGGCAAACCCAATCTCCTCTTTGTCTTTTGAATAATATTGATTGTGGGGGGTTTTTCGGTTAAAATTCATGGACTACGTCTCCGATCAGCGCGGCGAAGACGGGCCCAGACGGTGATTCAGCGTCTCTTTGTCTGTCTTTGAGGCTCGGTCAGATAACGGAATTGGATTTTCCCATCAGTTCCGAGCGCTTCGCCGCGGTGGGCTTCATCAGGGCGACGTGAGCGCGACGCCACCAGCACATTGTCTCTCTCGCTCAAGTTACATTAAAGTTCCGTTCAGATCGGAGTCCCGGGAAAACCGGGGCCAAATGAGGACTTTGTTCGGGCCGTTTGGAGTCGGTGCAAAGTGTCCTAAAGGTTGCTTTCATTACGGTTCATTGCGGGTTCGTGTCGGTTTCCTCTTGGTGCCCTGGTTTCCCCACCATCCAAAACATGTAAAATAGGGTCCCTTCTGTTGCCAGCATTACCCGATAGAGAGACACCGACTCTCAGTTTGGTCAAATTAAACCTAAATAAAACATAAAATTACTAAAAACAAGTAATTTATTCATGTTGGCTGAAAAAGAGGTGGTGGTAACACTTTATAATAACTACACCTTATTTAGCCTTAATTGCTCATATACTAACACTTAATTAACCATTAACTATTAATTAATTAATTACTACTGAACTACTCCAGTTAGTTATGCTTAACGTCTAATGAACAGCTCATCAGATACTTTGGTTAGTTTTTAATACCAATGAACTATGAAGTAACCATTTATAAACACATGTTGTATGCCATATTATACCATGATTTAATCACATATTAATGATTAGTTGATGTATAAATTATTAGAAACTAATACTATAATGCATGACTAATCGCTTGTAATCCCAATAATATTTGGTAACACTTTATAAGAACTAAACCCTATTTAGAATTAATTAATGACTCATGTACCAACACTTGATTATTCATGAACCACTCATTAATTAATTAAGTGTGAATCATGCTTAATTACTATTTAACCACCTGCAGTAATTAATACTAGGAGTGTGACAATATATTGATTTTCCGATATATCGCGATATTTTGCGGGACGATACGATACCGATGTGAACAGTTTTTAATGACATTTTTTCGTCCTTAACGTTCTCAGCTCATTTACTGTCTTGTCATTTTTTTTGAATGCCCCACGGAAATCGAGGACAATGAACATTTCCAGAGACGAGGCTGTTTTATAAACAAAGCCGTGAAATATTTATGATCCTCGAGTTCACAAATGCAAATGAGAAAGAAAACTTGCCGGTGTTTAGAAAGAGAACAAGGTGATACAGAGCCTGAAGTTTTCATTTACATTTATTGCGTCACTTTTCCGTTGCGTTGTAAAAGGCCTCTGTGTGAAAGTCCAACGATGGGATGAATTTACCAAGAAGTGCAAAGTCATCATGACAAACCAGTACTACCAGTTCAAGATGAGTTTACTGGGCTTTTGTTATCGGGAACTACAAGGTTTGCAGATTTCACACAGATACACTATAGCACGATATCTCTGTTCTGTAGAGGATCGGAATAACTGGGCAGCTTTTGCAATTTGCAACTCATTTGTGTTTCATTTGTGACAATATATCGATTTTCCGATATATCGCGATATTTTGCGGGACAATACGATGCCGATACTTTTTATTACGATATCGATACTTTTGATGACGTCATGCATATTAATGAGCAACGTCGTGCATACTAATGAGGCAGCAGTGCTCCACTGTTTTCACAGTCAATAGAGCCCAACAATGAATTCAGTCAGACCAGCAGGGGGCAGCACTACAGTTTTAAGCACTTGGACCAAACACTGTCACACAAATAAACTTTTTTATAATTTTAAAGAAGATAAATCTGGGGTTGATTTATTACTTTTTAAATAGGACTGTGGTTTCGTGTTTATTTAAATGTAAATAAGTCGCTGACAGATCTATGACCCATTTTCAGTGAGTAAGTCTGGGATCATTTATAAAAGTGGTACAAAGCACATGAAAATAAATGTAAATGATGAATACAAATCGTGATGTATTGTAGCTTATTTTTGTGCATCGATTATCGCAGTATCGGCGTATCATGAGATAATCGTTATCGTGAGCCATGTGTATGAGCTTTTAGTTTTGGGTAAAGCTGAACTGGAGAAAATGCACTCAGTTAAAGCGGGGGTTAGAGGTTAAGCATTAATTACTGCGGGTAGTTAAATAGTAATTAAGTATGATATGAACGTCATCAAAAGTATCGATATCGGAATGAAAAGTATCGATATCGTACCGTCCCGCAAAATATCGTGATATATATCGGAAAATCTATATATTGTCACACTCCTAGTATTAATTACTGCGGGTAGTTAAATAGTAATTAAGTAAGATTCACACTTAATTAATTCATGATTAGTTCATGAATAATCAAGTGTTAGTACATGATTCATTCATTAATGCTAAATCGTTTAGTTTAGTTCTTATAAAGTGTTATAAAATATTGTTTAAAGACCTAATATTATTGGGATCACATACAGTGCCCTGCGAAAGTATTCGGCCCCTTGAACTTTTCAACCTTTTGCCACATTTCAGGCTTCAAACATAAAGATATAAAACTGTAATTTTTTGTGAAGAACCAACAACAAGTGGGACACAATCATGAAGTGAAACGAAATTTATTGGATATTTCAAACATTTTTAACAAAAAAAAAACTGAAAAAATGGGGTGTGCAAAATTATTCAGCCCCTTAAGTTAATACTTTGAGACTTGTTTACACACAGGTGGATTCTATTTATCATCATTAGTCATTTAGGTCAACATTGGATCATTCAGAGATCCTCACTGAACTTCTGGAGAGACTTTGCTGCACTGAAAGTAAAGGGGCTGAATAAGTTTGCACGCCCAATTTTTCAGTTGTTTATTTGTTAAAATTTTTTGAAATATCCAATAAATTTCGTTTCACTTCATGATTGTGTCCCACTTGTTGTTGGTTCTTCACAAAAAAATACTGTTTTATATCTTTATGTTTGAAGCCTGAAATGTGGCAAAAGGTCGAAAAGTTCAAGGGGGCCGAATACTTTCGCAAGGCACCGTATATTCTTAGCATAATAAATTCAGCATGGGAAACAAAATAATATATTGTTATTTAAGTTTATGAGCAGGGGTGGGAGTCAATAAGCTTGTCTTCTTCCCACTCCTTTTCGAGCTAAAATGTTATTTTTTTCTTTTTTTTTTCTCTCTCTTATTATGTATATATATTTTCTGTTCTTCTTTCTTGGCTTTTGTGCCTTGTGTGTGTAGCTCGAAATAAAACTCAAACAGTTGAACAGTTAAAACAGTTAGCATGATTACCCGCCTCATTACGTAGCACGTTCCACATAAGGCAAACTGCGAACACCAGAAATGTCTTATCCCGCGGTTTTCTCGGCTACATTAGTTTCCTGTTTTGCCCGTTTGTTTCCACACCTGCGGCCCCGGGCCCCGGCAGCAGCCGGCGTATTCCCCGTCGGTCCGGGGCGATATCTGAGCAGGTGCAGTCTGTCTAACGGCGCCCAGGTGTGTAATGAAACCGCGAGCTCCGGAGATGATTCAATTGAAGACGCCGCGGCGATAAGGACGCAGGCGTTTTAATAACCGCGGCGGAGAGTCGACACCGGGGAGTCCGGGGGCACACACACATGTTTGTTTGAATATGATGTTTCCAGATTGAGACGGTTTGCACTTGAGCGGGAGGCGGGGGGGGGGGGGAGGCCGCGAGCGCCCCGGGGAAAAGGAAAAGAGAGTCATCGAGCTATTGATAGTTCATGTACATCTGAAATAACGCCCATAGAAGACGACGGTAAGAAGTAAGAGACTGGGCGGATCAGGAGTTTGAGTTTGCCTGGAGCGCCCTCTGCTGGCAGTATTGGAAAACAAACTTCCACTCAACGCCATGTGAGCAAATCCATGGCGGCGTGAAGAAACACACTTTGTTCAGGGAATAGTCTGATGATGGATTATAGGTTCAATTATACCACGGTCTGGGTGAATACTCGAATGCCGGTCGTTATCGGGAAAATAAGCACGGCTTATTATACGGCTATTTGCCAACTGAACACACACAGATAAACTTCAGACACTTTTATGAAGACAGAAAGGTTTATTTAATGCGTTCCGCGACAAATAGTTCCCAAAAGTTTGTTTGTTGATTCCAGGCAGTGTGGCTAGGCTAGTAGCAGCACGGCTAGCTACTTATTGCTAGCCTAGCCACTTAGTTGAAGGTGCAGTTAGAGAGGAGGAATGGTGGTGAATCTCTGGGTAAGTTGAAAGTCGGACTCCCGTTAACTTCATGAGCGATTCCCCAAACCTCTCTCTCAGGGACGGGGACAGAGACAGTGTCCTCTACTACTGGAGTAAAATATGAAAGACCTGACAAACATGAACTCCGTTGCCATCGGCAGCGGTCATTATTTCTTTCAGAGGTCTTCTATCAGAAAATAATGACCGGTAGAACGTTGGGAAATCACATTCAAGTCAATGGAGCGTTCTCCTTGCATTGTGAAGGGCCGTATAATAAGACTGTATAATGCATGGCTCCGAGCTGTGTTATCCTTACTTAAAGTGAACAAAACTGCATCTATAAGGTACTCCAGGTATGTTTTTGACGAGGGAGCAATTTTAGTTTTGAGCTTTGATCACGGTTAAAAGCTCAAAAACACAATTTGAAGCTGAATCATCGTCATTACCCACAAAGAGCCCGTCAGATTGGGCTAAGCCAGGAAAATCTCATGCTCCTAACCTTTGATTCTGGCACAGCTTCCGTTCAGGAGTAGCAGATGGTGAGTGCTATTGACGGGGCGGCATCATACTCTGTGGGAGTAATAAAAAATAAAGCTTTTTTTTTTTTTTGGAGCTTTAATCGTGCAACACAAACCGGCCGCGCGCCTCCATGTCTCTGTTCATAAAGCAATTCAGCATTTGGCTCTAAATATTCTTTAGATCTGTGAAGAAGCGATGAGAACCTGTGTGGCAATGCTGAAGCAGAACATCACCTACAGTGTATTTGAATAAACAAATAAACTAAAGTAAACTATGATTCATTCTGTAGGAAGGCTGGGGGAGGTTTTGCACATGTCATTATCATTTTGACGACATCGGCGAGTTAAACCTCGTTCCAGAATTGCTGGATTTGCAATGATACATTATTCAATGTGCTGGAAATGGGGTGATTTCAATGTGACCCTCAGAGAGAAGCTTCGTTTTCCTGCACGTTTAACCGTTTAAAGTCTTGCATCCATTTTGTGCTGGTTTCAGGAATGAGGAAAACGAAACCAAAGCGCAGGACGGCACCAAAAACTGGTGATATTTAATAACTGAAGAAATACAACATAACATCTGTTGAGAGGAATCCTCCCAACGGGCTCAATGCCTTGTCTGTTAATGCGCCACTCAGCGTAGGAACATCATCTATAAAATCAGCTGTTAGGGCAGCTGGGTGGGGGTTTGTTGGTGGGGAGCTTATTGCCCTCTTCAACTGGGTTTTTAATGCACCACACTGTGCAGGGCTTACATCATACTTCACACATAACTCAAATAAATAAATAATAATAATTAATTAAACTCAAATTAAAATTATATTGAGGATGGTAATGACGGCTGGGAAGTATTAATGCTTTTTAATGCATTACACTATGTAGGGCTTTCATAATACATTATACATGAAAAAAAAATAATAATAAAAAGAGGAAATTGTACAAATTGATATTATATCTGGGGGACGGTAATGACAACTGGGAAGTAGAAGGATCATAAAGTATAATATAAACTGCTGCATAGTAACGAGCCTTTATAACATTAAAATAGTGACTTAATGTTACACTAGTGATTTTAATAATGTACTAATGTTTGGCATTGGTAACAACTTGGAAGAAAAATATATTAATGATCATCATTTGTTACTTGCTCTGTACTAGACATTGTACAAGAAATGAAACAGCTGTTGTTGTGTTTTGTGTTTTGTGCTTAGATTCAAAATGTTATTGTTTTTATTTTGGGGGTGGAGCTTATAAGCCTTTTGCTTCGGCCCACTCCCTTAGAGCAGATTAACCGCTCAAATAAACAAATAAACTAAACTAAACATGATCCAGGGATAAGATGGAAAACAGGAACCGGGGACATGGGAAACACAGGGGTACAGGTGTGACACATCAGGGCGGGGCAGGGAAGTAAAGCAAAACCACAAGGACAGAACACAGGACTAGACCAGAGACGAGGGAACAACAAAACCAACAACACTTTTGCTCCGACGACATTTATATTGAAATAATTAAACCAAAATAGTCGATTCATCCTGGTTTTGTCATCCCGTAATAATAAAGGGTTTTCGGGGATTCGTTGGAGATTACAGGTTAGTTGCATAAGAAAGATCGTAATCAATAAATAATAAACTCTTGTCCCGTCTGCCCCTCTCCAGACGGGCCTCCCCCTGGAGCGCAAGCCCAGAGCCGTGCGCCCCTCCAGCCGCCTCTGCACCGAACTCCACCGCCACCTCACCACCTCCGGTCACCGCGGCAACGAGGACACGGCCACCGCCGAGTCCGAGGACGACGAGGACGAGGAGGACAGCGAGTCGGAGGAGGACGAGGACTCCTCCGGCAGCGAGGTGGAGGCCCACGCCGCCCCCGCCAAGCCCCAGTTCAGCTCGGAGAAGGAGCTGCAGTCGGTGGTGGACCTCATCACCTACATGCACACGTACTGCCTGCCCTCGCGCAAACAGCACGGGGCCTGGGACCGCCGGGACAGGGACGCGCCCAAGCCCCGGGCCCGGCCTCCCCCCGGCGCCGCCCACTCGAACTCGCACACCCGGGTGGTCCTCGTGGCCACCCCCGGGACGAGCCTGCTGTCGGGGGCGCTCGCGAACGGCCCGGCCGCCGCGCACCCCAGGCGGATCCCCTTCGCGCGGCGGCGGGACGTCAAAGCCAATTCACTTCTGCGGGACCTCCTGCAGCAAACGAGCTCCTACGACGTGAGCAAGCCTTACAGACTGCACAGCCCGCCGTACACCCGCGCCTCCAGCCCGAACCGGGGGGCCAAGGTCCCCCCCGCCCCGAACCGGCCCTCCCCGGACAGGAGCAGCCCGTCCGCGGATCACTCACAGGACCCCGAGGACAGCGGATCCTTTTCCGTGCGGCGGTCTCGGCGCTTGGCCTCCTTCCCGAGCCGCTTCGCTAAAAGACATCGCCCCATGCGGCCTCCGGCGGCGGACGGGCGGGAGGAGGGGAAGTTCGTGATGAAGCTAACGCGAGCTCCGGCGCCCGCGGTGGAGGCGGAACAGCTGACGGCGACCGACGGCGGTAACGCGGCGATGGAGCCGACCGAACCATGCTGCCACAACGGTACAGACGCAGGCCGGGGTTTAAGGAAAACTTATGTCCTACAGGATCATCATCATCGATCGGTCCTGTTCAACTTCTCTGTTGTTTGTGACATAATGTATAAAGTAGCTGCGTTATATCAATGCATCAACCCCTTAACCCCCGCCTTAACTGAAAGTACATGTTCTCAGTATTTACCCGACTGGAGCTCACAGCCCATAGGCCAGAGCAACACCCCCGTTTTCGTAGCTTTTTTTTGTCACTGTTGAGAACCTTTTAGATTTGGGTAAAGCTGAACTGGAGAAATTGCACTTGGTCAAGGCAGAGGTTAAAAGTGTTCGACTTAAACTGCATATGACCGGTTTTAATGCTTTTGGACGGATGACGTCTGTTTTAAGTAATCATTTTATTTCAGTGAAGCAGCAAGAAATGTCGGGAAGAAAAGTTATTTTATTTGATTTTTTTAAAGCTCCTGACAGGAAGTGACACAGATAGAGGTATAGTGTTTTGACTCATTTCCCATTGGTCGGCGCGGCAACTGTTTGAAAGTGCCTTAACCTCTGTCACTTCCCGTCAGTGTCCAAATAAGGAAGTGAAACGTTAAAGATCATCAAAAAATGTCAAACTAAAGAAAACTGGGTAAAACATTTCCCAAACAAATCTTAAATATAATTGTGTTTTGACACGTCTAATGTGTCACATGCACTTTAAAGATCGTAGCGATTTGTGATCCAGACTTTTAAAAACATCTTAATCCCGAGCACATTTTCTCCACTTTGGCTTTACCCAAATCTTAAAGCTTCTTGACTGGAGATGTGTGATGTCATGCGTTTCCAATGACATCACACATAGTCCCGGCCGCCATCTTGAATACCGACGCAGTACTACAACATGTAACAATATCTATTCAGGATGAAAATGAAACACAACTGACTGACAGTGACATTTTATGTATTTGATATCATTGCTCATGAAGTTAAAACACACATGTGATATAACCAGCAGATGTGGCACAGGCGTAGCAGCTCTGTCTGTCGAGCTACAGCAGGATTTACTAAAGATCTGCTTCACTCTGAAGACTAAATGAACACATCAAAGAGATAACAGAAAACCTTTCTCTTGGATTTTTACAGTTTGTCATGTCGACAGATTCTCAGTCTGAGTCTTTAAACTGCTCAAGACGTTAGCATGCTACCGGTTAGCAACTGTCATCAACTGTCAACGGCTCAACACGATAAACACATGTGTGGCTCACGTGTATGAACACTGAGGAAATACTACAGTAACAGCTCTGACCTCTGTCACATGTTGTATCCAAGGCTTGATGTTTGTGGTTCAGGGCTTTCTCTTGGAGAGGTCAGAGGTGAGCTGTTGAAGCTAAATGCTAACCAGTAGCATGCTAACGTCTTGACTCACTGGTTTCTTCACATAAACGTGCGTCTCTGGGACCGAGTTTTTATCTTCTTGAGCAATGATTATGAGGACATAAAAATGTCACTGTCAATCAGTTGTCTTTCATTTCAGAGACCATAACAACAAAGGTCACATGACTGAAAGGCATGTACAGGCCGGTGTGACGCCTCATTTGAAAGCTAAGACCTACACAACTAATCTAAGACTTTTCCTCGCGTCGTCATCATGTTTTCTTTGTTGTCGCTTTTTCATCCTCGTTCACGTCTCGTTTTCGTCCTTAATTTGTCGCTTTTTTTCAAGGAGCTTTTAGACTTTGATGAAGCCGAACTGGGGGCAAATGTGCTCAGTTAATGTGGGGGTTAAGAGGTTTTAAATTGCCACGGTCATTTTCTCCTTTCAAAATGTTTAACCCAATGTCGGAGTCGTATTTTTGGAAACTCCATTATCCAATTCATTCAGGATCAAGTATGTTACAATGACACATCATGAAACTCAGAGCATTATAATGTATCGTCCCAGCCCTGCTAAGTAACGCTGTACAAAACTCTTTACTTCTGTTGTTGCGTTTAAATCAGGGGTGTCAAACGTACGGCCCGCGGGCCAGAACCGGCCCGCCAGTGGGTTCAGTCCGGCCCACGGGATAAATATGCATTATTAAAGAAGAATAAACTTAATTTTCTTTAAAATGTGCAGTTCTTATATTGTCCGCTAGGGGCGCTGTGTTTGAGTCAGTTCTATCGCTTTACCTGCTTTTTCTGTTGACTCTGGCGCCCTCTTCAGTGGAATGTCTTTCTCAAAAAAGAGAAAAGCGGACAAAGAGTGTCGGATTTTTCAAGAAAAATGGACCTCTTCCTATATGTATACAGTGATCCTTGTTGAATGTGTTTACATTATTTTATCGATTGATATAATTGATAAATGTTGACGTCTCTTTTGCAAGAAAAAAAATAAGACTTGAAGAGAGGACCATTCACTCTAATGAATACTATGTAGCACTTTGAGAAACCTGTAAAGTGTAAGCTGTAATGTTTTATTTTCCTGTTCACATTATTTATGTGGCCCGCGACCCGCCGTGGCAGCTGAATTTCGGCCCACGACCCAAAATGAGTTTGACACCCCTGCTTTAAATGAATACGGAGGGTCATGGAATGTCCCGTAAACTTGAACTGATCTTGTGATTGCAGAGAAGCGAGCTTGCCTTTGTCTGCCGCTGCACGCCAAGTCCACAGGGTGAGCTCCATGCACTACTCCACACTGACCACGATCACCTCTCATCTAAACACGGCTCATGTCTAATCCTTAAGAAACACCATGTCCAACTTCCACGTGATGTTTCGGTGGGATTCTTCCTGCTCGGAAACCCTTGCATATTTGCTTTTGAGAACGAGTTAGTGGATGCGACCGCTTGACGAGGCCGTTATTGAATTTCAAAACGTCCCAGTCTGGCCAAAAAAATCGCTCTAATTTTTATATTTGTTTCCCCCCCCCCCCCCCCTCTCCTTAATGAATTGGAACCACCATCTGCCACGTTTTAGCTTTGTTTGCTCCAGACGTTCTGTTACTTTTGCTAAATTAATCTCTCGTAATCATTTCGCCTCCGACAATTGGCCCGTCTCCAAGTCACGCTCCAGTGTGTCTTTCTTCCCGACTGGCTTTTGTCCATCTCCAAATTCAATCGTCCCGTAAAAAAAAAAAAAAGCGCCCCGCGATTTATTTGCCCCTCGCCCCCTCTGTTCTCCGGCGGCGGGCCGGTCGCGCTCGGCGGCGGGTCTTTGTGGAGCCCCTGGCTGAGAGCGCTGCATATGGCCGTGCCGATAAGAGTAACGTTTACAGAGCGCGCCGCGGGATTCACGTTCAGCCGGAAGAATGTGGCGTTTCAGGATTTGGAAACGAGCCTCGCGCTGACTTGCCTTTTCTGGACGGCGTTCATGGGTCACGCAAATGCTAAGTGTGGCCAGAATATAGCGATGGCGGCAAAAATAATGTGTCAATGATACTCGATGTATTTGAGTACCGTATTTTTCGTACTATAAGGCCCACATAAAAGCCTTTCATTTTAACAGTGCGCCCTATGTATCCATTTCTGGCTGTTTACTGCATCGTGCCTTTGTTTACAGGTAAACCAGCATTAATTAATGCGCCTTGTATTCCGGTGCGCCTTATTTATGTAAATAAACATTATAATTGATAATGCGCCTTATAATCAGGTGCGCCTAATGGTGCGAAAAATACGGTATTGGTCGATAGCGGACGATCTCATGCTGAAAGTTAGAGGCACTTCCTGTGTTGTTTTGGAAAGAGCTCAGTCAAAGCCTCACAGTGAGCCCCCGGAAACGTGCGAGGCCTCCGGGGAACTGAGGAACATTGCAATGAAAGTTGAAATGTTCAAAACTTTGTACACCTCGGATCATATTTATTTTGGAATAATAATAATACCTGACACTTGTATTGCGCTTTACAAGCCTGTATTACCAGGTTTCCCTACACTGTCGTCATTATTCATTCACTCCATACTCGGTGGTGGTAAATCAAATCAAATCAAATCAAACTTTATTTATAAAGCGCTTTTCATGCAAAATGTAACACAAAGTGCTTTACAGTGCTTAAAAATCATTAAAATCGTCCCCACCACAGCTACTGTTGCAGCCACAGCTGCCCAGTCTGCGCCATCGGCCCCTCCGACCACCACCTGCCACTCACTCACTACATGCGCTAGGCTTCCTGTTGTTCCCAAACGGTCTCCCATCCAAGTATCGACCAGGCCCTTCCTGCTTAGCTTCCCAGGTCTGCCGGGATCAGGCAGAGACTTTTGCTTATCGTTTCGGAACCATAAGAGACTTACCGTTATTTTTTTGAGCTTTTAAGTACCGACTAAACAGGAATGTCCTGAATAACTGAGCCCTATGCCCCTAATGAAGCGCCCCCTGCTGTCACAGTTCAACACTGACACATGTTGCAGTTTAAGAAGCATCATACACAGGATTATTTGGTGCATATCGGCATCGGCGAAAAACAGCGAGGCCACGTAAGGGACCGCTGTATCGTGAAAACACTAACATTGTAAATCATTTGTTTGGGGTTTTGTTTTTGTTTTTGCTTTTGAAAAATACTAAATTATGAAGAGCTTCATAAACAAATAAATGACTTAGGACCAAAACGAGGCTGTAATGGAACAAAACTAGTAAACTCTTGACTGACCTTTTGCACATCTGTTGGGTCTTTACCAAAAGGGAAATGCAAATGTGCGTCACCAAATACTGTGATACCGATAACCGGGCGGTTCCTTGTGTGGCCCCAATGCTCTTCGTTTCTGAATGAGGCGAAGTGTCAACGATTCGAGAAGTTTGTTTCGCAAATGCAGATAAATATCAAGCTCTTCTGTGAAGTTTAAGAATCTCTTGTCTCCACAGAGAGTCTCAGTTCAGCACCAAGCCTTTTGAGCAGACCCTCGGCGTGGACCTGTGTGGAACAGCAGGTAAAACATCACGATTTATTATTACAAAATAATATGACTTGATATTATTTTGTGTGCAATCTTTAAATACATCTGTAAAGCTTATTTTCTTTACGTACAGTACATTTATTTTTGTGTCTCCAAAGAGTATTGAAAACGCAGGTAATTGTGGATGAAAAGCAGGAAGGAAAGATCAGTCTGATAAAGCTGTGTGCGCTGGGAAAAATGTCAGAACTCGTAGTAAATACTTTTACTGCATTGAGGGAGGACTTTTTATCTTAGAGCTGAAAAGTATTTATACTAAAGACAGGCCGATGATCAGGGGCTCGTTCTGCTCCGGATGTTTTCATGATTCTGTGACTCCACCAGTAACTCACTGCCCTCCATGTAAACCTTGAGCCACGTATTCATTCAGACAAGACGCCGCCACTGACTCGAAGGCAAACAGCGCCTCCTGAGGATTCACTGGGAAGTCACGCGATCCGTCGCCCGTGGAACGTTTAGTTTTTTAATTCAAAAGTGACATTAGACTGCAAAACTGCTACGACTGCTGCAGAGAGAAGAGAAATGTTCTGCCCCTGAGTTAACCTCTGAACCACCGCCTTAACCGGGCGCCTTTTCTCCAGTTTGGCTTCACCTAAATCTAAAAGCTTCTCGACTGGAGGTTACAGCCTCTAGGCCTCATTTGAAAGCTAAGACCTACAAGACTGATGTTGTCGCAATGTTTTCGTCACATTTTTTGTCGCATTTTTTGGCCGTTTTTCCTAGATTTTTTTATGCTTTTTTATCGAGTTTTTGTCTCGTTTTTTGTTGTGTTTTTGTCACTTTTTTTATTGTGCTATTGTCGCTTTTCCGGCACATTTTTGTTGCTTTCTTTATCACTGTTTTCCCTGCTTTTTGGCGCTTTTTAATCGTGTTTTTGCCACTTGTTTGTTGAGTCTTTGTCGCTCTCTTGTTGTACTTGCGTCCTCGTTTTTGCCACCGTTTTAGAGGTTTCTTCAAGAGGCTTTTAGATTTGGGTAAAGCCAAACTGGAGAAAAAACTGTGCTTCGGTTTTGTTGCACTTTACATCAGGTCCAAACCTGCTCGAAATGATGATAAATAAAATGGCCGTTTCGATGGTCAGTCACGTTTGCGCTCCACTTCCAGCTCCTTTCATGGTTTGAAAACGCTCCCTGATTTTTGCCTGACAGGCCTGACTCCTCCCACCACGCCGCCGCACAAACCGGTGGAGGACGAGCTCTTCAAACCGACGGACGGCAACAAACCCACGGCGACGGGAACGGGAGGTGACGGCGTCGGAGGAGGAGGAGGGGGGGGCGGGGACTCCATAAACCCCGCCTCCAACTCGAGCAACAGCGGCAGCACCCCGGCCGCGATCGGCGCCAAAGCCTCGTCGTGGCTGCGCGGCGCCCCCAACAGGAAGCAGCCGGAGCAGACGGAGCTGTACGCGCAGCTGCGGCGGATGGGCCAGGCGGGGGACGAGACGCACGGGGGCTTCGGGGACCACGACTACTGCGCTCTGAGCCTGGGCGAGAGCCGCAAACGCAGCGCCGCCATTTTGGGGGCCATGCTGCAGGGCCAGATGGGGAAGGAGGACGCCATGAGCATAAGTGAGTGTGAGTAAAGAACCTTTATAGAGGGGAGATCAGCAACCTGGACTGTTTGGATTCTTGTTGCCTCTTTTTCCTTTGTGGAGCAGAGCCGGTGTACGGGTTAGTAGGGCTGTTACAATTAATTGCATTTGCAATTTTATCGCAATATTACATTCCGTAATCGGTGGGCACGCGATTTTGGAAGTGAATGGAGCAGCGAGATATGGCAAAGTTTGTTTACGTCTCAGTCTAGTTCAGCTTCGCGGTAGATTGTGGATGTACAGTGAAAATATCACCGTTTATCCTGCAGCCACCGTGAAGGATTATTGCTTTCTTCTCCGTTAGCATTGCGTTAGCCGCAGCGCTAATCACGCCATTCCCTCGCTGCTGCTACACGCTCTGATGACACAGAAACTCCCTCATGGACAAAAACTCTCTACACACTCCACACTTAGACCCGCTCACTTTATCACTTAATCACTTTATACGCCTACACATCTGTAAATACAATCCCGCTGTTGTTGTCTTATTTATTTCATATTTTTTATGCACGCCTCAATAGCCTTAGAACGTTTTTTTAGCGTATTTCTATCTTAATTCTGTGTTATATGTTTTATGCCGCACGTTTGCACCGAGAAAAATTCCTAGTCTGTGAACCTGTTCTCAGACCATGGCAATAAAACCTATTCTGATTCTGATTCTGAAACCCAGGAATAAAACCTGTGAACATGTACTCGTCACTATTTTATTTATTTATTTATTTGGGACAGTGTACAATATACATTAGCCTCAGAAAGGAGAGATGCATTGTACCAGGTTATAGCAATAACTAATTTCCACCTGCAGTCCCTGGGCCTATTGTACATGTTTTACTACAGTGTGTCACTTCGAAACGCACGGAGTGACACAGTTGACCCAGTTTAAACCAATGAAAGACCAGAAGTGACGGGATGCATGTCTCCATGAAACAGCTGCAGACGAGGAGGTGTCAGCGGAGACCAAACCCCAGGAGGAGGAGGGGGACATCGCTGCGGACGCCGAGCCCGGATCGGAGCCTCTGAACCGGGACGCGAGCGCCGACGCCTCCACCCCTCCAGCGTCCGAGGAGGAAACCGAGCGCTCGCCACCATCCCGGTCCCCGTCCCCGGCTCTGCACCTCTGCCCCGACTCCCCAGCCAGCAAAACGGACTCCAGGTAACGACTGACACACCGGGGCCGAGGGTTGCAATCGCGATCATATACGAAATGATTTAAATGGTTTACAAATCACAAAGACGGCAATTATTTCTGCAATATAATCAATGACCTCTTATTTGTGTTCTGAAAGCTTTAGATTAACATTTCAATTCACATTTCGCCATAGATATTTTCAAATGTGATCTGAATCTTGATTTATTTATCTTATTCTCATTTTGTATTTTTTATTTTAGAGCCTTACTGTCAAGGTGCAGAAAATGCAACTGTGCATGCAACTACAATAGTCATCTGTAGCAGAAAGGGAGAGGGTTTTGTCAAGAGAACAAACATCATCTATATATATTTTTATATATATATATATTTGTAGATCCAAGTTTTGATGCTGTTGGTCCAGGGAGTGACTCGGTGGTTTCAGCTCAAATAAATGTTTTTTTTATTTTTTTGCCATATTTTTTTCCGCTATTTTTTCCAAAGAAATTTGCCCAATGTTTGTCCAATTTTGTATTTATATTTTTCTTATTTTTTCCAATTTTCCCAATCCCCCCCCCCATTTTTTTTATATTTTTTAATCACTTTAATCCCATTCTCCTCAGTTTTCTCAAAGGTTTTGGCCCATTGTTTTGTAAAAATGTTTTGCCCCAATTCCTCCCAATTTTCCCCAAATATTCTCAAATCTCTTAACATTGCAGATGAACCTCGATATTGTAAATTTGGAAAACATTGTTTTCTGGCTCTAGACGACAAATATTTGAGTATAGGTATCGGGAAAAGTATCGAGAACTAAGTATCGGTATCGGTAAAAAATTCAATAAAAAGTAGCAAAATACAAAAGCTGATGGAAAAACCAGCACATACATTATTGGCTGAATGTAAACAATTTGTGAACCAGCCAATAACGGACTCGTCAGCTCATTAGACTTTTGTTTATCGCAATTCGACAAAAACGTCCTTCTCGTTTTGTTGTTGTTCTGTTATTTGTGCCACAATAACAATAAGAGGAAGACCTAACGTGAAGGACGTGAAGTGACCCTGTACCTCGCAGTCTTCCTGAAGCCGGGGTGAATTCCTGGTCCATTCCCGGAGATATTTTTCGACATTGAAACTCGTGTTGTACAAAGTGCGTGGTGGATCTGGAGGCTCATTACTCCGGCGTGTGCCATACCATCTCTCAGCAGCCATTACTCGTGCCTATAAAAAGACCGCAGCCTCCACACAGTGCAGTTCACCTGCTTCCAGCCTTTTCTTCCTCGCCGTCTCACTGTCTCTCTCGCGTTTGTGCTGCAGTGAGAACTCGGAGACGTGTCCGGAGGAGACGGAGAGGAAAGAAGCCACGTCTGATGAGGTAAAGCCGATGGTGAAGCCTCCCGCTGCCAGCAAATGTATTCATATTTTAGGGATAAATAAATGAGATTGTTATTATCATCACTGCTCGAATAGAATTGGGCCTAAGCATAAAAGTTTTGTTATATTACAGATTTATAAGGCTTTAAAAACAACAACACCAATAGCAGCAATAGCAGATCAACACAGAATAATAAAGAGCCTAATAATAAACTAGGACTACTCATGTATAGAATAAGAGAGCTACATGTGAGGACCAACTGAACCAAGACCAGTACATCTCAAACAACATGACTAACTCCCGCTCAACCACTGCTCCTCACAGCTGAGATAGAAGTAAGCTATAAAAACTTTAAAACTATAACGCCTGAATTAATTTCCCCCAAAAATATACTATCAGTGTTTGTGCTTTCAAGCTGATGCTAAGTGGAGATTGTTAATTTATCTGTAGCACACAGTACAGGTATAGTTTTAGGTATGTCGCTAATTAACAGGCATAAATACATTATTATTTATTATTGTTAATTAGCGACAACAGGCACGCTGCTGCTGCTTTAAAAAAAAAAAAAGCACAAAGAAAGGTGCAGACAATTTATCTACATAACATACATGTCACCATTTTTATTACTAATTATCATATTTTACTCCCTTTTCTGAGGTTTTATTATTCATTGTACATAAGATACCTCCATTTACCATTACTTATATGCAAATTATATTATAATTGCACATTATTTTCATTTGTGCTCCAATAGGTCCAGCTTGTGGTCACTTTGCATACAACATGAACGGTTTCATTTTGTTTGTACAATAAGGGATACATTTTTTATATATATATATATATCCTTGTGCGTTATTGTTACAGTGATTATAGAAATGTACTAGAATGCACTGTAATAGATCTAAATACTACTAAAATGTCGCCGTATGCATGCCACCAGATGGCTATTGCAGTTTTCCATTATGGCCTGACGTTGCTAATTCGCAACGTACCGAAATCGTCAAATGACAAAAGAAAAAAATCATCACACGAAGTTCATTCCAATAAATAATCTAAAGGTGGAAACGATGAGCAGCTACATCATTTTATTTTAGCACAACTCAACTCACATTTAAAGATTTCATCGAAGTTGCCGCCTCGATTTGCAGAAATGCTATTTTTCCGCTAAGTAGCTACCATGACCCGGATGTGGTTCCTTCTCTAACCGGTCCTACGAGAAACTAGTGCTTGCAAAAGGTTCCTAGGTACGGCATGGATGTGGGCAAACAGGCATCAAGGGAAAACATGCATTATTTTAGCCACAGTCCTGAAAGAAGAGGTATGGCACTAATTAGCAACACCTGGCGTTAAGCGGTTAAAATAAATATATAATAATTCAAAAGTAAAACATAATAGGACGACAACAATTTGACATAGAACAACAGCGGGATTGTATTTGCAGATGTGTAGGGGCATAAAGTAATAGCAGTGGATCTAAGTGTGGACAATAGAGCAGATTTCATCCAAGAGTCGGTAACTGAGTTATGGTCCTGCTTCTGCACGATGCTTGTGCTTCGGTTTGATCAAATCGTGAGAAATTACAGTAAATGCCTTAATACTCATTTCCTTGTTATTGCACTTTTAGTTTCCGTGGTGTTAAAACTGCTACTGATTTTATTTTTTTTAGCACATTCTCCCAGAGACTTTTTTAGACGACTTCTGTGCTACACGGCGAATCCCACACTTTGGGACCTTATCCTTCTTAAATGCGCCGCGGCGACTTCCTGTCTCGCTTGTCCTGACCGTTGCCATGGTTTCTCTGTTGCCAGGACAACTGCCAGGTGTTCTACATCCACAACCTCCCGAGCAGCGTGACCCAGAACATGCTGCGCAAACGCTTCCAGGTGTTCGGGAACGCGGAGGACTGCAAAGTCATCATCTGCAACGAGTGAGTGCCCCGCGACGACCTCCGTCCAACGCGGGACGGCTATTTATACCGCGGTCCGGGGACAAAAGCGGGAACGTCCACGGGTCCGGGGGTTTAGTCATACTCTGGCGAAGGAGGGGAAAGTGCTTGGTGTAGGGAAAGAGATCTTAAACTAGAGGGTTTTACGAGGGGGGGGTGTTTTCCATTAAAAATCATCCCTGTCCAGCTAGAATAGGCATTCACCACATCAACAAGGCCTGGACTGTATTTCTGATTCATTTAAAAAATCTGTGCTTTTCTTTACAAAAATAAGGCCATTTTAAGTGACCCCACTTAAAATACACCCGTGTACTCTCTAGCGTTCATACAACACTGAGGTAGAACCATAGATATAATATATTAAAGATGAGTGGGTCCCATTCAGCCCCATTCATTGTAAAGGTTCCCGAGTCGTGTGTGAAACTGACATGGCTGTTCAATCTCCTCCTACGAACCCTGTTCCTTAAAAGGGCAAAAAGGCGGGAAGTCCTGCGCTCGCGGGGTGGGCGGAGCCTCCACAGAGCTTGATTGACAGGCGCTGGAGCCAGTCAATGCACTGAAAATGCTTCTAATTTTCGAGCTGATAAACCCGCATGGTTAAAGATATTTCACCAGCGTTGCCTCATGGGTCACAGTGACTTTTAGAAAAAGGAAAACTCTTTGGAACCAGGCTGACATGATGCTCCATGTTAGCATTGTGCTAATGCTAACGCTAGCTACGACTGCCGTTTTTTTGCTTCTACTGAACAATCTGCTGTGAATAAACATCCATATGTTTATTAAATATGTTTATATTTTGAAAGAAAACGGCTAAACAGAAAAATTGTGTTTCCCAAAACATTCTGTTTTCCCCCTCGGCGAGACCACGCCCCCTTCTATGATGCGATGCCGTCTGTATCTATTACAGCAATGCCAGCTCCCCGCCATGAGGACCATAGGGAAGCGCGTCCCTGGCCCATTGGGTAGGACTGATCGTACGGAGGATCATCATTTCTATGTCAGACTCACCATCGCGATGGCTGGAATAGTTTATCTGTGTTGAGGCGTTGGAGGTCAGCAGTGGTGCTGGTTTTCCCAGTGTGGGTCAGTCTTGTGAAAGCTGCTTCCTGGGCACCCAAACTCCGACGAAGAGCATTCATTTGATCCAAACTCAATTGTCCTTTCAACTCATGGAGTTGAGCATGTTTCGAGGCGCTCGAAATGTGCTTAATCACTGCCAGCCCCTCGCCACATACTCGGCACACTGGATTTTCACTTTGACAAAGAAGATCCACCTTCCTTTCCTTAGCGGTCGCCGTGATCACATGACCCTTATCTATATTAAATATGAAAAATGCCTTGTACTATAGTTAGTAAAAGTAGTAATAATGGTAGGGTTAGGGTTAGGGTTTAGTATTTTTAGTAAAGTATTTTTTTTTTCACATGACATAACATTAGCTTGATTTTTCTGCTTCTCACTTCACTCGTGTTGGACTTTTGTCGATGTAATAAACTTGCTTTTTTGTTTTTTTCAGGGAGCGCTGTGGCGTCATCAAGATCCGTCAAAACGGCGTGCAGAGGCATCGGAGGGAAACAGTTTTTAACAACGCCCCTGCGGGACAGAGGAGGCTGACCAGGAAACGCTACATCGACCTCGGTAAGAAAGAGCTGCTTATTACAGCTCTCAGTCCTGTCAGTTTGGGACTCGAGCTCCCGGAGCGTTCCTTCCAAGAGTGACAGAGCAAGTTAGTTTTGCGGCGGCATCAGCAAACTGCGAACCACCGCTCTCCATGTGCCGAAAGTTTTAAAAGCAATCACGCTGTAGAAAAGTGTTTTTTTCTGCTGAAGTGCTTAAGCCTTAAATGCGCAGGGGCATGGACTTTGAGACGCACTCACTGGTGTCAACTTTTAGCTCCCCACTGCTCCAGAGCTAATATGAATGATTTCTTCTTCGGTGGTTAGACTTACAGCATGTGTCCAGAGCCCCAAAGACCAACAACAAGTGCTGACTATCACTGGGGAATCTCTTAACCCCCGCCTGGACCGAGCACATTTTCTCCAGTTCATCCATCCATCCATTTTCTCCCACTTGTCCGTTGCCGGGTCGTGGGGGCAGCTGTTGGAGCTGCACCAGCCCCTATGGCGCCCCCTGCAGGTGGTGGGTCCACAGAAGGACGGCCTCATGGTTCCAAACGGGCCTGTTGGTCTCTCATTGGGTTCAGTTCAACTTTACCCAAATCAAAAAGCTTCTCGACTGGAGCTGACAGCCAATCGGCCAGTTTAAAGCCTCATTTGAAAGCTAAGACCATAGACCGTTAAAAAGAATAGGCAGCTCCTCCTCACTCCTCCCCGTTTACCATAATGACCACGTTCGAGGGGGAAATCATGGCGGATTTACAGGCTCCTCCTCCTCCCCTGCTGTGTTCCTAAAAAGGGCATTAGGGGCGGGATCTTCACTGTGGACTCGGCCCTTGCGTGACGTGTAGCTCGCGCAGCTCCAACGCTAACAGTCCCACCCTCAGTAATAGATTTCAAAACATTTTCTTTTTCGAAAACCAGCCTGGTTTCTTTAATTGTGACCAACCCGGCGTTATCTCAGGAGGAACATGTAGCCGTGGAAAGTGTTTAAAAAATAGAAACCAGGCGTTAAAGTCGTTGTGTCCAATGCTTTTCAATGGGAGACTAGCGGCTATATGGAGGTACTACAGATCTGGGTACAGTCGAAATGGAGAAAATGCGCTTGGTTAAGGCGGGGGTTAAGAGGTTAATGTTTGCTGATCTTTAGAACTAATAATGCATTGATTTGCTTTGTTTGCGGCGTCAGAAACGTTGTATTCGGGCATTAAAATGGCCGTGAATTTGTCTTTCTGCGACCACGACGTGTCGATGTTCCAGATTTTGTCGCCGTTCGAATGAGCGTGTGACGGGATGAGTGGTGCCTTCATGTGAAGCGCTTTGAGTGCCTAAAGCAGGCAGAAAGGCAGATACTTGAAATTGGATTTGTCGTGCAACCTCTCCAGTGAAAAATAAATAAATAAAAAGTAACCTGACTGAAAATGTATCTAATCATTTAATTATTATTGATGAATTGTAGAGCAAATAAACAGATTCGGGTTTAATGTCAGGTAGAATCAAGTTTAATGCTTTTTAATTACATTTAAGGCTTTAAATGGAAGTTGTCATTTTTTAACTCACTACTGCCACCTCAGGTCTTGCGCGTAACTGCAGCCTCTATGTTAAGCTCATGCATGGACGATGGAGGGAGATATTTGAGTGCAGGCTTTGTGCTCATTCTGCACATTTCTGGAGGAAGTAGGGGGTGGAAAATACATCATTACAACACTTTTAAATTCTGTCGAGTCCCTACATTAGGGTTGGGCCATATCGTATCGCATATCGTTATCGCGATATAATGTTTTGATATCGTTGTAATGTTTTATATCGTTGTGGACACAATATAATTTATGTTACGCTCCATCAGAGCAGCATAAACGGTGACTGTAGAACACGGGGACACGTGCTGAAAAAGTAAAATGAAATGAAGGATGTAAACTGCTTGAGTAGATCATATTTGTGAGACAATTATGCCGTAAAAAAAAAAGGATAAAATATCACTGAATGAATCTTCCCATTAGGCGTAAGGCTGGGATTTTGAAGTAATTCGTCCATTGTCAATTATATCGTCAAATATATCGTTATCGTGATATTTATTTTTTCATATCATGATATAGATTTTAGGCCATATCGCACAGCCCTACCCTACATTGTCAATTGACCTCTTGTGAACCTCTCCTCTTCCAGACGAGGCGGGTCCCGGTCCGGTGAAGAGCAAGTACGACGCGTTGGACTTCGACACTCTGCTCAAAGAAGCCCAGAAGTCCCTGCACCGCTGACAGTACAGCGCCCCCGCCTGGCCAGCCTTAGTAAAGAGAAAACAAACAAACTGCAGCCACCTCCTCCTCCTCCTCCTCCTTCGAGAAAAGCAAACGTCTTTCCTCCAAAAGAAAACGGGGACTCCTGACTCCTCCATGCAAGGCGACCTCGCAAATGTTTACATTTTTACCATTGGAAGTAATATAGACTTTGATTTGTCTGTTTTTGTTTTTTGAACTTTTCTCTCACCGGAGGACACTGCTCATATAAATCGAGGAAGCCACTTGGGAGCCCTGTCGAGGACGAGCGAGAGACTTTTTTCCTTGTTTTTTGTTTTTTTTGTTTTTTTGTTTTTTCAAATCCACAGCAATGGTACAAAACGACAAACTGCTGAACACCCAATGACACAAAGCTGCTTCCCGTCTGTCTCGGTGTCGTTTTAGCCCCGCCTCGGGTGAAACTTTTGAGCGTGAGAGATTTTTTGCGTAGCAGACCCTTTGCTATCCCTGCGTCGCGTTGGTTGTCGTGGTGTGTTTGTTTAAAAAAAAAAAAAAAAAAGCGTGTGTGCGTGTCCTACGTTTTCTCCGTTTTTTTTTTGTATTTGAGGAAGAAAAAACAAAACTGGTCTTTCCGGTCAAAAACGCGGCGGGGGGAATTTGTGTCCGTCGGTCGTGCGGTCGGTTGTCGTTATCGGGGTGAAAACGTGTACAAAAAAAAAAAAAAGCTTTGTTTTTAGCAAAAAATCGTGGATGTGATCAATTTTGAAACAGCTGTCGTGCGTGTGTTATGGACAACTACTATAAACAACATAACATTTAATCACCTGACTGATAAAAGTTTACAAATTCAAGATGAAGTCGAAGAAAAAAAAAAAATCATGTTTTTTGTTTGTTTTTTGTTTGTTTGTAATTGTAGTGCTTCCTTACTTTAATCTATGCACTGTACGGAGCTGAACGCCTCCACTGTCCTCCTCTCCCCCCCCCCTTTTCGATGTTAATCTCTGCCATGACGACTTTAGCGCTGAGGCTCGGGCTACTGGCTGCTGCTCGGTGCTGCGTCAAAACCCGATGTAAATGTGAAAAACAACTCTATAGCTCATCACCGCCATATTTAAAAAACGCCTGTCCATTCAAGAAAGCACATTTTGTTAAATTGATCGTTCAGGATTTTTCACATAGGGCCTCATTTCCTAGTTATCCAGAGTTGATTTCTGGAGATAAATATATATTTTTAATTGATGCAGTCCTTATATTTGAAGAGTTCAGCGGTGCTAGGCTAGTGCTAGGCTAGTGCATGTCTATGGTAACTAGTAGCCTGCATTGAAAACCTCTTCAAAATCATGGGGTCGTCCTCCAAACGTTGCCATATCTGATTTGTAGAAAGCTCCTTTGTGAATTCCACGTGTAGTAACGCCGGCCGCAGGTAAATAAACTACTGTAGATCCGGTAACCGAGCAGATCACTCCGCCGCTGCGTAGCTCACAACCAGGAAGCTGATGCTCAAATATAAGTTATTTTAAATGCAAAATTGTTATATTTAAAACATAATTCAGTCAACACAGACTTGTATATGGGTAGTCTGGTGTTATAAGGGATTTGCTTCAGGTGCACTGTGCTTGGGTCAGACTGTTTTTAATGCTAGCTAATAGTTACCATAGACATGCGCTAGCCTAGCACTAGCCTAGCACCACTAAACTCTTCAAATATAAGGACTGCATGAATAAAAAATATCTCCAGAAATCAACAACACTCTGGATAACTAAGAAATGAGACTTGAATTGGACATTTTAAACCGAGCCAGTATTATAAACCTAACTTTCCCCAATCATCTGCTAGTCCTATTTCTTAATCAATTTAAGCACTTATTTTTGGCTAGACGACTGAGTGTCTTTGCCTGCAGCCATTTAAATTCACTACAAAAGTATCAAGTATCAAGCATGGATTCAAATTACTCAATATTTTGAGCGGTTTTCACTCATTTAGACTTTAAACCTGATCGGAACAAGCTTCCTTTGCTGGTTTGATGTCATTTCTCACTGGTTCTAAGGTGATCTTGGATGAAATAAGAACGTTTAACTGCCAATGGGACAAGTGCTATTGTCTGAAGACAAAATGTTTTGGTCAGAAAACATCTTAGAACAAGTGAAATAATCTGGGTCTAAATCTTAACTAGTCAAAACAACTCAAATTTGGAATAAATGATCAGAGAGACGATTGTGACATTGTCTCCTGAGCTGTAAGTATTTCCATGTACTTTAGGAGGTCCCACTGAACATGTGTCTACACGGACACCTCGATGAAAGCAATGCAACATTCACTGTTTACACTCGGACGGCAGCGAGCAGGACTAACGCGGGGAACGAGCCACATTTGTGTTAATCACCTTCATCGAGCTTTACCACAGGCATTATTTCTGGATCGATTTCACAATTCAAGAAGCTTGAGTAGTTCCTGAAGTAGGGCTGGACGATGTGGCAAACCTCCGCTCAACAGACGCCTTTCCTCCCGTTTAAAGTGGACACGTCATGCATATAGAGCCTAAAAACAGACTTATAAACCTTATTTTGCCTCGGCGTTGATATTTTACATTTTCTAATTTGAAAATATGTGAACGTTATGGTAACAATGAAATACAGGCGGAAGAGCTGTTGCAGAGCTTGACTGGGGCTCCTCCTGCTGGCAGCTATAGGAATAATCATCTTAAAAAATAACTTCCATGTTGGATACGCCCGCGGTTAGCAGCTCCAGCGGTGCGTGGTAAACAAAATAACAGTTTTTTGGGGTGTAATCGGGAAGTACAGAACGAGGCGCTGACACCGTAGAAGGAGAAACATCGAAATATAACAGCTTTGTCCGTGGATCAACTCAATGTTGTGGAATACTGCTCCAGGTCTGTCTTTAACGAGGGAGCAACGTTAACGCACAGCTCAAAACCTCGAGAAAGTCGATTTGGCAAGATATGTCCACTTTAACGCACAAAGATCTTCCATGGGCTGTTTCCGCCCAGCCCTATTGTCAACTATCTACGCTTGATATAGACTCAAATCTCCACTAGTATATTATTGAAGGACCTACTTTACAAATTAGACCCAGTTGAGTTCACGCTTTAAAAGGAACGTTCCCAATCTGAATGTACTCGTCTCGCGTTCCCCGTACCCGGTGCTCATCGCGACCGCAGTGGGCTTTGACAAGTCGACGCAGCCGCCAGTAGCGTTTGCCTCAGAAACATCACAAGAGGGATTTTTCCGGCCCTGCCAATTTCAGGTGGATTTCAGAGGCCACCCTAGGCTACTGCAGACAGGGAATGGTGCTTAGACTCGCAAAGAACAAACACAAATCGGGCATAAAGGTTGTGTCCGGGGGTACTGTATCAGCTGAGCATCTCTACCTCATACTCCATCCCCCCTGCTCTCAGCCCTCTTTACAGCGACGCCATTATGGCTCATTTTCTACATATTTACGTACATTTGAGGAACTCTCTCGGTTTGCTTGGGGGCGTTTCACCGGATCAACGTCTGAACGTGTGAAAAGTAACTGTGTGTCTCTTGTCTGGTGGTCCGGAACCGACGCTTTGCCGGGTTTTTTTTGGGGGGGTCGGCGACGATGGGCGCTTCGATGTGGGAACCGGTCGCGGCGCCTAAAATGCACTGGGAGGCAAAGATTACGGAAAGTATTTTGTTTTGCCAAAAAAAAACGCCCTGATTTTTTCTTGCTTTCACAAAAAGGGCCCGCGAACCAGTCGACCACATCCACCCGCTCGTCGTCTCCTTGTTTGAGAGACCGGCCCCCGCCTTTTTGTTTTCAGACGCCGTGTTCGTGCTATTGCAGTAACATTCGGGGGAAGGAATTCCATCGCTGGAGCCGACAGCTGTGCTAGGTTGTTGTTTCTCGCTTCCTTCCTCAAGAGACTTTTCCAGCGAGTAATGATGAAGCAGCAGACTGGATTTGAACTGAATCTCGTATTAAGAGGTTTGCCTTGCACGGTGAACCCCATCTACTGGATCAGTATGAAGTCGTCTGCGGCCAAATCTGCCATAATCAATGCCTTAATGGCATTAAAAGACATTGGATTACATTGAAACTTGGATTAAGTCTAAATTTATTGGAAAATTATGATATTGCCCAACAAGTTTTACTTTACACGTTCATTGAAAATACCCAAATGATGGTCAAACATGGTTTTGATGCAAATTGACTACATTTCTTGCTCAGAAGTTTACTGTTTGTCCAGTTCTCTTTCCAAAATGGGATTGAAAAGCATTACTGGTCAATTTGACTTGCCATTAGTTGCTGACTAACACGTCTGCAACACTACAATGACCAAGTACAGATGACGCTTGAGAACCTTCGTCCACAGCTACAACTCTTCAAACTAAATATCGTCTGGAAACTCGAGCAGACAAAACTTTTTTTTTATGAATTGGATTTGACTGAAAACAATGGGTTATGGGAAAGCGATTTCCATCTCCAGATCATTCTAATGAAAACGCAATAGCACGATCACGGCTTGGGGAGGTTTAAGATCACCTTGCACGGTCTGAAATCTTCAAACACCTTTCCGACTTTCAACCCTTTGTCTCTCTCTCTCTCTCTCTCTCGAATCAACACACAAAAAATTGAATGTTTACATCACTTGATTCTCCTTTGACTTTTATTAGGAACGCACACTAAGTACAATGGCGCCTTATTCAGTGTTTTGAACAATATATATATATTTAACAGCAAGCCGAGTGGCGTGGGGAATGGCAAATTCTCCGCGTTTTCTTTTCGCTGATGTCCAAACCTACCAATTTAGTGCTATACATACTGATTGAGACATCGCGGACAACTGAATGAGTATTTGTGCTTAGTATGTATACTACTAAAAAGTGAGAGAATGTGCTGGTTTACATATAAAAAGAGAAAACATAATATATAGATATATTCTAACGTGTACATAGCACTATGCCTCGTTGTAAACAAGTTGTAATTGTGTGCGTGTGTTTTTAACGGTGGCGGGTCACAGTGGATCGCTAATCGGACGGCCGACGGTCAGGCTTTTTGTTCATATGTTTGTTCGGTTTTTGAGTGGGAGCGGGTTCAAGCCACCGCATTAGGTAGAAATATGAACACGTTGCTACAGACTTTGCGTTGGATTTCTGACCAAGATCGAAATGGGTCTGAATTCAAACACTTTGTTCAAAACAAGACTTAAACAAATAGATGCAGACGGCGTCTCTGGAATCAAAGAGGAGAAAAATCTAAAACTACTTCAACCAATGCTGAATTATCAATATAGTTTTCTACCCAGATATAAAGACATGGAGCGGAGCAAAGTGATCAACAGCCCATAAAGACATGCTAACGCTAGCTATGACTGCCGTTTTTTTGCGTTTCTACTGAACAAACTGCTGTGAAGAAATATCCATGACTTGACTTTGTGTGTGTGTCATACATAGGTTTATATTCCGCCAGAAAATGGCTAAAGAGAGTGGAAAAACTGTGTTTGCCAAAAGATACTTCCTTCCCCCTCGGCGAGGCCACGCCCCCTCGTATGATGCGACGCCGTCTGCATGTATCCACAATCTGCACAAGGCAAAACCTGAAACTCAACAGCTAAACCGTACGTTGGCACATTTTGAAGTCGCCATGAGTTCTGTTTTAGGCTGTATTGGCAAAGAAATATGTAAATCTCAGTCAGGAGGAGGATCTCAATGAATTTTCCGACAACTTTCAAACACGGTTGCCAGATTCTCCGTGACGGTGGCGTGAACCCTCTTCCACAGCTTCAGGGAGGAAATCGAAGGGAAATTGAATTCACTTCAGAGTCCAACACTGTTGTAAGCAAAAGACAAAAAAAAAGAGCTATCCCTTTAGACTATCACTCTAGAAAGGTGTTCGTTTGCTGTTGTATACATTTATTTTTGGATATTTTTCATCTTCTTGAAAAGCAATTTGAGATGCAATATGTAATGATGATGATGATGATGATGATGATGATGATGATCATGATCTTATCCTTTAAAATAGCCTTTATTTTCAGAGGTAATACAAATACGTGTGAGGCGTGACAGGGTGGGGCACTACTTCAGTACTGTACGTTGTAGGCTGCTTTTAAATGCTTCTAAAAACAAAAAATACAAAAAACAAAAAAAAATCACAGTAAGAATGTGGTCGAGCCTAACACTTTACATGTTCCGATAATACATTTTACCGATATACTCTTGCACATGCATCTGAAATAGTGGGAAAACGAAGCTTTCTCTCTCTCATCGGAAAGCCACTTTAACTTACCACAGTTTTAAACGGTGCACAGCTTTGTTCCAACTTTCGCTCAGTAAGAAGTATCCGTGTACGGCAATCGAATGTGAGAGGGGAAAGAGAGGTTGACCCAGTAAATGGTTTTCAGATAATTGCATATTTAGCTGACGCAGACGCTGTAGAAAGCCCACGTTCCACTGCTGCTTCAGAATACACTGGTCACTGCATAGGACTAAGCCACACAGCGCTGACAGGTCTGGTCAACTGGAGGGTTCGTCCTTAAAGAGCTACGGCCCCTATATGTACTACTTGGCAATAGATACTTGGATTATGGAGGATTCTTATTTGTTCACCTTGTTTCTTGTCAGATACCAAACAGAGCCATAATAAAAACAAGCCATTTTGTGTTTTCCGCCATTTTCCAAATGGCTGCTAAACATGATTCCATCACCAAGCAGAGCTATATCTTACAACTATTTGTTTTTTTAATAACCAAGTTACGGGTAGACTTCAATTCAATGTTCATGCTATATTTCATCGTTATTTGTTAAAGCTATGGCTAGCCATAGTGAAACAAATCATTTAGTTTTTTAGCCAGCACCACATTGGCTAATCCTGTGACTAAATGGTTTCCATTTCCAAAGATATAGCAATAAGCTAGTAACCATTGAAAGTTTTTCATCATTTTTGTTTTAACAAAAGCCATAGAGATAATCTGTTTTGTTTTTCAAACATGAAACAGAAACAAACTGGGGTTTGTTAAACAATTGATAATATCCCGTCTGTATGTTAGCCTTATTCATGTTTTGAGCAAGGAATATTAGCACTTATCAAGCAGGAAGATGCAATTAAACTCAGTAGAACGTCAGGGTTTGGACCGAGTGAGAAGTGACCTGTATAGATAGCCATATCCTTTTTGTACTGCTGTCCTGTACTGTTTTTAATGTTAGCAGTGTGTACAGTTTTGCTAAGCTAAAGCATGCTAATGTCACAGCTGAGCTAGTTCCTGTGTGGTCTGTCGCTGTGTAACCCTGTGCAAATAGTATTATTCCAAACTCAGACTTTTTTTAAGGCAATATTGTGAGAGTGTGCATCACGGGACTTTTTACGGCGTCTGCTCTTTCTGCCGAGGTAAATGACAACATGGCAAGCCTTAAACACTTTAGGGACAACAAAGCTACCACTAGCTTTCACTATTACTGTCTCAACTCTTTCCAATCCAATGTGGTTTATTCTTGAATAATTACAGACGTAATTACTTTTTCAATAGCCATATTATAAAAGCTATATACATATATATGAATATATATTTGTGTGTTTGTGTAGATATCTAGATGATTATATACTTTCTTATAGAAAACGTTGATGTTGACCATTCTCCTCAGTGTTTGAGAACACATTTCAACATTATATATATAAATATATATACCGTTGTCGCTTGGTCTAGGTCCTAGGTCAGTGGATGACGTATTCAAATCCAAAAAATGTACAAAAAAAAAAAAAACCTTCCAAAGGGAAAACCCATTTCAGAATGCAATACTTTTTTTTCCCAGTTCGGTCAGTCAGATGGTGGTGAAACCATACGAGGCAAAATGAAAAAAATAATCATCAACAATATATAGTACATTTCTGGCTCGCGGTGATTTCTGAGCTTTGTTTTTTCCGGTTTTAGCGTCACGTGTTTCTGATTCCCACCAACCGTTTTTTCTTCATTTTCCAGAAAACAATGTATCTGTCGGCGCTAGTTTCACCGGGATTAGCCACCGCCAGCTCCGTAAACGCCCACGTGGTCGACGCCCACGTGGTCGTCAGCACACGTGGCTAGTCTCGATGCTCACGGTGATGTCAATAGGCACTTAACAGGAGTAGGGACTGCATACTCTGCTAAATGTGAGTCTGTTCTCGCTGGATGAAAATATTTCACAAAAGGGCATACATTGTTTTTTATTTTATTGTTTGTTGTATAATATTACGATTGATTTGTCTATTTACGACTAATGACTATCAAATTTTTTGCGAATGATTTCTTTTCTTTTTTTGTTTAACTTAGTTTTTTGGTAAAAGCAAAAAGGTAAATACTACTAGCGAGATTTTATATTTTTACATATGTTTGTTTTATTTGCGTTCGTTCCTTTTTTATTTATGCGACACTTAGTTTGGATGTCTCTAAGTGGTGTTTTATTTTTTCCGTTGTGCGTGATTTCATATTATGTCTTGAGAATGTGGAGACAAAGGCATTTCACTATTTTTGAATTGTTAAAATCTAGTTTCATAGAAGTATGGAAGTATCTGATGTTATAAATTATATTTTAATTCATGTAAATAGTTTAAAACTGAAGACTATGGCTTCCTTTTAAACTGATACATTTCTCTTCAGAGATTGTTTACATTCTGAAACTGTAGAGATGTGCTCCTCATATACTGTATAAAAGTACATATATTCATTGATTTGCCTCCAAGAAAATAAAATCCTAATGAACAGCATTTTCTTTTTGTCTCACTCGAACCTTTTTTGTTTAAGTTTGCTGCAAAAATAGTCTTCAGTTTCACATTAAATGCTTTTTTCCCCAAACTATGAACCCCGGTCGACCTGCTCTCATAATGTTAGCTATTTCATTGGGATAAAACGGTGAAATTAGTGGCGCCTTTTGCGTGATAAGTAAAACAAAACACTTGCAGTTGCATTTTGCCATGCTGTGGGCATCGCGGCGTCCAGATGCTAAAGTAAAAAGCCAGGCAACTTGTCAAACAGCAGATGGGAGCAGGGCGTTTAAAGGTGCTGCTCTTACTTCAAAAACAAGTCCAGATGCAAAGAAACTCTGTCAATAAAACAGATTCCGGGCAAATAGTAAAGTATCTATAGTAGGGCAGGGTGATATGGCCTAAAATCTATATCACGATATAAAAAAGAACGATATATTTGACGATATCTTTTATTTTATTTTATTTTTTATTTATTTATTTGAGCAGAAACTTATTTAAAACATTTTACAGAAGAAAACAAAACAAGACTATCGTGCTCAAAAGGAGTAGGAAGAAGTTCAAAAAACTTATAATAAACCTACCCCTTATCTCTCATTCAAGTAACACAAAATATCACAAAGGATTTATCATTGACAATGGACTTACTTCAAAATCCCAGCCTGACGCCCATTGGGAAGATTAATTCTGTGATATTTTATTCATTTCTTTTTAACAGAAGACTCATTTCCTCGCAAATATGATCCGCTCAAGCAGTTTACATCTTTCATTTCATTTGACTTTTTAAGCGCCTGCCCCCGTGCTCTACAGTCAGTGTTTCTGCTGCTCTGATGGAGCTGAGCGGGACATCAATTATATCGTGTCCACAATGATATAAAAAATGATATCGCATATACGATATGGCCCACCCATATATACACGGTACGACCAGATACTTGCAGAAGAGTATGAACATTATCCTTCTCTTCATGGCTTTGGATGGATATTATGTTAGTGCAGCATAAGGGCTGTAAGTTTTGTCAACTAGTGGTTCTCAGCTGTTATAATGTCGAGACCCACCATCAGCCTACACCAGGGGTGGGCGAGGGGCCACGTGAGTAACCTAAATTGAGTTAGAGGGGATTCCCAAACTTTTCAGGCCGCAACCCCCAAAATCACTCAAACAACTCGAGACCCCCCTTTGTAAAATATAATTATCATTCATAATGATTTAACCTGTTAACTGCCACCTTAGGGTTAGGGTTAACAATCATTTATATCCACATCTCAAAGCGTATTGACCGGAGAGCTTACAGCCTATGCCAGGGTGATATCTCATTTGAAAGCCAAGACCTTCTAGTTTCTAAAAATATGTGAGAGATCTGTGTGCGTGACACACAACTTACGTTACACTTGCCGTTCTTAACCCTAAGCATATCCTGATTAGGGTTAACTAACCCTAAACCTAACCCTAGCCCCCTGATCAGGGGGACGGCAGGTAACGGGTGCAAAACAATTAAAATGTGGTTTAATTATACTTTTGATATTTGGCAAAAAAATCATCTTGTGACCCGCACTTCAGTGTCCTGCGACCCCCTCCACAGGCTATCAACCCCCACTTTGGGAACCACTGTGTTATCGCGCCAACTCAACTTTCCCCCATTGCAAATTCACAAAAATAATAACCGGAAGTCCGTGGACAACTAAAAGAAAAGAGACCGATATCACAAGATCGCTCTTCTCTGCTCCGTTTCATTCAAACTCTTTTGACTTAGCAGTTAGCAGCAACTTAGTTTTGTTGTAAATATTCAATGTCACTTTTGAATACAATGAATAAATGAAAAGAAAGAAAGACAAACTTAGAGCCCACTCAAAAATATACCAAAATGAGATGATCATCAAAAGAGTCGAGGGTCGGACAAAATTGCTCGGGGCCCAGAAGTTGACAGACTTTAAATAAATCTGAAACTGGGATGAGTTTAACAGACCAGTGTCTCAGGATAATACATAACAAAGTCCATTAAGCGATGCAGCTCGACAATTCAGATGGGCCAATGTTTTGAGAAATACCTATCATGTTCATGTTCAAGGTTGTCAACAGAAGTCACGCGATCCCAAAGTGGGCGGCGATTAGCGTAATGCTCTCTTAGAAAGCCTCATCCATTATCCAGAGAGAAGAAGATAATGTGTTAAGCTTTGTACTCAACGCGGATTGTCCTGACCACTTCAAACACGACATTCCCATCCGTTGCAGTAACAAGTTAAATTGCTTAATGTCGCTACTTATATCTCCAGTCGCCGGCCTTCACCACGCCCGTCCATTAAAAGTGGCTTCTCCAATCCCCCTAGTCCCGTAGAGTAAATATTCATGACTGCTGTATTTCTTCACAGTATAGGGACAGATAAGCTGTGATGGCTCTTGTCTAGCACCTCTGGTTAAACAGCGTCACATTAGGAGCTGCTGGTGATTTTCCGCATGGCTAGCCCCCCCTCCCTGTCACATGTCACTGGCTTTACTCACGTCTGTGCAGCGCGGCGGTCCCCGGACTCCTGTCAGCGCTGCGCCCGCGGACGCACCCACGGGAGCGATTGTTTCGGCGATCCAAGCGGGTGGAAGAGAACACGGTGTCCCTGGAATCGTATTGACTACGGTCAGACACACGAAAGCCCGTGCTGTGAAGGCCCGCTGCACGGTGAATTATTCAATCGAGGCTACAGTGAAACCCCCGGTGCAGCGCCGGCCACGCTAACTAGCTGCTTTGTTGATTTATTGAGACGATACATTCATGTTTGACCACGAGTGCGTGCAATGTTTATGTTTAGAGACGAAGGTTTGCTGTAATATGAGACATTTGTTTTCTCTCTCCCTCTGACCATTAGTGTTTGAGCGCTTCTTAGTTAGCATCGCCGGCCAAACCATATTAGTCCAGTGCTCCGGTCTCTGCGCTGGCTTCCTGTCACTCAGAGAATAGAATTTAAAACAGCTCTGCTTGTGTACAAGTCTTTTCATGGTTTAGCACCAAAGTCCATCTCTGACATGTTAGAGCCGTATGAACCATCTCGGGCCCTGAGAACTTCAGGGAGGGGTCTCCTGGTGGTTCCCAGAGTCAGGACTAAACACGCTGAGACTAAAGCTAAAATCTGGAACAGTCTTCATGAGGATGTGAGACAGGCCTCAACTCTGACAATGTTCAAATCCAGGCTGAAAACAGCTCTTTTTACCCGAGCAGATGAAAACTGAAAGTATTTTATCTGCACTCTGGCCTTTTACTGTCATTGATTAACTTTATGTTGATGTTTTATTGATTGATTTGATCTGTTTTCTTGTAATTTTATGCAACTGTGAAGCACTTTGAATGGCCTTGTGTATGAATTGTGCTCTACAAATAAACTTGCCTTGCCTTGAACACACTCGGGTTTGCCAAACTGTGGTGACATGTAATGATACAAAATCTCAATCATACAGGAAACAAAAAGGACATGTGGCCCTTTGAAGAGAGACCAATTATTCTCCAAACATTTAAGTGCAGAAATGTTTATCATCTCAAAGGTTCTGTGCAAACGCCATTGATGTTGATAGCGGCGACATGGACCTCAGATCAAGGACATAATGTGGTGCTATCTCCAGCTGAAGATGCCTGAGGCCGCCTCATTCACCTATGCCCAACCCAGGCGCTGTTTCTGAGCCCTCCCACTACGTCTGAAAGGTGACTCCAAGGAACTGGTCAAAGTAATGGGACAATAAGGTCTACAAATACAAACACTGATCTTAAACAAAGCTGGCCTGGAGCCTATTGGATTTGAATATGCTAAAGAAGAGGAATTAATTACTATAATCCAAGTCGCTCCTTTAGTGCGCCGTTGCTTTCTGCCAGTCATCTGTGAAGATGCCGAGCGCCACTGACTGAGCGAAGGATTATGGATTAAAGTATTGTTCAGTCGACGGGCTGCATGGTTCACTTGTGCAAAGATAAAAACTTTATAATCAACTGGATGATGAACTGTCAGGTAAAATTGATTCAACTACAGTATTATGCAAAATCCTTTTTCAAGTTTGGATTTGGAACAGGTCGTGCTCATGATCATCCATCCTCTCGGACACCGTGGATTTTTTTTCTCTAACAATTATTTTCCAACCAATTTAGATTTAATTCCTCATTCCTTTTCCTATTCTTTAGTCCTGACAAGAACCAGGAAATACGACCATATTAGTCCAGTGCTCCGGTCCCTGCACTGGCTTCCTGTCACTCAGAGAATAGAATTTAAAACAGCTCTGCTTGTGCACAAGTCTTTTCATGGTTTAGCACCAAAGTCCATCTCTGACATGTTAGAGCCGTATGAACC
Organism: Proterorhinus semilunaris; assembly: GCA_021464625.1. Lineage (NCBI taxonomy): Eukaryota > Metazoa > Chordata > Actinopteri > Gobiiformes > Gobiidae > Proterorhinus > Proterorhinus semilunaris. The sequence continues at coordinate 38,140,377 of CM038348.1, forward strand.
ATCTCGGGCCCTGAGAACTTCAGGGAGGGGTCTCCTGGTGGTTCCCAGAGTCAGGACTAAACACGCTGAGGCTAAAGCTAAAATCTGGAACAGTCTTCATGAGGATGTGAGACAGGCCTCAACTCTGACAATGTTCAAATCCAGGCTGAAAACAATCAATCAATCAATCAATCAATCAATCAATGGTTTTGTATAGCCCAATATCACAACAGGAGTTGCCTCATAGGGCTGTAACAAACATTAAGGCAATAAAACAGAACAGTAAATAAGACAATGTAAAGTTCCGGTGAATCAAATATCCAGGCAAACATAATGTCCAAATAAGCGTCAGCAGTGGGTGGCGACGAGCAGCTCGGGTGTCCCCTGTCCTTAGACTCTCCAGCCCGGCAAGGAAAAACTCAAAAACCCAGTGGGAGAAACGAGAAACCTTGAGGAGAACCACAGAAGGAGAGATCCACTCCCATGGACGGACAGGCTATAGAGACCCAGGGCCGAAGGAGTCCCTCAGTAGACGGGCCAAGATCACAGACCGTCCAGTCCTTGTTGTCAGTAGGCAGGGTTCCTCCGTTCAGCCGGGTCCCTCCGTTCAGCCGGGTCCCTCCGTTCAGCCGGGTCCCTCCGTTCGATCTAGACAGGCACTCCCAAGGGGGAGTGGGACAGGAGACACCATGTGAATAGTAATGAACAGACTACAGATGAAATAAATATTGTATCATAGTAAGACAAAGGTTGCAGTAAGAAGAAGAAGAGGATAGCGCTCAGTGTACCGTACTTCCCACAGCAGAGTTTCTCCTAAAGCAGCTTTACTTCAGGCTGTGGGTTAGAGCTTTACCTAACTGACCTGATCATAAGCTAATTCGAAGAGGTACGTTTTGAGCCTAGTCTTAAATGTAGGGACTGTTTCTTCTTCTTTAACGTGAGCTGGGAGTTTATTCCATAAAACCGGAGCTTGGTAGCTAAAGGCTCTTCCTCCTACAGTGATTTTGGAGACCCGAGGAATCACTAGTAGCCCTGAGTTTTGAGAGCGGAGTGCTCTGGTTGGCCGATATGGAACGATAACGTCTTGGAGATAAAGCGGAGCCAAACCCTTTATGGCTTTAAATGTGAGGAGCAGGATTTTAAATTTGATTCTAAACTCAACAGGAAGCCAATGGAGAGACTTTAGCACAGGTGTAATGTGTTCTCTTCTCTTTGTACGCGTTAACAATCTTGCAGCTGCATTTTGAACTAGTTGAAAACTTTTTAGGGAACTTTTAGGACACGCTGCTAGCAGGCAGTTGCAGTAGTCCAGCCTTGAGGAAACAAATGCATGAATAAGTTTTTCTGCATCACTCTTAGGTAGAATGTTTCGTATTTTAGCAATGTTGCGCAGGTGAAAGAACGCAATTTTACAAGCCTGGTTTATATGCGTTTTAAAAGAGAGGTCCTGGTCAAACAGAACTCCAAGGTTTTTTACTTTAGAGCTCGTTGATACGCTAACATTATCCAGGGAGATGATCTGCTGAGATAAAGACTCTCTCAGTTTTTGAGGACCTAAAATAATAACCTCGGTTTTATCAGGGTTAAGGAGAAGGTAATTTACAGTCATCCAGGTCTTGATGGCTTTTACGCAGGAACTAAGCACATCTAATTTATCTGTCTGACCTGGTTTTATTGATAAGTACAGCTGTGTGTCATCCGCGTAACAGTGAAAATTTATATTATGATTTCGGATTATGTTACCTAATGGGAGCATGTACAATATAAATAAAATTGGCCCGAGCACTGAACCCTGTGGCACCCCATAGCACACTTTAGAACACGGTGAAGACTTTAGGTTTACATTAACAAATTGGTGCCTATCAGATAAGTAAGATTTAAACCAAGAGAGGGCTGTTCCCCTGAGGCCTACGTCAGTTTCTAACCTCTGCAGGAGAATATTGTGGTCGATTGTGTCAAAGGCTGCACTGAGGTCTAACAGAACCAGGACTGAAGCTAGTCCGGCGTCAGCTGCTAATAACAGGTCGTTGGTAACTTTGACTAAGGCGGTCTCTGTGCTATGATAAGTTCTGTACCCTGACTGAAATTTTTCAAATAAACTATTGTCCTGTAGGTGGCGGCAAAGCTGCTTAGCCACTACTTTTTCAAGGACTTTTGAAATGAAAGGCAGATTAGATATGGGCCTATAGTTTGCTAGAATATCAGGATCGAGATTGGGTTTTTTCAAAAGTGGTTTGATAACAGCATATTTAAAGGACTTTGGTACATACCCATTTTCTAAAGATGAGTTAATTATTTTCAATATGGTATCTGAGATTTCTGGGGTAATTTCTTTGAGGAGTTTAATTGGAATTGGATCTAGAAGACAAGTTGATGGTTTTGAAGACATAATGATTGATAATACCTCAGCCTCATCTACAGTTATGAACTTGTCTAAGGCTTTGAAAGGAGGCAATGATTCTACAGCTGGATTTAGATCAGAAGACAAGGGAAGCTTATCATTTATTTTATCTCTAATGGTTGTGATTTTGTCATTAAAGAATTTAAGGAAGTCATCGCAGCTAAGGGTATCAGGAATGGAAGGCTCTACTGCGCTGTGACTGTTTGTTAGCCGGGCCACCGTATTAAAAAGAAACCTAGGGTTATTTTTATTTACTTCAATTAATGAAGAGTAGTAATCTGTTTTTGCTTTCCTCATGGCTTGCTTATAGGCGAGTAGGCAATTTTTCCAAGATCTAAGAGATTGCTCAGTGCTAGAATTGCGCCATAACCGTTCTAATTTGCGAGTCTTTCGTTTAAGCGTTCGTGTTTCCGCGTTGAACCAGGGAGCAACGCACCTTGGCCAAACCACTTTCTGTTTCAGTGGAGCCGCAACATCAAGGGCTGTTTTTAGTGTGAGCATAACGCTGTCGACAAACTCATCACTTTTATTTAAATCAGTAAGCGAGCTATTCTCTGTAGACATAGTATTAAAGACTGGCTGGATCATTTCTTTAAACTTTAACACAGCTTTTTCAGATAGTGGCCGTTTTAATTGAATTTTATCCTGTGGATTAGTATAATCTTCGATTAGGAACCTAAATGTAATTAAAAAATGGTCAGAAAGCACGGGATTCTGAGGGAGAACGTTTAGGTCGCTAATTTCAATCCCATACGTTAAAACCAGATCAAGAGTGTGTTTATGGCAGTGAGTAGGTTTATTCACATTTTGTGTAAAGCCAACCCCATCCAGTAGGGCACTAAATGCCTTACTCAGACAATCACTATTATTATCGACATGAATGTTAAAATCACCTACTATTATAATTTTATTCCAATTCAACACTATACTGGCTAAAAACTCAGAGAACTCTGCTAAGAAGTCTGAATAGGGGCCAGGAGGCCGATAAATAATAGCAAGTAGTAAAGCTTTTTGATTTTTCCATTTGGGACAGGTAAGAGATAATGTTAGACTTTCAAATGAATTAAACTTTAGGTTATTTTTGGGATTTAGAACAAGATTAGAGTGTGATATCACTGCAACCCCACCACCTCGGCCTGTGGTTCTGGCAGCCTGAAAATTAACGTAACTAGGAGGGGTAGATTCATTAAGCCTAACATAGTCATCCTGCTGAAGCCATGTTTCAGTTAGGGCGAGAAAGTCAATGTTGTTATCGCAAATTAAATCATTTACTAAAATGGACTTTGATGAGATTGATCTAATATTCAACAACCCACACGTTATGTGCTTAGCACTTTGTTTATTGTTTCGTTTAATGTTAAGTTTACTCTTGGGTATCTGTGTTAGGTTATTTGGTCGCATGCCAGCATTTGGTTTGTGAGCTTTTGATGTTTTAGTGCTTGGTATACGGGGGACTGACACGGTCTTTATTTGTTCTGGTATTTGAATTAAGTTATTTGGTCGGACGCCAGCGTTTGTTTTCTTAGCATTTGATGTTTTAGTCTTTGGTTTACGGGGGACAGACACAGTCTTTATTTGAGAATCTACACACTTGATGATTTGTGACAATCCGGGAGCAGGGTCGGTGGTTACAGAGGAGTGTTCTACACTACTGCTCTGCGCCCGGGGCTCATATCTGGACCGTCAATTTGGGCCGCGACTAAGGCTATCGGCCACATTCGTAGATAAAAGGGATGCACCAGCCAAATTTGGATGTATGCCATCCCTGCGCATGAGCTTGGGCTTTCCCCAAAAGGCGCTCCAATTATTGACATATCCAACATCATTTTGCTCGCACCATCTAGACAACCAGCAGTTAAATGATAAATGTCTGCTATACATTTCATCATTGACCAAATTGGGCAGAGGGCCAGAGTATATTACGGTATCTGACATCGATTTAGCCAATTCACACACCGCGCCTACTTGCAATTTGAGAATCTCTGACTGTCTCCGCCGAATATCGTTACCACCCGCGTGGATCACGATCTGACGGAACCGCCTCCCTCCCTGCTTTAAGCACCTAAGGTTACCTTCGATGTCACCAACTCTGGCCCCCGGATAACACCTAACCAAAGCTGCTGGGATCTTCACGTCCCTAACTATGGAGCTTCCAATCACCAGAGTATCAGGTTCAGCCGGTGAGGCGCTGAGGGGAGAAAACCTGTTCTGGACGTGAAGCGTTTGGTGCGCTACGGGTGTGCGCTTAGCACTTCCCCCTCCCCGGACAGTCACAAATCCGTCCTGGTCTTGTCCCGGCTGCACGGGACCCGCTGCGGGGCTAGTCTCAGCCTGGCTAGCCTCTCTAGCACTGTTGGAGCGGACTGCGGTCCCTGCCACTATCTGACTGTAGCTAACACTAGCCTTCGCTAAAACTCCGGACAGCCGCGCCTCTAACTCGGACACCCTGGCCTCCAAAGCTACCACTACACTACACTTAACGCAACTAGTACTATCATCTGTGAAGGAGGCAGGGTTCTGACTCGACATACGGCAAACTGAGCAGGACAGCGCGAAAGAGGAGGACGTAGACGGGGTAGCCATGGCTAGGCTAGCGGGCTAAACCAGCAAGCGAGCTACCGCGCTACGGGGGAGAGAGACAGAAGGAATTTAATCCACGCAGAAGTGTTGGTTCAAGCGGAGAAAAGAATAGTCTCCGCGGAGATAAAGGGCCAAATTAGATCTATAATTAACTAGAGTGGACTCTACAGCTACGTATAATACGTGGATTAACAATAGTAACACAGAGAGAGCTAAAGTTTTTAGCTTGCCCACAACGAGCGTTCAACACAGAATGTACTCACCGGATGTGACGCCCATACTAGTTCATACTAACACACGTGTCACATGACGTGTCAAAACAGCTCTTTTTACCCGAGCAGATGAAAACTGAAAGTGTTTTATCTGCACTCTGGCCTTTTACTGTCATTGATTAACTTTATGTTGATGTTTTAATGATTGATTTGATCTGTTTTCTTGTAATTTTCTGCAACTGTGAAGCACTTTGAATTGCCTTGTGTATGCCTTTAGAAAGACATGTAGTCTAGGACCAGGAGTGATTTCTTTGAATTCTTGATGGGCTTGTTTGACACGTATATTAGTCAAGAGCAGAGACTAATTTGAACGATCTACGTCGTTTTGGCCACACAAACTTAAGGAAAGAAGGGAGTCATTAGGAACTCTTTTCAGATTTTAAACAATGGAGAAATCAACACAAACGCGTAACGGCTGTTTCAATCAATGTAAGTTTGGACGGGGACAAAAAAACGTTAGATAGACGACCTCTTAGAGAAGATGAAGCATCGACATCGACACAGGCACATGTTAAGTGCATCAAAGAAAATGTTTGACTTGTGGTTAATTTGGTCTTCCTGTCGTGACAACGTGCTCTGTGTTTGGATCGATATGACATTTTTTAAGAATTGATTGGCTGTTGGCAAAGTTCTAGACGGTCCTGCTTTTGAACACAAGTGGATGGCTGGACAGGAAATAATGTGGAAAAGCACTAAGTAAATTATGACCATTTACCATACTTGATGACATGACATTTAAGGCCTTTTTCAATGAAGGTACTGAGTCATCTTCTGTACTCAGTAGTTGAAGTCTTCGAACGTTTCGCCTCTCATCCGAAAGGCTTCGTCAGCGACAAAAGTCCCGCTCAGCCCGCAGCTTAAGATATAGACCAACGGGGAGGAGTTAGGGTTGGCCCGGCTCCTCCCCTCTAATCACAGCTACTCTCACCTGTGGGTAAACACCTTTGAAGTAGAGCGTCTCTAACGATCTGCTCACCTCAGTATCGGTCAGTCCTGTCCTATTCATAGATGATCACTGCTAATGACCTGCCTATTGTTCTTTTGTTGGCTGAGGTGCCGTCTCCTTGGACTGGCCCCGCCCTTTCGGTTTCTTCTGAAGGAGATTGGAGTAAAGTGACGGGAGATTAAATCTGAGCCCACTTGTGCTTTCTCTTCGGTGTTGATAAAGTCTCTTCTGTAAAACTTGTTTAGTTTCTCCAATATAATGTTTGCATTCTTCTTCTTTGCATTGAATAGAATAAACCACATTGCTTTGTTTGTGACTCGGAGTTTTGTCTTTGGGATGAACTCATGTTTGTCTCAGTGTGTTCACCGGTTTGTGGTTCACTGGAATCCTGTGCTGCCTAAAGATTCTCTGAAGTTTCTCTGAGACCCCGGCTACATACGGCACTGCAAGCCGGGGTCTCAGAGAAACTTCAGAGAATCAAACCGGTGAAACGTTCGCTTCTTCAGAGAAACGTTCGAAGACTTCAACTACTGAGTACAGAAGATGAATCAAGTACCTTCATTGAAGATGGACAACTCCTGTACGACTGAGAGCTTACACAGACATTTAAGGCCTTTATTTTGTGTGGGTGCGGGGTCGGTGGTGGTCGGAGGATCCGTTGGCGCAGATAAGGCTGTTTACGTTTTAATCCGGTATCGACAGGACAGCGGTGGATATCTGTACTTTGTGTCTATGTGTCTGTCCTCCCTTCGTCTGGGTGGGTGCTGTTCCGCGGTCATTACACTGAAGGTCAATGCAAAGGACAGATAACAGATCCCTTTCCTGTACACGTGGAGGCTCCCTCTAACTGAACAGCAAACTCATCGCAGCTGCCAGAAAACTTTTGCCTGAACAAAACCGGTAAGGCCATTAACGTACACACGCACACACACACACACACACACACACACAGCTCCTCTCTCTCGTCTGCCTGGGCTTAATCTGAATATCCGCGGAGCCTGAAGCCGGAGGAGAGTGGTGTCATTAGAAACACTGTCAGCCGTTTCCTTTCTTGTGCGTATGGGCCGGTCGTGACTGCTGCGCTCCTGCACTGCAGCTGCCCCCGACAGCGCGAGCCGAGTCCTGACACAGACAAAGACCGGGAACAGCCCACGTCAGCGTTCCATGTCACGAGTCTATGGGAACCGTTATCTGCGCGTGTACGGAAGGGGGACGTCGGTAAATCATCCTTCTTTCTAAGTCGTGTTGATGTTTTGTGAAGCTCAAGACGTGGAGAAGGGTCCCCACGCGCCGCACGGTGGGACAGGTTGGACCCCGTTGACATTGACGGGGGAGGGTGGGGTCAAACGCAAAGCGAGAGTTCCCACAAGAGAGTTCTTGCACGATTTTCCAGTCGGCAAACTCAGTGGGTGGCAGTGACTTTACCGAGGAGGGATTTTCTAAGGTTCAGAAGCCCCTTATGAGAGACCAACAGGCCCGGTTAGAACCATGAGGCCGTCCTTCTGTGGACCCACCACCTGCAGGGGGCGCCATAGGGGCTGGTGCAATGGGATTTGGGCAGCTCCAACAGTTGCCCCCACGACCCGGCAACAGACAAGTGGAAGAAAATGGATGGATAGATTTTGTAAGGGTGTCGGCTTACGTCTCAGTGTAGAGCATGCATTCTGGATAAACTGTCTCTTCTTCTTCATCCATTAGATCGACTCCGACCCCTGGTGACCAAATCGACCAGGCATCAACATCCCGTCCTGTCTCTTGCCGTAACAAGACAGCACATTGGATAAACTGTACATAAAAGCTATACTTCCTATGTTCTATTTCTGCTCTTTTCCATGTAAGGATTTATTTCCCCTTTAAAGCAGGTGTACAATGCATTTTCACTGATTTTTTGGTAGCAATTCCAAGCACATCTTGATCCTTAGCATATGAGTGATTTGAAATGGCTCCTTCATAGTTTCGGTTTGGCTTGGTTTAGGTTCAACACGAGCTGCAAAAACGAGGACGAAAATGCAACCAACCAGCGACAAAAGAGCGACAAAAAAATGCCGGAAAAAAGCAACAATAGCACAATAAAAAAGGGACAGAAACACAACTAAAGAGTGACGAAGAAGAAGCAAAAAAGCCACTAAAACTCGACAAAACAGTGACAAGGTCTTAGCAAGGTCTTAGCCTTCAAATGAGGCGTTACGCTGGCCTATAGGCTGTAAGCTCCATTGAGGAGCTTTTAGATTTGGGTAAAGAAGAGCTGGAGGAAATGTGCTTCGTTAAAGGGGGGTTAGAGGTTCAGACTCTCACCTCATTAAAACAATCAGTGGGAAGAGCATGGGGGAAACTGGTGGAGCATCGGGATATGTTGGAGAAGCAAATGAAACACAACTCCAAGTGTATCTTCAATGAAGGAAACACATTGAAATATGGTAACAAGCTTTAAAGATTACTGTACAAATGTTTAGAGATAATGCAATGCCTGACCCAAAAAAAAAGTGGCCACCTGGATTTGTTCTGATCTGGGGTTGCTGCAGTTGGTCAGGTCTAAGTTCAGCAACACTATGGGCCCAAGGACAGAGATCAGCTGACGACCGGAACATCCCGAATGACCAGGATATTCCATCGATTTATTCCCTGAAGGCCCGAGCACGAGGCATACTTTTTACACATGGATCGGTCACTGCAGAGTCCAGACCTGAACCCCATTGAGAGTCGTTGGGATGTGCTGGAGAAGGCTGTGTGTAGTGCTCACACTCTCCCATCATCAACACAAGCTGTTGGTGAAAAAATGTACGCTGGCACCTTTGACATTGCAGAAGCTTACTGAAACTGCGTCAGAGAGAAGGCTGTATTCAAAGCAAATATCAGAGAATGTGGCCATGTTCTCTTGCACCTGACCATGAACATAAGAGAAAAATAATCTCGAAGTTGGCAATGAAATGCAAGTGCCCCGGCTCCTTTTATTCTCCGATTACCTCTGCCCTCGGTGAAATCTGAAGCCGGGATTTACTGCGACTGCTTCAGAGAGCGCCCGGTTATATCAGCGTCCTGGTGCAGTCTTACCCAACGCACTGCAGAGTATGACGAGGCTGCTGTATCATGTAACGCTCCGTCCGTTGCGTAGTTAAGCCTCTTATTAACCGTCCTCCCGAGAATCTGAGACCACCTGCTGGGACCGAGGCCGGGGATTTGAGTCCGGCGCGTTTTCACAAAGAGGTGGCAAAAAATGCAGACGGGGGGAGGTCAACATTCATTCCTCCAATACACTTTTCTAATGTGTCGTAAAGAAGCAAGAGTCAGCCGGGAGTTCACATACCTACTTTGTATTGGTGTGTAGTTGACCGTTTTGTGACCCAATGGCTGTGTGGGTGGTAAGCACGGCGCCTTTATTTTCCATCACAGTTGCCCTTATGATGAGTTTATGGTAGGTTTTCACTTCTGACTGTCTCCATGGTTACGCATACATAACATTGATCCTGGTGCGTCGTACAGGCCACCGTGTTTGAAAGTAAAGGCACCATGCTGGGTCATGCTGGGTCATGCTAGGTCAATTAAAGCAGTACTAAGTAACTTGTTTCCCTTAATAAATCCTCTCCGTAGTCCCTCTGGGGGTAATACAAGTGTTAATGGGATGATTGGGGGGTCTTTCATCTCCCCCCGGTGTCTCTGGCCAGAAAACCACATTTGCAACTCCAGCGCCTGCGTTTCGTTTTCCACATCAACAACCTGATCCAGTCTATGGAGGAGATGTGCTGCACTGCGTGAGGCAAATGGTGGTTTACTGACCCCTCCAATAAGGCAACGCTGATCATTTCAGAGTGTCCTTTTATTGTAGACAGGCTAAGGCACCTGCGCAATAGTCATGCGTCTAATCAGCATCAGAAGCGCTCACTAACACACGTGTAGATCTGTGAGCAATGTTTGGGAGAAACGGGTCTATTGTGTTCTTGAATTTTGAGTTCAGCTGCAAAAACCCAACGTACGCTTGAAAAATAGTGTTTTTCATTACTAGGTCCGTGTCAGTGACATAAACATATAAAGTCCGTCCATCTTCTTCCACTTGTCCGTTGCCAGGTCGTGGGAGCATCTGTTGGAGCTGCACCAGCCCCTATGGCGCCCCCTGCAGGTGGTGGGTCCACAGAAGGACGGCCTCATGGTTCTAACCGGGCCTGTTGGTCTCTCATAAGGGGCTTATAAAGTCACTAGTTCTTAATCAGATGGAGTAAAGTCACAAATATCCAACAGAATTTTATACAAAAAAGTTCTATGTCTTTGAGTTCCCCCCATGAAAAATCAACACATAAACAGAGCGTTTTTTAAAGTTCCTGGCGGCCAGTCATAGCTTCAGCCTAAACATCTTATGATATAAATCCCTGGGAGTTCACATTGACAGTGATCTGAGCCGGCACACACAGGTCACCACAGTCTGCAGCAAAACACATCAGCGCCTCCACTGTCGGAACGTCATGCTAATCTCTAACAGAGCAGCAATCGAGTCAGGCCTCAGGTACGGAATCACCAGCTGGTTTGGAAATCTGTCGGTCAAGTTAAAGACACACATTTTGGGGTGAAGAGGGGGTGGGGGAGAGTGTCCGGAGCAAGTGTACCGCTCACTGGAGTCTTTTGTTATTTTGTTACATGTACTTGTGTGTGGCGGGACCCTGTGCGAACCAAATAATAAAGTAAAGTAAATGTTTTCTGTGCAAAAAAGAGCTCCACAGCCAATGGGGACTGCGTGACCGTCCCACCAGCGACGGGTCAATATAGACCACAATGCATTGCGACACTAGAGTCGGAGGAGAGCCCAGCGTCTCAACACGAGTCGAGTCATTTTGTTTATAAAGCACATTTCAGTAACCGTGACAGTCCCACCAAAGTGCTTTACAGAGCAAATAGTTTAACAATAATCATCCACTCATGTAAAATCCATGTGAAATAAAACAGATCTGATTTATATTTATATGAATATAAATACTCCTCTGTCTCTTGGTCGGTCTTTATCGCAGAAACACATTATGAGGCGACAGTGGTGCAGGTGGTACAGAGTGGGTCGCCTCGTGATCGGAAGGTCAGGGGGTTCGATTCCCCGCTCCTGCAGAGAAGATGAACAGTCTTTATTGATCTCACAATGGAGAAATGTACTTAGAAACACTCAGGGTGTGCAGATGACTTTGCAGATGACCACCAAGGACTTTGATGCACACTGTCCTTGGGCAAGACACTTCATCCACCCGGCCTCCAGTGTCTGCAGAGTGAATGGGTGACTGGTTCCTTTCCTGCAAAGCGCTTTGGGCCTGATGTAGTCGTCATTATTGTCATGTTTTGATACATCTGTAGAGTCCATGGTGTTGGAATCGGGGGGGTCGGGCGACTACAGCATGTGCAGGGGGGGGGGGGGGGGGGTCTATATAGTCGGGCCCATGTAGTGAATGAGGGGTTCGGGACATTCAGCCATTGGTTTATGTTTTTGTATTAACTCATGAGCTCAGAACGTCAGATGCTGTTAAATAGTTTTATTGATACATATGAAAGAAATCTCACACCAAATCTCACACCAAATCCACGAGCACAACCATTCCGGAATCCTCCACAGAATCCACTTCTGTAATGGCGCGTGTTACTCTGAAGAGGAGATCAAGGACCGTCGCGTCGTCCGTTCATTTCGGACGCAGAGGTTGCAGACGCGCGAGCTGACCGACATATAACTGCGGCGTAACGATCTGTTAAACATGACCGTTACTCCTGAGTGTGGCTCTCCCCCCTCTCGTCCCGCGCGCGCTAATGGGGCTGGCATTGCGGGGCTTTACAGCGGGGGAGGCATGTGACTCGGGCTGGTCTGCTTGGAAACTGCCGGCTGATCCGCGCGCGCCGCTCCTATTAATAGTCCTGCATCACTCGCCGCAGTCACGAGCATCTCCACCGCCGCTGCCGCCGCTGCTGCTGCTCGAAAAGCCTCCCCCCCCCCCCTCCCCCCCCCCCCCCCCCCCCCCCCCCCCCCCCCCCCCCCCGCTCCACACTCTGACGTCAACGCGAGCCCTTGCGCGCTCCGCCGGTCACCACCACCGTATACGGCGATCCTCCGCGCGCTCCCACGTCATAGAGGCTGACGTCACGGAGTGGGGGTGACGACACGGTTATGTATGTGTACTATTGTAGCGTTACGACAGCACGCCGGGGAGCGGGAGGGGGGGGTTATGTATCTGGGACTGCAGTTTCCAGCGCGAGCCGGTGCTGTTCAGGGGCAGAGGGAGAGATGGGGCTGATGTACAAACACGCGGAGACACTTCGGATATTTTTAGAAAGTTATGCAGGTTTTGAGGCCGTGTGTGGCGTAACGTGTTTCATAAACGGTGTACGTTTATTCCTATACAAGGCAACTTTATTTATACCGCGCATTTCCTACGTACAAGGCAACTCAACGCGCCTGAGAAACCTTCTGACTGGTGCCTTTTACGTCTCTTTGAGTAATACTGTAATGATGTATCTTTAAGTAAAATAGTTACTGGTCTCTGTGAGTACACGTTAAAGGTACAAAAGCTTCATGTCGACCGAGAATATATGTAGTTTTTTATGGTACTTTCTGCAGAGAAATGATGATTTTCCACATTATTACAAGTTTTGTTACTATAATTTATGCGGCGACTGAAACATAAATCTGAATTTTACACTCAGTTACTCACTGTACTTAAGTACTTAAGTAACATGAGTAACATTACATTATCAATTCCCTACGAGGCTTAATAAAGCAGAACTTAACTTAAAAAGGAAGAAAACAAACAACAATTCTCCCCGTGTCTGTGCAGGTTTCCTCCGGTTTCACCTGCCACGAATAACATGTACAATAGGTCACTCCTCTTTCCAGGTGTTTCTGACCATCAGCCTGGCTCCACATCTAGAGATCCTCAGATTTACTCCAATCTCCTTCGGGGACAGCCAACAGGGCGGGGCCAGTCCAAGGAGACGGCACCTCAGCCAACAAAAGAACAATAGAGCTCCGGACCCCACGTGACCAGTTCTGTTTACGACGCCATTTTGGCAGTAGACACCTAGCGTCAAGAAGAGGTAACGAGGAGAATGGACTGCAGCAGTCAACTTTCAGACAGCGATAAACAGCGATACGTCAATAAACTTAACAGACTACAAATTAGTGATCCATATTTAGCTCCTGGTGTGCTTTTTAAAACAATAGAGCAGGTGGCAGGCGGCGTGGGACTCCCTAATCTACAATATCCTGATATATACAATTATTTAATCAACTTTCCTTCACACTACACCGGAGACGCGCTGAAGGCCTACAAAAGTCTGGAGGGATTCAAGTGGACTCAATCGGGATTTGTGGCCGAGGTTTTGCTGTGGAGTTTACCTCAAAAAGACTTGTTTATCGTCACTTCACGGGTAAGTAGCCATAGCTTTAAGCTAGCATAAACTGCGCTAACTGGGCTGTAGGCGAGTGGCAGAAAAAGCGACAGTTTTACCGCTGATTTGTGTTACAGGTAAATCATTCACAAAGATTAAATGACCCCTCCCTGAGACCATGGGCAGTGGTCAGAAGAGATGGCGTAGTGCTAGGTGCTCATTGTAATTGTACAGCAGGCCAGGGCGAGTGCTGCTCTCATGTGTCTGCCACGCTGTTCAGATTATGGCAGCATAACCAAGAAAGAGAGGAAGAAACAACAGTGACATCCAAAAAGTGTAAATGGGACAGACCAAGTGAAACTGCTATGAAGAAGGTGGAGTACCTGCAGGGAAAGGATATTGTGTTTAATAACACACAGAGGTCTAAAAAGCAGAGCAAGACCCAAATGCCCTCTGTTAACCCCAAAGCCATCCCACCACTGACCCCAAGTGAGCAATCCCTGCTCTACAACAGCCTGTCTCAGTGTTGTGCAAAAGATGGACAAACAATAAAGCCGGTAGTCCTGTCTCTTGTACGGGAGCATTCAGAATCATATGTGCCCAAAACAGTAAGCTTGGATCTGCCAGATCCCCTCACAAGCTTATATGAGAAAGAAATGAGAGATGTGAGTAGAGATGAGCTTCAGGAAAGAGTGGATAGTTTGTTTGAGCAGTTGTCAGTGAGTAAAGAGCAGGTGAGGTAGTTTTGTTATCTGTATTTACATAGTGATAATCAAATGTGTTATTTATTTAGTGATGATTTTTTTGTATTTTCAGAGTGAAATTGTTGAGAAGGAGACACAAGATCAGTCAAAGTCAAAAATTTGGTTTGAACAGAGAGCAGGTAGAATTACTGCATCCACATTCAGAGCAGCAACTAAAACAGACATCACGAAGCCTTCAGTATCTCTGATTAAAAAAATATGTTATCCACAGTCGTACAGTTTTTCAAATGAGGCAACAAGGTATTTTCTGTATTATGCAATTATGTGTTTAGGATATGAATGTTGCTGTAAATAAGTTTATCTGATATTGAACATGTTTTTTTTCCTATTGTAGATGGGGCTGTAAGCATGAAGCTGCGGCAAGACAACACTATGAAAACCAACATCGTCTCACGCATTCTGACGTTCTGGTCGAAAAGGCTGGGTTTACAATCTCAACTACTCATCCATTCATTGGAGCGTCACCAGATGGCTTCGTCTCTTGCCGCTGTTGTGGTACTGGTGTTATCGAAATCAAGTGTCCATTTTGTGCTAAAGGTGCAACTCTTGCTGATGTTGCAAATAGTATCACAGGGTTTTGTCTGGAAAACAATCCAAATAGTAGCTTAAGACTGAAACGTGACCATGCTTATTTTTATCAAGTTCAAATGCAAATTTTTGTGACTGGCAAATCATACTGTGACTTTATCCTATGGACTGAAAAAGACTCTTCACCATTTGTTGAGCGGATCAAACTAGATGAAGTTTTTGTTCAAAAAGAATTACAGATTGCTGAAGAATTCTTTAAAAAATGTGTCCTTCCGGAGTTACTTGCCAAGATTTTCTCTGCACCTAAAGTTTTGTGTGATAATGGTCAGCAGTGGTGCTATTGTCGCGAGGCAGAATCTGATAGCATGTTGGTCTGTCTTTCTGGATTTTGTTCTGTAAAGAAGTTTCATCAAACCTGTCTGGGAATCAAAAGGGTGCCTAAACAGTGGATTTGTCCCACCTGTAGGAAAATTAAGTCACAAAAGAAGAGTTAAGCCGATAAGTGTTTATTACACGAACAACCCATAATCAGCAGTTATTCAAAATCACAATTCAAAGGGTTGCAAAAAACACAAAGACTGCAAATAGTCAAACAATATTTTCTGCAAACAACCAAATAAAACAAACAAGTTCTTGAACGCATTGAATTCTTTCATTATTTTTAACAGTTCATATTTCAGTAATCACTGATGTTAATGCTTATCAAATGTTAATCACTTGCAAAGAAAAAAAAAATTAGATATTTGTTCAGAAAGATGCAGCCCTACAGAGCTGATACAACTGATCCACATGCGTTCGTTAGAGCACAACTTATTTTCACAATTTTATCAAGATACATGACATCATTTTCTTCGTCTATGTCAGTAAATGTAATGGGTACTGTGCTTTGCAATAAAGTATATTTTTGACGAACAACTCCTATGACCCTTTCAATGTGTATCCTGAGAGATGCCAAGCTTCGGGTGCTCTCAAGGTCAAAGGGATCCAACTGCTTTTTCCCACGTGTAAATGCCGGAATCTTTAAGTCAGCTTGGAAAGCTTGAATAGACTGCTTAACATTAAAGCCCCTGTCTGCCAAAACTAGGTCTCCTGGAAGTAAATGTGATAAAAAGTTACTATTTTCTGTGATAAACTTGTCACTTGTACGACCCCCCCACCCATTAGAAATGAAACAAATCGATCCTTGTGGGCTAATACCAATCAGATATTTCATAGTGTGATGTGATTTGTATGTTGAATAACACTGGGCACTGGCTAATAGGTTACCTGGCTTTTCTATAAATATTTCAAAGCAGTCAATAATACAAATAGTTTTTTCAAAATGTTTGTTACGGAATGCATTTGGAAGAGTTTTTCTTAAAATCTCTCTTGTCAGGCCAGACAATAAGACTTGGAACTAATCGACAGTACATTACACTAATACAGTGCTTGAACACTTTTGAAACTGTGGTGGAATCAACACCGAAATAGAAGGCCAGAAAGTCAAAGCTTAAATTCATTCGTAGTTTGATTAATGTCAACACAAACTGTTGAAATAGTGTAAAGGCTGATTTCATTTTAAGGTGTGGTGAAACAACATTAAAAAGTGCCATCAGAATAGAAAATGTTGGCAGTCCAGTCAGCAGAAGTACTTGTTTATCATTGTTTTGAAGAGCAGATTCAGTAAGTTCAGTTTTAGAAATGTTTTCTTTCAGTAACTGATTTTCAGCTCTTAAAGCTTGAACCTCCAACTTCAGTGAATTAATTTGTGTTTTACACTTGTCATTCTCACATGTAGGTCCAATGTCAGAATCATCCAAAGAATGGGAGTCATTTTCTTGTTCGGTATAGTCTCTGATAGAGGGTCCAGCAGAAGGGTCAGGGGCATTTTCTGGTCTGGTACCGTCTGTGATGAACGATGATCCAGCAGCAGGAATTTCTGTAATCGTCTTCTTTTTGATGCTTGTCTTCTGTTAAATCTGTCCACAAGCAGCTTTCCTCTCTTCTTTATTGGTGACGGCACATGCTTGAAAATTGATGGTATGTAGTCGGGTGAAAGCGGATTCTCACTCTTTTTACCTTGGGCACACAACGCACAATTAGTAAGAATTCATTCAAGAATACAATACAATGTCATTGACAAACGGTAGAATTTACTAATCATTGTACTGTACTGGATAATGTGTGATGTTTGGACTATGCCAAAGTAGAAAATCATATCACTCACTCAGCTTTTGGGTAAAACAAAAAGTCAGATTGGTTTCAGTTAGCTTCCACGGAGAAGCATTATCTCTGCCATTACCATAAACAAATGGTGGACATAAATCTTTACTGAAAAAGCTAACATTCAAATAATATAGCGTTGAATTATTTGTTCGTGAAAACTTACCCGATATGAAATGGTCACTGCACAAGCGGAATCCATTGGGTGCCGGGGTCCAACGCTCCGTTTTCTTCAGCACACTTTGAGCTCGTTTAATCGCAGAAATCCATTTTTCCCTTCGAGCTGGATCTTTAGGGATGCGATAAAATGCTCTCCCTTTACCTTGCCCTCTGTGGTTTGTGCATCCAGGGGCACAACACGAGTCTACCATCGTTAAAAACGGGAACAATGTAGGTTAGCCGATTGGTTTGTTTACGACCACTACTGCCAAAATGGCGCACGGTAGGATTCTGGGATTGCGTGACGTCAGCTCCCGGAGCTCTATAGGCAGGTCATTAGCAGTGATCAGCCATGAATAGGACAGGACTGACCGATACTGAGGTGAGCAGATCGTTAGAGACGCTCTACTTCAAAGGTGTTTACCCACAGGTGAGAGTAGCGGTGATTAGAGGGGAGGAGCCGGGCCAACCCTAACTCCTCCCCGTTGGTCTATATATTCAGCTGCGGCCTGAGTGGGACCTTTGTCGCTGACGAAGCCTTTTGGATGAGAGGCGAAACGTTCGAAGACTTCAACTACTGAGTACAGAAGATGACTCATTCATTCAAGGTGTCATCTATAGATCGATTATGGCTCCAGGTTCTTCTAATGCCGCCGACTTATTTTATACCTTTAATATACTATAGATAAGATAGTTAGTATAGATAGATAGTTTTGTTGCCCACTGACCACCAGGGGGCACTGCTGCGCCCTCTGTAAGCCTTTTCCTATGTGTAATGAATCACACAGTTTCATTACACATAGGCAGTTGGACTTTTAACACTAGTACCGCTGCCCTAAACGTATCTGGAAATGCTTCTGCCACAAATGCCTCACTGACGAGCTTTTAATGATTCTGTGAATGACTTACATAATAACGGTATCCAAAACGTCAATGTAATGTGCCGTTTATTGACGTTATCAAACTTGGCAGTACATGATGTGAGGCCTAATCATATTTTGTGGGATCAATAAAGATTTGAGGTTTGGCACAAGACGTTCCAAAGTTCATTTCCCCGTTGGCCTCAGAGTTTTTACGAGGTCTGAGTTTAGACCAAACCCTGGAGCACGTGAAAGGTCCGTGAAGACCGTCTGCTTCATCACGGCGTTTACATCGACTTTACAACGCTTTGCTTTGATGTTGTAGCATAACTCATGTCTGTGTAGGTTGGATGATATTAAAGACCTCAGTCGTACAGAACGCCAGCAGAGGGCGCACTTACTCTTTTGGAAAACCGGTGACCAGACCAGGACAGCGGTGCAAAAAACAAAAATATCCATCCTAATGTTCAGACTATTGAGCGCACCTGAATATAAGCCGCACTAACTCGATTTGAAACCATTTGACAGTAATGGAGATTTTGAAAAGGTAAAATACTGGTAAAAACAACAACAGATAAAAGCCCCCAAAACGATTTTACACCAATTTTTAATAATATATCTCACCATTTCTCCAGGAAGAATGTTTTTTGTATTGAAAATAAGCCTTCATTGTATATGGAAAAATACAATTAGATAAATGTCAGAAAAGCATCACTAAAGCAAATCCAGAGTAATATTTCTGTGTGATCAGATGTTTAAAAAGATCCTCACAGTCGACTCTGGTTCAAATCAGCTGAATCCCATTATAGTGAAGAGGACTAAAGCTCTGTAATGGCGATTTTTGTCGCTGACGAAGCCTTTTGGATGAGAGGCGAAACGTTCGAAGACTTCACCTACTGAGCACAGAAGATAAATCAGGTACCTGCATTGAAGATACTTTCCTACGGTTATTCTTTAAACCCGTGCGTGTTCAGCCAGACCGAATGGCTAGAGGCTGACTTTTGATGAATTCCGCCTACGTTTGATCCTTCCATAATATTTCAGAGGGGAGAGAATTCCTCGTATTTATTTTGCACCTGGAGCCACGTTGCAGGCTCGGCGGGAGGGCATCCTGCAGCCCCCGCGCCGGTGTGCACCTGTTGAGTTCTGTCAACATGCTACAATGAGGGAGGAGAAACTGTGATAAACGATATTATTCGACCCTTTTGATGCCACGGAAACAAACTCTAAAGCTTAAGAATAATAGTGAAGGACCTCATCTTAAATCATCCCAACAATACAACTTACTTTAGTTAAAAAATAGCATATATGGCATTAGAACAATTTGGAAAGAAATGCTAATAAATGTTCAGGGGTCACTGACATATAAGGATTTTCAAAAGGACAATTTTAAAATAGAAAACAAAATCTAATGCTAGTGTTCAAACAGAAAGAATGTCTTTTACCCACAGATTCATATGAATTATTGAAGTTACAAGTGTTAATGGGATGATTGGAGGGTCTTTCATCTCCCCCCTGGTGTCTCTGGCCAGAAAACCACACCTGCAACTTGACTGCCACCAGGTCGAAGTCACCAATACACACTAATGGAATCACGAAGAAGAAGCTAACAGGCTAACGGGCAAAGCTAACTGCTAGCACCACTTCAGCAGTTTTTACGGCCAAGTTTGAGTGAAAGAAAATGATCTCCATTGAGTATCTGGATGAACAACATCCCTCTGTCCCTTTGTCTTCTGTGCAGATGAGCGGGGGACGTCGTCGTATAAGCCACAGGGTTCAAAAAGAAGTGGAAAAATCCGAACTTTTAAATAATTTATTGTAGACATCATGCTCTATGTACAACAAAGAAATGGTTTAAATGAAGTGTCAGTCCATTTAACTCCTAAATATGCAAAGACTGAGTAAAGCTCGTTTTCAAGAGTTTGTGATTAATTGCAGACGCTCAGAAACAGTAAAATAGATTACACAAGTTGACAGCCAAAAAATGGTCAGGGGTTTCTTCACTGATTTAGACTAATGTTGGTGTTCTGAGTCCGAATATCACGTGGAAAAAACGTCAAGGGTTTCTCAGCTGATGATCCGCAGAAATTTGTTTTTGACGCAAAATCGATTTTTAAAGCATTTCTGTAGCAAAAAATCCTGACCTGATTGAGCAAAACCAAGGTCATTTTCGGACTCAGAGCATCAACATTAGTCTAATTCAGCTGGAAAACCCTGGACTATTTTCAAAAAATATTTTTTTGTTACCCAGTGTAATTTAAGGGTTTGATCAGTATTTACCAGCGTTTCTACACAAACAAAGAGTGAAAAAGCCAAAGCGCGGCGGAGAGAGCGGGTCGTCTCTTCAGCTGAGGACGCAGGTCTTGGACTGATTCGCCGCCGCTGAAGGAGGGGAAGGAGGAAAGAACAGAAACATATTAATGCATAAAACCAATCTCATTACTTTCCACAGTGTGTGTGTGTGTGTGTGTGTGTGTGTGTGTGTGTGTGTGTGTTAGTGAATACAGTATTAGCAGGTCGGGTCGTGTTTGAGCAACAATTGCAAAAGTACAAGAGCGTGAGAAAATAACTTGGATGATAAACGGGCTCAGTGGCTTCGCGGTGCAGCGATCCGTGCAACACGGTTCTGTCGGTCTCCAGGGGCGATCCAAGCGCGGGATTTCATTACTTGAACAAACGTAAAAGTTGCTCCAATTATTACTTGAAGTGCACACGACAGGTTTTAACGCTTTTGAAAACTTGACTTATTTATTATGACATCAGTTGCATAATTATCACTTTATTTCAGTGAAGCAGCGATTCCAATGAAGAAATGTTGGACAGAGAAGTAATTTGTATTTGGATTTTTAAGCTGCTGACAGGAAGTGACATAGAAGAAGGTGAAGCAGTTTGACTCATTCCCCATTGACTTAACATGGTTGGCACGGCAACAGTTTAAAATGGTTTACCTACATCACTAGTTGTGTTTCCATCGGAGAAAATGTGCATAATAAATGCGTATAACAAAAGAGAATGTTCACACGTTTCGATCCAGGAGTTTGTGCGACTCGTGGCTTTGGTTAGAGCAGATAACTGCATGACGCAGTTGCAGCATTTACCCAGCAGAGGGCAGACTGTAGGTGTTAATTTCCCATGTTGGGAAAATGCTGCTTGTTTTTACTCGTAATGCGGTGAATAAATGTTCATTTAGGCGACCTACACTCTAAAGCTAAGCAAAAGTATCTTAACCCACTGTAGCTGCTGCTCTGAAGTCTTGCATGAGCTGTAAAGGCTGGACAAACAAAAACTATCCCAGAGTGAGTTTACTACGTTTCCTCTTAATCCTGTCGGCTACGCCAACAGTCACGCGTACTTTTTATTCGCAAACTGTGTCTAATGTGTCATATGCACTTTAAGTGAACGCCATATGTCCATGTTTTTATTGGTTTATTTGGTAGGGACAGAACATGTTAACCTCTGAACCCCCCCCCCCCCCCCCTGAATCGAGCACATTTCCTCCAGGTTGGCTTTACCCAAATCTAACGAGGGTGACAACAAGGATGAAAACGCCAACACAAAAGTGTCAAAAAGTCACCAAAAAAAGCCTCAAAAGGGCAACAAAAAAGTGGTAAAAAATGTGACAAAAACAAAAGCGTTTAGAGGGGCAACAAAAAAAAACTATGAAAGTGCAGCAAAAAAGTGACAAAACTCAACTAAATAGTGGCAAAAGTGAGATGAAAAAGAAAATGAAAAAAGCGACGACAGCACAGCAACAACACAGGGGAAAATATCTGTTTAGATACGTTTTGTAGGTCTTAGCTTTAAAATGAGGCGTTACTTCATTTACTTAAATGGGGTAATCCAACCTATAGGTAAAGGGATATTTCAGGATGTTTGACATAGGGCCTCATTTCCTAGTTATCCAGAGTGTTGTTGATGTCTGGGGATATTTTTTTCTTAAATTCATGCAGTTCTTATATTTGAAGAGTCAAGTGGCGCTAGGCTAATGCTAGGCTAAAGCATTTCTATGGTATCAGTTAGCCTGCATTAAAAACCTGAGGTAAATCACTTATAACACCAGACTAACGATATAAATGTCTGTGTCGATTTTAATTTTAACCATTTTGCATTTAAAATAACTTATATTTGAGCAGCATCAGCTCCGTGGCTGTAAGCTAACGCAGCGGCGGAGTGATCTGCGAGAAAATAGTCCCTCAAAATGCGGTAATTCATATGATACAAGGTTAGTTATATTTCAAAAAAATATTCTATTAACACAGACATTTATATTGTTAGTCTGGTGTTATAAGTGATTTACCTCAGGTGCACTGTGGAGCGGGTCAGACTGTTTTTAATGCAGGCTAACTGATACCATAGACATGCACTAGCCTTGCTCTAGCCTAGCGCCACTAAGCTCTTCAAATATAAGAACTGCATGAATTTAAGAAAAAAATATCTCCATACATCAACGACACTATGGATACCTAGGAAATGAGGCCCTATGTCAAAAATCCCGAAATATCCCTTTAAGAAGCTTTTAGATTTGGGTGAAGCTGACTGGAGAAAATGCGCTTGGTTCATTTGGCTCTGAGCAGCGTTACCCTGTCTGGCGGCGGCCGCGCTCTCAGCCGCCTCCTCCTTGGCCTTCTTCTCCGCTTCGATGGCGGCCAGCTTCGCCTCGTGCTCCTCCTTCAGGGCGTTCCACTCCTTTCGGTTGTTCAAGAGCCGGTCGAGCATCGGCGTGATCTCCACGTGGAAACGGCTGAACTCCTGCAGAGAAATGGAGCAGCTTTAACCGCTTCGTTCCACAAATCGGATGGAAAAGACCAGATTATATATGAATTTATTTCCTTTAATCTGAAAACATTGGCAGCAGATGTTTTGAAAAACCTTTGGGAGTGAAGAGTCATCCACAAAGTTTAAATGGGAGACTTGCAGCTGCTCTTGAGGTCAAACTTTAGGCCTGCACCTCCACACTGCCTGGTTTCTCACCTTGTAAACGAAAGCGCAGACAAAGTCGATGAAGCCGCACTGCAGTTTGGGTAAGTCGGCGGCCTTGTTTCTGTCCATCATGGGCTGGAAAAGGAAAAGTTACAGCAGGGTTACGAGGGGGACATTATGAACCACAGCTTTGGCCCGCCAGAGAGTGACCTACTTTTGCGCCGCATACCAACTCTCTCCCATTCATTCTCAATGGTAAATATGGATGCAGTACACTGTTTTGGCCACCAGCGTTAAATTGGGGGCGCTGTTTCACTCCTTTCGCAAAGTTAAGGAAACACTGTTGTGGCGTCTTGGTGTTTAGACAAAGCGTTGTAGCATCAACTTCCCCAGTTTTCCAACTGTTATTGCAAAGGCCGTTGACGTCAACAAAGGTACGTGTTAAAAAGAATCGATGCTGAACTGAGACTTTCAAAATGATCTCATATGGCATTTTCTTTGAGTTAACGAATGAGGGGAAGTCATATATTGCTGCAATTCTACTAAAATTATGCGTTTGCCGCAGTTAACATTTGTTTTAATGTAGCAATTTTACTTGCATAGATAGAATCATATGCAAATGTATAGACTACCAAAAACTAAAATAAAGTAATATGCTAAGCAATTTGTTTCTTCATCAAATTGTGTCTAAACTTAACTTTAAATGGGAATCAAAGTGAGGCAAAAGTGGAACTAAATTAGCAAAACCATGATTAAAACTGAGCATGTGTGCATTTTTGTTTCCCCGGTATCTGTCGTTGTACGTTGTCTTTGGTTTAGTCCTTTTATTTTGACATGTCTGTTCTGTCCTTGTGTTTTTGCTTTACTTCCCCTGTGTTGATCGCCTGCCCCGCCCTGATGTGTTTCACCTGTGCCCCGTTTCCTCAGGTATTTATACCCCTGTGTTCCCCTTGTCCTTTTGTCGCGTCATTGTCTACGTCAGCCCCGGGTTGTTTTAGTTTTTTGGCATCTTGTTTTCGTCATTCATCACCAGTTTTGTTGCAGTCCGGCATTTTGGGTTTTATTTTTCCTCACTCCACCTCCAACCATGACAATATTAGCATTAAAAAAAGTAAACCTCCGTCAGATGGAAAACTTCAGCGAGTTGCTTTTTGGGATATAATTATAAACCTAATATCCCAAAGATGATATTAGAAAGACAATTATTTGAGTTTTGTCCTTGTATTTCACTATATTGATGACTTCTCTCAAACGTTTGAACAGTAGTATATCCTTGCTGTCCTGTATTTAAAACGGCAGGCCCTGTTCCTTCTTCACGTGATATCCCTGCATCACGTCTGTAACTTTTGTATGCCCTTCCAAACCCGTGCAAATGTCTGGACTGCGTCTCTCTCCGCGAGCGGCCGACCCCGCCGCGAGCCCTCACATTGTGAACGCTCGCGCCGCCTGTAATTGCCGCTCCAAATTGCCCACCTACAGTCACTCCGCGGCACAGGGCTATTTTATTTCACGTCAAAATCGCGGCGAGTCACAGCGAGACGGCGGCGAAAATACCAGGCGCGGATAACGGATCAAAATGAAAAGTTACAGCTCCCTGACAGAGACACAATTAAAACCGGGGGGAGAGGGTGGAGGGGGCACGGGGGAGTGACACTGACATAAAGCAAAGTGTGACCGTTTGAGACTGAAAATATATAGCATGATTTAGCTTTCACTTTGAGGTTAACTGGATTGTTTTAGAAGATGAAGCAGCTGAATATACAGAGGTTTAGAGAAGGGTTTACCTCCTCATGGTGCCACCCATCTTCATTCAGACCATCGCTAGTACCTGCTAGCCTGTGCAGTCAGAATACACGCTGTTCCTTGTTCCTCGCTGTAATGGACTTTCCGTTGAAACTCTTCTGACCTCTTTCAGTCATTATTAAACTCAGGCTTGTCATTCTTACCTTCAAGTGTTTGTCTTAACATCGAAATATTTTTTCTCCTTTTGCAATTTTTAGTTTTATTTTCCCCTTTACTGGCTCATTCTGGATGCCGGGCTAGTGGAGACGCCGCTGAAGTCGAACTTGTTCTCGGCAGTGTCCGGAAACCAGGCTCAATGAAAAGCTTCCACAAACATTTTAAAATAAACAAAACGAAACAAGTTTTACAGAAGAGACTATTATTATTATTTTCCCCCTTACTGGCTCCAAAAGCACAGCCAAACTGCTAGCATGAATGAGCGTCAGTCCACCTGCGCTGAACGCTACAGGGGAAGCCGCCATCGCCTCTACGCACTGTCCTGTTTTGGATTGAGGATCGGTATCAGATCCAAAAATCCCCCCCTCCTAGATCAGTGTAAACCCAGCCTCAATCTCACCGGCCTGGAGACCAGCTGGAGGCTCGAGTTGCCGCGGGTCACGGAGACGTCTCCGAGTCGTCCCCTGGAGAGAGGGCGAGTCTCCAGGTCGTCTCGGTGAAAACAAACGGGTTTTCGATTTCAGTGGCGTCTCCACATGAAGTCTCCACGTGGTCTCCTCATGGTCTCCGAGAGGTCTACGCGGTCTCAAGCAGTTGTGTCGCCAACACTATTTGCTGTCCTCAACCCGTGAGACGTTTCTGTGACGGGACTGCAGATGGAAAATGGCTACTTCGCTAAATCTGGTACAAGCAAACAGGAAGTGGAGTAAACCAATCAGCGAAGGGCAGTCAGTGGCGGTTTTGTGTTCATATTCAAACAGAATCACGAATCACAAAACTCGCCTACTGCCACGGTGCTTCTGCCCAGACGGATATGTAAATGTCCAGAGGAGGATCATTCTGGACGCCGGGCTGGTGGAGACGCCGCTGAAATCGAACCAGTTCTCAACAATGTCCGGAAACCAGGCTCAATGAAAAGCTTCCACAAACATTTTAAAATAAACAAAACGAAACAACTTTTACAGAAGAGACTTCATCAACACGGAAGAGAAAGCACAAGCGGCCCTCAGTCGGCGGTGCACCTCCACCTCAAAGCCTCCAACCACTCCTTTGAGGACGGGGAGGTTTTAGCTAAAGAAGAACGTTGGTTTGAAAGAGGAGTTAAAGAAGCTATTTTTGTCAAAGAAAACCCCTCCATGAACCGGAATGGTGGCTCAGATTTAATCTCCAGTCATTTTACTCCAATCTCCTTCGGGGGAAACCGAAAAGGCTTGGCCAGTCCAAGGAGACGCACCTCAGCCAACAAAAGAACAATAGGCAGGTGATTAGCAGTGATCATCCATGAATAGGACAGGACTGACCGATACTGAGGTGAGCAGATCGTTAGAGACGCTCTACTTCAAAGGTGTTTACCCACAGGTGAGAGTAGCTGTGATTAGAGGGGAGGAGCCGGGCCAACCCTAACTCCTCCCCATTGGTCTATATATTCAGCTGTGTCTAGAGTGGGACCTTTGTCGCTGACGAAGCCTTTTGGATGAGAGGCGAAACGTTCGAAGACTTCTACTACTGAGTACAGAAGATGACTCAAGTACCTTCATTGAAGACGGAAAACTCCTGAACGACTGAATTAGAGATGCTTTTGATCTCAGAGTCTTTTTAGCGCAGTTCTTCTCTTTCTGTTTTACCATTCAGGATTGTTAATTTGTATATTTCAGCTCTCCGTGTCCTTCCCAAAAGTAGGATTGGCGAACATGTCTTTCATGGGCATCTTTTCATCGCATCCATCTTTCCCAAACATGACCATTTCGGGCCATGAACTAAATATCTGTCTGAACACACACGCAGTACATCACAATTATTTGTCACATCGTGGTTATTTTGGTCCAGTCCCTGCTCCACCGTAAACAAACTGTATCCATCTGTTTTATTGTCACTTTCCTCCCTCGTCTCTCTCCTCTCGCAGTGCCCTTCCCAAAAGTCATGACGAATTGGCGCCCGGAGGAAAAGCCTGATCCAACATAATTCCCATGATTTCTGTCCTCCCTCTCAGCCCTCGCTCTTTCTCCTTCACAGGACTCTGACTCACTTTTAGACGGAAAAAAAAACAAACCCACACACACAATATAATAAAGTGGATGCTCTTACGATGGGCTGCTGCTCCAGAACGCTCCTCTCCAGGTCTCCCTGCTCCCAGAACTCGGCGGCCACAGACAGCGCCACCTGGAGGGAGGCACGGGGGAACACAGAAGGAGGTTACGTCAAACTGGGTCAGGTTGCCATGTTCTCCGTGTCTATAAGGGGTTAATTTCTCTGATGCATGTTTCTGAAGGTGGCGTCTTTCACGGCAGCTAAAAATAGACACACGCAAAGCATTATGGGTCTTTGAAGGTTTTCTGCAACGAAGGTAAGATCCGCGACAACACGACACAATTGGAAAGAGAATGGGCCAAACGAAAGACGGACGAGTCGACGCGGAGGGTAAAGGGGCGCAGGTAAAAAGTCCAAACGCCCGAGAATGAGTTATGAAGCAACAGCGATGTAAACAAAAGGCCGAACGTCTCGACGAGCTCCTCCGTCTCAGACGAGCTCCTCCCTCTCAGACGAGCTCCTCCCTCTCAGACGAGCTCCTCCCTCTCAGACGAGCTCCTCCCTCTCAGACGAGCTCCTCCGTCTCAGACGAGCTCCTCCGTCTCAGACGAGCTCCTCCGTCTCAGACGAGCTCCTCCCTCTCAGACGAGCTCCTCCGTCTCAGACGAGCTCCTCCCTCTCAGACGAGCTCCTCCCTCTCAGACGAGCTCCTCCCTCTCAGACTTCACTGCCTGTTCGACTTCAACAGGCATGGTAGCGCAGCGGTTAGCGCTCGTGCTTCACAGCTAGAAGGTCCCGGGTTCGATTCCCACCTGGACGGGGCCTTTCTGTGTGGAGTTTGCATGTTCTCCCCGTGTCTGCGTAGGTTTCCTCCGGGTACTCCGGTTTCCCCTACCACTAAAAACATGTACAATAGGCCCAGGGACTGCAGGTGGAAATTAGCACAAGTGCTATAACCTGGTACAATGCATCTCTCCTTTCTGAGGCTAATGTAGATTGTACACTGTCCCTGTTCAAATAAAAAAATAAATACAAATACAAATACAATCATCTTTGCTTCTGAAGTTTATTCTATTCTATTTTGAGGTTCTGGTGAGTGAACGTTTATCTATTATTCAAATGGGCAGTGTTTCCACAGAGTACTTGAAAAAGTAATCTGATTACAGATTCCTGATTAGTCCTTCCTTCGTTACTTTACTGATTACCTTATTTTAAAAGTTAGTTAGCTTTAGTAAGTTACTTTTTTAGTTACACTCATCAGATCTCCTCCCCCGCCTCAAAATGCAAATAAAAACTGGTTTTGTCCAAACTCGCGTTGTTGGAAGTGGATTTTAACATCAGTCATAGATCCAGTGATTTGTTTTTATCGTTCTCTCGTCCACGTTTATGTTAAGCTGAAAATGTGACGTCGCAGATGTTACATCACTCCATGAGATGGAAGGAAAGAAAGTAGATATATGGTAATAGTAATAGTAATTAATGGGCCTTAACTCACAGTGACTTGGAAAAGTCATTTTAATCTGATTACTGGTCTGAAAAAGGTAGTCAGATTAGAGTAACTCGTTACTCATTACTGGCAACCAGTGTTGCCACAGATTACTTGAAAAAGTAATATATTACTGATTACTCCTTTGAAAAGTACATTATTACATTATAAATTAGTTCCATTCAGATGCTGCCGACAACATCTCCACCGCCTCAACACACTAATGACAAACCCTTTTACCAACACTCACTTTCCTGGAAGTGCAAGTGAAAAGTAACTTAAATCTGATTACTTGTTTGGAAACCGTAACGCGTTAGATTACTAGTTACTGAAAAAAGTAATCTGATTATAGTAATCCGTTACTAAGTCATTAGTTACTGGCATCACTGAAATGTGATCAAATCTGAGTTTGAGATGATTGTATAAGCCTAAGTGCTACCGGGGCCACATCACTGATTTAGAAAGTTCAAAATTCAAACTTGTTAATACAAGTAAATACAATGAGCGATGCTTAAAATAAAACTAAATTTAATTCCCTTTGAAAATATCAAATTAGTATTAATTTTCACTTTTTATCTGAACTATTTTCACTTAAAGCAGTTTGTGTTTATGCCTCCTCTGGTCAGGACTGATTGTATTGTTGCTACTTCTTCTCCTCTTATGTGAGTTCGATACGTCCACAGGATTAAAGCATTTCTCCCGAAACGCTGAACAATACGAGGCTTTGTATTCAGGACCTTATTTTAGAAAGCCTTAGTCATCCGGCCGCCGTTTGGAGGGAACAATTGCCATCGGGGGCTATAGACGCACGAGTGGGAGGTAACACTGAGCCAAACGTGAAGTATCGGCCATAAAAACGTCTCAGAGTTGGGCAAAGAATGAGCTAAATTTAGCTTTTGTGGCCCCGTGGCGTCGGGAAAATGTCTGTCTATCGCGGATACAAATCTGGCTTTCTTTCCGAGGCGGTAATGGCGGGTTCTGACACTTCTTATCAAGTTGAAATTATAGAGCGGAGCAATAACAAAGGGCTATTCAAGCTCAAAGATGTTTTATACCCAGCTAAATTAAATCCGCAGATCTTTCTTTTTCCGCCGAATAGCATTACCATCAAACTCGAAATTGGTCGGGACAACGGGGAGGGACTGGCACGCCGTAATAATGGCTTCTTCTTTTTCTCATTGTGGAGAGGAGTCCGGTATTTTAGGAGTTCAGATGGTGGCGCCCGAAAAATGAAAAGCTCCCAATCTAAAATGATGCCGATTGTTAGATTTTTGTGGCACAATAATAACTTGTACCTATGGGTTAGATACACAGGGCTTAAAGGGACAGGCCACACTGAGATCTGTTCTTACCTGAGCTTAGACGAGTCGATGCGTACCTGTCTGTTCTCTGTGTGTGCACTCAGTCACGCAAAACGACCAAAGATGTTGTTAGCATTTAGCCTCTCCCAGTATATTCCTATGGCTCCAAACGGGGTGAAGTTTGAAGCGACCGAGCTCTTCCACGGGCACGAAGACCAGACAGGTATCTATCAACTCGTCTAAGCTCAAGTAAGAACATCTCTCAGTAGGGATGTAAGGATTCACTCAAGCCCCGATTCGATTTCCGATTTTAAGTTCCCGATTTCGATTTTTTAAATTTTTTTTAACCTTTTTTTTTAAGAAAATGAATATGACTCATTCATACCAATGTTTCTTTCGTTTTAACATCAGCCTTTGTGTCCTTGTAACAAACTGCTTTACATTACAACAAAATTACAAGACATGAAAGTGAACTGTAATCATTTTGACATGAGTGCTTGTACATTTACATGTTTTCAGCATAAATAAGTTGTGTAGCAAAGCAAACATTTTGAGACTTCTATTTATTTTACCAAACCTTTATTTTTGCAGTTTGAACATAATATTACCATTTAGAACTAATTTTACCATGCAGTGTTTTTCCCCACAACCCTCGAACGCCTCACAGCCTCCCGGTCCCGCCTTCGTAATCATGAGGAGGAAAAAGACCTGACGGCTCTTGTAGGTATCGGATTATTTGACAAACGGACATTCGAGGAGGATTTCAGCAGAATCAGAGCAGGTTGGTCAGATGTTTGTCAGTTTATGATCTTTGCTAAACGTCTGTCATGATGCTAAACTCTGCGTTAGCCGCTAACGCTAATCTCGTAGCCGCTAACTTTAGCTGCTGTTTCGACGCCTGCACGTGTCTGTGTTTACATGGTGTGGCGAGTGTGGGGGGGAGGTGTGGAGCTTGACTTGAGAAAACGTCAGCTCCTGTTTCTAACGATGCAATGTGAGAATAAAGCTTTTCCGGTCGGGCAAAATGGAGCAGCTGAGGGCGGCTTTAACATCGATTATTTTAAGTTTTTTTTTTTACATCAATTCACATTTTACGCATATTAAATCGATTTTAAAACGATTTTCGATGAATCGTTACATCCCTATATCTCAGTATGGAAAAACGGTGGCCTGTTCCTTTAAGGTCAGGGTTATGTCTCATTCCATTGTGTATCTAACCCATAGGTACAAGTTATTACAGATTGTTACAGAGCACATTACGTTGTATTAAATTTACTTGGGTACTGTAAAATAAAGTGATACCATTATGCTCTACACCAGATGTTGCTTCAACTCGTTCCAATGTGTTGCATTCAAATTCACAACAGAGTAATAAAGCAGCTAAACACGAACACACACGGACAGCTCTGTTGGTTAACTAAATGTTCCAGATGCAACATTTATTCCCCGTATCGTCTCCGTACTGAGGCCGCTCTCCGTCCCGGTCACTCATGAGCCTCTGGGGCGTGTGGGAGGAGTCTGACTCACCGCAGCGATGGAAGGTGAAAGACGAGCTCGAAATAAAGCGACTGTAAAACCCCTCACTGCGGGATTATCTAATTGGCACAAGCTGCGTTCTGAATGTTCCGTTTGGTCCACGAGGGTGACGGCCATTTTAATCTCAGTTTGCAATGATATTAGATTTTCTCTGGTGTGCAGGACGTATTTAAATCATCTGCTGTTTTAAAACATAAAGCATTTGCCCGCATTTCATTAACCAAATATTCACAGTCTGATCATTCTAAGGGAAAGGCCCGACGGCTCATAAACGGTGATCTCCAACCAGTAGCTCTCGCTCGCCCAGGGCTTTCAACATTTCTACGCGCTACATTTTCTTTGGTGCTGAACATTTTGAACAGACTCTGCAAACTTCTACGTTCATCGAGTAGACGATGCATAGGTGGCTCTCTGTCGCTTTTGTTACATAAAGCTACCTCATCATGTGACACGGTTGGAGTTCAAGTGCGCTGTCATGGCAACCCGTAGACAAGCAGAGACGTCCCTCTCTCTTGGTACAGCGGCGTTTTTTTTGCCTTTTTCTGTAGTTTGTTCCACATTGTTTAACTGGATGCTTTTGTTCATACCTGCTGGTTCTTGTGAGAGTCAGTGGATTATGTTACTGCAGAGTCCGTACCAGCCACGAAGGAAACGGCTTTTTAAAGTAAACAAACAGCTTAAAGACATTAGAAACCTACGCATGTCAAGGTTGGCCCAATATGGCGGCTCAGGACTAACCCAACACCTCAATGCAATTTCGTTGTTATTGTACAATGACAAATAAAGCTCTTGTGTTTGGTCAAAACATGTATGATACAATTAATTTGGTTTAATTCAAGATTAATGTATTTTTTCGATTAATCGAAAAAGTTACTAGTTAAAGCTGTAACTTTGACAGCCCTAGGTAAAACCCAATGGCCGCTGGTTGCACAGCTTTATGACCGCCATCGCTGTAGTACCTCCATATATGGGCGGCAAAGCAAGCTAGTTTTCCATTAGAAAGCATTGCACTTAACATACTTTTTAAGCAACTGTAAAGCCTGGTTTCTAATTTCTAATCTACAGCTAGATATTCCTCCTGTGCTAACGCTGGGTTAGTTAGAATTAAATAAACCAGGCTGGTTTTCGTGAGGAACATTTTAGAAATCTCGTATACTAATGAGGGCTGGACTTTGATTGACAGGCCGTTAGCATTAGCGCTAATGGCGCGGCAACGACTGAACTATGTGACCCGCGAGGGCCGAGTCTACAGTGAAGATCCCGCCCTTATGCCCTTTTTAGGAACATGTCCCGTCAGAGCTGGGTGGGAGGAGTCTGTAAATCTGCCATGATTTCCCTTTCGAACGTGGTCCTTATGTTAAGCAGTGAGGAGTGAAGAGACTGAGTCTATTATTTATTATATCTATGGTAAAATCCTTCCAATTTGTAAAGATAAGCTTTGTTTAGCTGCCGTTTCCATAAGCTAAACTTGAATACACACAAACACACGAGACTCCATCTCTGTTTAAATCCACGAAAAGTGGACTAAATGAACACTAATTAACGACAGAAAACTACGGGTTTCTACATATACTTACAAACTCACATAACATTATTCAGAACTACTTATTTAATGAAATTGCTTGATCCAACCAGCAGCAAATTCTTCTCCAAAGCGATCCCATCGATATCAGTGCTAATGTTATTGGCACTGTGATCTCAGTGGGGCTCGTGCCAGGTGAGCTGCCAGCAACGGTTTCTTTTTAGAAGTTAATCTCAGTGGGGCTAAAAATAATGCAAGAAACAAAACGTGTTTGGGAACATTTTTATAGATAAATCTTGTGTAATTTGTGATGAATTCTTATGGAGTACATTACCCTACCTAAATAATTGCAGTCTTTCCGACGTCCTGATCTTGGCCATTAAAATTGCTATTTGGATTTCATTGTGATTAATTACAGAGTTTTACAGTAAATGATCACGTCCGTGTGAGGTATTGGCGGCGCGAGGTGTTCAGCAAGTGCTTTTGATGCATTGCACTGTCAGGATTCGACGGGGAAAAGAGCGCGGGAGAATGGCAGCGCTGACAAAACGCCGTTCGAAGCCCACTCGATCATGTGCGGCCCGTTCATCGAGCCTCCGAGAGCAGGGGGGAGAGCGCAGCGAGCTAATGGCGGCTAATGCTACTCGTGTGGATTGTGTGGACGAACCTTGCTCTGGATCTCCCAGGGTTTAGCGATGGCAGAGAGGTCACAGGCCGTCATCATCATGGCCCTAGAGGAGAAAAACATCATGTACAAAATACACCAGCCTCAAATCAAACGTGTGTGTTTTAGCGGCCGTCTCAAGCAAAACCAACGTAACACTTAAATAGCAAATGGCCGACATGTTTCTTTTTACTTTAGAGCAATTGTTTTGTACAGTTGTGCTCAAAAGTTTACATTCCCTGGCAGAATGTTTATTTTTTTGACTATTAAAACGGGACTTTGCTCTTTTTAAACCATAATGAAAGAAGAAAAAATGACCCCGATCAAAAGTTTATGATCAAGAGGAATGAGCCGCTTTACCGTTCGATTACCGTATTTTCGAGACTATTCCCCCCCCCCCCCCCCCCTGGAGCATAAGTCGCACCGGCCACCCTGGCGCACTGTTGACAACAGTGTTAATTTTGACAACATATTTTAATTTAGTTTTAGTCTTAGTCTTTTGACGAAAATGTAATTCAATTTTAGTCGAGTTTTAGTCAAAAAAATATCTTCAATTTTAGTCGAGATTTAGTCGACTAAAACTGCAAGTCAATTTAGTCGACTAAATTTAAGACCAATTTAGTCGACTTTGTATTTATAATATTCATTATAATCATATTTAATCGAGGTCCTGCTTCGTGGAGCTGCTCCCTCTTGAACAAAGCTCAGAGTGTCATGATTCTGTTTAGTCATTGTTTATGTTCTATAAATAAAGTTCTTCTTCTTCTTCTTCTTCTTCTTCTTCTTCTTCTTCTTCTTCACTCCCTGCTCCTTGGTTTTGCCTGTTCATGTTTTCCTGCTCTCCACAGCTGCTCCCCATTCCCTTGTCAAGTCGGGGGAGGTTATTTAACTCCCTCAGTTCAGTCGGTCTCCTGCTAGATTGTCAACCTGTGAAGAGAGACTTTCAAGCTCAGCTAAAGTATTGAGAGATTCTGATTCCGATTGTTAAGTGATCTGTTTTCTGTTCCTGTCCTAAAAACAATAAACAAGTCCTGTTGGGGAAATCTTGGTTATCCTTCTTTGTTTTGTTTGGTGCCCATTTATTCAGGCTTGTTCAGATATTTCAGTTTCCTTTTACTCCATCCTGTGTTGCATTTGAGTTCTTCCATATCGGTGATACAGAGCTGTTCCTTTGGCAGTGAATTTACATGATATGAGGCTCTTTCAGACGGTCAATAGAAGTTTGGATTATATTAGTCTCTCCTTTTCATTTTTATTTAGTCTTAGTTTAGTCGACTAAAATATCTGGACATTTTAGTCATAGTTTTAGTCGCATGAAAAAGTTTTAAAGGACCTGTATCATGCTATTTTAAGCCATTCCAAAGTAAAGTATAGGCATTTATATGATATATTGTACCTCTACCACTACGGAGCACTCATTTTTGTGATAAATATTAGTATTTTCTGGAGGTATTTTTCCAACCCGGAAGACAAAACGCTTGGATTCAGTTAACTCCGCCCCCTCTCGCCGCTCATACAACTTTAGCAGTAGTAGAAATATATATATATCACAGCAAAAAGTGAAGTTATTTCATGATGCTGTTATAAGGAGTTAACATGTGCAACACAGCTTCATGGCTAAATGGCTAACACACACACGCTAACATGCATTTTGATCGACTCACCGCTCTGAAGTTTCCAGTATGGGACTTGCGCTGGTTATAAAAGTTAATCCACTTTGATTCTGGCCAAGGTTCATCAAGCATCCATCAGCGACAGGCTCAGACAAACACTATTCTGGCTGATAGTCGCTGAATCCCGGAGGGAAATTCCAACTTCTATGGCCTCTTCTTTGGGAAGGTTGAATAAAGTCCAGTCCTCGCAGCCAAACGCGCTTTTCTCCGTGACATTATCGTGAGGTAAGAAAAAAGAACAGGTGTCCAGACTCCAGAGTAGGTTAGAAAAAGCTCCCTCTTCACAACTTTCGGTGCAACATGACATGACCATCTGTTCAGACCGTTCGGACGCTCAGGAGGAGCGTTTGTTTTCGGTACAGGGGCAGCGTCAGGCACTTCCTTTTTTTTTTTTTTTTTTTTTTTCTTACGACAGAAATAATGAAAAAAACTGTTTTACAAATAAAAATCATGCCGTAAGGCATTAGATTACAGACGTCGAGCACTTCCGTTCCGCTGTGACGACACAACTGAACATGCCAGTCGTTTACCAGGAGAGGGCGGATCAGCTGCTCAGAGAGCAGGATTCAGGAGGATTACTGAGAACTGCGTGAATGAATCCAAAAACCACTCTGGGGGTGTTTTTGATAAGGAAATAGCATAACAACATGGTTAAAAGCTCCAAAAAGTCGATTTTGCATGATATAGGACCTTTAATTTAGTTTTAGTCCAATTTTAATCGTCAGAAAAATCACTTTGACTAAAAAGACTAAATATTTTAGTCGACGAAATTAACACGGTTGACAAGCCTCTCCCGGCAGCACGTTGTTCAAGCACCCATTTGCGAACTCGTTCCTCTCGCCATCAAGCTTTTAGCCCGCGATTAGCTTCTTTTGTTTTCTTCATTGCAGTAAGGGCAACCTCTTTTCGGGCGTTTGTTCCGTCTTAGCAGATACTGGTACACAAGCCCAGAGTGTAGCGGCCGTCAGTGAGAAAATAACGAACATGTCAAATGATTTTTTTAAGTCAAATAAAATTTAAAACAAATATTTGTATTTGTTAAATGCCAGAAAAATTTGAGATATAACTTTTTTTTAATGTTTTTGTTACTTTTTACAAAGTCAGAAATGTACATACACTAAAATGTTGTAAAAAGTAACAAAAACATATCTGTCATTTTTCTGGAATTTGACAAATAGAAATAATTATTAAAATTCTTCTTTACCTAAAAAAACAAAAGAGTCAATTCTGGTTTCATGTCAGACAGTGAGAAAAAAAATGCAAGCGTGTCTTTTTATGAAGTGTATGTAAACGTGTGGTTCCTGTTGTATAAGACGCACCTGAATATAAGCCGCACCCCCAACCAAACTATGAAAAAAAGTGCAACTTATAGTTCGGAAAACACAGTATATACAGAACCTTCTCCACAACTCCCACAAAAGACTACGCGCTGTCATCGATGCTAAAGGGGGCAATGCACAGAACTGGGGTTTGTAAACTTTGGATCAGGGTCACTTTGGTACTTTCTTTATTCATTAAGATTTAAAAAGAGCAATATACGCTACCTTTTTGTGTTATCTTTCATATTCTTTGAAAAAAAGGTAAGGTCAAAACAAAAACAGTATTGTTAGCCTAGAGGCACATTTTATTATAAAGCAGTTTTGAAAAATTGGAAAGCAATGCCAATTTTTATCTGAAAAAAAAAAAACAACAAACAGAACCGTGAGAGCTGAACTGTTACACCCCTATTGATTTGCCCTTCACTGATTGTACTTTGTTATTGTTTAGTCTTTAGTACCCGGCTGAATTATGAACACCTCATGTACATACGTTACTAGTGCTTTTATTCTTAAAAATAAACATCAATAGCTGAATTGAAACAAAAAAATCATTTAACTCAGAGTTAAAGGTTCTCACATGACGATCTCCTTGCGTGTGGTCTCCAGCTGCATGTACTTGGTCCATTCGTTCCAGTTCTCGTAGGTTTTAGATTGATCCACGATTTTCTGAAACATGGTCCTCTTTCTGGGATGGAGAAGAAACACACAGAACTTGGAGGCGACTGTGATTAAAACAATATTAGTATCATTATTCTATTTGTGTGTGAAATGTTACGCAGCGCAGAGTAAAAACTCAGATGCGTGGATTCAAAGCCAAACTGTGAAACATTTCACTCAATAGATAAAATAAAGTGAAAGTATTCATATAATTACAGCTGTTTTTATTGTTTAAAGAGGGGGTATTATGCCTTTTTCACTCACATAGCACCAGTCTATAGCACCACAATGATGACGTAACCTTCTGTTGGTCTGTATATGCAGTAAATTAAAATAACTGCCTTGAATAAAATTGCTCTCTCAAAATGGCTGCACTGAACGTGTTGAAATAGGCCTCTGTCTCTTTAAGAAGCTTTCCGACACGCCCCCTTCAGCACACTACTGTGGCATTGAAACAACAACACTGTGCGGGGAGGGGGCTCTGCTGAGCTGAGGAGCAGTGGTCGGGGGCTCGGCTGGTGACGAAAGGTCCAGAGGCGTCTCCAGGAGGTGGGGGCGTTCCTAGGAGGACTGAGGCATAGCTACACCTAAAATGGCCGCCGTCTAAGTTTTTACTGATTACTCAAAAATATGTGAATGAGCCGAGGCAACACTCCAGGCATGTGTTTAATGAGGGAACGACATAATAACATGTTTACAGATGTAAAGCTTGAAAAAGTCGATTTTACATAATACCCCCCCTTTAATGAACACACATGTGTTTGTTGTCCAAATATGAGATTCAAAAAGGTTTAATACAATTTGTGTCATCCAAAAGTATGATCCAAAATAGAGGTCGACCGATACGAGCTTTTCTCAGGTCGATGCCGATACGCATGATATTGAAAAATGTCTCGTCTATAATCGATTTATTCAGGATTCATTTATGATCAGGAGGCACTTCGGAAGGACTCGGTTTTAAAGACAAATTTAAGCAGATCCCAAAACAAAAAACAGTCGTCATGTTCCCCTGCCACTAAAAACATGTACAATAGGCCAGGATGAATGTGGGGAAACGGATATATATCAATATATCGGTCCAATGCCTTTAATTGACTGTAACGTAATCGACCAAAGTTCAAGTTCATTAGAAATACTGTTTTGCAGCTGGTGTGTGTTTTGAATGATATTTTAAACCCTCTGTTTGATTTCCAAAATAAAATGACGCGTTTCATGTCATACATTTTGTAAAAACACGATACTTCCCTCATTACTAAAGCGTGTCCCATCATGAATGCCTCTTCGCCGCGGGGCTGGGACTGAGATTGATTGAATGTAATAACACGTGTTGCTGACAATGGCCCCTCCCTCCTCATATATTCCCCTTTAATGCCCCGTTCATCTGGAGCCCGTGTGATTCATCATTCAGACACACGGGCGATGGCGGCGCGGCGGTTAGCACGGATCACGGTTTGTGTGGAACTGACTTGAAGTACAGAGCCAGGTCGGTGGCGATGATGGCGATGTCCGTCAGGTGGATGACGAGGTCGTGTTGGCGCCGGTTCAGGTTTTGATAGATGTTCAGAGACTGGCACAGAAAAGAGTTTAAAAACAA
Organism: Proterorhinus semilunaris; assembly: GCA_021464625.1. NCBI lineage: Eukaryota > Metazoa > Chordata > Actinopteri > Gobiiformes > Gobiidae > Proterorhinus > Proterorhinus semilunaris. Next base: position 38,179,071 of record CM038348.1, read on the forward strand.
GGAAAAGGCGATTAAAAAAAAAGTCACGGATAAAAGACGTTCATGTGATTTGATCCAATACAACATGACGGAATCACATCTTTAATCCACTCATGGCATCGATCAGAAGTTATTAAAGCATTCTGTAGTGTTTTAGTATTTGGAGCTTTATTTCATTCATAATAATATTAATGTCTTTATGGTCAGTAGTCGCCACACCATTGATTAGTCCTGCTATAATTTAGATAAGTACTATGTTTTAGGATTCACAATTTTTCATTCTATCTTTTTAGCCGTTTTCTGGCGGACTATAAACAGATTTATCAAACACAAATAAAGTCAGATTTAATCTTCCGTCACTTTACTCCAATCTCCTTCGAGAGAAACTGAAAGGGCGGGGCCAGTCCAAGGAGACGGCACCTCAGCCGACAAAAGAACAATAGGCAGGTAATTAGCAGTGATCATCTATGAATAGGACAGGACTGACCGATACTGAGGTGAGCAGGTCGTTAGAGACGCTCTACTTCAAAAGGTGTTTACCCACAGGTGAGAGTAGCTGTGATTAGAGGGGAGGAGCCAACGCTAACTCCTCCCCATTGGTCTATATATTCAGCTGCGTCCAGAGTGGGACCTTTGTCACTGACGAAGCCTTTTGGATGAGAGGCGAAACGTTCGAAGACTTCAACTACTGAGTACAGAAGATGAATCAAGTACCTTCATTGAAGACGGACAACTCCTGTACGACTAAGAGCTTACACAGATTACGCTTAAGACTGTGAGTTTATCATAATATGAACCCTTTACATCAGTTTAGACTAAAGAGAAGATAAATACTCAAGTTCACAACCTCGTGGAGTAGATCTGAGGGCGGCCACTGGCGGCAGGATTTGTGGTTGAAATTTAAAACCATTTCATCATCAGATATTTATTGCGCTTTTGGGGGGGACGTGTTTTCATGCCCGACCGATCCTCTTTTCTATCTGGGATTATAAAACTGAAATGAACGATAAATCTGGAGTATTAGCTTTTTGATGGGCTGCATAGTTGGCCTAAAATATTAACATTGTTATGATGGAAGTCTTTTGAGTCAGAACTGTAATAAACCACATTTCCTCTTCATTTACGATTCACGTGTACCTCGTCCCTCAGCAGCGTCTTCCCAAACTCCAGATGGTGCCGTTCCAAGATGGAGGATCCGTGCAGCTTGGCCAGAGGGTTTGCAGACCTGCACGAAACGCAGACAAAGACTGTTCAAAACACATTATCTTCAAGTGAATCGTCAATAAGCTACGGAGTATAATAATTTTTTTTAAGCCATTCATGCAGAACATATTGTACATCGCAAGATTTGGAAACATTCCATCAAACAGTGGAATGAGGAGACATTTCAATATTCAAAAGTGTATTCGGTAAAACGATGTTTGCCAAAACTGCAGCTGAATAAGTTTCAGACCAAAATGTTTGTTTTTGACTCAGTTAAAGGAGCTGAGAAGCAACAACAAAAGTGGCAAAAATGAGATGGAAAAAGATCAATAGATCAGTTTTGTAGGTCTTAGCTTTCAAATGAGACGGTACACTGGCCTATAGGCTGTAAGCTCCAGTCAAGAAGCGTTTAGATTTGGGTAAAGCAGAACTGGAGAAAATGCACTCGGTTAAGGTTAAGAGGTTAACCATTAACAGAGTCTTCAATGAAGGTACTTGAGTCATCTTCTGTATAGTTGAGGTCTTCGAACGTTTCGCCTCTCATCCAAAAGGCTTCGTCAGCGACTAAAGTCCCGCTCAGCCCACAGCTGAATATATAGACCAACGGGGAGGAGTTAGGGTTGGCTCCTCCCCTCTAATCACAGCTACTCTCACCTGTGGGTAAACACCTTTGAAGTAGAGCGTCTCTAACGATCTGCTCACCTCAGTATCGGTCAGCCATGTCCTATTCATAGAGGATCACTGCCCAGTATCTGTCCTATTTATGACTGATCACTGCTAATTACCTGCCTATTGTCTTTTTGTTAGCTGAGGTGCCGTTTCCTTGGACTGGCCCCGCCCTGTTTGAAGACTTCAGCTACTGAGTACAGAAGATGACTCAAGTACCTTCACTGAAGATGGACGACTCCTGTACGACTGAGAGCTTACACAGACATTAACCAAGTCAAATATTCCGCATTTTGACTGATTATATAGAGTTGTGATGTCACGTGAATGCAACTGAAGGAATGAGAGCTTTAATTCTGGAACTCGTGAGTACACGTCAAAACACAGCTGCTTGCTTCCTGCTGTTAACAAGAAATGATGCGTAGTGGAGGCAGTGTGAGCACTGAAATGACCAGAGGGAAATCAGGGCAAATTCGCCTGGGTGCCCACAGATTTGAGTGGGTGCTGCGGGGCTCGAGCACCCACTATGTCTCCGCAATACCTCCAGACAAGGTGACGGCTAAATCGTCCAGAGGTCACGATGGCGTCTCTGAGGAGATGTCTCTGTGTCTTCTGTGCGACGCCACCATTCCACCTCTTTGAGATCTCCTTGGTGTCAGGTCTGGGAAACATTGCGGCGACAACAAATAGTGTCTGCGACGTCGCCACAACTGATTAAGAGACCACGTGGAGACTTGAAAACCTCAGCTGGCGACTCGTCTCATCTCCAGGGGACGTCGCGGAGACATCTTCGTGACCAGCGGTGACTCGAGACGCCAGCAGGTCACGGAATAGTCTCCAGGCCGGTGATGGGGCCCTTAACCAAGCATGTGCTCATGTGCGAAATGAGAAGCAGGTCCTGAAGTAGATCAGAATCAGACTTTTTTCCACATTTTTGATTCATAAAGTTCCTCAGTTACACATCAGGTTTTGGGCCTAATACTGTAATACACACAATATCAAATGGTGAATTTGGTGCCCACAAAATGCTAGAAGCTTTTTTTCCAGCTTGCACTCGCTATTTAGCACTTGTCTTAATAGTTTTAAATGCTGTGTTAATGCTCTAAGACATTCTTTATATATATATTTTCCATAGCCCTAAAGACGCATTAATGTTAAAGAGGGGCGCATGAAAACAGACGGGCAGGGCGGCCATGTTGGAGGGCGGCGACTGAGTTATAAATAAAGTCTAGTGCACTGGGGTGGGCCTGCTCCTGTCTGTGGTCTGCGCTAAATGCTAATCGCTAATCTGTGCTCGCATCAGGCCATCCATCAGCCGACGGGGGCAGCGCAGAGGGGTGTGTCCCGTGTCTGTCTAATGGAGAGAGTTGGAGACAGGGGCCGCAGTTTAAGCTTTGAAAAGGAGTGACTGCTGTCGCCTCCAGTCAATTAACAACCTGCGAAAGTAAACAGGGGGATCTGTCTTTGAAACTAACGGAGAGAAGACGTTGTTTTTCAGAAGCGATTTTGCACAAGATCCCTCTTTAAGGGCTGATTCATGTGAGTGAGACTTGACTGATTACGCCAAAGAATAAAGGGACTGGAAACTAGTATAAAGCAAAGCAAGTAAATAAGAAGTTACTCAGTGTTATCAGGCAAACATCCCATTATGTGTTTAAGGCATTTATAGTTTGTGACATGAAATATCATCCAAAGGTTGCCAGGTCTTTGAATTGGGCCTTTTTTAGTGAAAATATTGTCTGTGGGTTTTGGCCTTGCTGTTTTGTGTGTAAAACAGGCGATATTTGACTCATTTCTTGACTAGTACAAAAGCATTCTATTACTAATGTATTATCAAGGTTTCTCTATTCAGTATCGCATTTCACAAAGAACCACTTGCAAACAACCCTGAAGAAATTGTATTATGCAAATCGTCAAATGCTGTAGTACTAGCATTCGACTGAGAATATCTCAAACCCATTCAATCGCGGTGCATCATCGGAGGAGCCCATGGGCTCTGGAAACAAGTGAAAAACGTTGATACATTTGGCTGATGAGACCTGGCAACCCGGACCCAAAGCCTTACTTCATCTGGTAGAGGTTGTTGGTTCCTCTGTGGTCGATATCATGAAGAAGACCAGCGGTGACCATGGCCATGCACTCCAGGTCTGTGTAGTAACGCTTCAGATCTCCCGTCTGGAAAAGGCACATTCAACATGTACTTTTGGTGCTTTAGCTTTAGCTTCTCTTAGCTGCAGCTGGACATGTGCCTGGTTAAGGTGAGTGGAGGAAACAGATAGTGAAGGGAAATGAATGTGAGGCTGCCATCAGACTTAGATGATTAGAAAAAGAGTAACCAAGGGGTCATATTCGGGTTTTTAAAAGACATTTTTGCTGGTGTTTACATGGCCGTGCGCAACCAGGCTAATATTGCTAATATTCCGGTTATTGGCTGCATGTAAACATAGTCACTGTAAGTGTTAGAGAAATAACAATGGGGCTCGAGAGGATTGATGAAGAACAGGCAGCAGTCAGGATGTCTAATACAGGAGAAGTTTATTTACCATCGTTACGGGACCCGGAGACATGAACTCGAGACATTGCGTTAGTCCCGCCATTCAAGTCTGCCTATGCTTCCACAGAGGAGGGATAAACACCCTGTCGAGCATCACACTGATATGCAAGACATTCAGTGGCTGAGAGTGGGCGCCTGAGATGGTACGACTTTACAGCTTGACCCAGTGTGATAAATACTGATTTAATGTTATCCTCAAACAGAAAGCTTCAAAGGCCGAGGTGATCTTTCAACCCAGCTGATGAAAATGAGTTGAGATTCCTCTTTATTCTTTGCTGTATTTACCTTTACCTCTTTGGGGGTTGAGTTCAACACGTTCAGAACATTATGCTTATCGTACATGTGGAAAGTCTTTATGGAGTGTTTGGAGTTCCTTGCTTTAAGTGCGTCTTAAACACACTATAAAGAAATGATCCCGTGTGCTGAATGTCAGGGGGGGGGGGGGGGGGGTCGTTACCATGAGCAGAGTGAACATGGTCTGTCCCACGTTGAAGCCGTGTCTCCAGTTGTGGTACGTGATGTTCCTGTAGCCTTTACTCACGGAGTAAACGAAACGCACCAACACCTGCCACAAAACCACGGACACGGAGCTCAGTCTTTTGTGTTGTCGTCACATTGTGTGAAAACAAACATTAAACTAAGACATAAACGGTAAACATTGAATTCAATAAGAAAAAAATATGACTAAAATTGAACTTCTGCACGTATTTGTTGGATATTGCATCACCTCATGACGCAATAGTGTTTGGTCCATCAAGTTCAGCACCAAGAAAGTCCATTTAAAAAAAAAAATGTGCATCTCTAAATGATGTTTTCAAAGGGTTGAGAGAAATGTGGGAACTATTCAGACTAATTATGACATTAGTCCAATGCAAGGTCACTTTGAGCCTCGAAACGCTTCATAATCAGATTTCCTCTCTTCCTGGACTCTACGGAAGGATGTCCACTTTGGAGATTAAAAGAAAACTGAGTCTGGACAAAGTCAAAATGATCTTATTATTTGGGACATCGTTATTTTAGGCCACACACACTTTACAATCACTTAACAACTAGATTTGAATGATCTACCGTGTGGGGAAAAAAACAACTTCCTAAAACAGCGGGCGATTCAAGGGAATTGAAAGAAAGTTTTGTTAATCTCTGTAACAATAATCTTGTTAGTGATGAGTTTTATTTATTATTTGAATGTTTCAGTAGTCGTCTTGTGTCGAGGGAAAGATCCGTGTTTAAACTGTCGTCATTGGTGAATAATGAAAATAAGGTTATGAGTTAATGAGTTAACTTGGTGCCTGTTTGAAAATGTTCAATCGGTGTTAAAATGGAATTTACCACGAACATGATTGTGATGAAGAAAGGAAGGAAAGGAAGAAAAGAAAGAAGGAAAGTAGTGAGGAAGGAAGGAAAGAAAGAAGGAAGAAAAGAAACAAAGGAAACAAGGAAGGAAGCAGAAAGAAGGAAAGAAGGAAAGAAGAAAATGAGGGAGAAAGGAAGAAAGAAGGGGAACAACAAAACAAGGGAAGAAGAAAGGAAGGAAAAAGAAGGAAAGGAAGTAAAGAAGTAATAAAGGAAAGAAGGAAGGAAGAAAGGAAAGAAGAAAACGAGGGAGGAGAGAAAGAAAGAAGAGATAAATAAATCATAATTCAATGATTTTTCTTGGTCAAACACTGACACATGCAAAAATAAAGGTCAAAAACAGCGATCGGTCTCTGTAGCACCAAATCACCACCTCTCTCCCTCCCTCTCCTCCTCCTCCTCCTCCTCCTCCTCCTCCTCCTCCTCCTCCTCCTCCTCCTCCTCTCCCCTCGTACCTCTCTGGGAATGTGGAACTTGTCGACCACTTTGAGCTCGTAGTACATCTTGATGCCACATTTGACCAGCTCCAGCGGGGTGTGGTGGAAGTCGTAGAAGTGGAACTCCAGGATCTCCGCTTTCTTACTGTTGGGCAGGACCTCCGACTGTGCGAGGACACTCACATTATACACCGGCCTCACACACGGGACACCTGACCTACACAATGTGGACTTATGCCAAATGTAGAGGGACACTCGCCAGAATCTCCTGCAGCTCCTCCTCCTCACAGTCACAGGGCTCTTTGCCGAAGCGCTCCTTGGTGTTCTGTGGAGAGTGTGGAGGAACATTACCCTGTGATGTGTCTATGGTCAATCATCAGTTATACATCTCACTGAGACATCTGATTCCTCTGTAAGGTCACGTGTGTATAATGAACACCAGAGCGTAAACTCACGAGGACGTTCTGGATCTCGTCTTTGCGGCACTTGACGTGGTACATCACCATGTCGTGAAAGATGTCCTTCCTGTTCTCCAGTTTGTTCATGCGGTCGTAAGTGTCCGTGTTCAGCACCGACCAGCCCAAGAACTGGGTCAGGGACTGGGGGGAGAGGGGAGGGGAGAGAGGCACAGTTCAGCAGAGTCTTACTGTCTTCTACATCCCGGAGTGAGCAGCTGTCGAGGAGCAGATCATAGTCAGATACTTAAAGGTACTCTGCGTAACATTCTGGATTATACTCAACATGACGCGCTCCACACAGACATGCTATTTTTACAGAATGGATGTGGATGACGACCTAAAGTTAAATCTCATGTTTGGTGAGACCAGAATGATTCCCCTCTGTATTCATTCATACAGAGGGGAATCAGTGTGGACATCCCGCCCCCCGCTGGCGGCATCAGAAAATTCAGCTACCTTGTTTCAGAGACAGAGACAGCTCCTGAACATTAGCCTAAAGGAGAGCGGAGTCCCTCAATAACAATCTACGAATGGAGAGGAAGAGCAAAACCGCTAATAACGCCGCCTGCCCTTTGCTGATTGGTTTACTCCGCTTCCTGTTTGCCTGCGTATCTACCGCGGCGCCCCCTGCTGGTACAGTGGTGAGTCCGGGTCCCAGGCTAATGTCTGGCCGCCTTTGGTCAGCATCGCCGTGGAGACGACCTGCTCCCAGTAAATGTACAAGTCAGGTTTTAGGAGAGATGAGCCGCTCACGGCAAAGACACTTAATTCTACACTACCCTTTGAATGCATCGTACCGAAATAAAACATGAGACCCTGACCTTAAAGAGCAACGAAAGAAAGAAAGAAAGAAAGAGAAAGAAAAGAAGAAAGATGATGCAGATATACAGTTTATCAGCAGAAAAAAGTTGGTTTGGCCTTTAGTTGCTCTTTAAGCTCTAACCAAAGTACTAATACATATTATTCCATTGTATATGTACTACAATAAGAAGAAGAACTGTATTTCTATAGCGCCTTTCACAGACATGGTCACGAAGCGCTTTACATGAGAGCATTTACATTCACTCTAGACTCGGTGGTGATAAACTACGTTAGCGCTTCTGTCAGTCTCCCCCAGGGGAAACTGAAACTACTGTCGCGACTGCACAAACAGTCCCTCTGACCATCATCGTGCATTCACACACATCATTCATCCTGGCCTATTGTACATGTTTTTAGTGGTAGGGGAAACCGGAGTACCCGGAGTAAACCTACGCAGACACGGGGAGAACATGCAAACTCCACACAGAAAAGCCCCGTCCAGGTGGGAATCGAACCCGGGACCTTCTAGCTGTGAAGTAAGAGCCCTAACCGCTGTGCTACTGTGTAGTACAATGTACTACAATGTGGCCACATTGTAGTACATTGTAGTACAATGTACTACAATGTGGCCACACCGCCTTTGGGGCAGCGCATCAAGGCCACAAACAAAAAAAAACAGCCCTCTGCGTAAGGAAGTGTGAAACTGCAGCCGTCTTACTGCCGTCCAGGACTCGACCACCAGGCAGACGCCAACGTCAAAGTCCGAAAAAATGCCCAGGAGGAATTTCTAAACCCCGTCCCACTCTGAGACGCTACACTGGCCTATAGGCTATCATCTCCAGTCAGGGGGCTTTTAGAATTGGGAAAGCTGAAATGGAGAAAATGTGCTCAGTTAAGGCGGGGGTTAAGAGGCTAAATACCCTTAAATGAAAGAGTAATTGTCCCTGAGTACAGTTACCCCAAATGAGTACTCAAAATACTGCCAGGTTACCACCAAACACTGTTGAGAGTACTGATAGAGTACTGTTTAGATATAAGGTTCAGTAGCGAATAGTATATGGCCCTATGTACAGTACATCAACGAGACTCCAGTGCCTCCCCCAGACTCTATCCTTCCAAAACACCGATAATAAATAAACACCATGAGTCTTAGAAACTGCCAAAAACAGCCGCTGTATTTCAAATGTCAATTCCCGCGTGTTTTCGGGCTCAGGCGTGGGTTGGACGGCGCGGTGTTGCTCTGTGTAAATGATGGCTGTGTGTGTGTTATGTACTACAGTAGGCTTTCTGATTGCTTTCATGTCACCGTTTCCACCTTCTCTGCTCCTCAGCCCATCCATCACCCCCCCCCCCCTCCCCCAGGATATCCCATCATGCACCTCATCATACATCCTCGTAAAATGGCCGCGCCTCTCCTATGACTTTGGCTTCATGGAATCGGGAGGAAGGTCATTTGTTTCATGTAAGTTTGAAGAGGAGGTTTATGGGCTGCACACAGTTGCACGTAAAGGCGAGTTTCTGGGAGGTTCGACCTCCAGTCAGACGGGCTCTTTCTGCGTGGAGTTTGCAGGTTCTCCTCGTGTCTGCGTAGGTTTCCTCCGGTTTTCCCTACCACTAAAAATGTACAATAGACCAGAATGAATGGGGAATGTGGGCTCCAATCCGGTGTGGCGTTTTTACATGCATGAGTTCCATGAGTGTTTATCAACCTCTTAATCTCCGCCTTAACCATTAACAATAAAATAAGGAACAAACGCAGAAAAACAGAAAAAAGACAGAAATAAAGTCTGGAATTGTGGTAATAGGATTTAGGAGGCGGGGCTAACAATCGCAGTTTGAACGAGTGCAAACCAATCAAACACAACGTCCTCCGCCATGTTTGTTTGTAGTCCACACGTGCAGTCGAGTAAATGTTACGGTGAAAGTCCTCAGAGCAGCTTCTTGCTGTGGCTTGAGGAGCACTGGTGTTTGATTACGCACAGTTAAAGGGATATTTCAGGGTTTTTGCAGTCCTTATATTTGAAGAGTCTAGTGGCGCTACGATAATGCTAGGCTAACACATTTCAAGGTATCAGCAACTCTGCATTAAAAACAGTCTGACCCGCTCCACAGAGCACCTGAGGCAAATCACTCATAACGCCAGACTAACCATATAAATGTCTGTGTCGATAGAATAATTTTTGAAATATAACTGACCTTGTATCACATGAATTACCGCATTTTGCGGGACTATTTTCTCGCAGATCACTCCGCCGCTGCGTTAGCTTACAGTCACGAAGCTGATGCTGCTCAAATATAAGTTAGTTTAAAGGGGGGGTATTATGTAAAATCGACTTTTTCAAGCTTTACATCATGTTGTTATGTCATTCCCTCGTTAAACACATGCCTGGAGTGTTGCCTCGGCTCATTCACATATTTTTGAGTAATCAGTAAAAAGCGGCCATTTTAGGTGTAGCTATGCCTCAGTCCTCCTAGGAACGCCCCCACCTCCTGGAGATGCCTCTGGACCTTTCGTCACCAGCCAAGCCACCAACCACTGCTCCTCAGCTCAGCAGAGCCCCCTCCCCGCACAGTGTTGTTGTTTCAATGCCACAGTAGTGTGCTGAAGGGGGCGTGTCGGAAAGCTTCTTAAAGAGACAGAGGCCTATTTCAAGACGTTCAGTACGACCATTTTGAGAGAGCCATTTTATTCAAGGAAGTTATTTTAATTTACTGCATATACAGACCAACAGAAGGTTACGTCATCATTGTAGCTATAGACTGGTGCTATGTGATTGAAAAAAGCATAATACCCCCTCTTTAAATACAAAATGGTTAAAATTATTCTATCGACACAGACATTTATATCGTTAAGTGATTTACCTCAGGTGCCTGGCGCTAGGCTAGCGCTAGGCTACCCCTTTAACTCCCGCCTCCCGTGCTATGATCGGCTCGTCTTAGTTTTGCCGGAGTCAGCGAGGTTCAAATCGCCCAATTCCAGACTGTATCCCCATGAATCTCTGAAAATGGAGGATCAGTCTGGCTCGTGCCACTGAAATAAACACTCCCTTCACCTGGCCATAGGAAATTTAGGAATGAGTTTGAAGCAAAGCTAGCATTTAAATTTGGTAGCTTCCTCTTTTATTGTTTGTAATCAGAAAATCATGTATAGGGCCTTTAAGTGTCGGAAAAAGCCAATAACGCTGAAAACCTTTATCATCATTAAGGTTGTGATTTCCAACTTTTTCAGAGGATACAAATGTTAACATTGGCGATCACTCACTAGATTCAGGCTTTTTAACAAATGATACAAATCTGCTACAGGCCCGTCACATTTACTAGTTTTATGCAAACGTAACCAAACCGAGATATAGAGTTGTACGAGCGTTTCGAAGTCAGGTGGAAATCGTGTTGTGTGCCTTCAGCCCCGCATTAATATTACAGCGTGTGCCTGAGTGTTATTTTTAAACCGTGACTCAGGCTCTACCTCCATCAGAGTCTCGTCCATGTCGTCGAAAGGTTTCCCATCCTTCCTGTTGTAGAACGTGGCCACGCCCACGATCTCCTCCTTCTTGTTGACGATGGGCATGGACAGGACGTTTTTGATGGTCCACCCAGAGTCATCGAGGGGCTCCGTCTACAGGGAAGACACGGCAAGAGACACATTAGAGTGGATTGGATTTCCTTCCACAGGCTTCTCACATTAGTAGTTTGAGTTTTGGTCCATTCCTCCAAACAACTGAGACACATGTGTAGGCCACCTCGTGTGCCTATGCCTTTTCAGCTCTGCCCATACATTTAAACTGGATTGAGATCAGGGCTTTGTGACCACTTCAAAACATTGACTTTGTTTTCCTTAAGCCATCTGCGCCCGAGCTTTAACCCTCAGAGAACCCTTTAAAAAAAACAATCACACTTAACACCTAAGGCCCAAGAGTCCTGCTGAACCAGGGTCAATTAGAGTCACTGACACGAAGACGGACGTAGCAACAGTAACCAAGGGGGCGGGGCTTTTGCGAAAGGTCAATTGACGGTAGCTAAGACTTATTCAGAAAGCAGATTGAGCACACATTTGCGGGTTGCCAGATTCTGTGGCTAAACCCAGCTTGGAAATGGACACTGTTTTTAGGAAAGATTTGCGACACACGTGAGATCGACAAAAGGTCAGAACGAACATGGCGGACACTGGACGGCGTGGAAGGGTTTGTGCCTTCATGTGCGCTCGTCTGCAGCGAAAGGGAAAAAAACAAATGAAAGCCCGGCCGCGGAGACGCCACAGGAGTGGAGGTGAAGGCGAGTGGGTGGGTTTAATCGAAAGCCAGACGAGGGAGAAACCCGCTCACCTGAAAAGAGAAGGTCTCGTCCTGGGCAGCGTTCATGATGTTACAGATCTGCGGAAACATGGAGTAGAGGAACAGACTTTAGATGAAGCGTAACTCGTATTCTGAAGAGATACAACTCCTCCCACTTAATATTGCAATACTCGGGAGTACACTTTTGTTTTAGTCTTTTAGCTTCTATATCTATATTCCCTGTGTTTCTTTATGTTTATGTCATAAAGGGAGCAAAAACCTGTCCAGATGTGTTCTTCACGGTGCCAATGATTTGTTATCGTGGATGAAAGTGAAAGCTTGTTCAGGCCAATTGCATTAAATGTACTTTGATTTGTCGCTCATAAAGATAATTGTCCTGAACAGACGACAAAAGGGAAAAACACTCTCCCCACTTTCTTTCTTTTTACATTTTTTAAAAACATTTTTCCCCATGTTTTTTTTTTTTACCCCCCGCAGTCACGCAAAAAGACCAAAGATGTTGTTAGCATTTAGCCTCTCCTCTATGGGGCCAAACGGAGGCAGGTTAGGAGCGCCCAGGCTCTCCCACGTTTTCCTTATTTAAATACAGTTACGTGAGCAGTTACACGATCCAATTATAGTTACACAAAACATCGATGGAGATATTACTGCGCAGACGTCGAAGCGCTCCTAAGGTGTTACTACGCCTCACAATATAGTTCCCCTTTTTATCCGCTTAGAAAATCAACGTGTTTAATTTTGTGTGACTAGACTTGGATCGTGTAACTGCTCACGTAACCGTATTTAAATAGGGAAAACGTGGAAGAGCTCGGTCGCTTCTAACTTCACCCCCCATTGGCCCCATAGAGGCCTCTCCTATGGGGCCAAACGGGGAGAGGCTAAATGCTAACAACATCTTTGGTCGTGCCTGAGCGCACGCGTAAAGACCAGACAGGTACGCATCAACTCGTCTAAGCTCAGGTAAGAACAGATCTCAGTCCCGAGCGCCAGTTCGACTTTACCCAAATCTAAAAGCTTCTAGGCCGGAGGTTACAGCCTATAGGCCAGAGTAACGCTTCATTTGAAAGCTAAGACCTACACAACTGATCTAAGCTTTTCCTTGCATTGTCCCTCGATCTTCATATTTTTGTTGCCTGTTTATTTTTTTTAAATGTTTTTTTACTTATGTCTCGTCTTTGTCGCTAGTTTGGCGTTTTTTTTTTTTTTGCAAGAAGCTTTTAGATTTGGATAAAGTCGAACTGGAGAAAATATGCTCGATTAAGGCGGGAGTCCCCCTCCTGGAGCCGCCACCTTAACGTGGTGGAGGGTTTGAGCCTGAATGATCCTGGAGCTCTGTTGTCAGGGGCTTCGTGCCCCTGGTAGGGTCTCCCAGGGCAAACAGGTCCTATAGGTGACGGGTCAGACAAAGAGCGGTTCAGAAGCCCCTTATGAGAGACCAACAGGCCCGGTTAGAACCATGAGGCCGTCCTTCTGTGGACCCACCACCTGCAGGGGGCGCCATAGGGGCTGGTGCAGCTCCAACAGCCCCCACGACCCGGCAACGGACAAGTGGAAGAAGATGTATGGATGGATTAGGCGGGAGTTTTTTTTTCCCATTTTCCCCCTAAATTTCTTCAAATTCGTTCCCGCATATCTCCGGTGTCGAGATAAACTCGATATTGTAAATTTTCCCACCGTTACCCTCTAATATTCAAATGATCATCCCGACTTGTTGGTCTATTGATTTTGTGATTTGCAGCTCGGTAGGTTTAAGACAGAACGTCCAAGGAGATTCCAAGGCTCAGATTTCCAAAGTCGTTAAAACTTACAAATATATAAAACTCTATTATTTCCAATCATCTCCGTCCAAAATGTCCTCTCCCACTTCTCCCACTTCTCTACATGATTAAAACTGGAAATTAGCGGATAATTTTACCGTTGCAGAGTCTGGATGAGTTCAAGGACGGATGTGGCCGCCGCAGATTCACAGCCGGATGTCGACGAAATGAGACGTTTTTTAAATGCGGGGTTCAGGTGTTGGACCGGCACAAACGCTACGGGACAGAGATGGAGCGACGAGGGAGACGGCGCCGCCCCCCACTGGTCGTTGAGAGACATTTGGAGTTTGGGATTTTAGAGGCAGACGGGTCGGTGCCTCCATTTTAATCAGGTTAGTTTTGTTTTAGCCCCTTATGAGAAACCAACAGGCCCGGTTAGAACCATGAGGCCGTCCTTCTGTGGACCCACCACCTGCAGGGGGCGCTTTTGAGCGTCATGACAGTGTGAAAACCTGACAGGAAATGACACTGAATCCTCATGTTTGCATAGATTTGGCCTTAAAGGTCCTAAACTTTTGATAAGCTGAAAAAAAAAAAGCCTAATTCAGTTTATTTGGGTTTTTTTTTCAATAAAAGGTTTACTGAAAAATAATAATAATGCATCGGTTTTATATAGCGCTTTTCTGGACACTCAAAGACGCTTTACATTGCACTATTCATTCACTCCATACTCGGTGGTGGTAAGCTACTGTTGTAGCCACAGCTGCCCTGGGGTAGACTGACGGAAGCGAGGCAACCAGTCTGCGCCATCGGCCCCTCCGACCACCACCACTCACTCACACACTACCTTCACCCAGGCTTCCTGGTTTTACCAAACGGTCTCCCATCCAAGTACTGACCGGGCCCGTCCTGCTGAGCTTTCGAGGTCTGACGGGTTCAGGCCACCCTTTTCTTCTGGTTCCATATTATGTATTATATTGAAGTTCCAGTGGATCCAACCATGAAAATGTTTTATGTTTTGCCATTTTTCAACTGGTCTTAAACTTTAGATTGGGTCTGTATTATTAGTCTCGGGGTCAGTGGTCTTTGTATTCCTGTTATTCTAGTTGGGACTAAGTTTTAAAGCTACTGCACTTCGCTGTGAGAATCTAGTCCTAAACCAGACCGACTTTAACACAACTTTAATACCGATTAAGTGAGTCCCTGTCAAGTCCTGGTCCAGCCCTGATTTAGCAAAAGTTTCTCCCACATTTGAACAACTGAACAATAGTTTAGTCCCAGCTCGTATAAGCAGTTCAGGTCTGACACATCGTAACCCAAACCCCGCCGACCGCCATTTCCCTTTAAACGGCAATATCAAACTCCATGACCATTTCATTCCTTTGACTGAACGGAGTCTCCAGTTCCACTCAGGGCCTTTTATTCATTATTCATCCTCTGTCTCGGCGGCAGAAAGGGAAATATTACATCCTCAATATCCTCACGAGTCATTTTGAGTTAAAGCTTATGAGCTACCCCGGCGCTAATACGCAAAGACGGTTAAATATGAATAAATTAAGCCCCACAATATACGCAGTGAGTGACGCCTGTGTGAGCGCGAGACACGGCGTTATTTCCATCCTTCCTTTTCCCACGGCGAGTGAAAGGGAGGATGGGAATATGAAGATGGGCGTGAACACCAAAGTGAAAGAGCAGGTTCTTACCAGGCCGGTCTCGGCGACGTACGTTGGTAAACCGCTGACCAGAGCCCAGTGGTCAGGGGTGGGGTTTCTGTGGCACATGGATAAAGAGTTTGAATTATGTGACAGCTAAACGATAAAATGAGCCTTTATTGATCTCACTGTGGAGAGATTCACTTGTCAGCGCTCGAGAAACACCCAAGAGGTGCAAAATAGAGTGGGAAATGATGATGTGTAACCAGGTAATAGTAACTAGAGGTCTCTTATACACAGTGAATAGAAAGTAAAAATAGAGAAATATCAAAAGTCAACATGGGCAGTGAATTAAACCTCTGAACCGGGCACATTTTCTCCTGTTTGGCTTTTTCTTTGTTTTTTTGTGATGTGACGTTCACGACTGAGCGGCTCTTTCACGGGACTAGGTGGAAGGTGAAATTGTTGTACTCGATACTGCCACCTCAGGTCTTACGCGTAACTGCAGTCTCTATATTAAGCTTGTGGGCACTTCGGACCCGAATGAGCACCTTTCTGAGCGACAGTGCAGGATTTCTGAGGCAGTTGTGGTGAACAGGTCTGGGCTCCTTATACACATGAGGACAGGGCTGGAACATGTAGGGGGAGGAAAATACTTGATTTAAACATTTTTAAACTCTGTATAGTCCCTTTAAGGTGAACGGTTCGAACTGGATCCCAAATGTGAAAAAGCACATGTGAAACCTTTTCAACAGCTCCCAGTAAAGAGCCATAAATCCCATTGCTACTGTTTTTGTTGCGTGTTTGTCTTTGTTTTTTTTTTTGTCATATTTTTGCCGGGTTTTTGTCGTGTTTTGTCACATTTTTGTTGTGTTTTTGTCACATTTTTGTTGTGTGTTTGTCCATTTTTTTCATGTTTTTGTCAAATGATTTTTTTAACGTTTTTGTCATATTTTTGCCATGTTTTTGTTGCGTTTTTTTACTGTTCTATTGTGTTTTTGTCACTTGTTGTCACTTTTTTGTCACGTTTTTTTTTGTCATGTTTTTGTAGCGTTTTTTTTTTTTTTTTTTACTGTTCTATTGTGTTTTTGTCACTTTTTTTTCAAAAAATTTTCACTTTTTTTTTTTGTCATATTTTGCCGGGTTTTTATCAAATAGTCAAATTATTTTTACGTTTTTGTCACTTTTTTTCACTTTTTTGTCAAGTTTTTTTTTTTGTCATGTTTTTGTAGCGTTTTTATTTTTATTTTTACTGTTCTATTGCGTTTTTGTCACTTTTTTTGTTTTGCATTTTCCTCTTCGTTTACGTCTCGTTTTCACCACTATATCGGCGCTTACTTTCTAAATGTGCTCGGCTCAGGTGGGATTTAGGGGTTAACATTTCTGCTTCACTCACGGTATGACTTTGATGTCCTCTTTCCCGTGCAGGATGTAGTCGATGAGTTTGTAGAAGATCACTTCCTTTAAAACAAAACCGCATCAGCCACATTATGAGCGCGAAACCTTACGATTTATTTTATTTCTTGTACAGCTCGGTTCAGCCTCCACAGACTGTTATTCCTACATTTGCTAAGACGTTTTATTTCTTTCGTCTTTTCATTGGCTTTTCCAAACTACACATCCATTGTTTTTGAAAACCTCATTTAGACAAAAACAGCCCTAAAGTGTTTACACATTTCTCCGCTCTTCTGTACCGAGCGTTTTGTTGAAGGAAAAACACCATATCTGGGTTATAGTGTCATCGCGGAGCCTTCAGGACACATGGATGTAAAATCTGTCAACATTTGTGAATAAATACCCGTGGGAATAAACATCTTACGGGTAAGCGTTGTCATTTTTATACTCTGGCATGAAAACGAAGAGGTTAAAGGGATATTTCAGGATTTTTGACATAGGGCCTTATTTCATAGTTATCCAAAGTGTTGTTAATTTCTGGAGATTTTTTTATTTTTATTCATGCAGTCCTTATATTTGGAGAGTTTAGTGGCGCTAGGCTAGTGCTAGGCTAGTGCATGTCTATGGTAACTAGTAGCCTGCATTAAAAACAGTCTGACCCAAGCACAGTGCACCTGAGGCAAATCCCTTATAACATCAGACTAACGATATAAATGTCTGTGTCGACTGAATATTTTTTTTAATATAACCATTTTGCATTTAAAATAACTTATATTTGAGCAGCATCAGCTTCCTGGTTGTTAGCTACGCAGTGGTGGAGTGATCTGCTAGAAAATAGTCCCTCACAATGTGGTAATTCATGTGTCAGACTGTTTTTAATGCAGGCTACTAGTTACCATAGACATGCACTAGCCTAGCACTAGCCTAGCACTAGCCTAGCACTAGCCTAGCACTAGCCTAGCACTAGCCTAGCACTAGCCTAGCACCACTAAACTCTTCAAATATGCTGCATGAATAAAAAAATATATATATACTGTATCTCCAGAAATCAACAATACTCTGGATAACTAGAAAACAATTCTGAAATATCCCTTTAACTTATTACTTATCATAATTACTTACTGTATCACATATGTATCATAGATATCTACTCTGAAAAAATCTTTGTAAATATTATGTCAGCAAAATAAAACCCTAAATTTAAAACGGGCTCTATCCATTATTTAGACTTTTTTTTTATATGAAAACATAAAATGACAGAAAACTACATCGTTAATCTACAGCAAAAGTTTCTCTAATATGTATATATATATTTTTTCCTAGTCACCTGCAGTGTCTCGCCTTAAGGGTTGAAAAGACTGCGGTGTTTTATTATTATTTCCTCTCCTTATATTACAACCGTCCCGTGGAAGTGTCAGAAATGTAAACCTGAATCGCTTGAATTTAAGATCTGCACGTTTCTTTTCTGGAATCGTGTAAACCTGTGTATAAAGTCCTTACCCTGCCGTCTGGAGTCTTGGGCCCCTCGTACGGCGGGACCTCTCCCATGAGGATCGGCCAGAGGTCAAAGAACTCCTGACAAACACAGAACGACGAGTCAGAGTCATAATATATACAGAAAGAAGGATCATCGTCTCCAGAGCGGGGATTCCCAACAGGAGGCGTGAGGGTCGTGTCAGAGTCCTCAAACTGAGACCTCAAGAGGTGCAGTTATGGCGTATAAGTAACGCCTTATCTGCAAAAACCTCACGGTCCTGTCCACAGGAGCTCTACAAAGAACGTTCTGAGATTTAAGAGATTCTTCTTTCACTTTTCTCTCAAATGTTAATGATCCTCGCTGTGTTTAAATGTGCAGAGTGAACTGAATAATACATCTAGTCAATCTAATTACAAATGCAGTATCCAGACTAATATTTGAGTTTGTTAATTAGGTTCGCCGGATTGTATTAAGGCACAACACTTCAGAAATGGCTACAAAAGATTGGGTTTAATGGGTTTGCAGTGTCATCTTTTATCATTATAGATTTTACAAGATATTAAATAAAACTTGAGGTCGAACTTCAAAGAAAGTATGTAGAGATTATAACTTTAGGCTTTTACTCTCCTATAGATGCAAAGAGAATTCCTTATAAGAGTCACAGTTTGCTCTATACAACAATCCTATACATGACAAATACTGTACTTTACTACAGACAAAAGTAAAAAAAAAAAAAGGTTCCAAGTAGAGCAAATCTTTTATTGAAAAAACATACAATTACAAACAGCAAATGAACTGAAATTTGTTTTTGCAGCCGATCAAAAACACTTTTGATCAGCGTTCGAGACTTGGCCCCGCCCTGTTTGAAGACTTCAAATACTGAGTACAGACGACGACTCAAGTACCTTCATTGAAGATGGACCACGCCTGTACGACTGAGAGCTTACGCAGACTTTAGGCCCGGGTTATTGAGCTGCATAAGCCTCTCGCAGCACGCCATCACGGCTGAGGTGGGACCAATGGCCGCTGGTTGCTCAGGTTTATGACCACGACGCTAGGGGCCAACATTGTCCGCCATTGTTGTACCCCCAAACTAGCAAAACAAGCTAGTTTTCCATTAGTTAGCATCGCACTTTCCACGCGTTTTAAGCAACTATACAGCCTGGTTTCTAATGTATTTATTTTTTACTTTCTACAGGTAGATATTGCTCCCGTGGTAACGCTGGATTAGTTATAATTAAAGAAACCAGGCTGGTTTTAGTAAGAAACATTTTAGAAATCTCGTATACTAATGAGGGCCGGACTTTGATTGACAGCCCGTTAGCATTAGAGCTAATGGCGCGGCTACGATCGAACTACGCGAGTCCACAGTTATTATGTGTATGGGTGGGACGCAGTAAAACATTTTGAATGTCTTAATATGGAACAAAAAAGTGGAAGACCCAAAACAACGACCCCAGCTCTGAGCCGGAGGAGCCGTCACAACACTGGACGATCCTCGGCCCACATGACGGCCGTTACTGGAGCCGACTGTGGCATATTACCATTTTTCAACTGGTCTTAAACTTTTGAGCAAAACAATTCTTGACTAAAATGATGACAAAATATTTTCAACAACAACATTAACACTGATTTGCTCTACCACTAGAAACATGTAGGCCAGTATGAACGATGGTTGTGAGTGAGTTGAAACATTGGCGTGGAGCGAAAGTAAGACGGCCTCACGTACAGCGCCTACAAAGAAATTCCTTCCTTCCTTGTAACCGTTTGATTCCACGTCTCAGTAAATCCGTTCCCAGACGCCTGTTCACGCTTAGCTTCCCTCCAGAATCTGTAAAGTGCAACAGTATTTTCCTCTCCAGTTGGATGGGATGTTCGAAGCTGATCTGGTTACGTGAATCTCCTGTCTGCTTTATTTATAAATCCAGACAGCCATCTGTGCGGGCTCGTAACATGTGCTCGTCGAGCGCGGCAGGTGCGGCCTGGCCTCGCAGATGCTCCGTAATTAGTCAGACAATCACAATATGCAAACACGGACAACGGGGATCGAAGAGACGGCGCGGAGACAATATCGGAGCGTGTTTCACTTTGGGAATTAGGAGCTGAACGATGCAAATGAGGCAAAAGCAGCAGCTCGGAAAGAGAATGGGGAATTGCTGTGCTCTGATGAGATCAAATCGCCTTTATCACCAGCCTAGAGACGAGACGGAGACTCGAGTTGCTGCTGGTCACGGAGATGTGTCTGATATGTCCCCTGGCAATAAGGCGAGTCTCCAGGTAGTCTCGGTGAAGACGAACATGTGCACCTTCAGCGGAGACTGCAGTTTCCAAGCGGGTGTGGTCTCAAGCGGTTGTGCTGCGAATACTAGTATTTGTTTGTCCTCAACCTGTGAGATGTTTCTGCAACGTCCCTGCGACGTCTCCGAGACCTGTCGAATGCCAAGGAGACACTTATGGCGTCTCTTTGAGATCTCCTCGGATCTGACAGGTCTCCAAGACATTGCAAGGGCATCACAGAAACGTCTCACAGGTTGAGGACAACAAATAGTATTCGCACCACACATATGCTTGAGACTGCATAGACCTCGCGGAGAGCATGCAGAGACCACATGGAGACCACATGGAGACTCCACCTGTTCGTTTTCACCGAGACTACCTGGACACTCGCCTTATCTCCAGGGGACATAGAGACATCTCCATGATCAGTGGCAACTCGAGTCTCCAACTAGTCTCTAGGCCGGTGAGAAAGGCCTTATGTATGTGCGCAATCAGTCCGAGCTGCGGAGACATAGCGAAGACCACCAGTCACGGCAGTCTCCGCGACGTCTCCCCCCGTGAGACATGCCCTAAAGACACAACGTTTCAGCTAAATTTCATAAAGGTTTTTGAAGTTAAAGAAATGTGCTCTCTGCATTTGACCCATCCTTCGAAAGGGTTCAGCCGGACGGGAGCAGTTCAGCGGCACTTTCCAGATCTGAGGCAGGGTCTTGGTCAGTTCTTGGTTTGGAGTATCAATGGAATAGTGCAGTATAAGGACTTCAGAGAAACATTTTGGTTTATTCCCAAGAATAAAGGGAGGACATTTTGAGTTCTTTTTTGTTTCTGACATAATCCCATGTCATAGTTTAATGTCTTCAATGAGAACCATACAATGTAAATAGTGTCTCAAATAAAGGGGTAGGTCCAGGGGGTATGTGAGTGTCCTGGGTTACCTTAGTCTTGGTCATATCCAGCAGCCCCACAGAGTAGCGGTCGCAGTTCAAAAAGGCGCGGACTGTGTACAGGGCTTTGTGGAACTGTCTCTCGATGTCCGTCAGCTCCTCAAACACTTTGCTGGCCGACCACAGCAGCATCTGCAACACCGACAAACTATTATTGACCTACTCCTGCACTATGGTTATTGTCTGTGTTCAGCTGTACGTGTCCTGTGTAGTCTGTGTATATAGTGTCTTTTGTATAGTTTGTGTGTGTATGTTTTCTGTCACATCAACCTGCCAGGGCGTCTGCAGATGCAAATTACCTTTGTCCCAGATCAGGGACTGACCACGGTTTCAATTACTTGCATACAGTATTTAGGAAAATTATATTTAAACCAATACAGACATGTGGTAAAGGTTCTTAAACATCGATTCCAGTCATGCAACAAGATAACATAATAAAATTATCAAGAAAAAATATAATTAACAGAATTTTTCAATAAAAGAGAAAATGTATCTCATGATTTTTAAACAGTCAGAAATGACCAAACAGAACTTCAGTCATTTTAATCACATATGAGAGCGAAGCCTGTTCCAGCTCAATTCATAGTAGAAGTGGCTTTAGTGTAGTGTTTGTGTAAGTTTAGTATAGTGTGTAGTATCGTGTGTGTAGTATAGTGTGTGTAGTGTCGTGTGCCGCTCAGAGACCTGCCCCCTCCTGGTCTCGCAGTTGTGCAGGTAGCTCAGGTGAAAGACCCTCAGGACCAGGTTGGCAAAGTTCAGGTATTTGTTCAGAGTCTGAAAATAAAAAGAACACAACACGACGGGAGCTGCTGTTTCAGGGCTTTCACCGCAGAAACACACAGCCCTCAGCAACGGCTCAGGATAACACAACTTCAGCCGACAACTTTAAAAACTGCCTCACAGCGACTTATTCAAACTGTTCAAAAGAGTTTCTGTAGTATCCAGAATCTAGAATTAAACCACGGGTAAAGCGGGGCTGTACGAGACTAACTCAATCCCCTGAATGCAGCTCCAGCGCTATAGACGAGAACTTTTTTAATTCTCAGAAACTTTGAAAATGCGGAAATCAGAGAAAAACCGAGACTAAATAACAAAACTATAGATCTAAGAAAAACTCAAAACACGGGTCTGAATCAAGAGCCTGTCGTCGGTACCTCCTCGTCTTTTTTGCTGAATTGCGGCTCGTCCACTTTGTTGACGGCCATCATCACGGCCACCATGTCTTTGCCGTTCATGATGGGCACGGCCAGCATGCTCTTGGTGTGATACTCGGTCAGCTCGTCCACGAAGCTGCTGTAGTGGGAATCCTGCGAGAATAACAATAAACAAAAAACTATCTGGTAAAGCTGTAGTTTCACGTGATTTCTGCCATATTCACATCATATCCTGTGACCCATTCCGTACACAATATCAAAGTTTTGTTGATTTTGGTGCATTTTTTTTAGGTTTTTATGAGCAAAAACATTTTACCCACTTCCATTTTGTTTTATGAGTGGTTCAAAACTTTAAACCTAATTATCCCAGAAGGACTCGAAACGCAGACGGGACCCCGGTTCCCTGCTCTCGTGGATACAGTGGGAGCAGGAGTGGGGGCAGATGTTTTGTCTTTACTTCTTGATGCAATTTCCGGAGCCCGTCCTCGGAGCAGCAGGAGTCCGCGCTCGCCTCGCAGGTGAGAGGAGGAGGCGAGGAGGAACGATTTGTTAAAGGCAGAGAGACGGAGCCGCCCTGTGGGGAGCGCGACGCTGATCCACCAGCACCGAGCTGACGGAGTGAGACTCGTTTCATTTTCGGGCGGCGGTGACTTAAGGACAAAAGAACAGCGTGTACAATATGAGCCCTGTCGCAAAGTCTAGAGGATTTCTACTCGGAGCTTGGTTTATATTCATGGCAAACACCCCACGGTATCGTAGTATGAGCTTCACATGTGCTTTATCGTGCTCAGCATAGGGACATCATCTACCAAATCAGCTGTTAGGGCAGCTGTGTGGGGGTTTGTTGATGGGGAGCTACTGCCCTCTTCAACTGGCCCGCTCCACACTCTGGCTTTTTAATGCACCACACTGTGCATGGCTACATCATACTTCACATGTAACTCAATTAAATAAATATATAATAATAATGATGATGATAATTAAACCCCCTTCCTGGAACCGCCAACTTAACGTGGTGGAGGGTTTGAGCCTGAATGATCCTGGGGGCTTCGTGCCCCTGGTAGGGTCTCCCAGGGCAAACAGGTCCTAGGTGACGGGTCAGACAAAGAGCAGTTCAGAAGCCCCTTATGAGAGACCAACAGGCCCGGTTAGAACCATGAGGCCGTCCTTCTGTGGACCCACCACCTGCAGGGGGCGCTATAGGGGCTGGTGCAGCTCCAACAGCTGCCCCCACGACCCGGCAACGGACAAGTGGAAGAAAATGGACGGACGGATAATTAAACCCAAATTAAAATGATACTGAGGACGGTAATGACAACTGGGAAGTATCAAGATCTCGGAGTATAATATCTATTAATGTACCTTTATAACATAAAAGTAACTCTCGGTAATCACGGGTAACAATCTGAAAGAAATATATTAAGGATCACATTTTTTTACTTGCTTTGTGCTAGACATCGTACATGACACGAGATCGGTTAGTGCCCCGAAAGCAGGGGCTGGATACCCATCTAGACACTGGGAGAACATGCAAACTCTGCACAAGGCGAGAGCATTGACAACTCAGTCAGATTCGCTTGATGGAGGATAAATGTTCTTCATCGTCAAAGGACCCCAGGCCAAACCCCCGCCCAAAGTAAAGCACCACTTTCAACCAATGCCAGTGTTGTGTATCATATATGACTTCATCGGATGTTCTGAGACATTTTAAAGAGACTAGATGCAAGTTAGTCATTTTATGCTCACTACTGCCACCTCAGGTCTTACGCGTAATTGCAGTCTCTATATTAAAGGGGGGGTATTATGTAAAATCAACTTTTTCAAGCTTTATATCATGTTATTATGTCATTCCCTCATTAAACACATGTCTGGAGTGTTGCCTCGGCTCATTCACATATTTTTGAGTAATCAGTAAAAACTTAAGACGGCAGCCATTTTAGGTGTAGCTACGCCTCAGTCCTCCTAGGAACGCCCCCACCTCCTGGAGACGCCTCTGGACCTTTCGTCACCAGCCAAGCCCCCAACCACTGCTCCTCAGCTCAGCAGAGCCCCCTCCCCGCACAGTGTTGTTGTTTCAATGCCACAGTAGTGTGCTGAAGGGGGCGTGTCGGAAAGCTTCTTAAAGAGACAGAGGCCTATTTCAAGACGTTCAGTACGGCCATTTTGAGAGAGCAATTTTATTCAAGGCAGTTATTTTAATTTACTGCATATACAGACCAACAGAAGGTTACGTCATCATTGTAGTGCTATAGACTGGTGCTATGTGATTGAAAAAAGCACAATACCCCCTCTTTAAGCTCGTGCATGACCGCACTTCGGACCCAAAGTAACACCTTTCTGAGCGACAGTGCAGGATGTTAGAGGCAGTTGTGGTGAAAAAGTCCGGGCTCATTCTACACATTAGGACATGGCTGGAACATGTAGGGGGAGGAGAACACTTAGTTTTAACATTTTGAAACTCTGTATAGTCCCTTTAAAGGAATTGGGTCAGACCGTATGAGGGAACACAACCCCGTCCCACAATAGAAACTAACACATGTCCTGAGACCATTAATTGCACAACTCGTTCAGTAAGCCGATCAGGCGCCTTTTATCCCCCGCCGTTGGCGTTTTCTTCACTTATGGTTCCCAGGTAATCTCGAATATGATGAGCAATGGGCCTCTGGGAAATAACACCATATTTGCCGATATAAGAGAAAGTAGTTTATTGTAACACCCTCTAGGACCCACAGAGCCTCTATGTTTATACATTTTAGACAAACGTCTGTAAAGAAGTGCATGTTGGGAGTTGTCAGGTGACTCGCGCTCCTGTCCCGCGTCGTCAGTTTGGAAAAAGCTTCTGTTTTCCAATGAAAGGATTTACAATGTTTTGAGTTCTATTTTCACTCTCTACCTCCCCAACTCTGCGGTCAGTTTTACTACTTCATTTCCTAAATCTACATTACTTTATTGTGTGGTTAAACATTTCAAATGTATACATTTTTTAACGCCTCTGTTGTTACACACCATATTTAGTTTTTTTTCCACAGTGCGATCATTTGGTCGGTTTTGTGAAGCATTTTAAGATTGTTTTGTACAAATGTTGTGGCAATCATAAACAACGAGATTAAAGTGGTGAATGCTCTGGTGTTTAGTTTAGTTTATTTGAGCAGTTAACGTTCTGCTCAAAAGGGGCTGAAGCAAAAGCTTAAAATATCAAATCACAAATTGATATTATACTGGGGACGGTTATGACAACTGGGAAGTAGCAGGATCACTAGTATAATATAAACTGCTGCATAGTAACGTGCCTTTATAACATTAAAATAGTGACTTAATGTTACACTAGTGATTTTAGTAATGTAATGTTTGGCTTTGGTAAAAGAAATATATTAATGATCATTTGTTCTTGCTCTGTACTAGACACTGTACAAGAAATGAAACAGCTGTTGTTGTGTTTTGTGCTTTGATTGTTAAATGAGAATGTTATTGTTTTTAATTTGGGGGTGGAGCTTATAAGCCTTTTGCTTCGGCCCACCCCTTTTGAGCGGAATAACTGCTCAAATAAACAAATACACTAAACTAAAAAAACTAAACAATTAAACAGGAAACATATTACAGAGTACAAGGTACAAAAGCCTGGGAGCCACGGCCTGCACACATAGGTTTGTAGATGATGTTCCTATGCTGTGTGGTGCACCTACTGCTCCCCCTAGTGGCAACGCGTTTCTTCTTCTCTGTACTTTTCAAAAGTCTTTTGTTTGTATTTATATTTAAACAGGTTGATGTTTGGACATTTCATCTCCAGCTCCAATTTATTCCACAATTGTACCCCATTGACTGTCGGGCTAAAACCTTTCAAAGTTGTGCTACGTTTCTGAGTCCTAAAGTTATTAGTAATTCATAACGACCAGTATGTTCTTGGAACCTTCTTAGTTTGCATTTGGAAGAAACAACAGGTATTGTCCTCGGGTTTGTAGCTTATACTGTTTTAGTTCCAGGGCTTATTGTGTCGCTAACGGGCCTGATTATTGCAATGAAATGATTTTTTTTAGTTGGCCGGTCTTGACCCAAAAGTCATATATTATATTTTTTATGATATATCGTGCAGCCCTAAAGTTGTCCCACACTTTCACCCACAAACACTTTCAAACCCGTTGCCGTCAAATTGTCCCTCCTCCTCCACTCACTTCATATTCAAAACAAACACAAAACATCACCTGAACGTCACCTCAACACTACAGTTCGCTAAACGCCGCCGCTCTGACGTCGCCTCGGTCGGTGGGAGGCGGACAGATTAGAGCGTTTGTGCTGAGTTGGTGAAAAGATGCGGAGTTGCGTGACCTTTGCGGTAATCTGGGATAGATCTAATTCAGGAGGGATTAACTGCTCCTCCTCCTCCATCCCACTCACGACCAACGAGGCACAGAAAGGGAAGTGAGACCGTGTGAGTGAAACGCTCCTGGTCCTGTTTCACATTAAACTGATCACACAGAAGTCACAATGAAAACGTCTCACGTGTCTGGGAGATCACTGATACGTTTGTACCGTTGCTTTGCTGCAACACACAAGAAGGTCTCAGGTTTGATTCACTGGACAGTGTGGGGCCCCATGTACCACGTCTGCTGGGCTAATACTCCAGTCATCATGAAGATCGAGATGGTCGGCCACTACTTTGACCGAAGTCAAATTATGCGTCACAGCTAGAAGGTCTCAGGCTCGAGTCCCACCTGGACGGGGCCTTTCTGTGGAGTTTGCATGTTCTCCCCGTGTCTGTGTAGGTTTGTACATGGTCAGTCCTCCAGCCTGATGTTTCTGACCATCAGCCTGGCTTCACATCTGGATAAGGGTCCCTGAGCGTCGACCTACGCTGGCTGCTCACTGCTTCTAAAGGTTGCCCCAGCGGCATCGAGGATGGGTCAAATGCAGAGGACGGAGATTAATAAAGTATAATTTAACTGCAGTGCAGGGCAGGGAGTTTAGATGAAAATGTTCAGTTTACAAGAGCAAAAAGAAGATTCTGAAAATCCATTTTCTTCCGGTTCATCCGGGGCCAGGTTGTGGGGGCAGCAGTCTGAGCAGAGATGCCCAGACTTCCCGATCCACGCACACCTCCTCCAGATGTTCTGGGGAGACCCGAGGCAACACCAGCCCACAGAGACATAGGCCCTACTTGGTCTTCCCTGGGGCCTCCTCCAAATGGGACATGCCCGGAGCATCTCCCGAGGGGGTTGACCAGGAGGTATCCGGAACAGATGCCTGAGCCACCTCAGCTCCTCCTATCGACGTGACGGAGCAGCTGCTCTACATCGAGCTCAACACGGGTGACCGAGCCCCTCACCCGATCTCGAAGTGTGTGCTCAGCCAAAGGAAACATATTTTAGCAATGTAGAGTCCTTAAACGACGAGAGTCTTCACAAACTAATTATACTTGATCTACTCTGACTCCCAACGAGCTGCATCAGAGATATGTCAATGAAAATTATCCCTGTGATGTTCTGCTTCTTGGTGAAATTGTCATATTGTGATTCTGTGTTTTTTTATGTTTAACACAGCTCTAAACTCAACTACAGCAGTGACATTTTTCTCTAAAAGTATTGTTATATTCTCAGATCTCACATTAATTGGGCTTGAACTCAAATGTCAGTGAGTGCTTATTTTTCTTAAGCCATTTCGAACTGTACAGTGAAATGATCTGCCTGAGTCTAAAGCCTAATGTCCGTTCTGCACCCTCGTAATTGTTTTCCAGAGCCTCGTAAGAGCTCTGTGGTGATGTGCGCAGCTTGCAGCCGCTCGGTTTTGAGCGCCGGGCTTCATTAGTGAAAATGTCACAGTGACACAGTGCACGGAGCCGTGACAGAAGAAATGCAGCCA
Source organism: Proterorhinus semilunaris (assembly GCA_021464625.1). Taxonomy (NCBI): domain Eukaryota; kingdom Metazoa; phylum Chordata; class Actinopteri; order Gobiiformes; family Gobiidae; genus Proterorhinus; species Proterorhinus semilunaris. The sequence goes on from CM038348.1 coordinate 38,207,323, forward strand.
GACTCTCTCCAAATGTCAGAGCTGAGGGCCGTTCTGGACACAAGCAAATCTGCAAACACAGACACGGACAGAACTGTGGGGGGGTGGCTCCCTCTGGTGGCTGCAGGGGCACAGGATCCAAATAGGTGAAAATAAAGAGCTTATATTTCACTAGTTTAAAAGTGTAATGGTGGGGGGATTATTTCTTGTTGCCAAGATCTGCCATCTTTGCCATCACAACAAGAAATAATCCAGTTACAGTTGACATTATTGAGGTCTAAAAACGTCATTTGAGAACTTCAGAATTGACATTTTGTGTTTTTAAAATTTGAAATGAAATCTATGTAACGAAAACGCAGTAACGAGTGAGAACAGCAAGAGAATAACAACTACAAATTTCAGGAAATATAGATTGGATTGCTTCAGCAATAGAAGAAGGTACAACCAAAGTGAACAAGATTAAAACGGCATCAGTGAAGCAAAAATAAGATTACAGGTATGTTTATGATGAGGGAACTCTAAAAAATGGTCACAAACTTGTTTTTATTTTGCATGTTTTAAAGCTGCAGATCTTTAGGAGCATTGTCAGTATAACTGTCAAGTTACTCGAGTATATTGAATACACAATACTTGAGTAACTTGGTAGCTTAGATCCAAGTATGATCCAGGTATTGTTTTAAAGCAAAGAAAGCAACTGAAGAGATGGGGTCGAATCCCAGCTGCCGCGAAACGCACACTGTCATTGTGTCCTTGGGCAAGACGCTCCACCCTAGTTGCCTCCAGTGTCTGCGTACGTTGGTGCATGAATGTGAGTGTGAATGAGCGACTGCTTCCTGGATGTGAAGCACGTTGGGCCTGATGAAGGTAGAAAAGCGCTGTAGTAGTTGAGACCATTTAAAGAAAAGTCACACGCTCTAATATTTGACGCCGTTAGCTTTGATTACAGCATATCCGCTGTAGCTTCTTATTCTCAATAAGCTTCTGCAAAGTCAAAAGATCTAGTGTTGCATTATTTTTTTAAGATCTTGTATTGATGATGGGATAGTGTGACCACTGTGCAAAGCCTTCTCCGGCACATCCCAACGATTCTCAAAGGGGTTCAGATCCATGTGTGAGATGATCTCCCGTACTCCCTGAACAGCTCTTCGTACCTGTGACACATCCTGGATGTTGACCATCTTCTTGGTGGTGGCCACGTGTCCCACGATGCCCATGTCCAGAGGGTACACGATCTCACTGTCCGGAGGAACCAGGCAGTCGTCGAACAGCGCGTCCTTGTGGACATTGAACAACCTGCAACGAAACGTTTTGGTTTATGTCTTCTCTTTTTAAGTGCATAAAAAAACACGCAGTGATATTTTACAAAACCGTTACAATGAAGGATGTAATTAAATTGAAACGAAATCAAAACTAAATCCCAAAAAACAACTCAAACAAAAGCGAACAGAAACCTAAAAATGTGCAAAAGTTCAGACTGATTTTGTTCCATTTTTGGTACTGATTCAGAACTTGGAGGCGGCACCAATGGTTACGATGTTGTTTTCTTATCAAAAACAAACCTGGAGCTGTGTTTTGAGCCACTAGCGCAACTTTGAGTAATCTTTGGATCTTTACTGGTGGCTATTCTTAGCCTCCCGTCTTTCCTCACGTCTCGGTCTCTTCCTCTCATCACGGATTAAAAACACGCGTCATGGCTTCACTACAGCCACGCGGTCTTGCTAAGTCTGTTTCTTTTCTGTCTTTTTAGAAACTGCTGCGCAACAAAGGGGAGCAAGAGAAAGAGGGTGGGAGGGGCTTATGGGCAAAAAAACATGGAGTCTAACTACTGAATATTTTGTTGTTTTAGATCAATATTGTATTTTCTTACCAACAAAGTGACAATGACAAAGATGTGTTTGACGACAACATGGCAACAACGCAAGGAAAAGTCTCCGTTTTGTAGGTCTTAGCTTTCAAATACGGGGTTGCACCCTTTTGGATTAGGGGGTTAACCTCTACCTGAACCGAGCACATTTTCTCCAGTTTGGCTTTACCCAAATCTAAAAGCAAAAAAGTGGCATCAGAACGACAAAGAAGCGCTGAAAAAAAGAGAACACAACAGAAACATTTCCAGAAGGTGACAAAAACGCTTAACAAATGCAACAAAAAAGTTACGATCAGTTCTTAGCTTTCAAATGAGGCGTTACTGGCCTGTAAGCGCCAGTCCAGAAGCATTTAGATTTGGGCAAAACTGAACTGGAGAGAATGTGCCCAGTTAAGGCGGGGTAAGGTTTGTTTATCATTTCCAACATAGTATTGATAAAGTTCTTTGCTGAAATGGTTTTGTGATAGAAGTAATTGGATATTGTAATGTTATCTCATGTTGTGCGCGTAGGCCAATGGCTGCTGGTTGCTCTGCTTTATGACCGCGACGCTAGGAGCCGCCATTGTCCGCCATTGCTGCGGTACCTCCATATGTGGGCGGCAAATCAAGCAAGTTTTCCATTAGTAGCCATTGCACATCTTCTAAACAACTGTAAAGCCTGTTGCCTGCTGGGTTAGTTACAATTAAAGAAACCAGGCTGGTTTTAGAAATCTCGAATACTAATGAGGGCCGGACTTCGATTGACAGGCCGTTAGCATTAGAGCTAATGGCGACACAACTACACAGCCCGCGAGCGTCGAGTCTACAGTGAAGAACCTAAATCCGCCATGATGCCCCTTTTGAACGTGGTCATCAGGGTAAACGGGGAGGAGGGAGCAGAAGCTGTTCATTAACTCTACAGTCTATGGTGTGGGCGACCTGGTGGCGAGCTCGGCGACCCCGTTCCTCTGGCGGTACATGAACAGACTCATGCGGTCGGCCCTCAGCATGAAGCTCAGGTGCCTCATCAGGCTGAACACAGACTTCTCCATATTCAGGTTGTCCTGGATGTCCCGCACCAAGTCGAACATGATCTCGCTCTCCTCGACGCTGGACAGAGCGTGGTACTGACGCGTGTCCAGCGCCGGCTTCCGCCCGCTGTCCAGCAGGTCCGAGATGACCTTGGGCCGAAAGTTGACGTCGTAGTACTCCTTCGCAAACTGCGGGTTGGCGTCGAGGAACTTCTCCGCGGCTGCTGCGTCCACCATGACTGAGAACATACAACATGAGAATGAGGACGTGTATCTGCGTTTGCATCGGGACACAGACCTCAGGAGAAGGCCGTTTGTAAATGTATCGACCACACAGAGGAACAGAGGAACACGCTGTTTGTTCGTTCTGGGTCAAAGCCGGGTGAACACAGTGGCGCTTCACAGCTAGAAGGTCCCTGGTTCGATTCCCACCTGGACGGGGCCTTTCTGTGTGGATTGGGGGGTCTTTCATGTCCCCCTGGTGTCTCTGGCCAGAAAACCACAATTGCAGCTTTGCCTGCTCCGGGTCGGAGTCACCAATACACACTAATGGAATCACGAAGAAGAAGCTAACAGGCTAACGGGCAAAGCTAACTGAGGGCTAGCGCCACTTAAACAGTATTTACAGCCAAGTTTGAGTGAAAAAAAAAAAGATCTCCATTGTGTAACTGGATGAACAATATCCCTCTGTCCTTTGTCTTTTCTGTCAGTGTAGTTTTTACTCTCACGGACGATTAATGAGTTAAAAACACAACATGCTACGACACCTGCAGTGGCGCTTATGGCCTCTAGGGGCACGAGTTACTTAGTACTGCTTTAATTTGGACAAAATATTTAAATGTAGTTTTAGTCAAGACACTGTAAAGTCAAATTATTCATTTTAGTCTTAATCTTAATCATTAAATTGGTATTAACATTTACTCAACTAAATGTAAAATTCCATCAGTAAACTTTACATTTTGCATTTGGCATTGCATAAAAACAATATGTGGCTCTTTCAGGTGCCATTAGAGTTTTGCGTTAACGGATCTGTAGTTCTTTCTCTTTCGAGACATGAACATGGTTTAGCTCACGATGGGTTAATAACGTTTTTAGTTTGACCTGTGAGAGCCTGTAAGGCTTCAGGAAGAACACAAGGCATGTAAACGAGGAAATGAATGTCAGCGGTATCAGAGCAGTCGGCTCCTCTAGTGACGCCCTCTCGCAAGTGGCGGAGGCGAAAAGCGCATATCCGCCACTCGGAAGATCTCAGTTTAGAGGATTGCGCAGAGCGTGAAGATCTGGCCCTGTGTGAGCCTACAACATGTCTGTAAGATCCAAATATATCCAAGTCACTTCTTCCAGACTTTACAAACAAAAGAATCAAATTAAAGTTATTATGCAATAATTCCTTCTTGTTTTCATCACTGCTCCAGGCAGTATTTACAGCCAAGTTTGAGTGAAAAAAAAAAAGATCTCCATTGTGTAACTGGATGAACAATATCCCTCTGTCCTTTGTCTTTTCTGTCAGCGTAGTTTTTACTCTCACGGACGATTAATGAGTTAAAAACACAACATGCTACGACACCTGCAGTGGCGCTTATGACCTCTAGGGGCACGAGTTACTTATTACTGCTTTAATTTGGACAAAATATTTAAATGTTTTAGTCAAGACACTGTAAAGTCAAATCATTCATTTTAGTCTTAATCTTAATCATTAAAATTGGTATTAACATTTACTCAACTAAATGTAAAATTCCATTAGTAAACTTTACATTTTGCATTTGGCATTGCATGAAAACAATATGTGGCTCTTTCAGGTGTAGAGTTTTGCGTTAACGGATCTGTAGCTCTTTCTCTCTCGAGACATGAACATGGTTTAGCCCACGATGGGTTATAAGGTTTTTAGTTTGACCTGTGAGAGCCTGTACAACATGTCTGTAAGATCCAAATATATCCAAGGCACTTCTTCCAGACTTTACAGACAACGGTGGCGACGGTGGCGCAGATGGTAGAGCGGGTCGTCTCATGATCGGAAGGTCGGGGGTTCGAATCCCGCCTCCTGAAGGTGCACATTGTCGTTGTGTCCTTGGGCAAGACACTTCACCCTCCTTGCCTCCAGTGTCTGCGTACCCTGGTGTATGAGTGAGTGGCAGGTGGTGGGCCGATGGCGCAGACTGGCTGCCCCAGGGCAGCTGTGGCTGCAACAGCAGCTCACCACCAAGTATGGAGTGAATGAATAATGACGACAGTGTAGCGCTTTGAGAAACTTGGTAATACAGGCTTGTAAAGCGCAATATAAGTGTAAGGCATTATTATTATTATTAATCAAATTAAAGTTATTATGCAACAATTCCTTCTTGTTTTCATCACTGCTCCAGAACAAGGACCTCACCAAATTACAACTTAATAGTGAGCAGTGGTGCCCAAATGCGGCCCTTAGACCGATAGCCTCTTGTTGAATTGGCTAGAGATGGTACTTTTTACTGCAAATTTAAAACTTAGAGCCTCAAAAAGTAAAAAAAAAAATTCCAAGCTGCATTCATCCTCCAAGTCTAAATCAAGGGGAGACAATACAGGTTTTGGGCCAAATCGGTCTCTTAAACTTTCACCTGGAAACCCAAAATATTCCTAATCTTCACTATAACATGTTTAATTAATGCAATGATTCAATAATAATACATTGGTTTTATATTGTGCTTTTCTGGACACTCAAAGACGCTTTACATTGCATTATTCATTCACTCCATACTATTGTAGCCACAGCTGCCCTGGGGTAGACTGACGGACATCTTTTTCTCATATCTATGCCCAGTAATCTACAGCAAAAGTTTCAAATCTATATCTCTAAATTCAAAAGGCTTCTCTTTTCTCCTGCAGGGCCTCGGCTTAAGCTGTGGGACACAGTTATTAACCTGAACCATTTCTCCAGTTCGGCTTTACCTAAATGTCAAAATAGCGACAAAAACATGACTAAAAAGTGATGAAGAAGGGCAACAAAAAAGCAACAAAAACACAATAAAAAAAAGTGACAAAAGAGCGACAAGAAAACCTCTGAAAACAGGACAAAAAAGAGGCAAAAACTCTTCCAAATGTAAATGCGGCAAAAAAGTTACAATCAGTTTTGAAGGTCTTAGCTTTCAAATGAGGTGTTACTCTGTCTAAATGCACCCAGTTGGATGTTTCTTTGCATTGACCGCCGATTTAACGTCGTATAAACCTTAATATTTAGCTCCTCAATGGAAAAGGTTTTGGTTTTAGAGCCTTCGTCTTCTTCAATCTGCGATGACGTGAATATTAATCGCCTTCATTATCGCTAATCTGAGTATTCTCTGACAGTGAGGCAGGGCTGAGGCGACTGCATATTGTTCCCACAAAAGAACCCCGTCTACTGTAATTAAAATCTCGTACCTGCGACACTGTCCTTCCGTGCCCCGCGATAGAAACGATCCCCCGGCGGTCCCTCGGCGTCTGCAGGCGTCGGAGGAAACACGGGGATTATCCGGGATGGTTTTAAATGGTCATGTGTGGACTTAGGCTCGCATCCAATTACAGCTGGGATTATAACAAATGTCTCACTGTGTTTTCATGGGCTCAGGTGTCTCAAAGAATAACTGAGGGTCACAGCCAGGTTTAGATTTATGCTTATTTATTTTTTTGTTGACTTATTAGATACAACTTTTTTTTTTTTTTCCAGATGAGATTGTTAGATGATCTTTACATTAACCAGTTTTTAGAGGAACATTTTTGCATGAATTAAATGTTGCCTTTATTTTCAAGGTTTAAAGCTGAGGTACCTGATTTTTTTCCTGTACGAAATGTGGATTTCTCAGTTTGGGCCCGAACTCGTTTACAGCTCACCCAATCCCTCCAGCACATCCAAATTGTTCCAGCAAATTAATTATAAGCTCGTTTCACGCCCGTGTACAGCTTTGAGCGGTGCTAAAGTGAAGCAGGAGGGGCCACCCCCAAAAATGTATTTCCCTCATTTAGATTACTGTACTTCTACTGTACTTTAGATTACTGTACTTCTACTGTACTTTAGATTACTGTACTTCTATCATCCCTCACTCAGTAAAAAAATGGTGAAGACAATGATCTGTTTTTTTGCTGATGGTGGCAAAATAGAATTACTCTACAACAACACAAAGTCAGGCGCCTCTGCTTTAAAACTCAATCTACGATCAAATTCATAATAAATAATAATAAAAATAATATAAAAAATATAAAAAAGTATTTAATTATAAATCAAAGGTGTTGAGATGTTGTAGCCACGAAGCTAAAAAAACCGAAGGGAAAAAAATGCATTTTGAGAAAATTGCCTTAAATCTAACGCAGTAACGTGGGATCAGAGCTATATTTCCACAACTTAAAGTGAATATTAGGCGATTCAAAACATACTGCGCAGAAACGAGCTCAACGTGTTCAGAACAAAATAAAATGCCTCTAGAAAGTGATTCATGCGTCACGTCCAGAAATGACTGGAGCGTTTTTGACAAACAATAATTATTATTATACTTACAACTGACACCGTTGTATGTCACAATGTCCTAAAATCAATAAATAATCACGAGAAATATAATAAATAATAAAGCTAGACCTCGTGACGGAGCTACGTTTTCCTCCCTACGTCATCACGCAGAAGCTTCCAAACAGCACGAGCGTGTGGAGGGCGGTGAGTTTGTTAAACGCGAGCGGCTGAAGAGCGAGTCAGGAACCGACTGCGGGGCTGCTCTGGGGCTCAGGTAACTTCACGCTCTTTGCGTTTCCATATCTAAACCGAATCGTGTCGTTTCTATCGCGTAAAGTAAAGTACGACCCGACTTTGGCTCGAGTTTCGCTTCCACGTTAACCGTTGTTTACAAAGGTGTCCATTCATAACGATCGCAGCGATGGAAAAGCGCGTATGTGGCACTGGGAGTCGAGACTATACAGACATCAGATCCAAACCCGGTCTGAACCGAGTCAAAAACAGGGCTAAAAGCGGACCAAAGCCGGATTAAAAGCAGCGAGTCTAAACCAGAAGTACCTGCAAGTGAAACCAAGGCAAAGTATGATCGGTCTGAAAATCTGGACTGATCTAAACCAGACCGTAACCTCTTAACCCCCACCTGAACCGAGCACATTTTCTACAGTTTTTCATTACACGTTTTAACACATATTGGGATGGAGTTCTTTGCAAAGATTGTGCCGGTCGTATCACTTTATGAAGTTGCCTCTGTACTGTTCAAATGCCCTCGAGGCCAGACTTAAATGGCAGAATAAGGGGAGTAGAAGGAAGAGCAGATCGTGTTTTAAAGTTGCAGTTCATAAATAAATAAATAAAGAGAAACGAGATGGATATTTTAAAATGAACTTCAGAAAACCAGAGGAGATCGAGCCTTTGCTGTTGCCGGTCCTAAACTCTGGAACTCTCTGCCCTTGGAAATCAGGGCGGCCTCCTCTATTGTCAATTTCAAGTCGCTGTTGAAAACGCATCTTTTTGCACTGGCATTTTAATTCAAGCTGAGCTAGACATTTTTATACTGCAGTTTTATTTTTAATTTTCTGTTTATCATTTGTGGTACCTAGTATGTTGTATGTTGTTTATATGTTTGCTCTGAATATGGAAAGCACTTTGGGGCAGTATTCTGTTTTTAAAATGTGCTATACAAATAAACCTTGACCTTGACCTTGACCTTCAGCTCAAACGGGAAAATGAAGACTTCCCCGTCCATGATCATGACATGGCAGACGAAGAAATGTCGCTCCTCACCATAGACGGAACAACCTTTGGAGCCTTTAAAATGTTATGAGGAATGAATACGGTCACACACCCGTTCGTTTATGAGATTTCTTGTTTTCACGTGACAATCTTGGCTCCACATCCTCGACGTCTGATCCACTAGAATCAGACGCCTGCATCTTTTCTTTCCGCGCTTCCTCAATTCATTTAAACGCCGATATGTTTCTTTCTATGACTTTGGCCTTGGTTTTTGCAGTCTTTGCGTCAACACCAGCCATGGACGCCTTTATCACTCATCATTGACTCTAGGAACTTCTTGTCCTCATCATTTGGAATAAGCTGCATCACATCTCGAGGCCAGAGTTTGAACGTACACTTTCGACTTCCCAGGACGTTCTGCTGGTATCTTGAGAAGGCCATTCATAGTGGCTTGCAATTTTTCGATCTCCTCTACGATTTTGTGACCTCGCAAAGAAGGTATACCAGCTTTTGCATAGATCACTCTGATGGCATCTACCGTTGCCTTAGCCGCTTCATGTTTCGTCCCTGGATCTGAAACTGCACACAGTTGTCTACAACATATTTTACCAAACGTTGACTAAATCTTTTGCCCAAAGGTTTCCCGTTGTGTCCCATTTGGTTTTGCTAAAGTGACAAAAATGGGTCGAAAACAAAATAAAAAGAGCTCCAACAAAGTAATAAAAGAGTGACAAAAAAGCGATGAAAAAGGAAAAATATTCTATTTAGATCAGTTTTGTAGGTCTTAACTTTCAAACGGTGCGTAAAACTGGCCTAGAGGCTGTGAGCTTTTGGATTTGGGTAAAACTAAACTGGAGAAAATGCACTCGGTTAAAGCAGTACTAAGTAACTCATGCCCCTAGAGGCCATAAGCGCCACTGCAGGTGTCGTAGCATGTTGCGTTTTTTTTTTTACTTAACAATTGTCCGTGAGAGTAAATCCTACGCTGACAGAAAAGACAAAGGGAAAAAGGGATGTTGTTCATCCAATTACACAATTCGCTCAAACTTGGCTGTAAATACTGTTTAAGTGGCGCTAGCCCGCAGTTAGCTTTGCCCGTTAGCCTGTTAGCTTCTTCTTCGTGGTTTAGTTGCTCTGGTCCGGTGCCAGTCAAGTTGAAAGCATGGTTTTCTGGCCAGAGACACCAGGGGGAGATGAAACACCCCCCAATCATCCCATTAACACTTGTGTTACCCCCAGAGGGACTACGGGAAGGATTTATTAGGGTAAACAAGTTACTTAGTTCTGCTTTAAAGGTTAAACGCATATTTTTATAGAACACAGATCTTTTGCAGAACTGAGGAGGCAACGTTCCACATCTATTTAAATCACGCACAGTAACATGTCACCTTCATTCAGAGGCCTGTTTATTAGTTAAAAACAAACGCACATAATTCTAGCAGAAATGGCAACTAAATTTCCGTTTTGCACATAGCCGTGAGGTTTTCCACTTGCCTCGTATATAAAAGTCAGACGGTCTGTCCCTGGAAAGTTTAATATGAGCGAGGACAGGTCAGTCTGTGAGTACGGGCAGATACCACAGGCACGGCTGCTTCTGTGGCAAAGTGCAAGGTTTACTTTGAATTCTCAATATTGTAAATATTTATAGACAAGGACAAATAAGGTCATGTCCAGAATGTATCGCCATTTGTTTCCTGATTTAGTTGCGTTCTCCCGATACTGCGCTGCATTCCAAGTCCTGCTTTGACACAATTTGACTGAAAACGTATGGTTGCTGTTTCAGTGAAGCACATATGGTGTTGAAACGGCTCCAATATCAATACAAAAAAAAAAAACTGTGCAGGAAATCATGTCAGGGGAAACACTTTTCTTTTCACCAAAGTCAACGTTGTCTTCTGTGCAGGGTCGTATCACGTTGCACTGATGAGATCGTTTTTTCTTCCCAGACCCTTTGACACGTGTGGTGACCCTTTACACAGCTAAAGAAAACTGGACTTATCACAGCTGGAGATTAAAAAAACTGAGGCGAAGTTCAAATGTCCAGGAACTGAGTGGAAGGAAGCGGACATTCAGCCGCGACCGGGTCTGAACAGATTAACACGAGACAATGTTGTCGTCGTGAACACACTCTTTAGGCAAATATTAGCTCTGCTGTTAAGAATTGTATTATGTATTGTGTATGTACAAGGTGAAGGAACTATGGGCCTCACGTGGGAATGTGTTGGAACTTGGGTTCTCACACAAATCCATTGAGTTTCAAGTCCAGCTTTTTAATGTCTAAATTCTATATTTTTAATGCCACAAATGCAAAACATCTTGGCATATTTCATTTCGTCAGATTAATAAACATTCGATCCAGCAGATGGATAATATCAAAACCAAATGGGACACAAAATCCATGACGAAACATGAAGGAGCTAAGGCAACGGTAGAGGCCATCAAAGTGATCTATGCAAAAGCTGGCATACCTTCTTTGCGAGGTCACAAAATGGTGAAGGAGATCGAAATGAATGGCTTTCTCAAGATACCAGCAGAACGTCCTGGGAAGTCGAGAGATGGAGTGCATGACTTCAAGAGTTCAAACTCTGGCCTCGAGATGTGATGCAGCTTATTCCAAATGATGAGGACAAGAAGTTCTTAGAGTCAATGATGAGTGATAAAGGCGTCCATGGGTGGTGTTGACGCAAAGACTGCAAAAACCAAGGCCAAAGTCATAGAAAGAAACATATCGGCGTTTAAAAGAATTGAGGAAGCGCGGAAAGGGAGTGATTCTAGTGGATCAGACGTCGAGGATATGGAGCCAAGATTGTCACGTGAAAACAAGAAATCTCATAAACGAACGGGTGTGTGACCGTATTCATTCCTCATGACATTTTAAAGGCTCTAAAGGTTGTTCCGTCTATGGTGAGGAGCGACATTTCTTCGTCTGCCATGTCATGATCATGGACGGGGAAGTATTCATTTTCCCGTTTGAGCTGAAGTTCATTTTAAAATATCCATCTCGTCTCTTTATGCCAGAATTTTTTTATGCATTTGACTGCCTGGTAGTGACTGGTATTTCAGCATCACATGACTTCTGCTCATAACTCTATGACAGTCATTTATGAACTGCAACTTTAAAACACGATCTGCTCTTCCTTCTACTCCCCTTATTCTGCCATTTAAGTCTGGCCTCGAGGGCATTTGAACCGTACAGAGGCAACTTCATAAAGTGATACGGCCGGCACAATCTTTGCAAAGAACTCCATCCCAATACTTGTTAAAACGTGTAATGAAAAACTGTAGAAAATGTGCTCGGTTCAGGTGGGGGTTAAGAGGTTAAGGTCTGGTTTAGATCAGTCCAGATTCTTCAGTGGAAAAAAAAGGTTTAATGCCCCAAAAATACAGAATTACAGCCGAGTTCAGACCGATCACACTTTGCCTTGGTTTCACTTGCAGGTACTTCTGGTTTAGACTCGCTGCTTCTAATCCACTTTTAGCCCTGTTTTTGACTCGGTTCAGACCTGGTTTGGATCCGATTTCTGTATCCAACTGTAGTCTCGACTCCCAGTGCCACATACGCGCTTTTCCATCGCTACGATCGTTACGAATGGACACCTTCTATCGAAAATCGCGATATCGTCCCAGCCCCTACTACATTCAGTCTGACGTTTTAATTCAAAATATTTCTTCCCGTCGTGTCCCGTTCTCTCCGCAGAGGAACTGGACAATGCCGAGCGACGAGTGCGGCGGGTCGCCTGAAGACGGCCCCGAGTGCGACCTCCACCGGCCTCTCGTCCTGGAGCGCGTCGAGAAGGACCCCCCCGAACCCTTTAAAACAGTTCTGTCCCGACGCCTGAAAAAACACTGCTCCTGCACTCCTCAGAAGGCCAAGTCCAAACTCCTCGGCTTCGTGCCCATTCTGTCGTGGCTGCCGCGTTACCAGTGCAAAAACTGGATCCTGGGGGACGCCATGTCGGGGTTGATTGTCGGGATCCTCTTGGTCCCGCAGTCCATCGCCTACTCCCTGTTGGCGTCGCAGGACCCCATCTACGGACTGTACACGTCCTTCTTCGCCTCCATCATTTACGCCATTCTTGGCTCTTCCCGGCACATTTCCGTCGGGATTTTCGGCGTCCTGTGTCTGCTCGTGGGGCAGGTGGTGGATCGGGAGTTGGCGTTAGCGGGGTACCCTCCGGAGAGCAGCAGCGGCCGTAGTTTGAATATAAGCGGTGAACTTTTGGCTGGTCTGAGTAACGCCAGCGCAGGGTGTGACCGGAGCTGCTACGCCATCACCGTGGGAGCGACTGTCACCTTCATGGCTGGAGTTTATCAGGTATGTCCCAACGCAAAGCAGTAAACAAACATTTTTGACACAGGGCCTCATTTCCTAGTTATTCAGAGTGTTGTTGATTTCTGGAGATATTTTTATTTCATGCAGTCCTTATATTTGAAGAGTTTTGTGGTGCTAGGCTAGTGCATGTCTATGGTAACTAGTAGCCTGCATTAAAAAATCATGGGCTCGTCCTCCAAACGTTGCCATATCTGATTTGTAGAAAGCTCCTTTGTGAATTCCACGTGTAGTAACGCCGGCTGCAGGTAAACAAACTACTGTAGATCTGCTCGGTTAAGCAGATCACTCCGCCGCTGCGTAGCTACAACCAGGAAGCTGATGCTCAAATATAAGTTCTTTTAAATGCAAAATGATTATATTTAAAACATTATTCAGTCAACACAGACATTACATTAGATTACCAGTTAGTCTGGTGTTTTAAGTGATTTGCCTCAGGTGCACTGTGCTTGGGTCAGACTGTTTTTAATACGGGCTACTAGTTACCATAGACATGCACTAGTCTAGCACTAGCCTAGCACCACTAAACTCTTTAAATATAAGAACTGCATGAAATAAAAAAAAATCTCCAGAAATCAACAACACTGGATTATTATTTATTTGAAAAGGGACAGTGCACGTTAATCAACATTTTACAATGTAAATATGCCCGAGTTAGCAGAAAAAGCAAATTTTCATTGGTAAGATAACTAGGAAATGAGGCCCTATGTCAAATATCCAGAAATATCCCTTAGAAATGCTTATATTAGGGCTGAACGATATTAAATAACTAATAGTACAAACCATTTCAGCATGATATGTCCCATTCTAAGAAAAGTACAAATTGTATGTAACTAGTTTTTCAGCAAATTGTGTCAAAAGAAGACGTAGGTCCAAACATGGGTAAAATTGAACTAAAGTAGGACATGTTTAACCTCTTGACCCCGGCCTTGGCCGAGTGCATTTCCTACAATTCAGCTTTAACTGAATCTAAAAGCTTCTTGACTGGAGCGGACATCCTATAGGCCAGTGTAACGCCTCATTTGAAAGCTAAGACATGCAAAACTAGGGATGCACCGATCCGATACTGAAAAAAAAAAAACGATATTGGGTATTGGCTACAAATATCCGATACTGAACCGATACCAGTTTTGGCTCTCAACACCTTAAAAACACAACTTTTACCACCTAAGTCTAAGTGAATATGGGCTTGCTGCATATCATTGGAAAGCTAAGAACCTGGGGATTAGTTTCAATCATCTGCAAACGCATTTTTGATCGTCGCACAAAATGCTGCGGTTGTCATCAGTATGCTAAAGCTAGTGTTAGCATGCTAATGCTAACGAAAACCAATCAAGGCTGAGACAGAAACAAACTTAGACATTTTTCCTCTTAAATATTTATTGTTTTATGTTAAGTTATGCATAAGATAAAGGTGAAATATTCTATACTGATTTGGTTATTTTTTTATGACCTAACTCCGTAGCTTTGTTACAAAAGCCAAGCAATATTTTTGGTAATTTTTAATGCTTTGAAAATATAGTTATCGGATCGGAATATAACACATCTGGATCGGCACATCGCGATACAAAACTAATCTAAGGTTTTTCCTCGTTATGATTGTCACGTTTTTGTTGCTTTTTTTATGTATTTATTTATTTTTTACATGTTTTGGTCACATTTTTGTGGTTTGATTACAGTTACGTGCGGCCAAAACGCTACAAAAAAGTGACAAAAATGTGGCAAAAAAAAAAAAGGCTTTAAGCTCCAGTCAAGAATCTTTTGGGTAAAACTGTACAAAATGTGCTCGGTGAACTTTCACACATTTTTAAGTTCTGTTAATTGTTTGTTTTGGTTGAGTGTCGATCTCAGTCAGATGATGTTCATGATGTTGCGATATATTGTGGCTTCTCGCGATTCGGATCTTGCATCATCTAATATCGCGATACGATATTCTTTTGCGATACATTGTGCAGCCCTTTGTCGGAAAGCGTTTGTATCATTGCTTTACGTTTGCAGAGTTTGGGGAACCGTCTTCTCAACTCTTATTTAAAACTGACTAGTCATTGATTTCACACTGCCTCGCCAAAAAACAAGCCACCGCCAAACAAAAAGTCACACACAAATAGTTGGATCGCCTTGGCTTTGATTAAATTTGCAGTTTCATTGTTTGTCGATGAGCTTCTGCCGTGTCCACAGATGCCGTGCAGTAATTATCCAGCAGGAAGCTCCTATCTGTTATTGGCTTAGTGACTTTGCTTTCCCTTTGGCCAGGCAGTATAGTAAACTTGTTTAACGTTAACAAATCTGTTTTATAAACTTAATGAGAGAATCAGAAGTTTCTTTTCTTTTTTTATTACTTTTTGAACAAACAGTCCACTTTATAAACGGTGTACTAACATTTTGCATCGGGCAACTCACAATAAACTTTTTTTTTTTTGCATTTTATCGTCATCGATTCAAACCATCATCTGCTGGTTATGACACGAGAGAGTTAATAATGACCCAGCCTGAACTGCTGTGGTGTGTGAAGATTATGTGTAAATATTTTGTGGAAATGTATTCCCACTTTAAATCCCTAATACTAATTGATTGTTGTCTCTGGGTGGGACCAGCTTTAGATCAATATTTAAGGATTATTTAACACCCCATGGCATGTTCGTGAAAGTTTAAAAAACGTGCCTATGTTACTAAAGACGCTGGATAATATATTTTGAGCTGCAATTTTGTTCTTTCTTTCTTTGCCTTGAACACACAAGCCAGAGGCCATTTGATCAGTTACCGTGTCAAATCTTCACTGAACAGCGCTGTTTTGTGGTAAGTGTTACTATTTGACAACATCGATAGATCGGTATATTGAACGAAGCGAAATATCTAATAACATTGTCTTCATCCCGCGTTTCATTGTTATCTTCATCAGACTCGAGGTCCAACACAAACAAAAACGTTCTCCCGTGTCTGCGTCGGTTCCCTCCGGGTACTAGGATTTCCCCTAAACTAAAACGTGTGGCCCCTCTGGGACCAGGACTCCCCTGAAAAAGACATTCTTAATCTCAGTGGGACTGTCCTTGTTAAATAAAGGTCACGGTCAACATCTGGAAACCTGGCGAATGTAGTGAGTGAGTGGTTGGTGGTGGTCGGAGGGGCCGATGGCGCAGACTGGTGGCCTCGCTTCCATCGGTCTACCCCAGGGCAGCTGTGGCTATAACAGTAGGTTACCATCACCAAGTATGGAGTGAATGAATAGTGCAATGTAAAGCTTCTTTGAGTGTCCAAAAAAGCACTATATAAAACGATGCATTATTATTACTACCAGGAGATGTGACTAAAGTCAGCGGAATTTTAGATTTAAATAGGTCGGATCCTCATCCAAATCCATTCTTTGATTACCCGCTGCAAAAATAGCATTTGTTGTGTTGAGCTGGCCAACGGGAGCATGTTTTGTGTTGATGGCAACTAGGGCAGGGCGATATGGCCTAAAATCTATATCACGATATATATAAAAAAAAAGGAAATATCACGATAACGATATATTTCACGATATAATTGACAATGGACAAATTACTTCAAAATCCCAGCCTTACGCCTATTGGGAAGATTATCCATCAATCCATCTATCCATTTTCTTCCACTTGTCAGTTGCCGGGTCGTGGGGGCAGCTGTTGGAGACCCTACCAGGGGCACGAAGCCCCCGACAACAGAGCTCCAGGATCATTCAGGTCAAACCCTCCACCACGTTAAGGTGAAGGTTCCAGGAGGGGATACTAATTTCCCCGCAAATATGATCTACTCAAGCAGTTTACATCCTTCATTTCATTTGACTTTTTAAGCACCTGCCCCCGTGTTCTACCGTCAGTGTTTATGCTGCTCTGATGGAGCGGAACATGAATTATATCGTGTCCACGGCGATATAAAACATTACAACGATATCAAAATTATATCGCGATAACGATATGCGATACGATATGGCCGACCCCTAATGGCAACAGTATAGCCCTAAATGTTACGCAGTGTGCCAGTAAGTAAGTAAGTGCTTTATTGGTCATTGTCCAACCATTCAACACAATTGTGTGCATTACCTAAGCACATACCAAGAATATAAACTCACCAAAAGAGTAATCTCTATTTAATCCGATGATCTCCGCCCCGTGCAGGTACTGATGGGTCTGCTGCAGGTGGGCTTCGTCTCCGTGTACCTGTCGAACTCTCTGCTCTCGGGCTTTGCCACCGGAGCCTCCCTGACCATCCTCACGTCTCAGTTCAAGTACCTGCTGGGCCTGAAGATCCCGCGGCCTCAGGGCTGGTTCACGCTGTTCAAGACCTGGTTCTCCATCTTCTCGCACCTGGGACAGACCAACCTGTGCGACCTCATCACCAGCCTGGTCTGCTTCGCCGTGCTCATCCCCACCAAGGAGATCAACGACCGCTTCAAGAGCAAACTCAAGGTCAGACTTCATACAACTGTGGCAAAAAACATTGTAATACTATTATCAGTACATTTAAACGCAAGATTATTGCTAAATATTTTAAAACGTGACCGATTTTTTTTACGTGAACGTGTTCAAATGAAATATTGGTTTTATGGATGGAAATTTTTCATGATGATGTTTTGGATTTCGAGACGATTATCCAATAAGAAAACGAAGAATGAGAATAACATGATACGTATCGCGATAGTGTCCAGAATCAGAATAATAAAACAAGATATATATTCCACATTTTAAGAAAAACTAATCTCATAGGTGCACACATTGAGGTTGGTATTATGCTTAAAGGCCTATTCATCCTCCACAAGACACGAGAACTTTGCTCTTGAGGCAAAACGAACAAGGAATTACAGAAATAAAACGAGCCATTTGAGCTCAAACTATTCTAAAAGCAGCTTACCTCCGTGTCACTAAAATCATGTTTGACGTCTCTGTAGGCTCTCAGTCGTGCAGGAGTTGTCCATCCAAGAACCTTCATTGAACATGTTGGTTGACGTTTCCCAGTGTTTGATGAAGGGGTATAAGGTGTATAAGCTTGGTATCCCTCTGTCCACAGATAACGCCAGGCTCTTCAGTTTTCCTCTTCGTCCTGGCCCAAAACATCCGCGTGTTTCTCGCCAGGAATTGTTCGCCATTTGCGTGTCCTTGAAATCCTTCAGCGAAGTGTTTCACAACCATCCATGTTGTCTCCCGTATGAATCATCCTTAAGCCTTTTACTAGAGTAGTTAGAGCGCCTCCTGGAGCCGCCACCTTAACGTGGTGGAGGGTTTAAGCGACCGAATGATCCTGGAGCTCTGTTGTCGGGGGCTTCGTGCCCCTGGTAGGGTCTCCCAGGGCAAACAGGTCCTAGGTGACGGGTCAGACAAAGAGCGGCTCAGAAGCCCCTTATGAGAGACCAACAGGCCCGGTTAGAACCATGAGGCCGTCCTTCTGTGGACCCACCACCTGCAGGGGGCACTATAGGGGCTGGAGCAGCTCCAACAGCTGCCCCCACGACCCGGCAACGGACAAGTGGAAGAAGATGGATGGAGTTAGAGCGCAGGTTGTGATACGTTCTGAATAAAGACTATGGTTAGACAAACATATTTGCATATCATGACCTCGACGATATGGGGCTCATATTGTCACGTACACGATATTGCGCACAGCCCGACTAACGGGACTCTCTCCAGTTGTGTTCAGTCATCGATATCTCAGAGAGGAATGGAGAAAGAATAGTGTCTTCTCCACTTCCTATAACGGTTTCCAGTAAATGTCTGGTCACTGTAAAACATTAATTTGGGAACACTGGAACTTCCTGTTTTATTATTGCCCGTCAAAGGCACCAGATTTTTTTTTCTAGAAGTGGAACAGTGTGTGCGTACATTGGTGTATGAATGGGTGAGAGGTTCCGTGCTGTAAAGCGCTTTGAGTGCCTAATGTAGGTGGAAAAGCGCTATATAAGTTGAGACCATTTAAAATAGTTTTTCTGCTTCATTAATCTGAAGACATCCATCCATCTTATTCCACTTCTCCGTTGCCGGGTCGTGGGGGCTATTGGAGCTGCCCAAATCACACTGCACCAGCCCTTCATGGCTCCTCCTGCAGGTGGTGGGTCCACAGAAGGACGGCCTCATGGTTCTACCCAGGCCTGTTGTTCTCTCATAAGGGGCTTCTGAATCTGAAGACATTTGTGAGGGGAAAATCTGTGCATCTAATTATAAATCAATGACTTCTAACCCTTTCTCTTTCTCAGGCTCCGATCCCTTTCGAACTCTTCGTGGTGATCATTGCCACAGTCGCCTCTCACTTCGGACATTTTAACACGGAGTACGGCTCGGGCGTGGCCGGGCACATCCCCACGGGCTTCCTGCCTCCACAGCTCCCCCTCTGGTCGCTCATCCCCAGCGTGGCCGTCGACGCGTTCTCCATCGCCATCATCGGCTTCGCCATCACCGTTTCTTTGTCGGAAATGTTCGCCAAAAAGCACGGGTACACGGTGGACGCCAACCAGGAGATGTACGCCATCGGGTTCTGCAACATCGTGCCGTCGTTTTTCCGGTGTTTCACGACCAGCGCGGCGCTCACCAAGACGCTGGTGAAGGAGTCGACCGGGTGTCAGACCCAGGTGTCCGGCCTGGTGTCGGCGCTGGTGCTGCTGCTGGTGCTGGTGCTCATCGCGCCGCTGTTTTATTCCCTGCAGAAGTAAGTAGGACATTCTCAATTCTTATACATTTCAACATCCATCCATCTTCTTCCACTTGTCTGTTACCGGGTCGTTGGAGCTGTACCAGCCCCTATGGCGCCCCCTGCAGGTGGTGGGTGACAGAAGGAGGGCCTCATGGTTCTAACCGGGCCTGTTGGTCTCTCATAAGGGGCTCCTGAACATCATTTCAACATTATTCCCATTAACAAAATAGTCAGCCGATTTATACTAGTCACTGAAACTACATCAAATGAATGAAGACTAAAACAGTAACTACACTACTTGGGTAAATCGAGCCATGTAGCATTACAAGTTGTTGCATTAGTTCATTTCAATTTGCCAGACAAAAAATTTCATACATTTGCAATAGAAAAAAGACGCTACTGGGACACATTCAAATAAAAATGATAGTTATTTCCGGACTATAAGTCGCACTTTTTTTCATAGTGTGGCTGGGGGTGCGACTCATCAAATGTCAAAATATTTCACGTTTTTCTTATTTTCATACTGACAGCCGCTAGGGGGCGCTCTAGGCTTGTGTACCAGAATCTGCTACTCCTGTACGGTTGTATGACAAATAAAGCACTTACTGACTTACTTGCTGTACCACTGAAAATTAAAAAAAAGTTTGGAGTCGGCGAGAAACTGGTGAAACGCAGAGGTTACTCTTACTGCATTGAAGAAAATATAAAAAGTTAATTTAAAAGTCAGATGGCCACAGCTAGAGGAATGAGTTTGTAAATGAGTGCTTGAACAACAGAGGCTCGTTGTTCAAGAAGAAGAAAAGTAGAAAAAACATATATAAGTCGCACCAGCCATTTACCAAGGCTGGTGCGACTTGTATATGTTTTTTCTTCTTTATTATGCATTTTGTAGCTTGTGTGACGTAATTGTATATTCAATTGTTGCGTGATAATGTGAGGAGAGAGTGAAATTTCAACGTACACTAACAAGTTCCTCTTCTCCCCTCTTGATTGGACAGAAAGCCACTCCTAGTTTGTTATTAGTTTAGTCCAGGGATGGATTGTTTGGCCTTGACCTTCTCTGTCTCTGTTTAAATAAGATGACACAAGCAAACAGTGAAAGTCTTCAATAATGTTTAACCGTAAAGTGTTCATAAAAACTATGATGTCTATGGAAACGTAATCTCAAAACCGCAGTAAGAGATTGCATAAGGACACAACAACCTTTTGTAAAACACATCTTCGTTGTCCCACCCTCGTCACAACAGTGTAAATCTATCTTAACCTTTAATCTCATGCATTCATGTTCATTTGGAAACTCCTTAACATTAAAACAAGAAGAAGGCTTTAAATGCCATTGCAAAGCATTCATTTGGTTTCCTGAAAAAAGTTACATTGCTCAACAAATTTTACGTTATAGGTAAGGTTTGTTGAATACTGTAAAAAAAAAAAAAAAAGTTTTTGGATAAAATTCTATACAATGATTTGCTCAAACGCTGCCCGTTTTATTTTGAGTTTCAATATAAAAATGTCCCCTTGTTCCTCTGTTTAATGGAATGTGCAAACCTTTCTTGAGAAGTGCACAGTGAACAGTGACCCCTGCTCCGTACCCCCCTCACCCACACTCCTCCCCTCACCCACAACCTGATGATGCATCAAAGGGAAATGAAAACCTCACAGTAGGTCATGGTTTATCAGTACGTAGTGTCAGATCCTGGCTGCGTTGGCTCATTAACCGCGGTTGCTGCTTCAAACATTTGCACGTATATTTGCCCATGTCTGGGTGACGTGGGGCGGGTGGGGCCTGGGGAAGGTGAAGGGTGTGTTGGGAGTGCACTGTGAGGCAAGGGAGGTGCTCAAAGTTAAGCAAATAGATCCATGCACTTCATTTATCCACACCTTCCTAATGGCCAGCATGTGTTACCGAAAGTTACCACCAGAGGGAAAAAGAAAATGCAAGACGAGACAACAAAAGTAAACAATACGGCGCCACCCGGGATGCTTTAGACACCACATCACACAGGGTACCTGATTTTTTTTGTCGTGTGAATTTTTTTGGTTTGGCATAAACTTGTTTGTAGCTCTCACAATCCCTCCTGCACATCTGAATTGTGAAATCAAATTCATTATATGCACTTTTCTGCTTTGAGCCGTGGCAAAGTACTCATTTAGATTCTACTTCTATCTTCCGTCGCTTAATGAACATTATGGTGAAGACGATGCAACAAGGTATGTTTTTTGTTTGTGTTTACAACATTTACATTACGACAACAACAAGTCGGGTCAACTTTAACTGAAGAAGAGAATGAGGTAACACAGTGATCGTTTGAAGCCGTCTGCTTCCCCTGTGGAGCAATAGCGTCCCCAGCGGTCAGCTTATGTACTGAGCTACGACTCCCACACAGTCTGGATAAACAAAGCGTCCGACGGACAGAAACCTCCATGTGTCTCCGTAGATGATAAAATGTACAAATGCAACAGTTCCGGCAAATGGACTTTCTTATAGTGACTAGGGGCGGGAACCTCTGGGTAGCTCACGATTCGATACGATACATGGCTCACAATACGCCGATACTGCGATAATATATTGCACAAAAATAAGCTACGATCATGAGCTACGATAGCATCTTGACTTCATTTACATTTAAATAAACAAGAAACCACAGTCCTATTTAAAAAGTATTAAATCAACCCCAAATTAATCTTCTTTATAATTATAAAAACTATAATTAAATGTAATTTATTTGTGTGACAGTCTTTGGTCCAAGTGCTTAAAACTGTAGTGCTGCCCCCTGCTGTCCCGACTGAATTCTTCATCGTTGTTGGCCTCTATTGACTGTGAAAACAGTGGAGCACTGCTGCCTCATTAGTATGCATGACGTTGCTCATTAATATGCATGACGTCATCAAAAGTATCTATCAGAATAAAAAGTATCGGTATCGTCCCACAAAATATCGCGATATAACGGAATATCGATATATTGTCACACTCCTGATAGTGACTTTAAATTGCTGCTTTCTGTAAAAAGCCTGATGTTCTTTTCCTTTTCCGCAGGTGTGTGCTGGCCGTGATCATTGTCGTGAACCTCCGCGGAGCTCTTCGCAAGTTCCTGGACGTGCCGCAGATGTGGCGGGAGAACCGCGTGGACGCCCTCATCTGGCTCGTCACCATGGCGACCTCGGCCCTGGTCAACACCGAGCTGGGCCTCTTGGTCGGCGTCCTGGTCTCGGCCTTCTGTGTGTTGGCCCGGACGCAGCGCGCTCACGTCGAGCAGCTGGGACGCGCCGGCGACCGCGAGCTCTACGAGGGCGTGGCGACGTACCGCGGCCTCCGGAGGCGCAGCGGCGTCCCCGTTTTCCGCTACAACGCCCCCGTCTACTACGCCAACCAGAGCCTGTTCAAGAAGTCGCTCTACAAATCCGTCGGGCTCGATCCGCTGCGGGAGAAGGCCAGGCGTCTGAAGGCGAGCAAGAAAAGGCAGGCGACGGTGGAACTGAACGGGCTGCAAACCGACGGGAGGGAAGTCGGCGCCGCGGTGGATTCGATACGAGAGGAGGCGCAACGCGTGGCGGGTTTAGTCCTGGACTGCAGCTGCGTGATGTTCTTAGACACGGCCGGCGTGAACGCGCTGAAGGAAGTGCAAAAGGACTACGCCGGAGTCGGAGTCCGAGTCGTGCTGGCGCAGTGCAACGCCTCAGTGCTGGACTCTCTGGACAGAGGCGGGTACTTCCCCGAGAACCAGCAAAGTGAGATGTTCTTCTTCACGATCGACGACGCCGTCCACTTCCTCCAAGACCTCCCGGTGTCCAACGGGAATTACGAAGTCTAGTAATCCATCCAGTACTGTTTGTTTACATCGTTCTGAAGTTACAAACCATGGTGTTACTTTGGATCAAATCTATTCACAAAGTTCCATGACTGAAATAAATCTGAAGGATGGAACTCATTCCATTGTAAGGCAGCTTGTGTGAGGGGTTTTTCTGAAGGACTCGCTGCTATTTGGAGCTGGAACGTTTTTTTATATTAGATTAGTTGGTGATTTGGTAACGAGATTTATTTATTACTTGGGTCATATCTTAATTATTGTGACCCTTTTGTGGGAAACAGCCAAACAACCGCCACACGTGCCTTGTCTTCGTCCCAAAAACGACTGCCGTTGCTGAGGTATTGTCAGTAGGGCTGGGACGATGCATTCAGGGGCCGATACGTATTGCGATATCAAATCAAATCAAACTTTATTTATAGAGCGCTTTTCATACAAAATGTAACACAAAGTGCTTTACAGTGCTTAAAAATCATTAAAAATAATAAAAATCGTCCCCACCAGTAAATATACATAAATAACTACAACCCCACCACCCACCACCCGCGCACACAGACACACAGACACATATACACAGACATGCCCAGCAGTTAAAAGTCTTAAATAAAAATGGACATAGAGTTGAGTATAAGGCTGGGTACAGATCGACCGAAAGAGGAAACATCATCCAAGGAGCCGTCTGCACCAGGAGCAGCCCATCGCCCACAGCCACAGAGCGCCAACCCAGGGGGCCCGGAGTAGGTGTAGGAGAGACGTCCTACCTCCATCCAGGCACCCCCAGGAGAGCGCCCGCACGGCCACAGCCAACCAGCACTCCCGGGGCAGAGGGCTCCCTCAGAGGAACCACTAGGAGAACATAAAAAATAAATGAATAAAAATAAATAAATAAATATTTAATAAGAGATACATTAAAAACAGCTAAAACTGTGCGTGAAATAGCACAGGATAAAAGAGGGAAAATAAAGAAGTAATAGAACTAAAACCGGTAAATAAGGTTAATATAAGTAAATATTAATTAAAAGCTAAACTAAAAAGGTGGGTCTTGAGCCTGCTCTTAAAAACATGAACGTTCTCTGCGGTCCTGAGCTCCTCTGGCAGGTCGTTCCAGAGGCGAGGGCCATAGTATTGGAAAGACGCCTCGCCGTGAGTCTTTCTGTTGACTTTAGGAATAACTAGGAGACCCCTGCCAGAGGAGCGAAGGGACCGCGAAGGCTCATATGGTAAAATCAATTCTGAAAGATAAGAAGGACCAAGACCATTAAGACATTTAAAAACCATTAAAAGAACTTTAAAATCGATCCTGAAACACACGGGGAGCCAATGCAGCGACTCTAAAACCGGTGTAATGTGGTCCCGCCTCCTGGTCTTCGTCAGGACACGAGCTGCTGAATTTTGTAAAAGTTGTAAACCTGAGATACTCTTTTTGGGAAGACCAGAAAGCAGGGCATTACAGTAGTCGATACGACTGGTGATAAAAGCATGCATTAGCGTCTCCGTGTTGGCCCGAGAGAGAATGGGGCGGACTCTGGCTATGTTCTTTAGATGGTAAAAACCTATCTTTGTGATATTCTTAATGTGTGGAATTAAAGTCAGCTCAGAGTCAAAAATCACACCCAGGTTCTTCACCTGTGAGGAAGGATTAAAAGACAATGACTGTAGTTTGGGTAAAAGTTTCTCTCTCTGGGCCTGAGGACCGATGACTAAAACTTCAGTTTTGTCCTGGTTAAGCTGGAGAAAGTTTTCTGCCATCCAGGATTTGATACCATACGTAATTATGATAAGTAATACCTTAAAATGTGTCATGTGTTCACGAGTGAGGGACGGATGGAGCGTGAGATCGATAGACGGATGAAGAGGGAGCCGAGTCTGAGGCAAAGCTCTCGATTTACCGATCGATCTACGTTGCCACCCTCGCCTATGGTCATGAGATCTGGGTGTGAAGAGCTCCGTTACCCGGGAGGAGCTCAGAGTAGAATCGCATTCACATCGAAAGGAGCCATCTGAAGTGGCCTGGGCATCTGTTTCGGATGCCTCCTGGTGGCCTCCGGGCATGTCCTATTGGGAGGAGGCTTCGTGGAAAACTCGGGACACGCTGGAGGGACTATGGCTGATTCCGAAACCCTTAAATTGGTAAGAGGTCTAACGCCAAACCGGATGTGCGTCCGAATTGGGCTGTCGGTTAGGAATGAGGGAAAGGAGCCTCCATGCTAACTATCATAGCCACTTTAGCATAGGGATTTCTGATGCTACCTCACTGGCGATTAGGAGCCATGTACCTCCCATAAGCCACCGCGCTTATGGGAGGTACATGTCTTTATTTGGACACTATGTTGTTGCATATGCAATACAGTAGGTGGCGGCATGCGGTTATGTTTGCCTTCCAATATCCTTAAAGAAGAAGAAGAACAGCTGTTGGTGATGTCACTTCCCCTTCCCCTCTGGGTAAGGACGGTCAAACTGGGCAAATGCTGCTGAAGCAGAAGTTCACTAACTGCATAGGGACCTAACAGTTGACTCCATGAAAGGTTAAAGATCAGTTGCTAGTGTTGGTACGTACAGGCTATAATTTAAGGGTTTCGGAATCGGACTATGTCTCTGTGGCCTGATGAATGCATTAACTAGGACAACTTTGATTAGTTCAGCCTAACTTGTGATATTTTGTCCCAGCCCTAATAGCCCGTGAATGAAGGATTTATATACTGTAGTACGCCTCTATGTTGGTTTTTTCAAACTTTTGTATAACGCAGTAATTATCCCATATAACGCTCTTACCTCTTGTATTTGCGCAAAAACATTATATATATATATTATGACTATGCAGGTAAATCTACAGAAATGTTGAAATATGTATAACCAAAACTTTGTTGATTACAAAGAAAATGAAGAACTTGTTTAAGACACTTGGGGAAAAACATTAAACCACAACTAGACAATCAGCTTACACAGATATATGTTAAAGTTATATGAAATTATGACTTATTTGACCAGTGAGACTGGGGGGGAAATGGCTTTTGTTCGGCGACAGAATATTGAACTGTTTTTCCTCCAAAGATCCAGCTCATGTTTGTAGTCGGTGTTGACCAACGTTTGGACAAAGGGTCACTGCACTTTAGACCCTTTAATGTTTCAATCTGGGCTAATCTTTATCCAGCTGTTTATTAAGTGAAGCGAAGACTTTGGATCCCGGGCCGTGGAAATACTGTCAACTCTCTGGGCCTTTTCGTGATCTTGTGCTTGTTTTATTTACACTTTATCAAGTTAAGGGAGTCTCAATCTGTTCAGGGGCCAGCAGAGGACAGTCAAAAATATGTTCCCTTAAAATCCAAGTAGGGATGGGACGAAACACTTAAACTCACGATACGATGCACCTCGATATGTCAGAGTCACGAAACGATACATCACGATACGATATCAAAAAAGAAAAAAATATTACTGTATAATAACAACTTGTTTATTTTTGTTTCAGTTGAACACATGGAAACACAACAAGAACATTAGTGCTGCTCTAACCCAACGTATCTCAGGACTGGTTCTTCTTAAAAAAAAACTAACATATCATTCCTGTGACTTGACGACGCACTGCACCATTCCCCGGATATATATATATTTTCATTTATTAATAATAATAATAATAATACATCGAACTTGTATAGCGCTTTTTGGACACTCAAAGACGCTTTACATGAAAAAAAAAAAAAAAAAGTATATAAAAAATAATAATTATAAAAAAATACAAATTTCGCGATCCATTTTTTTTTTTTTACTCAATGCGTTTCGTCACGTTTTGTATCGCGATATTTCGCCAAACGATATTTCGTCCCATCCCTAGATCCCGGGCCGTGGAAATACTGTCAACTCTCTGGGCCTTTTCGTGATCTTGTGCTTGTTTTATTTACACTTAAAGTTAAGGGAGTCTCAATCTGTTCAGGGGCCAGCAGAGGACAATCAAAAATATGTTCCCTTAAAATCCAAAGCACAATTTGAAAAGTGACGTACAAACAATACGGTTTTTGTGAAATAAGTAAATTTACCCCTGATTCGAGTAATTAATTTTAACAGGTCACTTTCCGTCACTGTGGTCTCTCAGAAGCTCCAGGATCAATTGTTCGGAAGGTTTTCACTTCCAACGACACCCTCGCTAGAAAATCTACAAACCATTTGATCCTGGAGCGTTGAGAGCACTGTGGTGGAAAGTAAAGGTAAACGTTAACTTTTTTTTTTTTTTTTTCATGCATGTACAATCCACCTTTAAAATAAGAAAGAATATCTTGTGCCACTCAAAATTTCATGACAAGAAAAAAATCTTACTTTAAATTGAAAGAAAAAAAATGTTTTATTATTTTTAGATTACTTTTTGCCGTGCATTAAAGGGAATTGTGCCAAAATGAAGGAACATGAACTTTGGATTAAAGGCATTCAATCAAAACTTATGAAAATATTATGAAAATAATTACACTGCTCAACTTGAAAATACAAACAAAATTATGATCCAAAACACTTTTCACCACAATTTCGGCTGAAATTGACTCATGAATCATAACAACACCGCCCACGAAGTGACTTCCTGTTTCGATCCAGCGCTCCAAAATAAAAGCACACAGCTCATTGATTAGTTCAGCAGGTGCTTGCAACATTACAAGAATATAATTAAATGCATTATAAGTGTTTTGTCTGTTAATAGTTGGGCAGAAAGAGAGTTGAACTAATGAATAAGATGGTGCTTTTATTTTGTTGTGCTGGATCGAAACAGGAAGTCACTTCTTGGGCGGCGTTTATGATTAGAAGTTATGCACAGAGTCAACACAATTTACTCACAAGACGCCTGTTGAAAATCAAACGTTTCCTTCATAGGAATAATTGGAGGTTTGTGAAACGTTTTTGCATTTGACTTCCTGTTTCCTGTTTAATCCTTGGACACTGATGAACATTAAGGAACGAGGCCGGATTCTTTAAAACACCGGTTGATGTTTGTTTGTCTTTTTCACAAATACGGGTTTGTGTCGGTGCGGCTCCATTTATACTATTACAGTTTAATACAGTTACATTTATGCAACATATATTTGTTTTCTTTTGTATTTGAAGCCGCTGTCACAAAAGGAAAACTTCCTGTATGTGTAAAATATGCAAAGAATGTGTTAATTTCAGCACAAACCAAATGTGACAAAACGAATGAAAACCACGCAGTGCCTTGTCCAGGTCGATGCATAAAAAACATCACATTAATGAAGTCTCGTACTTGTATTTTAGGTGGAAAGTTGTGACAATTTTGTGATCGCGAAACCGGATTCTAAATCAGGCCGGTCACAATTACACGTTTATTTGTTTAAGCTGGAAAATAAGCCGTAAATATTGGTGTGTTACAAAATAAATGGAAAAATACAAACAAATGACTCTGTGTGTTCGTCTCTGAAGTGAACTGGGTTGGATTCAGGCTCGTCCACATCGGTATGTTTTTATTTTCAAGGCGCTTCTTGTGCTCAAAGGTTTACACACCCTGGTAGTAGTTTTTTTATTTTTGTGTCTATTTTTCAAAGAACATGAAAGATAACAAAAAGCTATTTTTTTTTCACTCATAGTTAGAAGAGAAACTTCGCACATCAATTACTTGAGGCAGGTGCGTGGGAGATGAGGGAAAATCCCAGTGTACAATAATAAAAAATTACTTCCTGCACACTACCAACCTTGCAAAAGTGGTTTATTAGGATATGGTCAACGTTTCGGTCCTGAGACCTTCATCAGGCAAATATTTATATATTTATATTTGCCTTAGGATTGACCATATCCTAATAAACCACTTTTGCAAGGTTGGTAGTGTGCGGGAAGTAAATTTTTTTAATTATTTTTCACTCAAAATAAATACCAAAATAACGGAGCAAAAGTTTACATAGCCCAGTTTTTAAAATACCGTGTAGTTCCACCTTTAACGTCAATGACTTGGAGTCTTTTGTGGTCATTGTGGAAGAGCTTCTTTATTTTTCTGATGGTAAAGCGGGCCATTCTTCTTGTCCAAAAGCCTCCAGTTCCTATACGTTCCTGGGCTGCTTTGCTTGAGCTGCACATGTGAGATCTCCCCACAGTGGTTCAACGACACTGGGGTCAGGAGACTGAGATGGATCTAACGGGACCTTCACTTTATTAGAAGAACCTCCATATTTCACAGGAGGTTCTGCCAGGGCATGTGAACCTCTTGGCTTTGAAAATGAAGCAGAATCAGCGTTGTCCTCATTCTAATGAATCTGTGCAGTGAGTTGTGCCTCGCGGCCTGAATTGAGAAAAACTACTTTGTTATTCAGCTCCATTTACCTGGACCTACTGCACAAGGACTTCAAAATCACAGACCTTAATTCTTCAAATAGTTTCAAGTCTCCTGTGATGTCGGTCCAGTCCAGATCGTCTGTGTGTGAATGTGCTAACCTCTTAACCGCCGCCGTAACCGAGCACACCAGTTCAGTTTTACCCAAATCTAAAAGCTTCTTGTATGTTAAGTTAAAAGAGTTAAAAGCCAATAGGCCAGAGTAACGCCTCATTTGAAAGCGAAGACCTGCAAAAAGATTTTTCATCGTTTTTTATCACTTTTTTTGTCGCCTGTTTTGTTGTGTATTTCTTGCTTTTTTCATCCTAGTTTTTGTTGCTATTTTGATGCTTTTTTCAAGAACCTTTTAGATTTGATTAAAGTCAAACTTATGGAAACTGTTGCTGCCCATCGTGACCAGGTCTCTCTTGTGAAAAAAGCTCTAAGATTCTCAATGGGACGAACCAGGTAAAAAAAAAAAAAGGCTAAAAATTAAAACAAATTGTTATGCACATTTCATTTGCAGGGAAGGAAAGAGGCAAAGAGCGTGATTATCCTCGTCTCCAGACAGTAATGACTAACCCTTTCCTCCAGAGGGCAGTGTGGACCAAGAGTACAGCGTCAGAACTACAATGTACATGCATCCATTGCCAGAGGTAGAGTAGTCCAGTAAAATGGCACTACTTGAGTACTGTGAGTGTAAAACATTGATTCACGTTTCAGTCGCGACATAAACTCCACATGCAGCTTGTTCTCTGATCCCGTCCTGTGTGTTTCTTTTGTTGTGCAGGTTTTATTTGTACTAAATCTTCTACATCTCAGCGTAGCCTCGCCGCGGTTAAACCCCGTGGTCGATAACGCTCCTGACGGCTGTCAATGGCAGATAACAAACCTTCGGCCCAAACAAATCCATAACACATCGACATTCGCCTTTAAACGTCTCGTGGGGAATATCTGCCACAGGTTTGTGTAGACTTTCCAATTGTCATGTTTTTTTCATTTTGGTTAAGGTTTGTCCGAAAAGTTTATGTCTTGCAAATATTCTGTGATTTTCCTTTTATTCAATTTAGGTTTTTTTAGCTACGTCATGAGAGCGACTAAACTGCTGTGGATCTTGAAGCGTAAACATGTCGGCGATGCCAAACATGCCCCTGGAGCTCAGATAAACACGGAGATGACGTTATTACACGGGCATCAAAGGCGAGGTGAAGGACCTAATCCACTTAACCCATGTTTGGATGTCGACGCATGAAAAGCATCTCCATGGATGTGGTGTATTGTTACAATTTCACTGAAGAATGTGATTGAACTCCGACCTGTAGGGGGCAGCGTTACACTCACACACAAAAAGAAGAACCCAAATGTGCCTCTTTCACACCAGTCCTAGTCAAAGTTGCACATTGGGCGGCAGGGTGGCACAGCGGTTAGTGCCGTCAGATCTCAGAAGCTAAGCTGGACGGGCCTGTTTGGGAACTCCAGGTTGGCAGCCTCACTTCCGTCAGTCTACCCCAGGGCAGCTGTTGCTACAGTAGTTTGGAGTGAATGAACGATGCACGGGGCAAGTGCTCGTGCCTCACAGAAGGTCCCAGGTTCTGTGTGGAGTTTGCATGTTCTCCCCGTGTCTGCGTAGGTTTCCTCCGGGTACTGCGGTTTCCCCTACCACTAAAAACATGTACAATAGGCCTGTATGGATGATGTGTGTGAGTAAATGCGTGGTGCTGGTCAGAGGGACCGTTGGCGCAGATGTCGGGACAGCCGAGTGTGGGGTGAATGTGTCGTCTCATGTAAAGTGTTTTTTAACTTTGTCTGTGA
Organism: Proterorhinus semilunaris; assembly: GCA_021464625.1. Lineage (NCBI taxonomy): Eukaryota > Metazoa > Chordata > Actinopteri > Gobiiformes > Gobiidae > Proterorhinus > Proterorhinus semilunaris. The sequence goes on from CM038348.1 coordinate 38,238,732, forward strand.
AACTTTCTATATACATAAAAGTTATTCTTCAATGTAAAGCATCTTTGAGTGTCAAGAAATGCGCTATATAAAACAAATGCATTATTATTACAGTATTATTTATATTATAACCCCCTCCTGGAGTCTCCACCTTAACGTGGTGGAGGGTTTGAGCCTGAATGATCCTGGAGCTCTGTTGTCGGGGGCTTCGTGCCCCTGGTAGGGTCTCCCATGGCAAACAGGTCCTATAGGTGACGGGTCAGACAAAGAGCGGTTCAGAAGACCCTTATGAGAGACCAACAGGCCCGGTTAGAACCATGAGGCCGTCCTTCTGTGGACCCACCACCTGCAGGGGGCGCTATAGGGGCTGGTGCAGCTCCAACAGCTGCCCCCACGACCCGGCAACGGACAAGTGGAGGAAGATGGATGGGTTAATATGATAATAAGTTCCCGGGTTCCATCCCAGGCCTTTTCCACCTTCACACACTGGTGTATGAAGGAGGCAAGGTGGGTGAAGTGTCTTGCCTTAGGACACATCGGCAGTGGGCACCTACAGGAGCCAAGATTCGAACCGATAACCTTCCGATCATACAACATTCTACCAACTGAGCCACTGTCGCCCCTGTTTTAAAATGTTATAAAATCTGGTTTAAACTTGCAAATTAGATGATTATTATTATTTTTATTTATTTTTAAACACTGCATCACAATCACATTTAGGACTTACTTTTCAATTCATTCATGCGTTTCATTGCCCCGAGGAAGCCCTGCTCAAATGACTGGCCGTGTGTAAATAGAAAATGTCTCCAATTGACAAACTTTACGTTAAAACCCCAAATGAACTGAAACAGATCCGTGGTCTTTGAGTTTCCACATCCGTCTGAACGGCAGGTTTTAATGGAATCCCGTTGAAATCAGGTCCAACATCCGAGTCTGCGATCCCTGACCCTATCTGACGGTAATGGCACCCGTCTCACTCTCCTCCGTGTCCGAGAGCATCAGGACGCTGTCAGTCAGAGGGAGGCGTCTGGGGAGAGGCCTGTCACAAACTCTGCCAAGGAAATGAACGCCACCTCACCAGAGGCCGCGCTCGATAGAATAATGAGGTCAGTACATGCACGGAACGAGGCCACGAGAGGCAGTTTAGACGGAACGCTGCCCTGTTTCTGCTGCTTTATTTATTATCGCGCATCGATAAAAAAAAAAGGACGTTTTTTTGCGGAAACTCAATAATGCGACAACAATGTTTGGATAACATCACCCCGGTTGTCCTCTCCACCATCACTCACTGCATCTCCGACATCAAAACCTGGATGGACAAGAACTTTCTCAAACTCAACAGAACTCCTCATCAATCTCCCCTCTGTCCAGAACTTTACCCTCCTCATCGACAATGTCCCCCCCTCGGCATCATAATGGACGCCACCCTATCACACCAAAGACACATCAACCACATCGCTAAAACGTCCTCCACCTCCGCCCCTCCCTTACCCATTCAACAGCTGAAATCCTCATCCCGCCGCTCATCTCCAAAAGCTGCAATACAAGCTCCTCCTCCTCACCTAACCTGGCCCCGCCCTACCTCACCGAGCTCCTGCAACAACACCAGCCCACCCGCCGCCTCCAACCGCCTCACCCCCATCACCCGCACTAACCGCCAGACCTTAGGGGGCCGAGCCATCGCCATCGCCATGGCCGGCGTAAATCCTACGCTGACAGAAAAGACAAAGGGACAGAGGGATGTTGTTCATCCAGTTACACAATGGAGATCTTTTGTTTCACTCAAACTTGGCTGTAAATACTGTTTAAGTGGCGCTAGCCCGCAGTTAGCTTAGCCCGTTAGCCTGTTAGCTTCTTCTTCGTGATTCCATTAGTGTGTATTGGTGACTCCGACCCGATTTTCTGGCCAGAGGCACCAGGGGGAGATGAAAGACCCCCCAATCATGCCATTAACACTTGTATTTTCCGGATTTATTAAGGTAAACAAGTTACTTAGTTCTGCTTTAATTAGTCCGCTTTTTTGTCGACTAAAATGAGACTAAACCTAAATTAAACGTTTTTTATGAGACTAAAACTATGACTAAAATGTCCGGATATTTTCATTGACTAAACAAAAATGAAAAGAAGAAACTAAAATCATCCAAACTTCACTGACAGATTGAAAGAGCCTCAGATCATTTCAATTCTCTGTCAAAGGATCAGCTCCATGTGAAGAACACACACGAATGAGGACCTCGATTAAATATGATTGCAATAAATATCATAAACGCAAAGTCGACCAAATTAATCTAGATTTACAGATAATTATTTGACTAAAACTTGACTAAAATCAAATAACATTTTCGCCAAAAGACAAAGACTAAATTAAATGTTGTCAAGATTAACACTGGTCACAGAGCAGCTCACCACGCTGAAGACTCCTCATTGGTCGCTTTCACTTGCACAGTTTCAACATAATAATACTGAATTGTTTAATTTTGTTCACATTTCCTTTCTCTCTCTACTCCAGAGGTTCCCAAAGTGGGGTTTGGGCCCCCCTGGGGGTTCGCGGGACACTGGACTGGGGGACGCATGGTGATTTTGAAACAATATTTTTACCATTTCTGACACTGAATAGATGGGTAACACTTTACATGACGACCCGGTAACTGCTAAGAAATTACCTAGTAATTACAGCAGTAACTACAGTAGTAACTACTAGTAATAAATATCAAAGTGGTGGTTCTTTGGTAGTTGAAGTAGTAGTAACTCATTCCAATAACTGCTAAATAATTGCCTAATAAGGACAGTAGTAATTACTAGTAATAAATATCAATTAAAGTGTAGAGTAAAGGGTTACGCAATTATCCAGCAGTTATAGTGATGAATTACTATTAACTGCTACTTTAATTACCCAAGAACTACCACTTTTGATATGTATTACTAGTAGTTACTTCTGTAATTACTAGGTTATTACCTAGCAGTTACCGGGTCGTCATGTTGGGGTAAATGCTCGTTACATTTTACAGAATTGGGGCGAGGTGTTGGTGATTTTGGGGGTCGCGGCCTGAAAAGTTTGGGAGCCCCTGCCCTGCTCATCAGGCAAATGCCAGGAGTGCGAAGTATATTTCCGAATTCTTCACGGTGCAGGTGACAAACTCCAAATCCCATAATCCTTTGCTGCTGTCACGCGGATGACACCTGGATCAGAGACGTGAAGCAAAGCTCTAAAAAACATCCGTTAATCCCGGATCCTTTATCGACTTCAGCGGCGTTCAGGACGGAGAGAGTCTGAGGAAAACGACGAGGCCAGATATCGACATTGGCTCGGAGTCCCGCGGGTTTTTAGGTTTCATAATTCAACCTGAAAAGACTCACAGAAACAAAGCGGCTTTAGAGACGTTTTATCGGACATGAATCGTGTTTTGGCGGAAGACACGGGCGAGGCCAGGCGGAGGAGGGGCGGAGGAGGGCCACAGCACGCCGGGAAAAGGGCAGAGGCAATGAATGAGGGGCTTAAAGAGGGGCTAATATTTAGTGTGTACTGGACCTTAACTTTTGGCAAACTTATGCAATAAAAATAACTGAGCAATGTCATTATCTTCCACAAAATTGAGTTCAGTGTCATCATGTTGGCACAGTTGATTTAATTACTGCTTTAAACCCCCACGGAAACACTGCTGTACCCCGGTTTGAGAACCACTGCTCCATCCTGTGCAATACGGTTTTCTGTGAATGAGCCAAAGGGGTGGGTTTTTGCAGAATCGGCAGTTTTACATTTTTACAGCTCCAAACTCGGACCATACTTTATACGAGAGGAGCCGCAGTAAAACATCAGAGAGGAGCGGGAATACGTTCTGACAGCGAGAGAAACGGGCCAATAAATGTAGGAGATAAAAATGTTTTTGAAGCAGAACTGCGGCCTCAGAGACGATGGTGTTTCCCCGAGTTTTAAATTACGTGTCAGTGTCAAGTGGATGAGAACTGGCATCGAACCAATACTGTGATATTTGCCCTGGTATACGTTAGAGACAAAGGGTTTTGTTTTTTGTCATTGGGGATTTCAGATCTCGTTTAGTTCATGAATAGCCAATCGATAAGTGAGAATATCTGTGAAAATGAAAATGTTGCTGTTGTGATTCAAAGCTCAATAAATCAGGCTGGGGAGAGAGATGAAAAAATAAAAACCTTCAAAAACCTTCAAAACATCCCAACAAGCCCAAGACTGGAAAGTTGTGGGAGATACTGTTGCAAGAGTTAAATGAGCGGGCCGTAAACATCTGCCTGTGGTAACCCTCCTTCTCAGTGTGTGCATGTTAATGAATAATCCACATCGTATGGGGTCAGCCCTTTGTGCCCCGGTACCTATGTTCCCCCCCTTCTATTGTTTAAGATTAGGCACCAGCCCGCTATCCTTAAGGTTAGTGGCTCGGGCGGGGTCAGGGTTAAGCTGACTGATATATGTATGACATTTCACTCTCATGACTTGTGATTGGTTGATGTACCAACTCACCTACGGAAAAAAATCCCACACTGAAACACACTCACATTAATCCTGGCCTATTGTACATGTTTTTAGTGGAAGGTGAAACCGGAGTACCTGGAGGAAACCATACGGAGACACGGGGAGAACATGCAAACTCCACACAGAAAGGCCCCGTCCGAGTTCGAACCCGGGACCTTCGAGCTGTGGAAACCAGTGTGCTGCCCAGGCACTCAAAGAAACTCAAAACTGGCAAGGCGATTAAACACATTGCCTACACGACTGAGCAGCTCCAAAGAGACATCTTTTAAAAGAACCAGGATGTCGAAGTGTTGCACTCCTGTAAGTTTAAACCACTATAAAAAGGTATGTTTTTTTTTTAACGAAAGTGCGTAACAATAGAGAAGCTCAAAAACATTGATTTTGCATAATGTCCCCCTTAAGGCCAAACATGGGGGTATAATGTGCCCTGATGACGACCAGATTCTCCTGAAACGAGGCCAGATCTTTCTGCTGGTCACCAATTAGTTTGGAGCACACTTTTGTTTGTTTGTTTATTCGAGCAGTTGAAGTTCTGCTCAAAAGGAGGGGGTCGAAGCAAAAGCTCATGAGCGCCCACGTCCGAAATCATTACAATAAAAAATAACATATCACAATTAGGAGTGTGACAATATATCGATTTTCCGATATATCGCGATATTTTTTTTTTGCGGGACGATACGATACAGATACGTTTTATTCCGATATCGATACTTTTGATGACGTCATGCATATTAATGAGCAACGTCGTGCATACTAATGAGGCAGCAGGGCTCCACTGTTTTCACAGTCAATAGAGGCCAACAATGATCAAGAATTCAGTCAGGACAGCAGGGGGCAGCACTACAGTGTTAAGCACTTGGACCAAACACTGTCCCACAAATAAATTACTTTTAATTATAAAGAAGATAAATTTGGGGTTGATTTATTCCTTTTTAAATAGGACTGTGTTTTCTTGTTTATTTAAATGTAAATGAAGTCGCTGACAGATCTATAGACCCGTTTTCAGTGAGTAAGTCAGGGATCATTTATAAAAGTGGTACAAAGCACATGAAAAGAAATGTACATGATGAATAATATGTTAAAATAAAGGTTAAAAGTAGCATGTTTTTCTTTATTTTTATCGTATTGATCATAATAATTACTTGCCATTGAATAATTTTTGCACATACAATGTCTTAATTTTAAATTAAAACATTTAATGACAGAAAATGTGGAGGTCTTTTGGATATTTATAATATACAACACAGGTTTTCAATTGATATTTCGACATTTCATTCTTTTCTTGTTCACTTGAAGTGTCTTGTGTTAGAGTGATTGGTTTACACTGGATTTGAATTGTGAAAAAGCATTGATCTCTTTTCCTTCAGTTGTATACAAAATTTTCCTGAACAAACTCAAGAATCAGCATAGCTTTTTGCACACACATACAAAAATGTTTTTGCACATTGTTATAGTTACATACAATTGTAGTAACCCTTGCCCTCCACCTGACATTATGACATCGTCACATTATAGATAAAATGAAATAGGCACGCACATCCAAAGGCAGAAAAAGCTGCGTGCTGGATCCAAAATAAGATTACAGAGTTTAAAGTAAGAGTCCACACAGCAGTGAAGGCTCCCAATTTTTTTATTGTTTCTTACACTATAAATATGTGACGTTTCAGGCCTCATGCCCTTCATCAGACATCATCACATTCTAGAACATGAATGCCACCTATTACAGTCCAAGGTTTTTAATTTCAGCAATTAGGTCTTCAACAATATAAGTTTTAGTCTGACCTCATGGACCAAAACAAAATAAACATCTGAAGATTTGGCTCAAATTAAAAAAACATAACATGGTGGAGCTCCAACGGCTGCCCTCACAACCCGGCAACGGACAAGTGGAAGAAAACAGATGGATGGGTGGATGAAGGCCCCATAAGTCTTATCAATAGTATTCTATCAGTGGATGTCATCGGAGGTGTCAGAGTCACTGTCACTCTCAGAGTAATCTGACATGTCCTGCAAGAAGTGTTTCTCTGCTCCAGAAAAGATTGTCATGTAGCAGCGCCGCACATCCTCCATCTCCAACTGGATTTGCCTCTGCTTCTTTTTAATACAGCAGTGCAGTCCACTTATGGCCTCTTCTTTTAAGTCCAACATTGAGTCCTGAGTATCTGAAAGGTAACAGAAAGATTGTTAGTCTTAGCCAATTACTTTTTTTTGTTATAGATAACATACTTGTTAAACAATCCTCAGAAAGTTCTTTTAGGAAGGTAACCCGGGCTGATAGGTACTTCCAGTGACGGTCCATCTCTGCCACCAGAATCTTTTTCTCCTCCTGTAGTCTTCTTCCAGAATTGATTATGTCAAAGACCCGCCTCTTTGTCCTGAAGTCCACAGAGTCTTGAGCATTTAAATGAAATCATCAATTAATGAGATTGTCCACAACTTTAAAAAGAAGTTGATACGTAGCTGTCTGGTCTTTGTGCGTGCGCTATATCACGCACAAAGACCAAAGATGTTGTTAGCATTTAGCCTCTCCTCCTCTCCTCTGGGGGCGCCAAACGGGCGTGAAGTTAGAAGCGACTAAGCTCTTCCACACTTTCCCTATTTAAATATGGTTACATGAGTAGTTACATGTTTTAAGTCTAGTTACACAAAATTAAACATGTCAATTTTCTAAGCGGATAAAAATGGGAACTATATTGTAGGGCATAATAATACCTTAGGAGCACTTAGACTTTACTGTGCGGACGTCGAAGTGCTCCTGGTGTTATTACGCCTTACAATATAGTTCCCCTTTTTATCTGCTTAGAAAATTGACATGTTTAATTTTGTGTAACTATGTGTGAGTGGTTGGTGGTGGTTGGAGGGGACGATGGCGCATGCTTGCCTCGCTTCCGTCTGTCTACCCCAGGGTAGCTATGGCTACAATAGTAGCTCACCACCACCAAGTATGGAGTGAATTAATAATGCAATGTTAAGCGTCTTTGAGTGTCCAGAAAAGTGCTATATAAAACCTATGTATTATTATTTTTGTTATTGTTATACTTAGATCGTGTAACTATTCACATAACCGTATTTAAATAGGGAAAACGTTGAAGAGCTTGGTCGCTTCTAGCTTCACCCCTGTGTGGATCCATAGAAGAGAGGAGGAGAGGCTAAATGCTAACCACATCTTTGGTCAGGTACGCGTCAACTCCTCTACACTCAGGTAAGAACATATCTTATTATTTAAAAACGGTTGCCTAATCCTTTAATAAGCTGAAAAATATACTGCATACCATTATGTGTTTCCTGCCATGGCCAAGCAATGTCTTCTGACATAATTGTGTCCATGTTCAGCCCCTCAGTGTTTGGAACAATACTATTGTATTGTTCGACCACAGTAGACAGAATCCTTTTCTCCTCCCTGATTTTACGCCGGACTCTGTCTCTGCCTTTGCTGCCATCTGTATCTTTATACAGGCGGTGGGAATGCAGCTTGATGCTGGCCACAAGTCCTTCAATCTTGTTTCCCAAAGCTGCCACCTCATTCTTCGGTGGCAATGTGACTAAAGAGAGAATTTTGAGAGATACCATCTGTATATAGATATAAAGAGCTATTCATAGAGCTTTATGCAAAATAATATATTTCTTACCCTCTGCCCACTCCTTCACATCCATAATCCAGTCTTCTAGCTGGGTTTCATCCACAGACAGTTCTGCCTTTATGGACTCCAGGGCCTTATTTTGTTCCTCCAATGCGTTTGCTGTCTACAAATGAAGATTGGTGTTAATGAAAAATATTAAAAGAAGAAAAACAAAAATGTTCTTCTATGGCAACTATAACAGTATTACCTTTAAATATCGGCGGGACAAGAAGACAGCTAAATTTTCAAATTTGGCCTGGTTCCAGCGCATGGCCATTATTGTCAACATGTCACAACGTCCTGTAAATTGTAAAGTCATAATACCCATTCCTCAAAACTGATGACCAACATATAAACTACCTTACCTGCTTTTGACATGTGCTTTGTTGTCACGGCAATCCGAGAAAGAAAGGCATTAACTTGCTCAACCTCTTCTCCGAGTGTTAAGCCAGAACCCTCCTGATAAGTTCCACTCCATTTGATCTACATTTTAAATTCATCAAATACATATAGCTATAAAGTTATAGCAGGTCTAATATGGAGATATATGGTCTGTTATTTCACTTACTTCACATTTGAAGTCATGGGCTTTGGCATGAAAGACTGACAGAAAAGGCTTCATGTTCAGTAGTGGCTGGAATTCTGGACAGCTTTTCACAACTTTTTGCAGATACGGCCAATATTTACAGGTCACATCCATGCAAAAAAAACTGCAATTGTTGACCTGTTGTTGCAGGTACATGGGGTAGGCAAATATTTCCCCCCGATACATGTTCAGTGCACTAAGGAGCACTCCATGCCTGCACACAGCAACCTCTAGCCCCTCCTCATCCAGCTTGCTGGTGGATTTGCGTGAGGTCTCTTTGGCGGCAGACCACTTGCCACCACAAATTCCTCTTCCAGACACCTAATAAAAAGTCTTAATCATTTACCTGTTACAAACTATACTTGCAACATGTTTTGCAATAATTTTCTGATTTGCATTTTCTACTTACATGTTGGGTCTTGCTATGAACATACTCAACAAATCTGGAGACGTCTTTGTCTTTAGCAATGAAGACACCATCAAAAATGGCCTGTTCTTCAGATCTTAAAAAAAAAAGACCATAGTTATATATACTTACATCTAGATGACTTCACATAACAACAGTATTTAGGTATTTTTTTGGCCATTTTACCTAGCTGCGTTTTTAAAGCGATAGTGCTTGCGGTTTCCATCTACAGAAACTGCAAGCATTTTAGGACTGCATGCAGGACACGTGAAAGGCTCCTCTTTGCTGTAAGACTCCATTTCAAATTTCACAGCCTCCCACTCAAAGAAACTTCGTGAGAAGCTGTCAGCTGAAATCTTCCCAATCTAACGTAAAACATGATTAAAAAAACAAACAAAAAAATACATTATTTGGGAGGAGCATATTTTAAAACAGAACATTATTTTAAATCAATTCTACAATAATTTAACACAATTTGTGTTCGCACTTACACGGCCAAAGCGCACAGTTCTTAGGTCAAGCATTCTTAAAAATGCCTGACAGGACAAGCCAGGTGCCATCACTTTCATGTCTTCAAAAGTGACAAATACATCGGTGGCAAAAACTGTGGACGCATGCATGGTTGCTGGCCAAAAGTCACTTCCGAGAATATCATTTAGACCAGCACTCCATGTGGCACTGCAGTGTTCGCACACAAGATCAGGCATACACAGATCATGTCGTCCTTAAAAAGAATTACAAAAATATCACCTCTCTTTCTTATTACTGTGGGATTATGGATACTTATAATACAGTAGATCTGTTCACAACACATTTTAGGGTAATTGCAGGAATGTTATTACAGCTGTACATTGATTCCTACCATTCATTGTGATCACAGTTATTGCCTTTCCAGCTGTGAGCTTCAAAGGATTTGTGGAACAGCCACACATCTTTATTGGGATCTCCAGGGGCACAAAACGATCTAAAAAATAAACATAAAAATACATATTTGAGAAAATAGGCAGAACCTCAAAAACATTCATTACAAAGATATATGTACATAACATATGTTATGTACATGTACATAACATATTTACCACAGTGACCAAAAGCCCCATTGATGACACATGTTGTTGGCGGTATGGGCTGAAAAAATCCAGAAATAGTGGCATCTCTGTTGTGGAAAGGATTCAATTGGTGCTTCCTGACATCGCAATCTGAGCACAGGTGTGGCCATGGAAGGCAGTCACGACAGCGCACAACAGCATCCTTGTCGCCACATTCTTGGCACTGGTAGGACACAACCTTTTCCTTTGCCAACATGGTGTTCAAAAGGTATGGTCTCTCTGTCCTCCAGTTCTCAGCCGAAACACTTTGCCTTTTGCCCCAGTTTGAGGATGAAGAAATGGCAGGTTGCAACTCATCTTCAACTGAGGCATCTACCGGAACCTGTAGCTCTTGCATAAACTCCTCTGTTAAAAAGCAAAAACAGATGACGTGGCAAGTGGGATTTATTTTGGATACTTGTGTGCAAATAAACGTTTCCTACCATGAAGAAAGATGTTTAAATCTTTAATAGAGAATAATATACACAGCCTCTCATTATTGTTCAAAAATATAATAACAAAAATATTGTTTACCAATGGTCTCTGGAGCAATAAATACTTCATGTATAGGGGTCACCGCTGCATCAGATGGCTGAGTGCATGCAGCTATATAAAATGGATAAGAAACACAATGTTAATACAATGCTGTTCTTCACAAAATCTGAAATACATGTTTATATTTGTAAACAATTTATGACATCTTAATTACAACAACATATAAAGGAAATATATACATAGAAGAAGAAGAACTTTATTTATAGAGCGCCTTTCACAGACATGGTCACAAAGCGCTTTACATGAGAGAATTTTACATTCACTCCACACTCGGTGGTAGCTTCAGTTTCCCCTGGGGGAGACTGACAGAAGCGCTGTTGCGACTGCACACATTTGCGCCAACAGTCCACCATCATGCATTCACACACACGTCATACATCCTCGCCTACTGTACATGTTTTTGGTGGTAGGGGAAACCGGAGTACCCGGAGGAAACCCACGCAGACACGGGGAGAACATGCAAACTCCACACAGAAAGGCCCAGTCCAGGTGGGAATCGAACCCGGGATCTTCTAGCTGTGAAGCGAGAGCACTAACTGCTGCGCTACCGTGCCGCCATACATATAACTAATACTAACCTTGAGTTGGTGGCTTCCTGGTGGACCGTGGTCTTGCACAGATGAGGTTTCCCTCACTGTCCCTGTTCTTCCACCTCACCACTTGTACAGGTGCCCCTTGAGCTGCAGATTTCTTTGTGGAAATGTTAGAGAGGAAGTTGTCAACCTCCATAAGGTCATCAAGGACCTCACCGTCACTCTGCAGTAACTCCAGCAGCTCAGAATCACTCATGATTTAAAATACAAGTATACAAAGACAGAACAACAAATAGACAAATGAAAATGACAGACAGAAAGAGAGAGACGGGCAAGACAATATACTAACAATGAGTAATGTACAAATGACAGATAAATTGACACAAGACTGACGTGGCGCTAATAAGTGCCTTTGTATAATTCAATAAAACAATATTCTGATGATGAGTGATTGAAATGAGATGAACCTGATGAAAGAAAAGAACATAGTTAAGGCCATATAGGTAAGGCTTGTGTCTAGGTATGCTTCATTTGACGTTCCTCATTGAATGACAATAAACGTATTTTTAACATTCCTAGTTACTCACTTAATAAACAGTTCACGTACATTAACTACACAACTATTGAAGGATATTAATAATCTATTTCGAAATCAGTTTATGCTCTTTTTTGGGGGTAATTGAGTAATTGAGTTATTTCTGACTTACCGAACGCAGAGCTTCGTGAAAATGCAAAATTTGGCGGATGGGGCGTAAACACTGACGAAATTGGCGGGATCAGTGGACTCATTCAAATACATTAAACAACTCACTGCGTCAAGAGAGACGCAAACGGGCACCTTTCAAATACATGAAACCCCATTGGGTCAAGGGAGACGCAAACGCGCGAACCAGACTCTCATTCAAATACATTAAAAACCCACTGCGTAAAGCGAGACGCAAACGGGCACTTTTCAAATACATTAAACCCCACTGCGTCAAGAGAGACGCAAACGGGCACTTTTCAAATACATTAAACCCCATTGCGTCAAGAGAGACGCAAACGGGCACCATTCAAATACATTAAACCCCATTGCGTAAAGCGAGACGCAAACGGGCACCATTCAAATACATTAAACCCCATTACGTCAAGGGAGACGCAAACGGGCACCATTCAAATACATTAAACCCCACTGCGTCAATGGAGACGCAAACGCGCGAACCAGACTCTCATTCAAATACATTAAAAACCCACTGCGTAAAGCGAGACGCAAACGGGCACTTTTCAAATACATTAAACCCCATTGCGTCAAGAGAGACGCAAACGGGCACCATTCAAATACATTAAACCCCACTGCGTAAAGCGAGACGCAAACGGGCACTTTTCAAATACATTAAACCCCATTGCGTCAAGAGAGACGCAAACGGGCACCATTCAAATACATTAAACCCCACTGCGTCAATGGAGACGCAAACGCGCGAACCAGACTCTCATTCAAATACATTAAAAACCCACTGCGTAAAGCGAGACGCAAACGGGCACCATTCAAATACATTAAACCCCATTACGTCAAGGGAGACGCAAACGCGCGAACCAGACTCTCATTCAAATACATTAAAAACCCACTGCGTAAAGCGAGACGCAAACGGGCACCATTCAAATACATTAAACCCCACTGCGTCAAGGGAGACGCAAACGGGCACCATTCAAATACATTAAACCCCACTGCGTCAAGGGAGACGCAAACGGGCACCATTCAAATACATTAAACCCCACTGCGTCAATGGAGACGCAAACGCGCGAACCAGACTCTCATTCAAATACATTAAACCCCATTGCGTCAAGCGAGACGCAAACGGGCACCTTTTGCGTACTATGTTACGCATAAGGCGAGTGACCATTCGTCAATTTATGACGCTTTCGGAGTGAGAATGTGTTCGTGAATGGATGAAGCTGAGTGTTTACGTTGTCCCAGTGGACCAGCTCATTCTGAACATCAGACTCTGGTTTGGACTCTGGCCCCGCCCCCTCTGCGTCTCCCTCAGTCGTCCTGTCAAACCACCGGTACAGACTCAAATGTGCTGGTTTAAGCTTTTGTTAAAGCGAAGAGAATCCGCAGGACATCACCATCTATGCACGAGCCACCGCACATCAGCTCGAACTTAAATGTATTTGTCCGACACACATCCACGCGTTTAGCGGCAGAGGAGGAACAGCCACAGATGCTTCTCCTTCTCCCCTCGCTCCTCGGATCAGAATGAGAGGAAAACTCCTGTTGCAAATCGAAGTCACCTGATGGTGATGGTCTGACGGCGCACAGGCTCCTCTGTCTTTAGGACAACTCCAAAGCTGATGTGAAAACAGCAAAAATCGACTCTCTCCGACTTCCACATCCCAGTTTAAGGCGATCCGAGTTCAGTGCCTTTATCTTCAGCAACAATCATGGACATTGTTTTGATTTCCTGACTATTCTGTCACTGACTAATTAAAACCTACTTTCTATCTTGCTGGAACAAGCCAAACCGACTTCTTGTGACTGTCAGAATCGTCGACAACTGTAATCCCTTTGCAAAATGTATTTATTTATTTGTTTATTTGAGCAGTACTCATTGTGCTCAAAAGGAGTGGGATGAAGCAAAAAGCTTATGCTTAAAAACAAAAAGAACATCTCAAAACATTTCAGCTGCCACACTCGTACATACCAACTTACAAACCTACAACAACAACAACAACAAAAATATATATATTAACTGTTTATACAATTTATTTAAAAAAAATGTGATCCCCGATATATTTCTCTCAGATTCTCTCCCTTGAAAACCGAGAGTTACTTCCATGTTATAAAGGTACTTTAATAGAAATTATTCTCCGAGATCCTGATACCTCCCAGTTGTCACCACCACTCTCAGCACAACTCCAATTTTGACTTGGGTGTAATTATCAGTCATTATTATTATCATTATCATCACTATTATATATTTATTTAATGATACATAACATACTCCATATCTACTCATGAAAGGTACAATAATCACAGACTAATTAATGCTCATGATAACAAGAAAAATAGTCTTAATGATGTGTGTTTAAAGGGATTCGGGGCTTTTCTTTTTTTCCTTTCTGTGACGGGACCTGCTGCCAGAGGGGAGCAGCCCCCGAGCAGCCGGACCATCATTTGTTAAGTGTCCTGTACTATGCATTAAAAGAGACACATTTCAGGAGTCTGCTGCCAGAAGAGGGTTTCCTCGAGCTGCCGACCCCCGCCTGTCTGCCCTGGACTACGGGTTATGTTGAGTGTGGAGTACATGGATAATGTGCATGTTTTACTTCTGAGAATATGATTCTTTTATGTTACCATCAGCATCAATAGCAATACCGCTGTCTGACTCGATTAAGTTTGATTCTAAAATAATCTATAGATTGTTAGGCATTAATCCTAGACTGAACAAAATGAACAAAGCTACCAAACAATGACCTCATAATTACCTCATACCCCTTTGGTCTTTGGTCAGATGACCTCATTGTGTCATGGAGATCTTCAGCAGATCCTGAAAGTCCTGCGACGTCGGACGGATTCTTTGTGTTTTGTTGAAATAACGAGAGAGTCCTGTTGTGGAGCCGACACAAGCAGGCGCTGGTTTGGCTCTAGTGACGAAGTGTGATTTTGTTACAATAGTTTTTTTCAGAGAATAGACAGATCCCGAACTGTAAACGATGGAATGTACTAAGAACATGTGAGTCATTAAAAAAAGATTTGTTTCCTCTTTCCTTCACGGCAGCTCGGAGCACATTCCTTCCTCTCAAAGCTGCAGCAAAGAAGTCGCATTTGGTCAAAACAACCGAGACCTGACCCAGAACTTAACCAGATCCGTAAACAAAGACCAAGATGGATCAAAGTCGGACTCGACCTGGACTTAACGTGGACATATCACGCAAACTCTGAAACCATGTTGTAATGATCTTCTCTCATCAAAGACAGACCTGGAGTTCGATCCCGTCCTTAATCTAGTTGTTACTTTCATTAACTACAGTTCTCTGAATGTGCACGTCGAATACGAATTCCCATCAGGCTAATTCCCAGTGGTGAGATGGAGATAACCAGTCAGGTGCAGGTTTCTGTCAGCGGTTCCCAAACTGTGGGTCAGGAACCAGACGTGAGAATGTGACCATTTTACTAAGTGAAGGAAAAAACTTTTGAGTCACGATTATTGTGAAGTGAAATATTGCGATTTCACGATTATCGACCTTATAAAAAGAAACAATTACGATGTGATTGTTTTGGGCATTTTACTGTTTTATTAACACTTGAACTTCAATGTTTCAGAAAATAAAATGCTTTAAAACTCGTGTTGAAACATAAATAGAACAATACAATAGTAAAATGTAAGAACCTTTGGCAGATTTTTTTTGATACTTCAGCTGCCATGATTTTAACCAAAATAAAGTGATAATGCTTTAATTTAAAGAATAAAATAAACTGTTAAATAACCAGCATAATATAATATGCAAGCAGAAACGACATACACATTCAGTCCAAGTGATGATGCAAAAATGTAAGCATGTTAACATTCTCAGTGCTCAGCCTGGAGGGTGCTTGAGCGGACTACCTTCTCAGAGGGCACTTGTGGCTGGAATGCACAACAATGTTTTGGCCACTTTGGAAAGAAGAGACATTTCTTCCACGTGACTTTTCCACCAAGACAGCGGATCTGCATCAGCATTGATTGCTGGCAGAGAGAAGTACAGCTTCACCTCTGAATCCACTCTTTCCTTTAATGGTGATGGTGCAGTGGCTTCTGTGACTCGTTCCTGACAGTGTTGTGCCTTTCTTCATAGGAGATGCAGAGCTGGTCTCTTCCTGTGCACCATCATCATCCCCAGATGTGTTGTGAGGCTGTGCTTCTGTTATTGCAACAGCTTCCTCTGCACATGCTTTCATCGTGTCCTGTAGGTTTTCAGATACGTTGCCTTTAAACCTGGGATCAACCAAACAGGAAATATCCAGAACCCTTTTCATTTCTTCACTGTACCTCATCTGAAGTAACAGGTCATTCCTCAAGTGCACCGTCTTCTTCGTTTTGGCACAAGTTTTGTCCATTTATATGTTCAAGTACTGGCTTGAGAGAAGACAGTGTGACTTGTTTCTCTGATGCCATAACATCTGTGAACTCACTGAGAGGTTTCAGAAGCTGGTGTACCTCCTCCAAGACAGGGATGTCAGTATCTTTAGGCATTACAGAAGCCTCTATCTGCTGCCGAAACAGCACTGCTTACTGCTGCTCCAGGAATCTGGAGACCATCTCAAATGATGATCCCCACCTTGTGACCACATCATTAATGAGGGCATGCAGAGGGATGTTCAGTTCCTCTTGCTTCTTCTTGAAGTCTTTCTTCTTGTTCCAACTGCGCGAGAAAGCCTGGACCAAGTGGCGGCAGCTCCAACAGCTGTATCCACTCTTTGTATTTTGAGAACTTTGCTGATAGCTAGGTTCAGATTGTGCCCAAAACATGAAAACCACACACTGGAAAAACTAGTGAAAGCCTTCCTCATATGTGTGGCATTATCCGTTGTGATGCCAGATACATTATCTGTGGAGATGCCAGATACATTATCTGTGGAGATGCCCGACTCCTGAAGGATGTTTTGCACTATTTCTGTTGTGTTGTCTGCAGTGTGATCGTCTGGGAAGTACAGTGGACTTTAAGTTTCCAATCAGAGCTCACATCATGAATGGTGAAGCTGATGTTAAGGTTCCCCCTCCTCCGCTGCTGGTCCACACATCCGAAGTTGCCCCAAACCATTCAGCTTCTTTAATTTGCTTCCCTATGCTTTCCTTCACATCCATGTACAATGTTGGTATTACTCTTGTTGATGGTCCTTGTATTGTGGAACAGCCTTTCCCATCAAATGCAGAAATCCAGGTTTATCTACAGCGTGGTATGGCAACCGCATGAGTGAGGTCTTTGGCTGGTTTTGATGAAGGTGCATATTTAATGCTTTTTGAAAATGACTCTTGGGCTGTTTAAGCAGTGCATTCAGACTGGGAGACAACCAAATATAAATAAATCAATACATGGGATCAGCAGACGCACAATTTTAATAGAGAGTAATTACATTAAAAAATATTTTTATAATACTTAAATAGCTCAATTGCCTAATAAATATTCTACACAGTACTTTTATTATTGTTATTACTTAATTAAGAGGAAATTATAAAACTAAGTAAATACACTCAGAAATCACAAACTTTTAATAATGCATCAGTTTTATATAGCGCTTTTCTGGACACTCAGAGACGCTTTACAGTTGCACTATTCATTCACTCCATACTTGGTGGTGGTAAGCTACTATTGTAGCCACAGCTGCCCTGGGGTAGACTGACGGAAGCGAGGCAACCAATCTGCGCCATCGGCCCCTCCGACCACCACCAACCACTCACTCACATCATTCATCCCGGCCTATTGTACATGTTTTTGGTGGTAGGGGAAACCTACGCAGACACAGGGAGAACATGCAAACTCCACACAGAAAGGCCCCGTCCAGGTGGGAATCGAACCCGGGACCTTCTAGCTGTGAAGCACAAGCGCTAACCGCTGTGCTACCGTGCCGCCCAAAATTTCTATTTGTATTGTATTTTGAAATTGGGGTAGGCACTTGAGCTTTCTTGCTTTGGCCTTCTCCTTTTGAGTTATTATTATTTTTTTATTTTTATTTTTTTGTGATAATGTAAATGTAATGATGTAAATATTGTAAATAATAACTTAAATAAATCAAATAAAAAAATAAAAACAAATTGTGTGGGAATTTTGCTTCGTACATGCATAATTACAAACAACAGTTAAAACATGGGTTGACTAAATCGGATCTAAACCAGGTCTACTCTCGGACTAAACGTGGGGATGTTTCAACACGCGTGTGCGTGTGCGGCGGCGCGGGTGCTGGTGGTCAGAATCCCCTCGTCATGTCGGAGAAAAGGGAAATGGCCGGGGCTTTAGTCGGGGCGGCTGAGAGCTCTCTGTTGGAGCCGCTCTCAGGTGAAAGTCTGCTCTGGCGATTTTCCTCTTCAAACCTCACAACACGGCTTCACAAAGACCGGCGCTCGTACGACAAGGGCAAAGCTGCCGGGGCATCGATCGCAGTAAATACAAAGAGAAACAAAGAGTTGACCGGGCAGCTTCACTTTTCACTATTACTGAGTTTTTAAAGCAATGCAATACGTCGATAAAGCTTCATCCAGAGCAGAACTCTTTAAGCCGAGACACGGCAGGGGAAGTATGGATTTTTCACGCAGTGGTCGATGAGGAGAGTTTTAGCTTTAGTTTCCTCCTTTAACGTCTTGGTTTTCATGTCAGAGTTCAAAAAAGACAAAACGCGCCATTCATTCACAAATATTGACAGATTTGACCTCCACGTGTCCTGCAAAAGGTCCCGAGATGACGCTACCTTCTGTGAGTCTATCACTCGCTACAAAACATGAGGGCCGGTTTTCTCTAAATGAGTTATCTTCAGCTGCGGGCTGAGTGGGACTTTAGTCGCCGACGAAGCCTTTTGGATGAGAGGCGAAACGGTCAAAGACGTCAATTACTGAGTACAGAAGATGAATCAAGTACCGTTATTGAAGATGGACAACTCCTGTACGACTGAGAGCTTACACAGACTTCGCTAAATTAGGTTTTCGTTCCACTCGAGTTAGCCACTTTAGTCGCTCCTACAGACTCCAAACTTTCCAGTCTTGGACTAAACAAGATTCTTTCAGAAGGATTTTTTTTATATCTTGTATATAAAAGATATATATTAGATATAAATATAAAAAAACAAGGCAAAATTCGATGGACAAATACCACCAGTAAGCAGCTTTTTAAAGGTAAACAACATGCTAGCTTATCAGCTAAACCCATTTGAGACCTACACATTTCTTCTTCTGAGACACTGAAGAGGCACCACAGCTGCAGCACAGAGGAGGCGTCACAAGAGGAGCTACAGGAAACAAAAAAGGACAAACGAGAGATGGTGAAAGACTGTTGTGAAGCGGAGGGAGTGGAGGAAGGAGGAGGTGGAGCTGACCAGTGCAGGACACCACGCTCTGAAACAGGGACAAACCCAGGAGGCGCGGCACCATTTCAGAGGATCAGAGGAGACAGAGGGCAGCCGGCCAGGTTTCTTCCGAGTGCTACAGTTTTCCCGACCTCCAAGGTCATGAGGGTCAGGCTGACACAGTGGCAGCGGCTCAGGACTAACACCTGAACACTCTTTCATTGTACAATGACAATAAAGCACTTACTTACTTACTTAAAATGGATAACTGATCAGAAACTCACTTTGGTTGTGGGGAAGTAGCGGAGTTAAGGAATTATTGGAACATTGGAATAGCAGCACTGATTTTGCATGAATGTTTCCAAACGCCTTCTGATCGACCCCATTCTTCAGACAAATGCATTTATAAAACACATTTCACAACTTTCTTGGAGCAAAGCGGAGCTGTATCGACAACAACTATCCTACTAAAACCACTTACATTTCTGGGTTGCCGGTCACTAAAAACAGTTAAAAATACAGGATATACGGGTCCCCTCCTGGAGCCCCCACCTTAACGTGGGGGAGGGTTTGAGCCTGAATGGTCCTGGAGCTCTGTTGTCGGGGGCTTCGTGCCCCTGGTAGGGTCTCCCAGGGCAAACAGGTCCTAGGTGACGGGTCAGACAAAGAGCGGTTCAGAAGCCCCTTATGAGAGACCAACAGGCCCGGTTAGAACCATGAGGCCGTCCTTCTGTGGACCCACCACCTGCAGGGGGCGCTATAGGGGCTGGTGCAGCTCCAACAGCTGCCCCCACGACCCGGCAACGGACAAGTGGAAGAAAATGGATGGATATACGGGTCACAGCGGCCTCTCTATATCGACACAAGGGGAGGAAGTGACATTTGCTTTTATAGTGGGATATTTTACATGTTTTTTTTTGGGGGGGGGACTATCAAAGCTGCAGCCGCACGTTTCATCTAACTTTAGCCGAGGAATATATGAGATCGTTCTGTGTCTTCAGGATTTTCAGCTTCTCTATCGCTCACGTCACGTTTGAGAAGGGCGTCGTCTCGGCGAATAATAAAGCGAATATAGACGAGGTCATTTCAGTCCGACACTTTAGCGCCGCGGCCGGAGCGGAGGCCTCGTTCACAACGCGAGCGTTTCATCGTAGTGGTTTCTCACCCGTCGGCGTCTGCGTGGGCTTCACAGGAGTCAGTCGGGTCGTTATGGATCTGGTTTCATGATTAGAGGTAACGGATTCTGTGACGCAGCAGATTTTAGTCTCACCGTTACAGCGAACCTTCTTTGAACTCACCACAGCACCAGGTATGGCCTTGTGCTGGAGAAGGAAAACCCGGGTACCTCACGATTCGATACATGGCTCACGATAACGATGATCTCACGATACGCCGATACTGCGATAATCGATATATTGCACAAAAATAAGCTACGATACATCACGATAAAAAAAAAACATGCTACTTTTACCCTTTATTTGAACATATTACATATTATTCATCATTTACATTTCTTTTCATGTGCTTTGTACCACTTTTATAAATGATTCCTGACTTACTCACTGAAAATGGGTCATAGATCTGTCAGCGACTTATTTACATTTAAATAAACAAGAAACCACAATCATAGTTTTATAAAAACTATGATTAAAAGTAATTTATTTGTGTGACAGTGTTTGGTCCAAGTGCTTAACACTGTAGTACTGCCCCCTGCTGGTCTGACTGAATTTTCATCATTATTGGCCTCTATTGACTGTGAAAACAGTGGAGCGCTGCTGCCTCATTAGTATGCACGACGTTGCTCATTAATATGCATGACTTTATCAAAAGTATCGATATCGGAATAAAAAGTATCGGTATCGTATCGTCCTGCAAAATATCGCGATATATCGGAAAATCTATATTGTCACACTCCTAGTGACAGCAATGTGAGGAAAAATCTTAGCTCAGTTTTGTCGACCTTAGCTTTCAAATGCTGCGTTAGATTGACCTATAGGCTGTAAGTTCCAGTCAAGAAGCTTTTAGATTTGGGTAAAGCCGACCTAGAGAAACTATGTTCGGTTAAAGTAGCCTGAACCAAGCACATTTTCTGGTTTTACCCAAATCTAAAAGCTTGCTGTTCTTGTGGTGTTCAGAAATGATGTAATTGTATATGCGGCGCAGTAGCACAGCGATTAGCGCTCGTGCGTCACAGCCAGAAGGTCCTGGGTTCGATTCCCACCTGGCCGGGGCCTTTCTGTGTGGAGTTTGCATGATGTCTGTGCAGGTTTCTTCTGTTTACTCTGGTTTCCCCCATCACTAAAACATGTATAATAGGCCAGAATGAAGTGCGCATGGGGGATGACGGATGGAAATGAGCCCATGGCTACAATCCGGTGTGGCGTGTTTACATGCATGAGACCCATGTATGTTCATTAACATGACCAAATAAATAAATATGTAATGATGATGTTTTGTAATATTTTAAATGTAGCATTTTCCTGGACTCCAGGAAGATTAGTCTTCACTAAACAAACAAACAGTGTATTCATAAAGAAAACATTTTGCTTTGTGCATCCAATGGAAAAGCCTTTTGTATTGACTGTGAACAAAAGCATCGTAGTTATTGTTTTCATAACCTCGAGAGCTCTGAAAGTGAAGAATTAGAATTATGGAGCAAATTATGGAGCACAATGTCTTCCTCTTCAAGTGTTTATTAAAGAAAAGAAAAGAAAACTCTCTATTGGGGTAGAAAGAAAAACATCTGATATCCCTGATCTCGTGCTCCTGGGTTTGAGGGCGACTCCTCTGCTCGGCCTCAGCTGTTGGAGCCTCTGCACATCTGCCACACTCGTCACTGACAGCGGCCGAAAACATGTTGTAAAACGGGCTCCTCTGTTCGGGGATGAAAGACTCCGACAGCCGCGCTCTCCCCGTAAACCCGTCACAGCGTTTTATTGCCGGGCTGATTCAGGTGTCGCGGAGTCGTCCCGTACTGATGAAATCATGCTCGGGACGTGGCTCGCGCCGCGGATCTGAAAAACATGCGCTCCATCCGACGCGGCGCTTTCATAAAGGGATAACGCTCCGGTTAGATTGAGCGGAAAACGTGATGCGCTCTGGACTTTTACTGGAGCAGACGGCTTGTAAAGTGTTGGAGTGTCTAAAACAGTCATCTGATTTACTCCCCTTTAAATCAAAATCACTTAGTTTAGTCCGACAGCCTCATGCGTCACCAGCTCTGGTTCAGCTTTGGTTCATATTAAGTCCTGGTTTGGTTCATTATCCTCATAACTCTTTGTTATAGCTGTGATACTTTAGCAGGATTTAGTCTCGCTTTACTCCATGTCCAGTTCAGATCCAGGCCTATAAGATTTCCCACAACTCTAGCTCGGTTCTTATTTGTGATATTGAATGATCTGAAAATATCAATTCTGAAAAATATTTACCTTGTGACGGGGCGCCAGTAACTCCCTCGTCACTCGGACCCCGTGCGACCTTTTCTCTCCCATGGCCCGGAGTGCGCTCACTCTTTCCCCTGACAGTTCGTCTAGATACAGGTTAAATAACACTGGGGACAGAACACCCCCCTGTCGGACCCCATTGCTCACTTTAAAAGGGGTAGATACACTGTTCCCCCATTTTATTTGCACTGTTTGCTGTGAGTACCAGTATGCAAAAACACTGGGTACACCTTTTTGGGCTAATTTCAAGAATAGTTTTCTATGATTAACCCTGTCAAATGCCTTTGAAGCGTCCAAAAAGCACATAAAAACAGATGAATTTTGTCTTCTATATTTAGCCTCTTTATATACACATGTCAGTGCCTAAACTGGTCTTAAATCCAAACTGGTTATCCGTAGATCTCACAAGTTTGAGAATCCTGTCCAAAAGGACAGTTTCAATGATTGTGGACACTGTATTTATCTGAACAGCCAAGCTTCCCAGATTTGTTTTTAATGACTGGAACCAATAACACATCTAACGTAGAGACTGGTATGAAACCATGCACAAGAAAAGCTGTGAAACGGATAGAGAGCAGTGGAGCCTCACACTTGCAAACTTTAAAGAGGGGGTATTATGCTTTTTTCAATCACATAGCACCAGTCTATAGCACTACAATGATGACGTAACCTTCTGTTGGTCTGTATATGCAGTA
The DNA here is from genome assembly GCA_021464625.1 of Proterorhinus semilunaris. NCBI lineage: Eukaryota > Metazoa > Chordata > Actinopteri > Gobiiformes > Gobiidae > Proterorhinus > Proterorhinus semilunaris. The sequence continues at coordinate 38,262,155 of CM038348.1, forward strand.
AATTAAAATAACTGCCTTGAATAAAATTGCTCTCTCAAAATGGCCGTGCTGAACGTCTTGAAATAGGCCTCTGTCTCTTTAAGAAGCTTTCCGACACGCCCCCTTCAGCACACTACTGTGGCATTGAAACAACAACACTGTGCGGGGAGGGGGCTCTGCTGAGCTGAGGAGCAGTGGTTGGGGGCTCGGCTGGTGACGAAAGGTCCAGAGGCGTCTCCAGGAGGTGGGGGCGTTCCTAGGAGGACTGAGGCATAGCTACACCTAAAATGGCCGCCGTCTAAGTTTTTTACCGATTACTCAAAAATATGTGAATGAGCCGAGGCAACACTCCAGGCATGAGTTTAATGAGGGAATGACATAATAACAGGATATAAAGCTGGAAAAAGTCGGTTTTACATAATACCCCCCTTTAAGTGCTCAGCAGAGATTCCATCCAATCCTGTACTTTTGTTATTAGACAAATTGGTTATTGCCCTGAAGACCTCGTTTGTCGTAATTACCGAATGATCCTGGAGCTCTGTTGTCGGGGGCTTCGTGCCCCTGGTAGGGTCTCCCAGGGCAAACAGGTCCTCGGTGACGGGTCAGACAAAGAGCGGTTCAGAAGCCCCTTATGAGAGACCAACAGAACCATGAGGCCGTCCTTCTGTGGACCCACCACCTGCAGGGGGCGCCATACTTTCGTTTAGAACTGGGTTTACGTCACAAAAAAAGTAATGTGTTTCAACCAAAATACTTTTAATTGAGTGTTCGTTATGAATTAGCTTCAGAATAAACACATTTGCTTTTGGTCCAGAAGAGACCGAAACTGTGTAAGCGCAAGAGGGAGTTTATAAGCCACGATTATGCAGGACATGAACATTACATTTACATTGGTACTTTTCTCTTTCACTTAGTTTCCATCACTTACAAATAACATTACACCCATCTCGTCCCATGCAGGCGGAGTCTCCTCTCTCCTGGGAGCTTCACTGTGATATAAACTGTTGTTCTGAATGAGTCAGCGCTCAGTGGGAACAAAATGAAGAGCTCTGGCGTGGTGATAAACCCTCTCCGACCGGCCGCGGGAGCCACCTGCTCGAGAGGACGAGGCCACAGGCGTTAACAGACGTAATGCATTCACTTTCAACGATTTGGTTATGAAGTCCTAAACTTTAGCCAACTCTTTATTAAAAAACATCGATTCTCCGCATAAAGCTTGTCATTGATTCTCTGACCTCGCCTCGAGTGCGTGAGTGGGTGAGGTCTTAGTTTTACGTGGCTTGACTGTAAAGGGCCACGGGCGATTATTATTATTTTAAATATATTCATACATTTAGTTACGTTAACCACTTAACTGCCGGGGTTCAGGATTAGGGTTAACAATTATTTACATCCAAGTCTCAAAGCGTATCGACTGGAGAGCTTACAGTCTATATGCCAGTGTGACACCTCATTTGAAAGCCAAGACCTTCTAGTGTCAAAGCCAGCGTCAGCTCAAGTCAGACCTGCAGTTTAGCCATGAGGTGATCAGGTTGTTTTCACGTTTCCCACGGAGCAGGAAGATAAGCATGACCCACCTCCACGCCGTCACCGCCTCCTCTGTCCGTGGCTTCACCGCTACATCCTTCACCGGTCTCTCCCAGACCAGTGCTCCGGCTCTGGGGGAGACAGACCTAACCCTAACCTTCCCATCCACACTAACTAACGATGTCCTCTGCCCAAGAGGATCAGAGAAAATATGTATGTCACCCAAACATCCAAAGAGCCATTTCAGAGCATTTCAAACCAAATGAAAGTCTCAAAGGGCCGCAATAGTTTTAACCTTCAAACGATCGAACAAAACTCATTAACATTATTGTTGATCTGTTTAATAAATTCACTTCATTTATTCAAATTATGTTTACGGGTTGTTTACGCATAAAGACACTACAGTGGCGTAAATACATTGACTCCTTCAATGAAAGCGGAAGAAGAATGAGCGCGGTGCAGGCACATATAAAACACGGACTGGACTGAAGTAGGTCCAGAGGCGGAGCTGGCTATGAGGCAAGGCAGGCAGCTGCCCGGGGCCCCCAACAGGGAAGGGCCCCCACAAACTAGTCCATTATTTAAAAGCTTGACATTCACAACCTTCCGAATGTCTTTGGTGCTGCAATTACACCATCTCTCCACCAAGGTGCTCTGGCGCTGTTGAGCCCCGTCCTGCTGCTGCTGTAGTGAGTCATGGATCCCTGATGTTATAATGACAGACTTTTTACTCATGGCTCCACCAGATTATATGTTTTAATGAAACCAGTTTATTGTGACACTCGTCATGATCTAAAGAACCTCAGCCTTCTGTTCTGAGGGAAACCTATGCGGAGAACTGCATTATGGGAGTTGTCAGGTGACCCGCTCCTGCCCAAATGACGTCCTCTCTCCCAGTGCGCAGTACACAGGGCGGCCTCCTACCGACCTTCTTGCTTGGGGCCCCTTGGTGCCCTTGCTACGCCACTGAGTAGGTCCTCCGAGCCCGCCGGGAGGACATTTAGGGTGATGGTGAGTCTTTAAAAGGACAACATGGAACCGTGACGAGTCTCCAGTCGCTCATTTATAAGATAATAACCATTACTGTGTTCTCGCACTCTGCCCCTGACATTTGCATTAACCTCGAGTGTTGCAGAAGGATTGTTCTCACCATCGGGACGAGGAACTAAAGCTTCATAACAAAGTCACTTATGCCTTAGAGACGAGCCCCAGCCCGGCTTTGCTTCAGATTATCCGTTTGTACAGACATGACCGAACACACACTGGAGAAATAATGCAAACTCAAACTGCACTGGTTTTAATCCGTTCAAAGGTCAAAGGTCGGCTAATTTCTCATTTCAAATTACTTTCTCTCTATTTCCTTTGGTGTTCCCGGACAGTACTTCATGCAGTTGTTCCAGAAGAGAGTTCGTCCGAAGGCTGCACACTCGACCTGGGGATTTTGAGGCTGAAGTGGAGAATAACACGCTGCCATTGTCACATTGTTGAAGTCTTTTATAAATGGCGGCGTTCGAGACTTTTGTTGTGAACGGTTTTCACGTTGATCCTTCTCAGAGGAAACGGGAAATGCCAGAGAGAGGCCGTGAACCAGAGAGACTGGAGCTGAGGCGATGTCTAAGGGTTTGAAATTCATTTTAGACATTCATGTTCTGAATGATATTTAAATCCAAGACACATAGAGGTTTAATAAGTGACGTCTCAGTGGGAAACTGGCAAACACATGACTTTTCCATTAGATTACTGACACAAATTCATAAATGTATATTTTATCATATGTTTTTCTTTGGAAACAAGACTTTTTGTGCATGAAAGTGACCAACATGGCAGACAATTAGGAGAACCAATTGTAGGTTTAAAATTAAAGGTTTAAAATATACAGGTGAAGTTAATTTATTTCTGTAATTCAGTTTAAAATGTGAAACTAATATATGACATAGACTAATTTGGATGATTTTGGCTCACAGTTTGTAAAAACCCCGATATCAAAATCTCAGAAGATTAGAATATTACATAAAATCAATGAAACAATGATTTTAAACAGAGAAATGTGGGCCCTCTGGAAACTATAATCCTGCATATGTACTTGGGCTCTTTTACTTGAATGACTGCCTTAATGCGGTTGCGTGGCGTGCAGTTATTTTTACATAGTGATCAACTAAACTCATTATTCAGTATTTAGTGTTGTGTTCAAAATGAGGCAAAAATAGTCTAAAAATCAAACATCTAATTGAAAACCATTTAAATTAACGTTCCTTTGAAAATAAGTGGATATACTCCGTTTCACCTTTTTTTTTCTACCTGTTTGAGCCTCACGAACCGCTTCTCTGTATTGGCGGAGGACTCACCTACTCCAGCTGTTCCGGCAACGGCGCTCCCCAATCTGGACCCGGCGATGGATTTCCCGGCTCTCCAAGGGGGTGGCGCGGATCCCCGCTCGGCCCAGCCTCACAAACAGGGGGAAAAAACATCGGCCAGGCGTAATATCCTAAAAGAGGCGGTCCGGAGACGATCCAGTGGATCCTCGGGTATGGCTCCGGTCTTGTCGCTGTCCCCGACGCTGCACGCGCCCTCGCAGCTGCTGACGGTGTCGCGGTCTCATCAAGCCGCGACACCGCCGGTGGCCCCCCCGCGGTCAGCTCTCGCGTCACGGCCACAACATTCCGCGTCGCGAGAGGTATCCCCGCGGTCCTCTCCGGCGGAGCCACGGACACAACAACCCGCGGTGCAGCCGGTGATCCCGGACGAGGGCGCGCAACAACAGCAGCCAGGATCCACTCCTGTCGGGGCGGGACTTGAACCCATCGGTCAGCCCGCGGCCCTGGTCTCTCCTCCGTCCTCTCCACATGGTGATGTTTCCGAGTCCGCCCACCAGCCAAAGCCACTATTCCCCACCACAACACTCATAATAGGAGACTCCATTATCAGAAACGTCCGTTTTTATAACGCCGCAACCCACTGCTTCCCAGGTGCTACAGTTTCCAGGATAACACAAAAACTCCCAGGCATTTTTCAGTCCATGCACCCATCCGTCCATAGAGTGATCGTCCACGTGGGTACAAATGACGTATCGAAAAGACAATCGGAGCGTACAAAACTGGATTTTAAAGAACTCCTCAGCGTTCTGAGACCATGGATTTTTAAAGGTGTGTCTGTGTTCATCTCGGGCCCCCTCCCCACGCTGAATCGTGGCGATGAACATTTTAGCAGGACCTTCCATCTGAACTGCTGGCTTAAATCCGTATGTAGACCTCTAACCTCTTTTATTGACAATTTTAGCCTTTTTATGGACCGACCCTCTCATTTCCGAGTCGACGGCTTACATCTGAACTTGAGGGGCAGCCGTCTGCTCACAAAGAACATGACCCTGGCAGTCCACTCCGCACCTGCGCGTGATTGACGGTTTGCCTCCAGTCAATCACGCGCAGGTGCAGCCTCCGCCAACACTCCCCCTCCTATCGTTTCCACGCCCCCCTCACAAACCATCCCTGTCATCACTAGCAGAGAGCGGACACAACACAACCCTCCATGCAATTATCCCGTTAATATGGACAGGAATTATCCTGTCCATATTAACGTTTTAAAACCCCTCCCCAAAGCCCCCCCACAGTCCACAGCAAATCCATCCCAAACCACACTAAACATGGCTCTTTTAAATGTCCGCTCTCTGCAGAAGAAGTCTTTTATTGTGAATGACCTGATTTTAGATAATAATCTTGATTGTTTGTTTTTAACTGAAACCTGGCTGGGTACAGATGCGACCGTGGTTCTTGCTGAGGCCTCCCCACCTAATTTTAGCAGCACCTTTTCAATAAGGAATGGGAAAAGGGGAGGTGGCACTGCTTCCATATGTACAAACACTATTGCCACCAAACCTATTTTATTTGATCCATTCCCCACTTTTGAGCACCATGCAGTTGTTTTTAGCAATCCCCCCATTTTATGTGTCACTATTTACAGACCCCCCAAAAAATGCCCTCTTTTTGTTAAGGAATTTTCTGAGTTTTTATCACTTTTACATAGCTCTTTTAATATGATTCTTTTAACTGGTGATTTTAATCTACACATAGATAATCTTTTAGACCCTGTTGCTAGGGATTTTTTAAATGTTCTTAATTATATGGATTTTACCCAACACGTCACACAGCCAACTCACGACAGAGGACACAGTCTGGACCTGGTCATCACGTATGGCCTGTCCACAGCTGTGTCTTCTGTCATTGACTTGGCTGTTTCTGACCATTACTGTGTGTTTTTTAATATCACCAGTTTTACCCAGCGGGAGACCTCGGTAAGAGCTGTGAGGAAACGTCATCTCACCCCTGAAGTGGCTGCAAATTTTATTGATGTTTTAGAGAAATATTCTCCTATTGTTCTACCTGCCCCCTGTGATTTTATTTTTGAAAATTTTAATAGCAAACTCAAGTCAGCGCTTGATTCTATCGCTCCTTTAAAATCCAAGAAACTCCCTACAAAACCAATTACTCCATGGAGGAATGAGGAAATTAAACAACTCAAAAGACAATGCAGGGTGGCAGAGAGAAAATGGAGAAAAAACAAAATTACCATAAACTACCAAATCTTCCGTGAACAACAATCAACCTACAATAACACAGTAAGAAACACAAGAAACAACTACTTCTCAAAAATTATCAACAATAATAAAAACAATCCCAAGGTACTCTTCTCTACAATAGAACATCTAATCAATCCTGATTTTAACAAGACCAATTTTACTCCAAGTGACTCCCTTTGCGAGGCGTTTGCAGACCACTTCAGGGGAAAGATAGACACTATCAGATGTAATATTTTATCTACTCAAAGTAACACGGTTTTAAATACATCTGGTTGTCTACTTGTTCCAGAGGAAACACTGCACAGTTTTGTCCAGGTTAATGCTGAGATGCTTGATAAAGTTTTCTCCTCAGTGAGGCCCACCACATGTCCTTTAGACCCGGTCCCAACCCCGTTTTTTAAAACTTTCTATGGATCTCTTAGAGACGAGCTTTTACACATGATGAATTGCTCCCTTCAGACGGGGGTCTTCCCTGCTGCCTTTAAGGGGGCGGTGGTGAGGCCTCTGCTGAAGAAGAGCAATTTGGACCGTAATGATTTTAACAACTTTAGACCGGTATCCAACTTACCATTTTTAAGCAAAATCTTAGAAAAACTTGTTTTTACCCAACTTAGCGACTTTATAAATGCACATGACGTCCTTGAGAAATTTCAGTCTGGCTTTAGGGTAAACCACAGCACCGAGACAGCCCTTTTAAAGATTTTAAACGATTTTAGATTAAATTATGATTCCAAAAGGTTGACAGTGTTGGTTCTACTGGATCTGAGCGCTGCCTTTGATACAGTCGACCATACTATTCTTTTAACTCGTTTAAAACACATCGGCCTCTCTGGTGCTGTCCACAAATGGTTTACATCCTACCTCACAGACAGGACATTCATGGTAAGTGTGGATACCTGCTCCTCCAAGGTCCATAATATTACATGTGGTGTGCCTCAAGGTTCGATTTTAGGCCCAGTGCTTTTTAACCTGTATATGCTCCCTCTTGGTGATGTCATCAGGAGACATGGAGTCAACTTTCATAGTTACGCTGACGATACACAGTTGTACATCTCCATGTCTCCTGATGACACCAGGCCAATGGATGCACTTTTTAACTGCATTTTAGATATCAAATCCTGGATGGCAGAAAACTTTCTCCAGCTTAACCAGGACAAAACTGAAGTTTTAGTCATCGGTCCTCAGGCCCAGAGAGAGAAACTTTTACCCAAACTACAGTCATTGTCTTTTAATCCTTCCTCACAGGTGAAGAACCTGGGTGTGATTTTTGACTCTGAGCTGACTTTAATTCCACACATTAAGAATATCACAAAGATAGGTTTTTACCATCTAAAGAACATAGCCAGAGTCCGCCCCATTCTCTCTCGGGCCAACACGGAGACGCTAATGCATGCTTTTATCACCAGTCGTATCGACTACTGTAATGCCCTGCTTTCTGGTCTTCCCAAAAAGAGTATCTCAGGTTTACAACTTTTACAAAATTCAGCAGCTCGTGTCCTGACGAAGACCAGGAGGCGGGACCACATTACACCGGTTTTAGAGTCACTGCATTGGCTCCCCGTGTGTTTCAGGATCCATTTTAAAGTTCTTTTAATGGTTTTTAAATGTCTTAATGGTCTTGGTCCTTCTTATCTTTCAGAATTGATTTTACCATATGAGCCTTCGCGGTCCCTTCGCTCCTCTGGCAGGGGTCTCCTAGTTATTCCTAAAGTCAACAGAAAGACTCACGGCGAGGCGTCTTTCCAATACTATGGCCCTCGCCTCTGGAACGACCTGCCAGAGGAGCTCAGGACCGCAGAGAACGTTCATGTTTTTAAGAGCAGGCTCAAGACCCACCTTTTTAGTTTAGCTTTTAATTAATATTTACTTATATTAACCTTATTTACCGGTTTTAGTTCTATTATTTCTTTATTTTCCCTCTTTTATCCTGTGCTATTTCACGCACAGTTTTAGCTGTTTTTAATGTATCTCTTATTAAATATTTATTTATTTATTTTTATTTATTTTATTCATTTATTTTTTATGTTCTCCTAGTGGTTCCTCTGAGGGAGCCCTCTGCCCCGGGAGTGCTGGTTGGCTGTGGCCGTGCGGGCGCTCTCCTGGGGGTGCCTGGATGGAGGTAGGACGTCTCTCCTACACCTACTCCGGGCCCCCTGGGTTGGCGCTCTGTGGCTGTGGGCGATGGGCTGCTCCTGGTGCAGACGGCTCCTTGGATGATGTTTCCTCTTTCGGTCGATCTGTACCCAGCCTTATACTCAACTCTATGTCCATTTTTATTTAAGACTTTTAACTGCTGGGCATGTCTGTGTATATGTGTCTGTGTGTCTGTGTGTGCGGGTGGTGGGTGGTGGGGTTGTAGTTATTTATGTATATTTACTGGTGGGGACGATTTTTATTATTTTTAATGATTTTTAAGCACTGTAAAGCACTTTGTGTTACATTTTGTATGAAAAGCGCTCTATAAATAAAGTTTGATTTGATTTGATTTGATTTTTTTCAACTTGAACTGATTCCAAGAACCCCCGTCCCAGAGCGCCTGTTTGGGAACCACAGATCCTCAGTGGGGTTCAGATCTGGACTCTGTGGGAAAATGATGCTCCCCGAAAAACGGATAAATCCTGCGTGGGCATATTCCTGCTCGGAATATGCCCACGCCATCAGGGACGGAGAAGTATCCGATAATCTGGTCATTCAGGATGTTCAGGTCGTCAGCTCATCTCATTCTTTGGGCGCATAACATCGCTGTAAATGTAAAGAAGTTAATTGTTTCCCTTAATAAATGCTCTCCGTAGTCCCTCTGGGGGTAACACAAGTGTTAATGGGATGGTTGGGGGGGTCTTTCATCGCCCCCTGATGTCTCTGGCCAGAAAACCACAATTGCAACTTGACTGCACCAATACACACTAATCAATCGGAAGAAGCTAACAGGCTAACGGGCAAAGCTAACTGTGGGCTAGCGCCACTTAAACTGTATTTACAGCCAAGTTTGAGTGAAAAAAATAATTTCCATTGTGTAACTGGATGAACAATATCCCTCTGTCCCTTTGCCTTTTCTGTCAGCGTAGTTTTTACTCTCACGGACAATTAATGAGTAAAAAACACAACATGCTACGACACCTGCAGTGGCGCTTACGGCCTCTAGGGGCACGAGTTACTTGGTTCTGCTTTAAAAATGTATGTCAGAGGGGATTTTAGACAAAAGAAAAGACTTCACACCATATTGGTTTTATTTAGTCTTTGAATACATGTTTTTCTTTACTAAACCTTTCCGTGTTGCCTGTTTTTTGGGATTAAAAACTCCATAAATCAGCCTGGAAATGAGTTATTCTTTTCCTTTCTGGAAAAAAAAGAGTGCGTCATCCTCAAAGTGTGATGAAAATGCATGTAAGTGTAATTGGAAAGTATTGATGATACGACTTTTGCGTCTATGAAAGTTTAGCTGTTGAGAGTAAAACTTGAACGTGAATTGAGTTTGAATCCAGTCCCCCCCCCCCCCCCCCCAAAAAAAAAAAAAAAAACTCACACAGAGATGGTCCAGTTGCGTCTATATCTCCTTTTATTTTCTTCATCATCCAAACTGTCACATAGCAACAGAAAACCTCCACACGCCGCCAGCTCCGCCGAAGAGAAGCGCTCATCGTTTTTAGTACATGAAAATACCCCTTTGATCTGTCAAAATAAATACTCAGGATGTATAAAAGTGTTCCTCCTTCAGCGGTACATGGGAAGTAGGTTTTTTCTTTTTCCAGAATATTCTACATATACACATTCATGTCTCGGGTCGGAAATGAATAAATAAAAAAATAGCGCTTTCGGGGGACGGAGCGGGGGGGAAGACGAACCGGCAGCCGGTTGGACGTCCTGCTTCAGACGAGATCCACAAAAAAAACGCGTTCATGAACACGTGTCAAGGCTTTATCGTATTAGACACACAAACAAAAACAGGAAAAAGGAAGAAAGAAATCACCCGGTATTATGTTAAAATAGGTTGCGTTCACGACAGTGTAGAAAGTCATATAGGCTGATACGACTCAGTGGGAGTTTTGGAATGAAATATTTTCCCTGATCATTCAAATCAGAGGTGATGCCAGTTAAATGGGTTAAAGCAGTACTAAGTGACTCCTTTCCATAGTCCCTCTGGGGATAATACAAGGTCGGAGGCGCAATACACACTAATGGAATCACGAAGAAGAAGCTAACAGGCTAACGGGCAAAGCTAACTGCTAGCATAGTGTAATTGGATGAACAATATCCATCTGTCCCTTTGTCTTTTCTGTCAGCGTAGGATTTACTCTCACAGACAATTAAGGAGTAAAACACAACATGCTACGACACCTGCAGTGACGCTTACGGCCTCTAGGGGCATGAGTTACTTAGTTCTGCTTTAAATGGAACAATCAGATCTGACGTGACTTTTGAGCTAATTCATTGGTTCAGTCACTGTGGGCACTTTTGTTTGATCCACACGTGGCCAAAAAAATTTTTAATATTTTTTTTTTTTGGGGTTCTGGCTGGAATGTAACCATGGACTACCAGAAACCCTCAAAACTGTTCATCCTGGAGCGACTTCGGCCAGTGGTTCCCAAAGTGGGGATCACGGGACATAGTAGTGTGGGGTCGCAAGATGATGTGGAGGTTTTTTTCTGACATTGAGTTTGATTGATTTGATTTTTGAGTGACAACAGCATTTTTTTATATGAGATCAAGCCAAATATCACAGTACAGTATAGAAACTAACATCATTAACCAGATTTTAAATGTTTGGCTCCATGAATTATTATAAATGCTGATTACATTTTACAGAAGGGGGGTTCTGAGTGATTTTAAGCCACAGGGATGGAAAGTAAAAGCGCCACGTTAACCACCCATAAAGCCGAAAGGTCAAATACGCCCCTAATATTGACCTTTTTCCCCCATAAAAAGTTGCATAATGCTCCTTTAACCTCTTAACCCCCACCTGAGCTGCACTGTTGAAAAACCCGGGACACGACGGGTCAGAGCTGGTGTGAAACTGGGACAAATCCATGGTTTTGGAGAAATCCACTGGGACACGGGACAGAGGGTGGCGCAGAACCGGGACTGTCCCGGGTTAAACTGAGACGTCCAGCTCATCATTTTGAACATTGTCTCCACCTTTATTCAGCCTTAGTTTTTGTTTCACGTGGACGGGCCTGTTACTATAGTTACGGCCATATAAGTCTGAGCTGCGCCGACTGTGAACGCAACCTATTTGGTGCAAAAACAGCCTGACATTATGAAACTGTAAACGGCTCCTGTACTTAGTTCATTTTAAATCATAATCATAGACATTAATAAACATTTAAAAGGCAGCACCTGGTGACGGACGCAGGACGTGCAACGAAAGAGTCGGGACACATCTGCAAACAAATGACAAAAAAAGGAAAGTCCGCGTGTGTCGTTTGCGGACGAAGTATTAAAAAGGAAAAAGGCGTCATTTTAATATTTACAACGACTGCGTACGACATTCCTATGACCCGGTACAAAGCCCCCCCCCCCCCTCCAAAAAACATACATCACAATGGCCTTTGTTACCGGAGCCGGTTGGACAGCTCGACTCGAGTGGTTTTTCCGAAGGCAGAAGGCAGTTCCGAGGCTACACGCGCGGCTAAAGGGGAAACGAGAGCCGTGAATTAAAAGCGTTTCTTTTCTCTCTCGTCCGTCCGTCTGTCACGAAGCCAAACGGCGAAAGTGCTAATGTGGGTCTGACGAGGCGAGGGGGACTTTCTCCACACGATTTCAGGAAATGAAAAGGCTCTTTTTACAGCAGGAGGTTGAGCGAGTGCGATCGGGGGGTTTTGGCATCAGAGAGTTTCAGTCTTTGGGTCGATGGCAAGGGCTGGATGAAGAAAAGAAAGTCTGATTTGGAATATATGACGGAGCTTTCCCTCTTGTGATCTATGATTAAAGAGAGCAGTGTTTTGAGGACAATCAAACACTTTTTAGGTTCATCTTTCAAAGTCTTTGTGTCAAACTCAGGACTAACCCAGGCAAATGAGAGAAATGTGCACAGACTGAACACGGCCGAGACGAGAACTAACCCAGGACTCGATATCTTTTATTAAATCTGTTTTTTCCCAGTCCTGGAGCCGCCACCTTAACTCGGTGGAGGGGTTTGAGCCTGAATGATCCTGGAGCTCTGTGGTCGGGGGCTTCGTGCCCCTGGTAGGGTCTCCCAGGGCAAACAGGTCCTATAGGTGACGGGTCAGACAAAGAGCGGTTCAGAAGCCCCATATGAGAGACCAACAGGCCCGGGTAGAACCATGAGGCCGTCCTCCTGTGGACCCACCACCTGCAGGGGGCGCTATAGGGGCTGGTGCAGCTCCAACAGCTGCCCCCACGACCCGGCAACGGACGAAGAAGATGGATGGATGTCTTTTCTTAATCTTAAAGGAACAGGCCATCGTTTTTCTTACTGAGACATGTCTGTGTAAGCTCTCAGTCGTACAGGAGTTGTCCATCTTCAATGAAGGTACGTGAGTCATCTTCTGGACTCACTGAGATCTGTTCTTACCTGAGCTTAGACGAGTTGATGCGTAGCTGTCTGGTCTTTACCCGTGCCCTCAGTCACGCAAAAAGACCAAAGGTGCTGTTAGCATTTAGCCTCTTCCAGTATATCCCTATGGCTCCAAACGGGGGTGAAGTTTGAAGCGACCGAGCTCTTCCACGGGCACGAAGACCAGACGGGTGCGCATCAACTGGTCTAAGCTCAGGTCAGAACATCTCAGTCTGTTGTTTTTTTGTGGCTTTTTTATTGTAATTTTGTCACATTTTTTGCTGCACTTTTTGATACTTCTTTGAGTTTTTATCCTGGTTTTTAATTTTGATTTTTTCCGCTAATTTGAGGCTTTTTTCAAGAAGCTTTTAGATTTGGGTAAAACCGAACTGGAGCTATATATTCTATATTTATTTATCTATTTACCATCCTGTTCTTTCATTGCTTATTTCCCTCTCTATTTGCGCCTCCTGAGGGTTTCATGAGAGCTGAAGTTGTGAGATCAATAAAGTCCTATATTATCTCGTCTCTTTATATGATTAACGTCTAAATCGACAAAACTCTGCAAGGGTATTTTGTTTTTTGATTTTAAACATACAATAAATAGTAAGTAAAAGTTGTTTTAGTTGGGATTCAATTCATCGTATTGCTGGGTTGCAGGTTCTAGAATGTGATGAGAGCTCAAAAAAAAGAGTATGAATTACAAAAATGACTATTAATATCTGTCACTGGGTCCATGATCTCTCTGAACAAGACCAAACATTTCCTCAAAAACAAAATAATGTTTCCTCCATATAAGAGTCTTGGCCTTTGGGATGTTGTGACGTCACCTGCAAACCCAGCAATGGGCTGAAAGTGGGTCTCCAGTTTACACCAGCTGCATAAAGACGTAGATCTCTCACTCTCTTTTATGATCAAAATCATCTTAGGGTTAGGGATGAGTCATAACGCTGTGATAATTAGTATTAGTAAAATATGTTATCGACCCAAACCCAGATAAAGTGTCACGAGTTACAGGCCAGAGTAGTTTAAATATATCGCTCTTGTCTGATTCAAAAGTAGAACAACTTTTGTAACTCGTCCATATTCGTATTTAGTGCCGCAGCATCAGCGCCGACAATTATCATCCTCTCCCTCTTTAACCTGTTTGACGAGGGCCGGCCCCGAGCGGGCCCGTAATGGACTCGAGTGGCTCTCCGGCCTCTCGGCGTAAACCAGCCCTGATTGGATGTTTTTCAGCGAGCGTGACCGGACTCTCAAACCTGGACTTTTAACCTTCTGACGAAGGACGATCCGCACAGGAAGTAAAGTCACTTTCCCCCCCGGGTGAGTGTTGGGGCCGAACCGCGGGGTTGCCAGGTCTGGGTTATTCAGCTGTGGGTTTTGGCAGTGCTGCTTTTCCACGTTAAAAATAGGATTTACAGCTTCATTCTAAAAAAAAAAAATCCCTAATTTGAAAAACAAATCCTCAAATCCAAATCCTCAGCACAACAGCCAACATTAGAAATCACAGCCCGGGACAGTATTTCCAGGTTTTCTACCGTTTTTCAGTTTTCGGGGCTGAAATCTGCCAACTCTGGTCCAAACAATTGAGATGCATTATTACATTATTCTCCAGTTCAGCTTTACCCAAATCTAAAAGCTTTTCGACGGGAGCTTACAGCCTACATGCCTGTGTGACGCTCCATTTGAAAGCTAAGACCGACAAAACAACTTTTGTGTCACATTTTTAAAGGGTTGCTGTTGTGTTTTTGTAGGTTTTTTATTGTATTAATATCTTAATAATAATCTCTTGGATTTATGTAGCCCTTCCAGAAGGTTCTGTCCCCCATGGTCCTCAACCTGGAGGGGGGAACAGTCAGTAGAACTAAGGAGGAGGAGCTTAGCGAGTGTGGATGAGGTCAGTTAGGTACTGAGGGGCCCGGGAGTGCAGGGATTTGAAGGTAAGGAGGAGGATGAGAGTGGGGGTGATGTGCTGCCAGGGCTTGCATGTTCTCCCCGTGTCTGCGTAGGTTTCTTCTGCCACTAAAAACATGTACAATAGGTTATTCTCCCACCAGGTGTTTATGACCATTAGCCTGGCTCCACATCTGGAGGAGGGTCACCCCAGAGGCATTGAGGAATTGAGGACGGGTCAAATGCAGATAATTAATTTCCCAGGGATTAATAAAGTATACCCTCCTTAACCAAGTGTATCTTCTCCGATTCGGCTTTACCCAAATCGAAAAGCCAAAGCAATGCTTCATTTGAAAGCTAAGACCTGCAAAACTGATCTTTTTCCTCACGTTGTTGCCGTGCACATTTTCCTTGCTCAGATTGTTCATTTGACCTTTATTTAATCAGGATAGTCCCACTGAGATCAATAATCTGTTTTTCAGGGGGGTCCTGGCCTCAGATTGGAACCTATTATACATGTTTTTAGTGGTAGGGGAAACCGGAGAACCCGGAGGAAACCTACGCTGGATGAGAGTGGGGGTGACGTGCCGCCAGGGCTTGATGTGAGTCAGAGTTTTGGATGTGTTGGAGCCTGTCCAGGACCTTCTGAGGGATCCCGGACAGGACTCCATGGCAGCAGTCCATGAGGTTATGGAGGTGTTTCTGCTCCTGAGTCTGGAAGTGGCGTGTTCCTGAGGTGAAACCAGGCTGACTTTGTTCTTGAGCGTATGTGTGGTTCAAAAGGAAGGGCGGGATCCGGGACGACACCCAGGCTGCGGCCCGACGGCAGATGTTGTTGCCATCGACGGTGAGCACCAAACCTTCTGGAGCAGTTGTCTGGCAGCCGCAGCCGTGAGCTCTGTCCTGCCAGAGTTTAATTAAAGAAAGTTGGACGCGAGAGCTCGGTCCGAAGTTTGGGTTTTGGCTCCACGTCTCCGTGTCTGTGCACATTTCCCCCAGTCAGCTCCGGTTCCAGTTCAAACGCATTATGGATCGTGTGAATCAGTCCTCGTACTATTCCTCAGCTGAATACAGCATCCACTCCTCTGAATGTAAATGGCGGCGCCGTGTGGGGCGAGATGTAGGCGATGGTACATGTAACGATGTCGAGGCGCATAATCATTAACATTTGCATCGAGGGGAGAGAGCGACGGGTGAGGGGAGAGCGATCCGTGATGGGAACACGATGGGAAGAGAAAGCCGTAATGGTTTTTAAAAAAAAGTGCAAAAGAAATGCTGTTGTGACGCCTCCCCGTGATCCGACCGCTCGGGGTCTCATCCCAAAGTGTGAGATAGAATCGTAGCGTTCTCCGTAGAAGCGCGGCGTTCTCTTACAGGAGGCAAAGTGCTGGGTTTTGCATAAAGATGGACAAACGTGACAAAGAAAGTGCCTCAGTGCTGGTTTGTGTTTGGACGCCATGACGATGATTCATGGGACATCACTGGCCGCCAAGGGAAATCCTCATCATGTGTTAACCACTAAAATACACAGGTTTAGCTTGTAGCAAATTGCCTTGTGCGCCAAGATTTAACCTTTTAACCCACCTCCGCCCCATAAAAAGGAATCATTGATAATATGAATGTGTTATTTTCCAATTATCTTTAGGCCCGAGTCTGGATGAAGTCCTGGCAACAGACTTTTGTTCTCCCCCGGTGTCTTATCATTATTATTCCGCCTTCCTGTGCATGAAAACAAAGACATGGGCACAGTGATCCGTGGGCAACATGCACACGCCCCAAGCAGATTGGCTCATCAGCGCCCCCTGGAATGACCCAGGGAAACATTTCAGCAGCTGTTCAGACGGTCCTTCTTCTGAACAGAAAGGAGGAGCGTCTGTCTGGCCGGGCATATTCGGGGCGGGTGTGAGGCCGGGGCAGGGGCGGTTCCATGGGAGGGAGTTGTGTGCCAGGATGAGGGCCTTTATCGCCGCTTGCAGCTTTAATTATGTGTGTTTCCCTATTGTTCATTCAGATTTTGTTTCAAGTTAATATACAGTGGCGGGAAAAAGTCTATGGGGAACTGACCAAATACTTTTTCCCCCCACTGTAGATAATCATAATATAATATCACAATGATGATCCTAATAAAATAAAATAAAATAAAACTGGCCTTTTCCCTGTCCAAAGTGTGTCCAAAAGGGCTGGTGCACAACAGATATATAGGAGGAGGAACCTCTACTTCTGAAGTAAAGACCAGGGAGGGGTCATTTGAAGTTTCCTTTTCCACAGTTATGAAAATCAGTGATGTTTGAAGATTACGGGAGCATGGACCTCACGGAGTTCAAATATTAACGCCCCCTCCTGCAGACCTGGGTCGCCTATGCCCCTGTTGTAGAGTCAACCAATATGGCCTATTGCTTTTTTTAACCTTGTGGCTACAGCGCTCACAGTCCCAGGCTCAATCCCCGGGGGGGTGGGATCTCGCCCTCACTGCTTGAAGGACCGGTTTCCCCACGAGGACGGTCAAATCTCCAAGTATTGCTTTCTGACCTGAATCCTAAACGTTAAACTCATCACTTTGGGATGAGATCACATTTGCAAAACCTTCATCAGACCTTTGTGACGTTCACAGAAAAACAAACACATCATCCTCATTTGATCTCGTCCCATTGAGGAGCCGTGCACGAGGAGGAGGTCGTGCACGTCTCGGGGGGGGGGGGGGGGGGGGAAGGTTCTCCGCTTGTATCGAAGAGCTTTGGCAACAAAATTCATTTCCTGCAACACTGTCGGAAATCCCCGTTCCGTTTGTGATCGACGGGGCGGCTCTCGGCGGGACGTCCTGCCTTCGAAGTGACGCGGTGACGGGCCAAACTGGCGGAGGCGGCGTCCGGAGCGGAATGAGCGGAAATGAAGAGAAACTTTGAGAAACTTTGCTCAAAAAGACACAGGAGTTGGTGCCGGTTCTTGCCGCCGCGTTACGTCCAAAGACCGAAGCAGGAACTGGGGTTTGCAGACTTTGTTTTGGGAACGTGAGCGACTTTTTGGTGCAGCCGTGGGGTTTTCACAATAGGCAACATGCCGTCATTAAGATCTTTGTAAGTGGAAGTATGAGGACATAATGTGAAATCCCCGGGTTTAAAAACCTCGGAACCAACACCTGACCCGAGCACTTTTTCTCCAGTTTGGCTTCATCCCAATCTAAAAGCTTCCTAAAAAAAAGCTACGAAAATGGGATGAAAAAAATGCATTGAAAAAATCTGTTAAAAAAACTGACAACAACACGTACAAGGCAAGCGGGGGGGAAAAAATTATCAATTTTGGCATTAGGCAGTAAGGCAGGGGTAGGCAACGTCAGGCGCGGGGCCCAAATCCGGCCCTCCAACATAGACCTTCTGGCCCCCAATCAAATGTAATGCTTTTTTAATGACATTTTAATGCCACAATATCTTTGGATTTGCAAACATTTCATCAAACGGAGGAAAGAGAAAGAATGGGAAACTTTTGAGCAAAGAAAAGTGGTAAATTTCAGCCAGAACTGCAACTGAATATGTTTAAACCATCTTTTAAAAATTGTCATTGCCAGTTTGAATCCATTTTAATGCTTTTTAATGACATTTAAGGCCTTGATTTTGGCATAATTAATTGAATGCTTTTTTAAAGGGGAAACCCTGTTTAATATTCCCCCGACAAAGCTTAACATTAGGTCATTTGTGATCTAACTCAGAACTGGCTTCTTTTTTTTTTTTTTGTTGAGAAGTGGTGCTTTACTTTGGGAAACAATTGGGAGGTTTGGCCGCTGGTGTTTTGACGATGAAGAAAATCGGAGTAAGATTTGGGTAAAGCCGCACTGGAGAAAAAG
Organism: Proterorhinus semilunaris; assembly: GCA_021464625.1. Classification (NCBI taxonomy): domain Eukaryota; kingdom Metazoa; phylum Chordata; class Actinopteri; order Gobiiformes; family Gobiidae; genus Proterorhinus; species Proterorhinus semilunaris. The sequence goes on from CM038348.1 coordinate 38,280,482, forward strand.
CACTCGTTTAAGGCGGGGGTGACAAAAGATCTCGAACATACCTTGAGAAACACTGATTAACCTTTGTTCACTTTCTTACTATATTTAGGCTTCTCTTCCACAAAAGCACCTCGTGTAAAAAAAAAAAAAACTCCCGAAACCTGGCTCGGGTCATAGCCTTTAACGCTTTAAGGCTGCCACTTCCTGTCCTTTCGCCCCAGGGCAGCGGTGACGGTGTAAAGTCTGCAAACCCCTATTCTTTTCCTTGGGCCCCGTGTTTTTGGACCGAGTGCAGCCTCTCGCGTCTGCTCCGGGGGGGCAGTGTTCTGTGGGATGTCCCGTCACAGACAGGACTCGTGGGACTCGGTGTCGGTGTGCAGACCCCTGTCCTGCTCCTTGTGGGTCCCGTTGTGGAGCACGGAATACCTGGAACACAAGAGGGGGGCATTTGATCAGCTGTGTGTGTATTGTGTCTTTATATATTACAATGATTGAGATGAATAAACTTCTCAAAGCTCTGTGGGACATTTGGATCATTTTGCCGTTCCCCTCGAACAGACTGATGGAGATGAAGGAAAAAGATCAGGACAGTGCACGTTGTGTGATATAACGTTTCCCAACCGATGCAGGGGATACATACTTCAGGTCAACCTCTTACCAACCAGTTCGGACAAAACTTCTGTCACATTTCTGTTGTGTCGTCTTATTTTTTTGTCATGTTTTTGTCTTTATTTGTTTTATTTTTTGCTTTATCATCATCGCATTTTTGTTACACTACCACACACACCGCTGAACATCCAGGGGGAGGACATTGAGGAGGTGGACAGCTTCAAGTACCTGGGTGTTCACCTCAACAATAAACTGGACCAACGCCCTGAACAAGAAGCGCCAAAGTGGCCTCCACCTTCAGAGGAGACTGAGGTCCTTCAGAGGAGACTGAGGTCCTTCAGAGGAGACTGAGGTCCTTCAGAGTGACCGGGCCTCTGCTCAGGACTTTGTATGACTCTGTGGCCTCTGCTCTCCACTACGCTGCAGTGTGCTGGGCCCCGGGTGCACAGAGTGGGACAAGAACAGGAGGGCCAGCTCCGTCCTGGGCTGCCCCCTGGGGGACAGGAGGGTATTAGCCGAGCTCACCTCCATCATGGACAACACACTGCACGGGACTGTAGAGGAGCTGAGCAGCTCTCTCAGTGGCAGACTGAGGCACCCTCAGTACAAGAAGGAGCAGGTCCTTCATCCCCACTGCTGTCAGACTGAACAACAAGACTGTAAAGTAACATGATAATAATAATAATATGCAAAACCATGTGCAATAATCTCTGTATCACTTTATCCACCACTTGCACTATGATGTAAACCTGCACTGCTAATACTGACAATAACATTTCTTATTATAGTCTGTTCACCTAATTATTTACTGTTTGTACTTTTTGTCCCCACAAAGTTCTTGGTAGTCATTGTATATAAGACTATTTACTATTTATTTGTTTCTTTTCCTCACATTTCCTGCCTATTTGCCCACCCTGAGAGTTTCTAAGAGCTGAATGTAACAAGTACATTTCTCCATTGTGAGATTTACCCCACTCTCCCCTACTTTTTCCTTGCTTTAATCTTTGTTTGTACCTTTGTTATTATTACCCCTATTGGGGACCGCCTGCAGCTGGAAAATAAATGCAGTTGAATAGGGGGTAGGCACTTTTTCCTTTTGAGGTAGTTTTTTTTTTTTTTTTCAATCTTTATTATTATTTATTTTGTTCTGAAAATAATGTTAATGTAAATTATGTAATAATGTGCAATGATGTGATAATGTAAAACACAGACGTAAACTGCTCAAATAAACTATAAACCTCCAATCTGAACACTGTGGGCCTAAAAGTTGACCAAGCTTGATCCTAAAACCCCAACAGCACGTCCCGCACTCTCGCTCCCCCTGAGTGCAGCAGATATCGGTGAAATCCCACTCGTCCACATCTCTGTTAACATGAGCAAATACCCCCCCCCCCCGGCTCTAATGGCTCTGCCTCAATGTGGGAACCATTCAGCCCCATCCCGCCGTGTGCACATCGCCCTCCGCAGTCTCGCCGCCTCTAAACATTCGCGTCTGGGCTAAGCGGCGATTTCACGGGCAGTTTGGCAGCAGGAAGTCCCCCTGGTCCGGAGTGTTTGTGTAAATGGCTGCTTGATGGTTTTTTTGCTCGCGGAGAGGCTGCAGACGGAGCTAAACACAAGTGAGGGCCATTACGGCTGTCGAATATCTGCTCTGATCGAGGGGAGGGGGATGTTGGCCCTGACATGCTCGGAAATGCAGGGTTTTCCTCATGTCCTACTGAAAACTGAAAATCCCATGGCGGTAACTATGGCAACTGTCAAAATGCAGATTTCCAGTCTTAGTTTGTTCCTAATTTCTCAGGGAATTCCAGGGCCAATTCACATGGAACAAAAACTGTCACAAAGTTCAAAGTCCGCTCTTCCAGCTCATATGAACTATGGTCTGATTATTTCCTCATAAAGGTGGAGACAATATTCAAAAACCTGTGTTGGTCAGTAGGAAGGACTTTCAGCCATAAACACAACGTCCTCTTGATCCACTTCTGAACACGTGAACACGTCAACTTCCACAGCTTAATCTGGTGTGTTTGGATAACTCAGCCTTGCGGTGAAAAACAAACAAAAAAGGAGAAAAGATTAACCCATAGTTGTGCTCTTCATGAATATTTTTAAACACTCAAGTCTATTCACTGCTCATGACACAGAAAGGCACTGAAGAGTTAAACAGTCGAGTCCAGTGCAGCACCCGTATCTCAGTTAAAGCAGGAAGTGATTTAGAGGCGGAGCAACATTAGTCAACTCTGCTGCTTCACAGGAAATGAAACTACAGAGAGAAAAGACAGAGCTGGTGTCGGGTGTGAGGAATCAAACAACTTTTAACGTCTATAAACTACTAAAACTAAATGTCAGGTGAGTAACAATGACTGTATTATGACGACGGCTTCAAAACAAGTGACATGTCTGAGTTTCAAAGGGCTTAAAACCAAAACATTGTGCCAGGAAGTGGAAGAATAGATTTAGCTGCGAGTGAGTGACTTCTGTGAGTGTCTGATTAAAACCTGACATTTAAATATTCATAATACTTCGATACCAGTTCAGAGTCTCTTCTGTGTTTAACAAACAAAACAAAAACAAAAAAAACAACAATCTCCTGCCTCTGCTCAAACTGTGGCTCTGTCCAAAGGTCAGTTTTTTACATTGAACACCTTTTAGGATCTATGTTGATATAATGGGGACAATCCCAGGTGACTGAACTCCCCACTCATCAGGAGCTTTCTGGGCAAACTGCCCACGCTGCCGAGGAAACTGATTATGTCTTTTTGTCACGACACAAAGCTCATGATCATAGACGACGGTCCGAATGTTGTAGTGGCTGAAAACACAAACTCGCTCATGTCTCATCTGTTTCTGTGAAGAAATATGACGTTTCCCCTTGACCACTTGTTCAGAGTGTTCAGGTGGTGCAATAATACTTTTCTTCTCTCTGCAGGTATGGCTGGTGTGAACTGTGTTCTCTCTGAGGATCAGTTCCTGTGCTCCATCTGTCTGGAGGTCTTCACTGATCCAGTCACCACTCCATGTGGACACAGCTTCTGCAACATCTGCATCAACAAACACTGGGACAACTGCGACCACTGTCACTGCCCTGTGTGTAAAGAGGAGTTCAGCTCCAGACCAAAGCCAAAAACCAACACTTTTATTCTGGAGATGGTCTCTGAGTTTAAAAACAAGCCCCAACAAGAAGACACTGAGAGCTTAGAGTCAGATTCCACTGGAGCAGGAGATGTTCTGTGTGATGTTTGTCCTGAACCAAAGCTCAAAGCTCTGAAGTCCTGTCTGGTTTGTCAGACCTCGTACTGTCCCAACCACCTCACGCCCCACAACACTGTGCCCCGTCTGAAGAAGCACCAGCTGATCGCCCCCGTGGAAAACCTGGAGGAACGAATCTGTCCCGAACACTCACGACTAATGGAGCTCTTCTGCAGAGACCACTCTCAGCTCATCTGTGTCCAGTGTTTCTCTGATCATAAAAGTCACAACACTGTCCCACTGAAGGAACAGTGTGAGGAGGAGCAGAGCGAGCTGCAGCAGAAGATCCAAGAGAGAAAAGAGAAAATCCAGGAACTGCAGAGGTCTGTGGAGCTCAGTCAGGAAAACGCAGACAGAGAAATGAAGGAGGGGGTTGAGTTCTTCAATGATCTGATGAAGTTAGTTCAACAAAGTCTGGATCAGTTCAAACAAAGCATCGAACAGAAGCATCAGGAAATAAAGGAAAAGGCAGAAGAGTTCATGAAAGAAGTAGAATCAGAAATCTCAGCTCTGGAGCAGAGACGAGCGCAGATGGAGGAGATCTGGAAATCTGACGACCATTTTCATTTTGTCCAAACTTTCACTTCAGTTAAACCTGCTCCAGAGATGAACGACTGGACTGAGGCGTCTGTCAGAGCGCCATCGTACGAGGGGAGAGTGGCTATAGCTGTGTCTGAGCTGCTGAGCACAAAATTAAATCCCAAAATCAAGGAACTGTTTGGAGATGAACTGAAACAAGCAAAGAAACATGCAGTTGATGTGACTCTAGATCCATATACAGCTCATCCAAACTTACACGTGTCTCAGAATTACAAACAGGTTCAATACATGAAAAGAATGAAAAACCTTCCAGACACACCTGAGAGATTTTCATTTTTCTTGTATGTTTTGGGAAAACAAAAGTTCTCTTCTGACAGGTTTTACTATGAAGTTCAGGTCAAAGGAAAGACTTCCTGGTGGTTAGGAGTGGCCACAGAGTCAGCGGACAGACAAGTCAAAACTGGGGACAAATTAACTCCTGAAAATGGCTACTGGAACATGGTCGGGGGAAGTGACCATCCATATCTCTGGTCGGCTCCAGAGAAGGTTGGTGTGTTCGTGGACTATGAGGAGGGACTGATGTGTTTATTTGATGCAGAAACATCAGCGCTCCTCCGCTCCTTCACTGACTGCTGTTTCACTGGGAACATCCTCCCTCTGCTTAGTCCTTTTACCAATAATGAAGGCAACAACTCTGCTCCTCTGATACTCCAGTAGATGTTTAGTCATTTGTTTTTGTGCTTTGTTTTCCTTTTTTTTTCCCAGGAAGTGCATTAATTGCGTTTTCTTTGTTTGTATTCTATAATAACTATAATAACAGTTTGTTCTAATTCACTGTTTTAGTCTAAATACAAATAAATAGATGTTAACTTGAAACTAAATGCCTGACTTTGTTTTCCATTTAAAACTCCTTCTTTAAAAAGTCTCTAGAACATTCACAGTTGTCTGAAAACCTCCAGCTTATGCTCCAAACCAAGATCCCTGCTGGAGATCTGGAGATGTTTCCTTGGGCGCAGCTGCACTGTGGTCCCTCCTGCTCCTGACAGATCGCCCAGAAGCTGAAGTCTGAGTTACAAAGAGAGGACACATTTCTATAACATTTAGTGAGTCCTAAAGTGAGCCAGCTTTTCCTTCATCTACTTCTGAACATGTCGGTTTTTCTGTCGCCTTTTACAGCTTAAACTCTTGTGTATGAGGGAAACAATAGAGTAATTCAACCCTGACTTCATCAACACTACATTAAACCCTATGGAGTACGACTGTGATGTCACTAAAGTGCATGTGTGGGTCAGTCCAGGTGTGTGAATACTTTACAATATAGTTTATGTACATCTGTGTCCGGCGGCTGGAGGATCAGGGCAGGTTGTGCTCTTTATGAACATTTAGAAACGTTTAAGTCTGTGGTAAATTCTCTTCACGGCTCATGACACAGAAAGGCACTGAATAGTTAAACAGTCGAGTCCAGTGCAGCACCCGTATCTCAGCCAAAGCAGGAAGTGATTTAGAGGCGGAGCAACATTAGTCAACTCTGCTGCTTCACGAGAAATAAAACTACAGAGAGAAAAGACAGAGCTGGTGTCGAGTGTGTCTGAACCAAACAGGAATCAAACAACTTTTAACGTCTATAAACGACTAAAACTAAATATCAGGTGAGTAACAATGACTATATTATGACAACGGCTTCAAAACAGGCGACATGTCTAGTTTCAATGGACAATAATCCACTTGAAAAAGTTGTTTTCGATTCACGTCACAATAGATTGATTTGACTGTTTTAAGGCATCGACATAAATCACTTGGTCTGGTTGGGTTTTGAGGAGAGTGGATTTACCTGTGAGTGGCTTCATGAACTAAACCCAGATCAGTTTGGTGACATGAAAATACAAATAACACTTGTGCCCTGTGCCTGGGTATCGTTACATTACTGATCAACTGCACATTTACTTTATCTTTTTTGTTATTTGTCACGTGTGAAAGGAAAGTTGAACAACAGCATTCACATGTTTCTTGCTCAGCCCAGACTGTGGCTCAATCCAAAGCTCAACACCAGATCATAAATAGCTGATAATTGTCCTTCATTAAACAGGTTAGTTTGGCTTTGGTAACAACAGCAGACGTCCCAGTGAGATACTGTATAGTCCACATGAGGCTGTGTTAGTGAGCTCCTCCAAGAGCCTCACCCTCATCCCGACGTCATTACTCTCCAACAACTCTCCAAGCATTACCTCATCCTTTTAACCCCGACCTGAACCCAGTACATTTACTCCAATATGGCTTCACCTGAAACTAAAAGCTTCTTGATCAAAGCGTCAACATAGCAACAAAAACACAATTAGAAAGTGATGAGACAACAACAAAAAAGAGCCTCAAAAAGAGCAACGACATGCTGGAAAAGCCAGAACACAATAAAAAACATGATAACACAACAAAAAAACGTCATAAAGCAAGGGAAAAAGTGATGAAGAAAGCAACAGATAATGACAAAAACAAAATCAAAAACGTGGCAATAACCTGACGATCAGTTAGGTTCAGGGACCACTATATAAACTTGCGGCGGTCAGGGATAGAAAAAAGCCACAGGCCTGAGTTTTTTAACAAAATAAAATACAAAATATAAATATAAATATATAAAATAAAATAATAAAAATAATAAAAATAATAAAAATAATAAAAATAATATAAAATAAATAAATAAATAAAAAGTAAAAACATTATAATAAGTAAAAGATAAATAAAAATAAAGTGTTACCAAATGGATAAGAAAGAAAAAAGGGAAGCTGCAGCCCTAAATAATGAGATATTGGAACAAGTGTGCCCAAAATGGGTCGCAGCGGACCCAGAAACTGTGAGAGGAATGATGCTGAAGTTGATCAGGGAATGGATGCCAGGAAAATCTAAAACCGATATTATAGTCAGAGCGGGGGACCTAGCGCAGTGGATGGAAAAAGCAAAGAAATATGGAATAATTACTGGCAAAAAGGGGCTTAGCCTAAAAACGATTCAAACATATAACAGGACCATTGACAACAAGATACAGGGGCTTCTTGATCAGGAGCAAGATCCTACATTTTTCAAAGGGAGAACAGTACAAGACAAAGTGAAAAAATTAACAGCTATGTCAGCGTATAATGTGTGGATCATGAAGACATGGTATAATATTGCCCAGCGAGAGCAAAAGAAAGACACAACAGTAGAAGAGATAACGCCCTGTGACCAGACAGCTCAGTGCAGTCAGGCTCCCCAACAATCTGAGCAGATAAACACAGCACACGTCCCACCACACGCTGAGGTGATCCAGGCACTCAAAGATTTGGTAAAAACAGAGTTAATTGCAGAACAGGCACACACTGTACAGGCCCCTATGATATCGATCAAAGAAGGAAAACTAAACTGTGATGAATTTGCCTTAAACACAACCAGCGAGGACCCAGGTTTTTTGGCGTTAGATCATAAATAGCAACATTGGTATTAAATTGTCCTGACAAAACAGGTTAGTTGGCTTTGGTAACAACAACAGGCATAGTCCACGTGTATTACTCTCCAAAGTAATAACACTCACAGTCAACACATTATTAGAGCCGGTATGTTTTTAATGAAGTAACGTTGCTTAGATTCTGATACGTTAATTCTTATCTAGGCTGCTTAACAAAACACATGTTATGTCCCACAAACACTAGAGCCCCTAAAGCTGTGCTGAAGAATGTTTCTCCTTAATCCCAAACTAAAAGTTTCCTCTTCAACCTTTGTTCAGCCCTGAGTGTCCTGAAACCATTGTACAGACTATACACTAATGATAGTTCACAAGTATTTTTTTCTCTCTGCAGGTATGGCGGGTGTAAACTGTGTTCTCTCTGAGGACCAGTTCCTGTGCTCCATCTGTCTGGAGGTCTTCACTGATCCAGTCACCACGGCCTGTGGACACAGCTTCTGCAACATCTGCATCAACAAACACTGGGACAACTGCGACCACTGTCACTGCCCTGTGTGTAAAGAGGAGTTCAGCTCCAGACCAAAGCTAAAGACCAACACTTTTATTTTGGAGATGGTCTCTGAGTTTAAAAACAAGCCCCAAAAAGAAGACACTGAGAGCTTAGAGTCAGATTCCACTGGAGCAGGAGATGTTCTGTGTGATGTTTGTCCTGAACCAAAGCTCAAAGCTCTGAAGTCCTGTCTGGTTTGTCAGATCTCGTACTGTCCCAACCACCTCACGCCCCACAACACTGTGCCCCGTCTGAAGAAGCACCAGCTGATCGCCCCCGTGGAAAACCTGGAGGAACGAATCTGTCCAGAACATGAACGACCAATGGAGCTCTTCTGCAGAGACCACTCTCAGCTCATCTGTGTCCAGTGTTTCTCTGATCATAAAAGTCACAACACTGTCCCACTGAAGGAACAGTGTGAGGAGGAGCAGAGCGAGCTTCAGCAGAAGATCCAAGTGAGAAAAGAGAAAATCCAGGAACTGCAGAGGTCTGTGGAGCTCAGTCAGGAAAACGCAGACAGAGAAATGAAGGAGGGGGTTGAGTTCTTCAATGATCTGATGAAGTTAGTTCAACAAAGTCTGGATCAGTTTAAACAAAGCCTCGAACAGAAGCATCAGGAAATAAAGGAAAAGGCAGAAGAGTTCATGAAAGAAGTAGAATCAGAAATCTCAGCTCTGGAGCAGAGACGAGCGCAGATGGAGGAGATCTGGAAATCTGACGACCATTTTCATTTTGTCCAAACTTTCACTTCAGTTAAACCTGCTCCAGAGATGAACGACTGGACTGAGGTGTCTGTCAGAGCGCCATCGTACGAGGGGAGAGTGGCTATAGCTGTGTCTGAGCTGCTGAGCACAAAATTAAATCCCAAAATCAAGGAACTGTTTGAAGATGAACTGAAACAAGCGAAGAAACATGCAGTTGATGTGACTCTAGATCCAGATACAGCTCATCCACAGTTACACGTGTCTCAGAATTACAAACAGGTTCAATACATAAATCAACAAACATTTCTTCCGGACACACCTGAGAGATTTTCAACTTTCTTGTATGTTTTAGGAAAACAAACGTTTTCTTCTGACAGGTTTTATTATGAAGTTCAGGTCAAAGGAAAGACTTCCTGGTGGTTAGGAGTGACCACAGAGTCAGCGGACAGAAAACTCCGATCTGGGGACAAAATAGGTCCTGAATCTGGCTTCTGGCGAATGGTTGGGGGAAGTAAACATCCATATCTCTGGTCGGCTCCAGAGAAGGTTGGTGTGTTCGTGGACTATGAGGAGGGACTGATGTGTTTTTTTGATGCAGAAACATCAGCGCTCCTCCGCTCCTTCACTAACTGCTGTTTCACTGGGAACATCCTCCCTCTGCTTAGTCCTGGTATTAATAATAATGGCAACAACTCTGCTCCTCTGATACTTACTCCAGTAGTTGTTTAGTCATTTGTTTTTGTCCTTTGTTTTCCTTTTTTTCCCCAGGAAGTGCATTAATTGCGTTTTATTTGTTTGTATTCTATAATAACTATAATAACAGTTTGTTCTAATTCACTGTTTTAGTCTAAATACAAATAAATTGATCTGAACTTGAAACTAAATGCCTGACTTTGTTTTCCATTCAAAACTCCGTCTTTAAAAAGTCTCTAGAACATTCACAGTTGTCTGAAAACCTCCAGCTTAGGCTCCAAACCAAGATCCCTGCTGGAGATCTGGAGATGTTTCCTTGGGCGCAGCTGCACTGTGGTCCCTCCTGCTCCTGACAGATCGCCCAGAAGCTGAAGTCTGAGTTACAAAGAGAGGACACATTTCTATAACATTTAGTGAGTCCTAAAGTGAGCCAGCTTTTCCTTCATCTACTTCTGAACATGTCGGTTTTTCTGTCGCCTTTTACAGCTTAAACTATTGTGTATGAGGGAAACAATAGAGTAATTCAACCCTGACTTCATCAAAACTACATCAAACCCTATGGAGTACGACTGTGATGTCACTAAAGTTCATGTGTGAGTCAGTCCAGGTGTGTGAATACTTTACAATATAGTTTATGTACATCTGTGTCAGGCGGCTGGAGGATCAGGGCAGGTTGTGCTCTTTATGAACATTTAGAAACGTTTAAGTCTGTGGTCAATTCTCTTCACTGCTCATGACACAGAAAGGCACTGAATAGTTAAACAGTCGAGTCCAGTGCAGCACCCGTATCTCAGTCAAAGCAGGAAGTGATTTAGAGGCGGAGCAACATTAGTCAATTCTGCTGCTTCACAAGAAATAAAACTACAGAGAGAAAAGACAGAGCTGGTGTCGAGTGTGTCTGAACCAAACAGGAATCAAACAACTTTTAACGTCTATAAACGACTAGAACTAAATATCAGGTGAGTAACAATGACTATATTATGACAACGGCTTCAAAACAGGCGACATGTCTCGTTTCAATGGACAATAATCCAGTTGCTGCAAATTGTTTTTGCTTCAAGTCGCGATATATTGATTTTATGGTTTTGAAAAATTCTAAGGCATCAACAAAAAATACTTTTCAAAGCCAAAAAGCACAATATGGTTTAGTTGGATTTTTGAGGAGGTTTAACTGAGTGAATTTATGAACTGAACCAGGAAGGAGCTCTGGGTATCTGTGATCGCAACCAGTCACAACTCTGCCCATCTGAGTTTTTCTCTTTTCTTTTCCTTTTTTTTTTTTCAGCAGCACTTACACTATGAATTTTTTTTGTTTGTTCCAATCGTGTCATGTTCTGTTAGAAATAAATTGATCTTAACCTGATACTGAAAGGCCTGACTTCAATCCTAGTTTAAACACATAGTCCTAACTTTGTTTCTCATGAGTTTTAGGGAGAGCTGCACATGTAAACTGAGCTGAGGGAGAATGGGATTCATTGAAACCATTTAGCGAGTCCTGAAGAATTTTCCATTATCCTTGATCTACTTCTGAACATGTCGGTTTATCACCTTTTACGGGAAAACGTTCAGCGACACTTGATACTTGTGTTTTTAACCCGTTTACTGTAGACTGTCCCTGAATCAGAATCAAAATAGGTTTTCTTGCCATGGCTAATGAAGGTACATTCACAAACCATAGGATTTTTGTTTCACTGTATTGTGCAATGTGTGTCTATGCTATAAGGGCATGCAAAATAAAATACAATAGGATAAAATAAACAAGATACGATATAGTAGAATTAACAAAACTCAACAGACAGAAGTGAGAGCTATATAAGACAAAGGCTGGTGTTATTTTTGAAGGAATTTTAAGGCTTGAAAGCATTGAAAACTGAAAAGGTGAATTTTTGATTTTGATTTTTAGAATGTTTAGGTTGTCTTTTCATTTAAAACACAACATTTCAGTCAAAAAAATATGTAATCCACAGACATGTGAAATTCACGATCTGATTATTAAAAATCTGTCAGAACAAATATCTTTGCCTCAGCTGACGGAGCCGCTAACCCTGTTTTATTTCTTCTTCTGCAGGTATGGACAGTGTGGACAAGTTCCTGTGCCCCTGTTGTAAGAAGGTGTTTTCTGATCCCGTCACCACGGCCTGTGGACACACCTTCTGCAAAATCTGCATCAACAAACACTGGGACAACTGTGACCCATGGCACTGCCCCGTGTGTGAAGCCAAGTTCAGACCCAGGCCAAAGCTAAAAACCAGCACCGTTGTGTCTGAGATGGTCTCAGAGTTCAAAAAGAAGCGCCAGGGAGAATCTGCAGGGCCGGAAACCTCTGAACCAAACCCAAAAGTGAAGAAGTTTCAAGAGACCATGGAGGAACGCACTTGCCCCGAACATGGAAAACCATTTATGGAGCTCTTCTGTAGAGACCACTCTCAGCTCATCTGTGTCCAGTGTTTTTCAGCTCATCAAAAACACAACACTGTCCCACTGAAGGAACAGTGTAAAGACCAACAGAGCGAGCTGCAGCAGAAGATCCAAGAGAGAAAAGAGAAAATCCAGGAACTGCAGAGGTCTGTGGAGCTCAGTCAGGAAAACGCAGACAGAGAAATGAAGGAGGGGGTTGAGTTCTTCAATGATCTGATGAAGTTAGTTCAACAAAGTCTGGATCAGTTCAAACAAAGCATCGAACAGAAGCATCAGGGAATAAAGGAAAAGGCTGAAGTGTTAATAAAAGAAATAAAATCAGGAATCTCAGCTCTGCAGCAGAGATGAGCGCAGATGCAAGATGTTTGGAGCTCTGAAGATTATTTTAATTTTGTCCAAACCTTCGCTTTAAATCCTGCTCCGAAGATGAACGACTGGACTAAAGAATCAGTCCGAGCGCCATCGTATCACGGCAGAGCGGCCATAGCCGTGTCTGAGCTGCAAGTGAAGAGAATAAGTTCTAGTTTGGTCCTGGTGTGGAAGCCCTCATATCATCTGAAGTACTTTGTGTGACAGACGGCTAAAGAAGGGTAATGTTTTTGTTGCTGTCGTGAATAAATTCAACATTACAATAGTTTTGACCTCGGGACAACACACTATAGGCAATGAGTCTGTAATATTAATACTACATATCCTATGATAAACTAAGCTTTGGTGGTCCACTTTGTTAGGCACATCTCCTCCCATATCACAGTCACAGTCAGAGGCGGAGCTCCAGGACACACCTCTGCTGCTTCACGGTGAATGAAACAGAACGAGGACGGTCTGAGCCGGTGTCGAGTGTTTTTGCTGAAGCAGGAATCAAACGACTTTCTACATCTGTGAAGAACCCACGGTGAACATTCAGGTCAGTAACATCCACTGGTTTTGGGGGAATCAACCACGACAACCATGTTCCTTTCTCTGAGTAAACGGAGAGAGTAAAATTTGTACTCAAGTAAAAGTACAATTACATGGCTAAAATTCGTAAAGTACAAAATTACTTGGGAAAAAAATGCAATTAAGTACTAGCGATTTTAGTCACATCTTCGATCCGTCTTTTACACAAACAAAAGAAAGACGTTGCTTAAATCCAGTTATATCCTAATATAACCTTAGTGACTTCACCCTTCACAGTGAGTGAACTTTATTTGTATAGGGCGTTTCACAGACACGATGTCACAAAGTGCTTCACAGTGGTAAAACTGATTAAAAAAACTAATTAAAAAACAGCAGATCAGTTCTCTAGTTCATAGAACTGGTCTGAATCTTTTATGTCTAGAAAGAATTATTCATTAGATTAATGAAAAAATACATCAAATATCATAAAACAAAAGGGTGCCTTTAGTTACATGAGCCCCACCCCTAGTTTCAACACAAGTTTAATATCAGTGAGACCTGTTTAGCCTGATTGAATAATACACGTCTCATATCTAATACTTTTTACCAAACTACATTTCATTTGCACGAGGAGTCAAAGTCGGCCTCAGAGAGCGGAAAGGAGTCAAAACTCCCGATTATAAAAAGTGTGTGTAGGACTGCGCTGTTCTCAGTAACGGACACAATTCCAAATACAATTACATGACTTAAATGGTACTCAATTACAAATAAAAGTACAGGCTGATAAATATACTCGAAAAAGTACAATTACCCCAAAAAATGTATCGATTACTGTAACGCGAGTACATGTAATCCGTTACTTTCAACCACTAGTATTTATAGCCATCCCATTGGCTCTATGCATCACTGTCATTACTAAGGCTTACTAGAACATATGTGTTTATGTAAGTATGTATATATGTATGTATATACCTCAAACACTTTTTACAGCTAAAGTCTGAATAAAACAAATTGCTGTGCGTTTAAACCCCCAACTATTGATGTTTTTATGTAGTTTTCTTAAAAGAAACAAATAAAAAAAATCTAAATCATAATTATCATACCAAAATAGATACCATATAATATCACACTAATATAAATATGCTTTTAGTTGTTTTCCAAAGAAAGAAAATAAAGCCAGTGAATGTGAGTGAACGATGACGCACAAACAAAAAACAGGAAATGGCCTGAGGTGATCTTCAAATACCATACACTCATTTTACATTTACTCAAATAATGTTCTTCCCATTTTCTTTGCAAACTTTTTCCTCAAGACGCAGTAAAGGATAATGAGTGAAAACTGCAACGGGAACATTGGCTTTTTGCGAAGTGACTGTTCAGTTTCAGTGGCAGAGACACTTCTACGTAAGGCTTTGTGGGCCTGGCCTGCAGAATCCCTCTCTTGTCCTGAAGGCCTGGAGGTCAATGAGTGTCAGAAATACGCCTCAGCTTCAAACCCTATTTTGTTTTTTCTTCTCTCTGCAGGTATGGCAAGTGTGAGCCGTAAGTGTTATGAGAACCAGTTAATGTGCTCCATTTGTAAGGAGGTCTTCACTGATCCCGTCACCACTCCATGTGGACACAGCTTCTGCAACATCTGCATCAACGAACACTGGGACCAGAGCAAACCATACAACTGCCCTGAGTGTAAAGAGGAGTTCAGATCCAAACCAACGCTAAAAACCAGCACCGTTGTGTCTGAGATGGTCACAGAGTCCAAAAAGAAGCGCCAGAGAGAATCTGCAGGGCCGGAAACTTCTGAATCAAAACCAAAAGTGAAGAAGTTTCAAGAGAACATGGAGGAACGCACTTGCCCCGAACATGGAAAACCATTTATGGAGCTCTTCTGTAGAGACCACTCTCAGCTCATCTGTGTCCAGTGTTTTTCAGCTCATAAAAGTCACAACATTGTCACACTGGAGGACAAGTGTAAAGACCAACAGAGCGAGCTGCAGCAGAAGATCCAAGAGAGAGAAGAGAAAATCCAGGAACTGCAGAGGTCTGTGGAGCTCAGTCAGGAAAACGCAGACAGAGAAATGAAGGAGGGGGTTGAGTTCTTCAATGATCTGATGAAGTTAGTTCAACAAAGTCTGGATCAGTTCAAACAAAGCATCGAACAGAAGCATCAGGAAATAAAGGAAAAGGCAGAAGAGTTCATGAAAGAAGTAGAATCAGAAATCTCAGCTCTGGAGCAGAGACGAGCGCAGATGGAGGAGATCTGGAAATCTGACGACCATTTTCATTTTGTCCAAACTTTCACTTCAGTTAAACCTGCTTCAGAGATGAACGACTGGACTGAGGCGTCTGTCAGAGCGCCATCGTACGAGGGGAGAGTGGCTATAGCTGTGTCTGAGCTGCTGAGCACAAAATTAAATCCCAAAATAAAGGAACTGTTTGAAGATGAACTGAAACAAGCGAAGAAACATGCAGTTGATGTGACTCTAGATCCAGATACAGCTCATCCACAGTTACACGTGTCTCAGAATTACAAACAGGTTCAATACATGACACGCACAAAAAATCTTCCAGACACACCTGAGAGATTTTCAACTTTCTTGTTTGTTTTGGGAAAACAAAAGTTCTCTTCTGACAGGTTTTACTATGAAGTTCAGGTCAAAGGAAAGACTGGCTGGTATTTAGGAGTGGCCTCAGAGTCAGCGGACAGAAAAGTTGGAGCTAAGGACATGACTCGTCAAAATGGCTTCTGGAACATGGTTGGGGGAAGTAAACATCCATATCTCTGGTCGGCTCCAGAGAAGGTTGGTGTGTTCGTGGACTATGAGGAAGGACTGATGTGTTTATTTGATGCAGAAACATCAGCGCTCCTCCGCTCCATCACTGACTGCTGTTTCACTGGGAACATCCTCCCTCTGCTTTGTCCTTGTGACAACAATGATGGCAACAACTCTGCTCCTCTGATACTTACTCCAGTAGATGTTTAGTCATTTGTTTTTGTCCTTTGTTTTCCTTTTTTTACCCCAGGAAGTGCATTAATTGCGTTTTCTTTGTTTGTATTCTATAATAACAGTTTGTTCTAATTCACTGTTTTAGTCTAAATACAAATAAATTGATCTTAACTTGAAACTAAATGCCTGACTTTGTTTTCCATTTAAAACTCCTTCTTTATAAAGTCTCTAGAACATTCACAGTTGTCTGAAAACCTCCAGCTTATGCTCCAAACCAAGATCCCTGCTGGAGATCTGGAGATGTTTCCTTGGGCGCAGCTGCACTGTGGTCCCTCCTGCTCCTGACAGATCGCCCAGAAGCTGAAGTCTGAGTTACAAAGAGAGGACACATTTCTATAACATTTAGTGAGTCCTAAAGTGAGCCAGCTTTTCCTTCATCTACTTCTGAACATGTCGGTTTTTCTGTCGCCTTTTACAGCTTAAACTATTGTGTATGAGGGAAACAATAGAGTAATTCAACCCTGACTTCATCAAAACTACATTAAACCCTATGGAGTAAAACTATGATGTCACTAAAGTTCATGTGTGGGTCAGTCCAGGTGTGTGAATACTTTACAATATAGTTTATGTACATCTGTGTCCGGCGGCTGGAGGATCAGGGCAGGTTGTGCTCTTTATGAACATTTAGAAACGTTTAAGTCTGTGGTAAATTCTCTTCACTGCTCATGACACAGAAAGGCACTGAATAGTTAAACAGTTGAGTCCAGTGCAGCACCCGTACCTCAGTCAAAGCAGGAAGTGATTTAGAGGCGGAGCAACATTAGTCAACTCTGCTGCTTCACGAGAAATAAAACTACAGAGAGAAAAGACAGAGCTGGTGTCGAGTGTGTCTGAACCAAACAGGAATCAAACAACTTTTAACGTCTATAAAACGACTAAAACTAAATATCAGGTGAGTAACAATGACTATATTATGACAACGGCTTCAAAACAGGCGACATGTCTCGTTTCAAAGTACAATCATAGTTTACAGTTGTATTAAGTGTTTTTTGGTTCACGTCACAATAAATTGATTTGACTGTTTTAAGGCATCGACATGAATCAGTTGGTCTGGTTGTGTTTTAGAGGAGAGTGGATTTACCTGTGAGTGGCTTTATGAACTAAACCAGGAAGGAGCTCTGGGTATCTGTGATCACGACCAGTCTGGTGACATGAAAATACTTCTAATACTAATGCCCTCTGCCTGGGTACTGTGCAACTATTAACTGCATATTTATTGGATCTTCACAGCTATATGTCATGTGTTAAGAGAAAGTTGAATATCAGCAAAAACACATGTTTCTATCTCAGCCCAGACTGTGGCTCTGTCCAAAGCTCAATATTAGATCATAAATAGCAAACATTGGTTAGTTGGCTTTGGTAACAACAACAGACATAGTCCACATGTATTACTCTCTAAAGAAGGGGTGGCCAACTGGTCAGAGGCCAAGAGCCGAAATGTTCAACCTTGATCCTGTGAAGAGCCACAAAGGCACCGACCATTCGCGAAATCCGAGTGCGGTAGTTTAATATGATTAAATGTAATGAAACTGTTATATTTAATCATAATAACTAAAACTTTATGCCTGGCCTTTTTCTTTTCTTTTCAATAATTGTGGTAGTTTTACTCCTCACCAAGATTGAAATAAATGTATATTAAATAAACTGACATTTTATGCTATTCTGTTCTGACTGGGACAACATTTGATCTATTTATTAACAATATTATTATTTTGAATAGTTTTTGTTGTTGCTTGTTTTGTTTTTTTCAATGCTGGTGTATATTTGTGTGAGGGGCCCTGCCCACTGAGCCCCTTCCTCTGGTTCGCCCCTGGCCTGTGCGCTCAGTGCCCGCAGCTTGGTCCTGACTGGACTGTGCAGAGAACGAACTTTAGGCTGCACAAAGTTCATACACATTAATCAGGAGCCTCTGGAGGACTGAGATTCTGTTTTATGTTGCATTTGTTACAGTTACAACATGTGAAAGAAAAGTCAATGGCTTTGTGTATTTCCGCGTTACGATGTCGCGCTTCGCATCATATGCTTCATTCGAGCTCCGCTTTTTCAAATTTACTAATTTTGATCTTTTTCTGTGAATATGAGGCAAACTTTCATCAAATAAAGAGTAGGCTAATCAGAAACTTGAAAAGCACGGAAGCCAGTGCCACGATCTGCCTGACTGTTGTTTAACTACATCCCGCTTTGAGTGAGGCCGCATTGTATTAAACATATCCAATCATGCAAAGGGCCGCACTCTGATTGGCCAAGAGCCGCATGCGGCTTGCGAGCCGCGGGTTGGCCACCCCTGCTCTAAAGTCATTACACTATTAGAGCGGGTATGTTTTTAGTGAAGTAATGTGGCTTGGATTCTGATATGTTGATTCTTATCTCAGCTTCTTTACAAAACACACGTTAAAGTCCCAAAAACACTAGAGCCCCTAAAGCTGTGCTGAATAATTCTTCTCCTTAATCCCAAACTTAAGTTTCCTTTTCAATCTTTGTTCAGCCCAGAGTGTCCTGAACCCGTAAGCACTTTCAGACTCCTCTCTCTTGACACTATAAACTAATAACAGTTAAAATGTGCTTCTCCCTCTCTCTGCAGGTATGGCGGGTGTGATCTGTGTTCTCTCTGAAGATCAGTTCCTGTGCTCCATCTGTCTGGAGGTCTTCACTGATCCAGTCACCACTCCATGTGGACACAGCTTCTGCAACATCTGCATCAACAAACACTGGGACAACTGTGACCACTGTCACTGCCCTGTGTGTAAAGAGGAGTTCAGCTCCAGACCAAAGCCAAAAATTAGCACTTTTATTTTGGAGATGGTCTCTGAGTTTAAAAACAAGCCCCAACAAGTAGATACTGAGAGCTTAGAGCCAGATTCCACTGGAGCAGGAGATGTTCTGTGTGATGTTTGTCCTGAACCAAAGCTCAAAGCTCTGAAGTCCTGCCTGGTTTGTCAGACCTCGTACTGTCCCAACCACCTCACGCCCCACAACACTGTGCCCCGTCTGAAGAAGCACCAGCTGATCACCCCCGTGGAAAACCTGGAGGAACGAATCTGTCCAGAACATGAACGACCAATGGAGCTCTTCTGCAGAGACCACTCTCAGCTCATCTGTGTCCAGTGCATTTACTCTGATCATAAAAGTCACAACACTGTCCCACTGAAGGAACAGTGTGAGGAGGAGCAGAGCGAGCTGCAGCAGAAGATCCAAGAGAGAAAAGAGAAAATCCAGGAACTGCAGAGGTCTGTGGAGCTCAGTCAGGAAAACGCAGACAGAGAAATGAAGGAGGGGGTTGAGTTCTTCAATGATCTGATGAAGTTAGTTCAACAAAGTCTGGATCAGTTCAAACAAAGCATCGAACTGAAGCATCAGGAAATAAAGGAAAAGGCAGAAGAGTTCATGAAAGAAGTAGAATCAGAAATCTCAGCTCTGGAGCAGAGACGAGCGCAGATGGAGGAGATCTGGAAATCTGACGACCATTTTCATTTTGTCCAAACTTTCACTTCAGTTAAACCTGCTCCAGAGATGAACGACTGGACTGAGGTGTCTGTCAGAGCGCCATCGTACGAGGGGAGAGTGGCTATAGCTGTGTCTGAGCTGCTGAGCACAAAATTAAATCCCAAAATCAAGGAACTGTTTGAAGATGAACTGAAACAAGCGAAGAAACATGCAGTTGAAGTGACTCTAGATCCAGATACAGCAAATCAATGGTTAAAAGTGTCTCAGAATTACAAACAGGTTCAATTAATTGAACGAAAAAAACACCTTCCAGACACACCTGAGAGATTTTCAATTACCTTGTATGTTGTAGGAAAACAAAAGTTACGTTCTGGTAAGTTTTATTATGAAGTTCAGGTCAAAGGAAAGACGGCCTGGTCTTTAGGAGTGGCCTCAGAGTCAGCGGACAGACAACTGGATTTTGAAGACATGACTCCTGAAGATGGCTACTGGAACATGTCTGAGGGAAGTAAATATCCATATCTCTGGTCGGCTCCAGAGAAGGTTGGTGTGTTCGTGGACTATGAGGAGGGACTGATGTGTTTATTTGATGCAGAAACATCAGCGCTCCTCCACTCCTTCACTGACTGCTGTTTCACTGGGAACATCCTCCCTCTGCTTAGTCCTGGTAACAACAATGATGGCAAAAACTCTGCTCCTCTGATACTTACTCCAGTAGATGTTTAGTCATTTGTTTTTTCTTTATTTCTGATCTATAATAACAGTTTGTTCTAATTCACTGTTTTAGTCTAAATACAAATAAATTAATCTTAACTTCAAACTAAATGCCTGACTTTGTTTTCCATTTAAAACTCCGTCTTTAAAAAGTCTCTAGAACATTCACAGTTGTCTGAAAACCTCCAGCTTATGCTCCAAACCAAGATCCCTGCTGGAGATCTGGAGATGTTTCCTTGGGCGCAGCTGCACTGTGGTCCCTCCTGCTCCTGACAGATCGCCCAGAAGCTGAAGTCTGAGTTACAAAGAGAGGACACATTTCTATAACATTTAGTGAGTCCTAAAGTGAGCCAGCTTTTCCTTCATCTACTTCTGAACATGTCGGTTTTTCTGTCGCCTTTTACAGCTTAAACTATTGTGTATGAGGGAAACAATAGAGTAATTCAACCCTGACTTCATCAAAACTACATTAAACCCTATGGAGTACGACTGTGATGTCACTAAAGTGCATGTGTGGGTCAGTCCAGGTGTGTGAATACTTTACAATATAGTTTATGTACATCTGTGTCCGGCGGCTGGAGGATCAGGGCAGGTTGTGCTCTTTATGAACATTTAGAAACGTTTAAGTCTGTGGTAAATTCTCTTCACGGCTCATGACACAGAAAGGCACTGAATAGTTAAACAGTCGAGTCCAGTGCAGCACCCGTATCTCAGCCAAAGCAGGAAGTGATTTAGAGGCGGAGCAACATTAGTCAACTCTGCTGCTTCACGAGAAATAAAACTACAGAGAGAAAAGACAGAGCTGGTGTCGAGTGTGTCTGAACCAAACAGGAATCAAACAACTTTTAACGTCTATAAACGACTAAAACTAAATATCAGGTGAGTAACAATGACTATATTATGACGACGGCTTCAAAACAGGCGACATGTCTCGTTTCAATGGACAATAATCCAGTTGCTGCAAGTTGTTTTCGATTCACGTCACAATAGATTGATTTGACTGTTTTAAGGCATCGACATAAATCACTTGGTCTGGTTGGGTTTTGAGGAGAGTGGATTTACCTGTGAGTGGCTTTATGAACTAAACCCAGATCAGTTTGGTGACGTGAAAATACAAATAACACTTGTGCCCTGTGCCTGGGTATCGTTACATCACTGATCAACAGCACATTTACTTTATCTTTTTTGTTATTTGTCACGTGTGAAAGGAAAGTTGAACAACAGCATTCACATGTTTCTTGCTCAGCCCAGACTGCGGCTCAATCCAAAGCTCAACACCAGATCATAAATAGCTGTTAATTGTCCTTCATTAAACAGGTTAGTTTGGCTTTGGTAACAGCAGCAGACGTCCCAGTGAGATACTGTATAGTCCACATGAGGCTGTGTTAGTGAGCTCCTCCAAGAGCCTCACCCTCATCCCGACGTCATTACTCTCCAACAACTCTCAAAGCATTACCTCATCCGCTTAACCCCGACCTGAACCCAGTACATTTACTCCAATATGGCTTCACCCGAAACTAAAAGCTTCTTGATCAAAGCGTCAACATAGCAACAAAAACACAATTAGAAAGTGATGAGACGACAACAAAAAAGAGCCTCAGAAAGAGCAACAACATGCTGGAAAGGCCAAAACACAATAAAAAACATGATAACACAACAACAAAACTTCATAAAGCAAGGGAAAAAGTGATGAAGAAAGCAACAGATAATGACAAAAACAAAATCAAAAACGTGGCAATAACCTGACGATCAGTTAGGTTCAGGGACCACTATATAAACTTGCGGCGGTCAGGGATAGAAAAAAGCCACAGGCCTGAGTTTTTTAACAAAATAAAATACAAAATATAAATATAAATATATAAAATAAAATAATAAAAATAATAAAAATAATATAAAATAAATAAATAAATAAAAAGTACAAACATTATAATAAGTAAAAGATAAATAAAAATAAAGTGTTACCAAATGGATAAGAAAGAAAAAAGGGAAGCTGCAGCCCTAAATAATGAGATATTGGAACAAGTGTGCCCAAAATGGGTCGCAGCAGACCCAGAAACTGTGAGAGGAATGATGCTGAAGTTGATCAGGGAATGGATGCCGGGAAAATCTAAAACCGATATTATAGTCAGAGCAGGGGACCTAGAGCAGTGGATGGAAAAAGCAAAGAAATATGGAATAATTACTGGCAAAAAGGGGCTTAGCCTAAAAACGATTCAAACATATAACAGGACCATTGACAACAAGATACAGGGGCTTCTTG
Organism: Proterorhinus semilunaris; assembly: GCA_021464625.1. NCBI lineage: Eukaryota > Metazoa > Chordata > Actinopteri > Gobiiformes > Gobiidae > Proterorhinus > Proterorhinus semilunaris. Next base: position 38,302,956 of record CM038348.1, read on the forward strand.
ATCAGGAGCAAGATCCTAAACTTTTCAAAGGGAGAACAGTACAAGACAAAGTGAAAAAATTAACATCTATGTCAGCGTTAAATGTGTGGATCATGAAGACATGGTATAATATTGCCCAGCGAGAGCAAAAGAAAGTCACACCAGTAGGAGAGAGAACGCCCTGTGACCAGACAGCTCAGTGCAGTCAGGCTCCCCAACAATCTGAGCAGATAAACACAGCACACGTCCCACCACACGCTGAGGTGATCCAGGCACTCAAAGATTTGGTAAAAACAGAGTTAATTGCAGAACAGGCACACACTGTACAGGCCCCTATGATATCGATCAAAGAAGGAAAACTAAACTGTGATGAATTTGCCTTAAACACAACCAGCGAGGACCCAGGTTTTTTGGCGTTAGATCATAAATAGCAACATTGGTATTAAATTGTCCTGACAAAACAGGTTAGTTGGCTTTGGTAACAACAACAGGCATAGTCCACATGTATTACTCTCCAAAGTAATAACACTCACAGTCAACACATTATTAGAGCCGGTATGTTTTAAGTTAAGTAACGTTGCTTAGATTCTGATACGTTAATTCTTATCTCAGCTGAACAACACATGTTCTGTCCCACAAACACTAGAGCCCCTAAAGCTGTGATGAAGAGTGTTTCTCTTTAATCCCAAACTTCAAGGTTCCTCTTCAACCTTTGTTCAGCCCTGAGTGTCCTGAAACCATTGTACTGACTATACACTAATGATAGTTCACAAGTATTTTTTTCTCTCTGCAGGTATGGCGGGTGTGAACTGTGTTCTCTCTGAGGATCAGTTCCTGTGCTCCATCTGTCTGGAGGTCTTCACTGATCCAGTCACCACGGCCTGTGGACACAGCTTCTGCAACATCTGCATCAACAACCACTGGGACAACTGTGACCACTGTCACTGCCCTGTGTGTAAAGAGGAGTTCAGCTCCAGACCAAAGCTAAAGACCAGCACTTTTATGTTGGAGATGGTCTCTGAGTTTAAAAACAATCCCCAAAAAGAAGACACTGAGAGCTCAGAGTCAGATTCCACTGGAGCAGGAGATGTTCTGTGTGATGTTTGTCCTGAACCAAAGCTCAAAGCTCTGAAGTCCTGTCTGGTTTGTCAGACCTCGTACTGTCCCAACCACCTCACGCCCCACAACACTGTGCCCCGTCTGAAGAAGCACCAGCTGATCGCCCCCGTGGAAAACCTGGAGGAACGAATCTGTCCAAAACATGAACGACTAATGGAGCTCTTCTGCAGAGACCACTCTCAGCTCATCTGTGTCCAGTGTTTCTCTGATCATAAAAGTCACAACACTGTCCCACTGAAGGAACAGTGTGAGGAGGAGCAGAGCGAGCTGCAGCAGAAGATCCAAGAGAGAAAAGAGAAAATCCAGGAACTGCAGAGGTCTGTGGAGCTCAGTCAGGAAAACGCAGACAGAGAAATGAAGGAGGGGGTTGAGTTCTTCAATGATCTGATGAAGTTAGTTCAACAAAGTCTGGATCAGTTCAAACAAAGCATCGAACAGAAGCATCAGGAAATAAAGGGAAAGGCAGAAGAGTTCATGAAAGAAGTAGAATCAGAAATCTCAGCTCTGGAGCAGAGACGAGCGCAGATGGAGGAGATCTGGAAATCTGACGACCATTTTCATTTTGTCCAAACTTTCACTTCAGTTAAACCTGCTCCAGAGATGAACGACTGGACTGAGGTGTCTGTCAGAGCGCCATCGTACGAGGGGAGAGTGGCTATAGCTGTGTCTGAGCTGCTGATCAGAAAATTAAATCCCAAAATCAAGAAACTGTTTGAAGATGAACTGAAACAAGCGAAGAAACATGCAGTTGAAGTGACTCTAGATCCAGATACAGCTAATCAATGGTTAAAAGTGTCTCAAAATTACAAACAGGTTCAATGCATGGAAAGAATAAAAAACCTTCCAGACACACCTGAGAGATTTTCAAAAGTCTTGTATGTTTTGGGAAAACAAAAGTTCACTTCTGGAAAGTTTTATTATGAAGTTCAGGTCAAAGGAAAGATGTTCTGGTATTTAGGAGTGACCACAGAGTCAGCGGATAGAAAAATGTCATCTAACATGACTCCTCAAACTGGCTACTGGATCATGTCTGGGGGAAGCAACTATCCAAATCTCTGGTCGGCTCCTGAGAAGGTTGGTGTGTTCGTGGACTATGAGGAGGGACTGATGTGTTTATTTGATGCAGAAACATCAGCGCTCCTCCAATCCTTCACTGACTGCTGTTTCACTGGGAACATCCTCCCTCTGTTTAATCCTGGTATCATTAAAGAAGGCAAAAACTCTGCTCCTCTGATACTTACTCCAGTAGATGTTTAGTCATTTGTTTTTGTCCTTTGTTTTCCTTTTTTTTTCCAGGAAGTGCATTAATTGCGTTTTCTTTGTTTGTATTCTATAATAACTAAAATAACAGTTTGTTCTAATTCACTGTTTTTGTCTAAATACAAATAAATTGATCTGAACTTGAAACTAAATGCCTGACTTTGTTTTCCATTTAAAACTCCGTCTTTAAAAAGTCTCTAGAACATTCACAGTTGTCTGAAAACCTCCAGCTTATGCTCCAAACCAAGATCCCTGCTGGAGATCTGGAGATGTTTCCTTGGGCGCAGCTGCACTGTGGTCCCTCCTGCTCCTGACAGATCGCCCAGAAGCTGAAGTCTGAGTTACAAAGAGAGGACACATTTCTATAACATTTAGTGAGTCCTAAAGTGAGCCAGCTTTTCCTTCATCTACTTCTGAACATGTCGGTTTTTCTGTCGCCTTTTACAGCTTAAACTATTGTGTATGAGGGAAACAATAGAGTAATTCAACCCTGACTTCATCAAAACTACATTAAACCCTATGGAGTACGACTGTGATGTCACTAAAGTTCATGTGTGGGTCAGTCCAGGTGTGTGAATACTTTACAATATAGTTTATGTACATCTGTGTCCGGCGGCTGGAGGATCAGGGCAGGTTGTGCTCTTTATGAACATTTAGAAACGTTTAAGTCTGTGGTAAATTCTCTTCACTGCTCATGACACAGAAAGGCACTGAAGAGTTAAACAGTTGAGTCCAGTGCAGCACCCGTATCTCAGTCAAAGCAGGAAGTGATTTAGAGGCGGAGCAACATTAGTCAACTCTGCTGCTTCACCAGAAATAAAACTACAGAGAGAAAAGACAGAGCTGGTGTCGAGTGTGTCTGAACCAAACAGGAATCAAACAACTTTTAACGTCTATAAACGACTAAAACTAAATATCAGGTGAGTAACAATGACTATATTATGACAACGGCTTCAAAACAGGCGACATGTCTCGTTTCAATGGACAATAATCCAGTTGCTGCAAATTGTTTTTGGTTCATGTCACAATAGATAGATTTTATGTTTTTTTTAAATTATAAAGTATCAACAAAAATCCTTTTCAACGCCAAAACCTACAAAATGGTCTGATTGTGTTTTTTAGGAGAATAGATTTACCTGTGAGTGGCTGTAAAAACTAAACCAGGAAGGAGCTCTGGGTATCATGTGATATTGACCAGTTTGGTGAAATGAAAATACTTGTATATGTATATTTATTGGATCTTCAAAGCTATATACTGTATCATGTGTTAAAAGAAAGTTGAACAACAGCAAACACATGTTTCTTGTTTCCAAAGTCAAATAGCAGATCATGAACAGCAAACGTTGATATTAATTAAACAGGTTAGTTTGGCTTTGGTAACAACAACAGACTTCAAAGTAAAATACTGTATAGTCCACATGAGGCTGTGTTAGTGAGCTCCTCCAAGAGCCTCACCCTCATCCCTACGTCATTACTCTCCAAGGTAATAACAATGAAAGTCATTACCCGTAATAGAGCTTGTATCTTTTAAGTGAAGTAATGTGGCTTGGATTCTGATTCTGTCGATTCTTATCTCAGCTTCTTCACAAAACATGCGTTAAAGTCTCACAAACACTAGAGCCCCTAAAGCTTTGCTGCTCAGAATTGTTCTCCTTAATCCCCAAACTTCAAGGTTCCTCTTCAACCTTTGTTCAGCCCAGAGTGAAACCATCTGCACTTTCAGACTCGTCTCTCTTGACCTGACACTTTACACTAATTACAGTTAAAATGTTCTTCTCCCTCTCTCTGCAGGTATGGCTGGTGTGAGCTGTGTTCTCTCTGAGGATCAGTTCCTGTGCTCCATCTGTCTGGAGGTCTTCACTGATCCAGTCACCACGGCCTGTGGACACAGCTTCTGCAACATCTGCATCAACAAACACTGGGACAACTGCGACCACTGTGACTGCCCTGTGTGTAAAGAGGAGTTCAGCTCCAGACCAAAGCTAAAAATCAACACTTTTATGTTGGAGATGGTCTCAGAGCTTAAAAACAAGCCCCAACAAGTAGATACTGAGAGCTTAGAGTCAGATTCCACTGGAGCAGGAGATGTTCTGTGTGATGTTTGTCCTGAACCAAAGCTCAAAGCTCTGAAGTCCTGTCTGGTTTGTCAGATCTCGTACTGTCCCAACCACCTCACGCCCCACAACACTGTGCCCCGTCTGAAGAAGCACCAGCTGATCGCCCCCGTGGAAAACCTGGAGGAACGAATCTGTCCCGAACACTCACGACCAATGGAGCTCTTCTGCAGAGACCACTCTCAGCTCATCTGTGTCCAGTGTTTCTCTGATCATAAAAGTCACAACACTGTCCCACTGAAGGAACAGTGTGAGGAGGAGCAGAGCGAGCTGCAGCAGAAGATCCAAGAGAGAAAAGAGAAAATCCAGGAACTGCAGAGGTCTGTGGAGCTCAGTCAGGAAAACGCAGACAGAGAAATGAAGGAGGGGGTTGAGTTCTTCAATGATCTGATGAAGTTAGTTCAACAAAGTCTGGATCAGTTTAAACAAAGCCTCGAACAGAAGCATCAGGAAATAAAGGAAAAGGCAGAAGAGTTCATGAAAGAAGTAGAATCAGAAATCTCAGCTCTGGAGCAGAGACGAGCGCAGATGGAGGAGATCTGGAAATCTGACGACCATTTTCATTTTGTCCAAACTTTCACTTCAGTTAAACCTGCTCCAGAGATGAACGACTGGACTGAGGCGTCTGTCAGAGCGCCATCGTACGAGGGGAGAGTGGCTATAGCTGTGTCTGAGCTGCTGAGAACAAAATTAAATCCCAAAATCAAGGAACTGTTTGGAGATGAACTGAAACAAGCGAAGAAACATGCAGTTGAAGTGACTCTAGATCCAGATACAGCTCATCCAAGCTTAGACGTGTCTCAGAATTACAAACAGGTTCAGTTCATAAATCGAAAAAAAAAACTTCCAGACACACCTGAGAGATTTTCAATTGCCTTGTATGTTGTTGGAAAACAAAAGTTCTCTTCTGGAAAGTTTTATTATGAAGTTCAGGTCAAAGGAAAGACAGCCTGGTGGTTAGGAGTGGCCTCAGAGTCAGCGGACAGAAAAGTCGAAACTAATGACAAAATAACTCCTGAAAATGGTTTATGGAACATGGTTGGGGGAAGCAATCATCCATATCTCTGGTCGGCTCCAGAGAAGGTTGGTGTGTTCGTGGACTATGAGGAAGGACTGATGTGTTTTTTTGATGCAAAAACATCAGCGCTCTTCCGCTCCTTCACTGACTGCTGTTTCACTGGGAACATCCTCCCTCTGCTTTGTCCTGGTAACGATGACAAAGGCAACAACTCTGCTCCTCTGATACTTACTCCAGTAGATGTTTAGTCATTTGTTTTTGTCCTTTGTTTTCTTTTTTTTACCCCAGGAAGTGCATTAATTGCGTTTTCTTTGTTTGTATTCTATAATAACTATAACAACAGTTTGTTCTAATTCACTGTTTTAGTCTAAATACAAATAAATTGATCTGAACTTCAAACTAAATGCCTGACTTTGTTTTCCATTTAAAACTCCTTCTTTAAAAAGTCTCTAGAACATTCACAGTTGTCTGAAAACCTCCAGCTTATGCTCCAAACCAAGATCCCTGCTGGAGATCTGGAGATGTTTCCTTGGGCGCAGCTGCACTGTGGTCCCTCCTGCTCCTGACAGATCGCCCAGAAGCTGAAGTCTGAGTTACAAAGAGAGGACACATTTCTATAACATTTAGTGAGTCCTAAAGTGAGCCAGCTTTTCCTTCATCTACTTCTGAACATGTCGGTTTTTCTGTCGCCTTTTACAGCTTAAACTATTGTGTGTGAGGGAAACAATAGAGTCATTCAACCCTGACTGCATCAAAACTACATTAAACCCTATGGAGTACGACTGTGATGTCACTAAAGTTCATGTGTGAGTCAGTCCAGGTGTGTGAATACTTTACAATATAGTTTATGTACATCTGTGTCCGGCGGCTGGAGGATCAGGGCAGGTTGTGCTCTTTATGAACATTTAGAAACGTTTAAGTCTGTGGTAAATTCTCTTCACTGCTCATGACACAGAAAGGCACTGAAGAGTTAAACAGTCGAGTCCAGTGCAGCACCCGTATCTCAGTCAAAGCAGGAAGTGATTTAGAGGCGGAGCAACATTAGTCAACTCTGCTGCTTCACAAGAAATAAAACTACAGAGAGAAAAGACAGAGCTGGTGTCGAGTGTGTCTGAACCAAACAGGAATCAAACAACTTTTAACGTCTATAAACGACTAAAACTAAATATCAGGTGAGTAACAATGACTATATTATGACAACGGCTTCAAAACAGGCGACATGTCTCGTTTCAATGGACAATAATCCAGTTGCTGCAAATTGTTTTTGCTTCAAGTCGCGATATATTGATTTTATGGTTTTGAAAAATTCTAAGGCATCAACAAAAAATACTTTTCAAAGCCAAAAAGCACAATATGGTTTAGTTGGATTTTTGAGGAGGTTTAACTGAGTGAATTTATGAACTGAACCAGGAAGGAGCTCTGGGTATCTGTGATCGCAACCAGTCACAACTCTGCCCATCTGAGTTTTTCTCTTTTCTTTTCCTTTTTTTTTTTTCAGCAGCACTTACACTATGAATTTTTTTTGTTTGTTCCAATCGTGTCATGTTCTGTTAGAAATACATTGATCTTAACCTGATACTAAATTCCCGACTTCAATCCTAGTTTAATCCAAACACATAGTCCTAACTTTGTTTAGTCATGAGTTTTAGGGAGAGCTGCACATGTAAACTGAGCTGAGGGAGAATGGGATTCATTGAAACCATTTAGCGAGTCCTGAAGAATTTTCCATTATCCTTGATCTACTTCTGAACATGTCGGTTTATCACCTTTTACGGGAAAACGTTCAGCGACACTTGATACTTGTGTTTTTAAACCCGTTTACTGTAGACTGTCCCTGAATCAGAATCAAAATAGGTTTTCTTGCCATGGCTAATGAAGGTACATTCACAAACCATAGGATTTTTGTTTCACTGTATTGTGCAATATGTGTCTATGCTATAAGGGCATGCAAAATAAAATACAATAGGATAAAATAAACAAGATACGATATAGTAGAATTAACAAAACTCAATAGACAGAAGTGAGAGCTATATAAGACAAAGGCTGGTGTTATTTTTGAAGGAATTTTAAGGCTTGAAAGCATTGAAAACTGAAAAAGTGAATTTTTGATTTTGATTTTTAGAATGTTTAGGTTGTCTTTTCATTTAAAACACAACATTTCAGTCAAAAAAATATGTAATCCACAGACATGTGAAATTCACGATCTGATTATTAAAAATCTGTCAGAACAAATATCTTTGCCTCAGCTGACGGAGCCGCTAACCCTGTTTTATTTCTTCTTCTGCAGGTATGGACAGTGTGGACAAGTTCCTGTGCCCCTGTTGTAAGAAGGTGTTTTCTGATCCCGTCACCACGGCCTGTGGACACACCTTCTGCAAAATCTGCATCAACAAACACTGGGACAACTGTGACCCATGGCACTGCCCCGTGTGTGAAGCCAAGTTCAGATCCAGGCCAAAGCTAAAAACCAGCACCGTTGTGTCTGAGATGGTCTCAGAGTTCAAAAAGAAGCGCCAGGGAGAATCTGCAGGGCCGGAAACCTCTGAACCAAACCCAAAAGTGAAGAAGTTTCAAGAGACCATGGAGGAACGCACTTGCCCCGAACATGGAAAACCATTTATGGAGCTCTTCTGTAGAGACCACTCTCAGCTCATCTGTGTCCAGTGTTTTTCAGCTCATCAAAAACACAACACTGTCCCACTGAAGGAACAGTGTAAAGACCAACAGAGCGAGCTGCAGCAGAAGATCCAAGAGAGAAAAGAGAAAATCCAGGAACTGCAGAGGTCTGTGGAGCTCAGTCAGGAAAACGCAGACAGAGAAATGAAGGAGGGGGTTGAGTTCTTCAATGATCTGATGAAGTTAGTTCAACAAAGTCTGGATCAGTTCAAACAAAGCATCGAACAGAAGCATCAGGGAATAAAGGAAAAGGCTGAAGTGTTAATAAAAGAAATAAAATCAGGAATCTCAGCTCTGCAGCAGAGATGAGCGCAGATGCAAGATGTTTGGAGCTCTGAAGATTATTTTAATTTTGTCCAAACCTTCGCTTTAAATCCTGCTCCGAAGATGAACGACTGGACTAAAGAATCAGTCCGAGCGCCATCGTATCACGGCAGAGCGGCCATAGCCGTGTCTGAGCTGCAAGTGAAGAGAATAAGTTCTAGTTTGGTCCTGGTGTGGAAGCCCTCATATCATCTGAAGTACTTTGTGTGACAGACGGCTAAAGAAGGGTAATGTTTTTGTTGCTGTCGTGAATAAATTCAACATCACAGTTGTTATAAATAAATACATGTTTTGACCTCGGGACAACACACTATAGGCAATGAGTCTGTAATATTAATACTACATATCCTATGATAAACTAAGCTTTGGTTGTCCACTTTGTTAGGCACATCTCCTCCCACATCACAGTCACAGTCAGAGGCGGAGCTCCAGGACACACCTCTGCTGCTTCACGGTGAATGAAACAGAACGAGGACGGTCTGAGCCGGTGTCGAGTGTTTTTGCTGAAGCAGGAATCAAACGACTTTCTACATCTGTAAAGAACCCACGGTGAACATTCAGGTCAGTAACATCCACTGGTTTTGGGGGGATTAACCACGACAACCATGTTCCTTTCTCTGAGTAAACGGAGAGAGTAAAATTTGTACTCAAGTAAAAGTACAATTACATGGCTAAAATTCGTAAAGTACAAAATTACTTGGGGAAAAAATGCAATTAAGTACTAGCGATTTTAGTCACATCTTCGATCCGTCTTTTACACAAACAAAAGAAAGACGTTGCTTAAATCCAGTTATATCCTAATATAACCTTAGTGACTTCACCCTTCACAGTGAGTGAACTTTATTTGTATAGGGCGTTTCACAGACACGATGTCACAAAGTGTTTCACAGTGGTAAAACTGATTAAAAAACAAATTAAAAAACAGCAGATCAGTTCTCTAGTTCATAGAACTGGTCTGAATCTTTTACGTCTAGCAAGAATTATTCATTAGATTAATGAAAAAATACATCAAATATCATAAAACAAAAGGGTGCCTTTAGTTACATGAGCCCCACCCCTAGTTTCCACACAGGTTTAATACCAGTGAGACCTGTTTAGTCTGATTGAATAATACACGTCTCATATCTAATACTTTTTACCAAACTACATTTCATTTGCACGAGGAGTCAAAGTCGGCCTCAGAGAGCGGAAAGGAGCCGAAACTCCCGATTATAAAAAGTGTGTGTAGGACTGCGCTGTTCTCAGTAACGGACACAATTCCAAATTACAATTACATGACTTAAATGGTACTCAATTACAAATAAAAGTACAGGCTGATAAATATACTCGAAAAAGTACAATTACCCCAAAACATTTATCGATTACTGTAACGCGAGTACATGTAATCCGTTACTTTCAACCACTAGTATTTATAGCCATCCCATTGGCTCTATGCATCACTGTCATTACTAAGGCTTACTAGAACATATGTGTTTATGTAAGTATGTATATATGTATGTATGTATGTATATACCTCAAACACTTTTTACAGCTAAAGTCTGAATAAAACAAATTGCTGTGTGTTTTAACCCCCAACTATTGATGTTTTATGTAGTTTTCTTAAAAGAAACAAATAAAAAAAATCTAAATCATAATTATCATACCAAAATAGATACCATATAATATCACACTAATATAAATATGCTTTTAGTTGTTTTCCAAAGAAAGAAAATAAAGCCAGTGAATGTGAGTGAATGATGACGCACAAACAAAAAACAGGAAATGGCCTGAGGTGATATTCAAATACCATACATTCACTTTACATTTACTCAAATAATGTTCTTCCCAGTTTCTTTGCAAACTTTATCCTCAAGACGCAGTAAAGGATAATGAGTGAAAACTGCAACGGGAACATTGGCTTTTTGCGAAGTGACTGTTCAGTTTCAGTGGCAGAGACACTTCTACGTAAGGCTTTTTGGGCCTGGCCTGCAGAATCCCTCTCTTGTCCTGAAGGCCTGGAGGTCAATGAGTGTCAGAAATACGCCTCAGCTTCAAACCCTATTTTGTTTTTTCTTCTCTCTGCAGGTATGGCGAGTGTGAGCCGTAAGCGTTATGAGAACCAGTTAATGTGCTCCATTTGTAAGGAGGTCTTCACTGATCCCGTCACCACTCCATGTGGACACAGCTTCTGCAACATCTGCATCAACGAACACTGGGACCAGAGCAAACCATACAACTGCCCTGAGTGTAAAGAGGAGTTCAGATCCAAACCAACGCTAAAAACCAGCACCGTTGTGTCTGAGATGGTCACAGAGTTCAAAAAGAAGCGCCAGAGAGAATCTGCAGGGCCGGAAACTTCTGAATCAAAACCAAAAGTGAAGAAGTTTCAAGAGAACATGGAGAAACGCACTTGCCCCGAACATGGAAAACCATTTATGGAGCTCTTCTGTAGAGACCACTCTCAGCTCATCTGTGTCCAGTGTTTTTCAGCTCATAAAAGTCACAACATTGTCCCACTGGAGGAACAGTGTGAGGAGGAACAGAGCGAGCTGCAGCAGAAGATCCAAGAGAGAAAAGAGAAAATCCAGGAACTGCAGAGGTCTGTGGAGCTCAGTCAGGAAAACGCAGACAGAGAAATGAAGGAGGGGGTTGAGTTCTTCAATGATCTGATGAAGTTAGTTCAACAAAGTCTGGATCAGTTCAAACAAAGCATCGAACAGAAGCATCAGGAAATAAAGGAAAAGGCAGAAGAGTTCATGAAAGAAGTAGAATCAGAAATCTCAGCTCTGGAGCAGAGACGAGCGCAGATGGAGGAGATCTGGAAATCTGACGACCATTTTCATTTTGTCCAAACTTTCACTTCAGTTAAACCTGCTTCAGAGATGAACGACTGGACTGAGGTGTCTGTCAGAGCGCCATCGTACGAGGGGAGAGTGGCTATAGCTGTGTCTGAGCTGCTGAGCACAAAATTAAATCCCAAAATCAAGGAACTGTTTGAAGATGATTTGGAACAAGCGAAGAAACATGCAGTTGATGTGACTCTAGATCCAGATACAGCTCATCCAGAGTTAGACGTGTCTCAGAATTACAAACACGTTCAATACATGACACGCACAAAAAATCTTCCAGACACACCTGAGAGATTTTCAACTTTCTTGTTTGTTTTGGGAAAACAAAAGTTCTCTTCTGGCAGGTTTTACTATGAAGTTCAGGTCAAAGGAAAGACTGGCTGGTATTTAGGAGTGGCCTCAGAGTCAGCGGACAGAAAAGTTGGAGCTAAGGACATGACTCGTCAAAATGGCTTATGGAACATGGTTGGGGGAAGTAAACATCCATATCTCTGGTCGGCTCCAGAGAAGGTTGGTGTGTTCGTGGACTATGAGGAGGGACTGATGTGTTTATTTAATGCAGAAACATCAGCGCTCCTCCGCTCCTTCACTGACTGCTGTTTCACTGGGAACATCCTCCCTCTGTTTAGTCCTGGTATTAATAATAATGGCAACAACTCTGCTCCTCTGATACTTACTCCAGTAGTTGTTTAGTCATTTGTTTTTGTCCTTTGTTTTCCTTTTTTCCCCCAGGAAGTGCATTAATTGCGTTTTCTTTGTTTGTATTCTATAATAACTATAATAACAGTTTGTTCTAATTCACCGTTTTCGTCTAAATACAAATAAATTGATCTAACTTGAAACTAAATGCCCGACTTTGTTTTCCATTTAAAACTCCTTCTTTAAAAAGTCTCTAGAACATTCACAGTTGTCTGAAAACCTCCAGCTTATGCTCCAAACCAAGATCCCTGCTGGAGATCTGGAGATGTTTCCTTGGGCGCAGCTGCACTGTGGTCCCTCCTGCTCCTGACAGATCGCCCAGAAGCTGAAGTCTGAGTTACAAAGAGAGGACACATTTCTATAACATTTAGTGAGTCCTAAAGTGAGCCAGCTTTTCCTTCATCTACTTCTGAACATGTCGGTTTTTCTGTCGCCTTTTACAGCTTAAACTATTGTGTATGAGGGAAACAATAGAGTAATTCAACCCTGACTTCATCAACACTACATTAAACCCTATGGAGTACGACTGTGATGTCACTAAAGTTCATGTGTGAGTCAGTCCAGGTGTGTGAATACTTTACAATATAGTTTATGTACATCTGTGTCAGGCGGCTGGAGGATCAGGGCAGGTTGTGCTCTTTATGAACATTTAGAAACGTTTAAGTCTGTGGTCAATTCTCTTCACTGCTCATGACACAGAAAGGCACTGAATAGTTAAACAGTTGAGTCCAGTGCAGCACCCGTATCTCAGCCAAAGCAGGAAGTGATTTAGAGGCGGAGCAACATTAGTCAACTCTGCTGCTTCACAAGAAATAAAACTACAGAGAGAAAAGACAGAGCTGGTGTCGAGTGTGTCTGAACCAAACAGGAATCAAACAACTTTTAACGTCTATAAAACGACTAAAACTAAATATCAGGTGAGTAACAATGACTATATTATGACGACGGCTTCAAAACAGGCGACATGTCTCGTTTCAATGGACAATAATCCAGTTGCAGCAAGTTGTTTTTGGTTCACGTCACAATAGATTGATTTGACTGTTTTAAGGCATCGACATAAATCACTTGGTCTGGTTGGGTTTTGAGGAGAGTGGATTTACCTGTGAGTGGCTTTATGAACTAAACCCAGATCAGTTTGGTGACGTGAAAATACAAATAACACTTGTGCCCTGTGCCTGGGTATCGTTACATCACTGATCAACAGCACATTTACTTTATCTTTTTTGTTATTTGTCACGTGTGAAAGGAAAGTTGAACAACAACATGAACATGTTTCTTGCTCAGCCCAGACTGTGGCTCAATCCAAAGCTCAACACCAGATCATAAATAGCTGTTTAATTGTCCTTCATTAAACAGGTTAGTTTGGCTTTGGTAACAACAGCAGACGTCCCAGTGAGATACTGTATAGTCCACATGAGGCTGTGTTAGTGAGCTCCTCCAAGAGCCTCACCCTCATCCCGACGTCATTACTCTCCAACAACTCTCAAAGCATTACCTCATCCGCTTAACCCCGACCTGAACCCAGTACATTTACTCCAATATGGCTTCACCCAAAACTAAAAGCTTCTTGATCAAAGCGTCAACATGGCAACAAAAACACAATTAGAAAGTGATGAGACGACAACAAAAAAGAGCCTGAGAAAGAGCAACGACATGCTGGAAAAGCCAGAACACAACAAAAAACATGATAACGCAACACAAAAACGCCATAAACCAAGGGAAAAAGTGATGAAGAAAGCAACAGATAATGACAAAAACAAAATGGGGTAGGGCCTCATAAGTTATTACTAACTTCTTCCTACCCCCTTTGAGCAACACAAATACTTATGTTGTTAAAAATGTCTGTATTTAACACGTGTATTATACCTGTATGCATCTGTTGCTCAAATAAATAAAATAATAATAATTTTAAAAAAAATATCTAAAAGCAGAACCAGTAACGGACAAAAATGTGGCAAAAACGTGGCAATAACCTGACGAAAAAGTTACCATCAGTTATGTCTTAGCTTTCAAATGAGGGGTTACACTGGCCTATAGGCTGTAAGCTCCAATCGAGAAGCTTTTAGATTTGGGTAAAACTGGAGAAAATGGCGTCGATTAAAGGCAAGAGGTTAATAGAGCTCTTCAATGAAGGTACTTGATTCATCTTCTGTACTCAGTAGTTGAAGTCTTCGAACGTTTCGCCTCTCATCCAAAAGGCTTCGTCTGCGACAAAGGTCTCAATCTGGACGCAACATAGATATAGACCAACAGGGAGGAGTTAGCGTTGGCTCCTCCCCTCTAATCACAGCTACTCTCACCTGTGGGTAAACACCTGTGAAGTAGAGCGTCTCTAACGACCTGCTCACCTCAGTATCGGTCAGTCCTGTCCTATTCATAGATGATCACTGCTAATTACCTGCCTATTGTTCTTTTGTTGTCTGAGGTGCCGTCTCCTTGGACTGGCCCCGCCCTGCCGGCTGTCCCCGAAGGAGATTGGAGTAAAGTGACGGGAGATTATTAGAGCTCGTAACTTTTTACTGAAGTAACGTGGCTTGGATTCTGTTGATTCTTCTCTCAGCTTCTGAACAAAATACACGTTGAAGTCCCAAAAACACCAGGGACCCAAAAGTGCTGCTCAGAATTTCAATTCTTAATCCAGAACTTAAACTTTCCTCTTCAACCTTTGTTCAGCCCTGAGTGTCCTGAGACCATTGTACTGACTACACACTAATGATAGTTCAAAAGTATTTCCTTCTCTCTGCAGGTATGGCTGGTGTTCTCTCTGAAGATCAGTTCCTGTGCTCCATCTGTCTGGAGGTCTTCACTGATCCAGTCACCACTCCATGTGGACACAGCTTCTGCAACATCTGCATCAACAAACACTGGGACAACTGTGACCACTGTCACTGTCCTGTGTGTAAAGAGGAGTTCAGCTCCAGACCAAAGCCAAAGATTAGCACTTTTATTTTGGAGATGGTCTCAGAGTTTAAAAACAAGCCCCAAAAAGAAGACACTGAGAGCTTAGAGTCAGATTCCACTGGAGCAGGAGATGTTCTGTGTGATTTTTGTCCTGAACCAAAGCTCAAAGCTCTGAAGTCCTGCCTGGTTTGTCAGACCTCGTACTGTCCCAACCACCTCACGCCCCACAACACTGTGCCCCGTCTGAAGAAGCACCAGCTGATCGCCCCCGTGGAAAACCTGGAGGAACGAATCTGTCCAGAACACTCACGACTAATGGAGCTCTTCTGCAGAGACCACTCTCAGCTCATCTGTGTCCAGTGCATTTACTCTGATCATAAAAGTCACAACACTGTCCCACTGAAGGAACAGTGTGAGGAGGAGCAGAGCGAGCTGCAGCAGAAGATCCGAGAGAGAAAAGAGAAAATCCAGGAACTGCAGAGGTCTGTGGAGCTCAGTCAGGAAAACGCAGACAGAGAAATGAAGGAGGGGGTTGAGTTCTTCAATGATCTGATGAAGTTAGTTCAACAAAGTCTGGATCAGTTCAAACAAAGCATCGAACTGAAGCATCAGGAAATAAAGGGAAAGGCAGAAGAGTTCATGAAAGAAGTAGAATCAGAAATCTCAGCTCTGGAGCAGAGACGAGCGCAGATGGAGGAGATCTGGAAATCTGACGACCATTTTCATTTTGTCCAAACTTTCACTTCAGTTAAACCTGCTCCAGAGATGAACGACTGGACTGAGGTGTCTGTCAGAGCGCCATCGTACGAGGGGAGAGTGGCTATAGCTGTGTCTGAGCTGCTGAGAACAAAATTAAATCCCAAAATCAAGGAACTGTTTGAAGATGAACTGGAACAAGCGAAGAAACATGCAGTTGAAGTGACTCTAGATCCAGATACAGCTCATCCAAGCTTAAACGTGTCTCAGAATTACAAACAGGTTCAATACATGAAAAGACAAACATTTCTTTCAGAAACACCTGCGAGATTTTCAACTCTCTTGTGTGTTGTAGGAAAACAAAATTTCTCTTCTGGAAAGTTTTATTATGAAGTTCAGGTCAAAGGAAAGACGATCTGGTATTTAGGAGTGGCCAAAGAGTCAGCGGACAGAAAACTGGATGTTGAAGACATAACTCCTGAAAATGGTTACTGGAAAATGCTTGGGGGAAGTAACCATCCATATCTCTGGTCGGCTCCAGAGAAGGTTGGTGTGTTCGTGGACTATGAGGAGGGACTGATGTGTTTTTTTGATGCAGAAACATCAGCGCTCCTCCGCTCCTTCACTGACTGCTGTTTCACTGGGAACATCCTCCCTCTGCTTAATCCTTGTACCAACGATGAAGGCAAAAACTCTGCTCCTCTGATACTTACTCCAGTAGATGTTTAGTCTTTTGTTTTTGTCCTTTGTTTTCCTTTTTTCCAGCAAGTGCATTAATTCCGTTTTCTTTGTTTGTATTCTATAATAACTATAATAACAGTTTGATCTAATTCACTGTTTTTGTCTAAATACAAATAAATTGATCTGAACTTCAAACTAAATGCCTGACTTTGTTTTCCATTTAAAACTCCTTCTTTAAAAAGTCTCTAGAACATTCACAGTTGTCTTAAAACCTCCAAACCAAGATCCCTGCTGGAGATCTGGAGATGTTTCCTTGGGCGCAGCTGCACTGTGGTCCCTCCTGCTCCTGACAGATCACCCAGAAGCTGAAGTCTGAGTTACAAAGAGAGGACACATTTCTATAACATTTAGTGAGTCCTAAAGTAAGCCAGCTTTTCCTTCATCTACTTCTGAACATGTCGGTTTTTCTGTCGCCTTTTACAGCTTAAACTATTGTGTATGGGGGGAAAATTCAGCCCTGACAACATCCAAATAGATGTTTGTATTATGATGAAGAAAACACAAAGGGGCGACGGTGGCGCAGATGGTAGAGCGGGTCGTCTCATGATCGGAAGGTCTGGGGTTCGAATCCCGCCTCCTGAAGGTGCACATTGTCGTTGTGTCCTTGGGCAAGACACTTCACCCTCCTTGCCTCCAGTGTCTGCGTACACTGGTGTATGAATGAGAGAGTGAATGGGCCCCCTATGAGAGACCAACAGGCCCGTTTGGAACCATGAGGCCGTCCTTCCGTGTACCCACCACCTGCAGGAGGAGCCATAGGGGACTGGTGCAATGTGACTTGGGCAGCTCCAACAGCTGCCCACACGACCCGGCAACGGACAAGTGGGAGAAAATGGATGGATGGATGGATGGAGAATTGTTGAGGATGCGTTGAGGAACATTTGGAGCGGAGAGGTTGTTTTAAAATCACTAACAAAGTCATGAAAGAGTGGGATTTTAATTCACATCTGCTGTATTCAGGGAGTCCTATATTAAACTGCAGTCTCATTGTACAACTGCTCTCAATTCAAGTTATGCTCTTTATGTCATGTCTTAACATATCAACATATCTGTGGTTATTGTCTTAACCCCCACATGAACCGAGTTTGGCATTACGCAAATCTAAAAGCTTCTTGAAAAAAGCGTCAAAATAACGACAAAAAACAAGGATGAAAACCCAACAAAAGAGTGACAAAAACGTGCCGGAAAAGCAACAAAAACACGACTAAAAAGTGATGAAAAAGCCACAAAAAAGTCACAAAAGATCGACAAAAAAGGTCACAATAATGTGCTGGAGAAGTAACAAAAAATGCGACAAAAAAAAGAAACAAAAAAGAGATGAAAACACAAAGAAGAAGAAAATACTTTAAAAATTACTATCAATTGTGTAGGTCTTAGCTTTCAAATGAGGCATCACACTGGTCTATAGGATGTAAGTTCTCCAGTCGAAAAGATCTTAGATTTGGGTAAAACGATGAAAAATGTGCTCGGTTAAGGCGGGGGTTAAGGGGTTTCAAACAATCTTGTCCAGTGCAGCACCCGTATCTCCGTCACAGGAAGAGGCGGAGCAACAGAGAGAGGAGCTGCTGAAAAGTGTTTGCGCTCAGGGAAATCAAACAACACATGTATTCGTCTAGAAACGTCTATTAAGGCTCAACATTGGGTGAGTAACAATTCCGCTATTATCTTATAGTTGTGACCCATCGTGTCGCGTGAAATAAGCGCAGTCTCTAAAAAAAATAAAATAATAAATAGATAAATAAAAGCGCAGTCTCTAAGCAACAAGCGCCCGTTACTGTGACCACGCGCTGCTCCCCCAATGAAACCAACTTCGAAAATCAACGCAAACTTCAAGAAAAGCTAATAAATCGCCCTGACACTTGACGCCCAGTTAATAAAACCTGTCTTCTATTGCACCCATTAGCCAAATGTTTGAATATTTGAATTGAATTTTTGTTTATAAAAGTCGGTACTTCCGGGTTCGCGCTAAATTTTCAATCGCTGTTTTTAGCGCTTGTATTTTACGTTAGGCACGTAAACACCGCGATTCACGATTATCTACCTCGAGAAAAGGCCTTAGACGGTTTGATATATTGGCCTCTTGATGATGTCTCCTTTTGTTGAGTTGTTATGGGCACTTGTTCTAATGCTAATGAAAATGCTAACGCAGCCATTGAAATGCATCGAGTTGTGTTAGCTTGATGCTATAATTGATACTGAAGAACGTATTGTTTTTGTTTTAACCTCTTAACCCCCACCTGAACCGAGCCCATTTCCTCTAATCGAATCAGTCTGATCTAAAAGCTAATGGCAACACATATGGGAGGAAAACGTGACAAAAAAAGCGATGGAAAAAAAGTAAAAATGGGACAAACGCAAGGAAAATTATCCGTTTGAGTTTTGTAGAGCTTAGCTTTTAAATGAGGTGTTACACTGGCCTATAGGCTGTGAGCTTAAAATGCTCTTGGTTAAGGTGGGGGTTAAGAGGTTAAAATATTAATGTTGCACAACTGATTATGAATGTATTCTGAAATGGCTATTTCATTAAAACTATGAAGTAGTGATGAAATTATTTACATATGTACCATAACTGAATATTTATGTGAAACTTTTATTTTTTTCAACCGCTTTTGTAGGTCAGACATTTTCCCCCAGCCCCAGAATTCCTCATCGAGAGTTCGCAAGCTGAGCCGGTAAGACCTTGATGTATTCTTTTATTTGTTGTTGTTGAATTGTTTTTCACCTCTGCTTTTGAATAAACTGAACTTTGCGTTTCAAACTATAAGATCATATTCAAAGAGTTTTCCGAATAATTCGTTACCCACCCGCCTTAACTGAGGGAATTTTCTCCAATTTGGCTTTCCCGAATCTAAAAGCTTCTCGACTGGATCTTACAACCTATAGGCCAGTAGTTTTTTGTTGCGCTTTTTTGTCCTTGCTTCTTGTCATGTTTTCATCACATTTTTGTCACTTTTTAGTAATGTTTTTGTATTGTGTTGTTGTTACTTTTCCGGCAAAAGCAGTGAAAACTTGTGACGAGAACTTAACCAAATAACGTCAAAACGGCAACAAAAAGGTGAAACTCAACAAAAAAATCCACAAAAGAGCGACAAAGTGACGGCTTATAGGTCTTAGCTTTCAAATGAGACGTGACACTGTAGGCTGTAAGCTCCAGTCGAGAAACCTTTAGATTTGGGTAAAGCTGAACTGGAAAAAAGGTGGGGGTTAACGGGTTATGTATTTTTTCTGCTTGTACTGGCAAACGTCTCTAAATCGCTAATTTCCAAACCTCAAAGTTGTCTCGGGACTGTGATGGAAATTGGAGTCGAAGTGTGTTTCTCCACTCTTATTGAAACACCCTTCAGTCCTCGCGTATAAATGTGGCAGATCCTTCAGTACATAAAACCATAACAGTATTCTCTTCCCTCTGCAGGCATGGCGGGTGTGAGCTGTGTCCTCTCTGAAGACAAGTTCCGGTGCCCCATCTGTTGGGGGGTTTTCCAAGATCCAGTCACCACGGCCTGTGGACACAGCTTCTGCGACATCTGCATCAACCAACTCTGGGACAACTGCCGTTTCTACCACTGCCCTGTGTGTAAAGAGGAGTTCAGCTCAAGACCAAAGCTAAAAATCAGCATTTTTGTGTTGGACATGGTCTCAGAGTTTACAGACAAACTCCAAAAAGAAAAGGCGGCGAGCTCAGAGCCAGAAGTCGCTGGAGCAGATGTTCTGTGTGATGTTTGTCCTGAACCGAAGCTCAAAGCTCTGAAGTGCTGTCTGCTGTGTCGGATCTCGTACTGTCCCAACCACCTCCTGCCCCACAACACTGTGCCCCGTCTGAAGAAGCACCAGCTGATCGCCCCCGTGGAAAACCTGGAGGAACGAATCTGTCCAGAACACACTCAACCAATGGAGCTCTTCTGCAGAGACCACTCTCACTTCATGTGTCTGCAGTGCAGCTGCTCAGATCATCAAAACCACAACATTGTCCCACTGAAGGAACAGTGTGAGGAGGAGCAGAGCGAGCTGCAGCAGAAGATCCAAGAGAGACAAAAGAAAGTCCAGGAACTGCAGAGGTCTGTGGAGCTCAGTCAGGAAAACGCAGACCGAGAAATATTGGAGGGTGGTGCGTTTTTTGAAGATCTGATTAAAAGTGCTCAAGAAAGTCTAGATCAGTTTAAACAAAGCATCAAAAAGACGCACACGACAATGGAGAAAGAGGCACAAAAGTTAATGAGAAAAATAAAGTCTGAAATCTCAGTTCTGCAGCAGAGACGAGCGCAGATGGAGATCTGCAAATCGGACTATTTTCACTTTAAACAAACCTGCCCCAAAGATGAAGAACTGGACTCGTGTGTCGGTCAGAGTGCCATTGTATACGTGGAAAGTGGCCACAGATATGTGTGATCTGACGAAGCTAATCTTCACAGCAGAAATAGATCTTCTGTTTCAAAAAGCACTGATTGAAGCAAAGCAACATGCAGTTGATGTAACTCTAGATCCAGATACGGCCCATCCACAGTTGGTTGTTTCTAGAGGCAACAAAGACGTCTGTTATTCAGGTCAAAGGCAGGATCTTCCAGACACTCCTGACAGATTTCTGACTTTGTATTATGTTTGTGGCAAAGAAAAGTTCTCTTCTGGAAGGTTTTATTTTGAAGTTCAGGTCAAAGGGAACGACGAGTGGTCTTTAGGAGTGGTCAAAGAGTCGGTTAACAGAAAAGTCACTGACACTGATGAAACGACTGAAGAAAATGGATTCTGGGACGTTTTTGTGGATCAATTGAACGATGCAGCTCTGTGGTCTACTCCAGAGAAGGTCGGGGTGTTTGTGGACTATGAGGAGGGTCTGATCTGTTTCTTTGACACAGATACATCACGTCTCTTTTTCTACTTCACTGACTGCCATTTCACCGGGAACATCCTCCCACTGTTCAGTCCTGGTAGCAGCGCGGCCCCTATCGTAATCACACCAGTCAAAGTTTAAGTTTCATTTCTTTTTTTTCTTTTGTTGAAGATTTCTTTCGTTTTAAACATGTTTCTTTACATTCTGTTCATAACGATTCAAATTGACAATGAGAATACTGTCTGTTCTGAACTTAAACGTTATAAATATGTCAACTGGACATTTTTACATAGTTGCCCGACGTTTCAAGAACCATCCAGTTCTCTTCAAAGGGCCAAAGATGTTTACCGTCCCGTTGGGTGTGGACACGTACTCCAAGTGCACAGGGGTTGTACATTTGTTCTGAACTGTTCAAGAGACATCCTGGTCCTTCACGGCTCCGAGGTTTTCCCAAACTGATCTCGATTGGACTGAAAAATGTTGAAAAACTAATAAAGATTTTCTTTAATTACAGGCTCTTTCTGTCAGTTAATGTTGTTGTGGAACAGGAAGAGTTGTATGTTGATTTTAATTACAGCTGTGCTTCTCAGGAAAACAACTGGCTCAGTGACAGTTTTCCGTATATAAACCCAAATACAAGCTGAAAATGTTCTGGGAATTGCATCCTTTGAAGAATCCTGTATTACAAGATCAGGGCCCCAAATCTGATGAGACTGCTGCGCGAGTAAAACCTGCATAAATGACTCTTCTGCCGATCCGCTTTTGCTCACGCTCCTCTTTTTGCACAAACCGTCGGTAAATGACCCCCACGCTCATGATTCTAAACTTTGCATTGTGGGCTTATTCTCACTCGTGGAAAATGACATGCCGTGTTTGATCCTACAGAGTTCATCCATTCGATTCTTGTAAATTCATCTGCCTATAAAAACTGGGCAAGCACACTCCCTTTTCATATGAGTCAACCAATCTCACTGGACTTAAAGGAATAGGCCACAGTTTTTACATACTGAGATATGTTCTTACCTGAGCTTAGACGAGTTCATCTGTACCTGTCTGGTCTCCACGTGGGCCTTCCATAACGTAAACACAGTACAGACAGCGTTAGCATTTAGCCGTTAGCATTTAGCCTCTCTCTTCTCCTCTATAGCTCCAAACGAGGGGAAGATAGTAGCTTCCAAACTCTTCCACGTTTTCCCTATTTAAATATGGTTACGTGAAGTGTTACACCATAAAGTATAATTACACATTCAACAATGTGGATTTTCTAAGGGGCGACGGTGGCGCAGATGGTAGAGCGGGTCAGCTCATGATCGGAAGGTCGGGGGTTCGAATCCCGCCTCCTGAAGGTGCACATTGTCGTTGTGTCCTTGGGCAAGACACTTCACCCTCCTTGCCTCCAGTGTCTGCGTACACTGGTGTATGAATGAGAGAGTGAATGGGCCCCCTATGAGAGACCAACAGGCCCGTTTGGAACCGTTTGGAACCATGAGGCCGTCCTTCCGTGGACCCACCACCTGCAGGAGGAGCCATAGGGGACTGGTGCTATGTGACTTGGGCAGCTCCAACAGCTGCCCCCACGACCCGGCAACGGACAAGTGGGAGAAAAAAAAAAAAAATGGATGGATGGATTTTCTAAGCGGACATAAAGGGGAACTATAGTGTAAGGCGTAGTAATACCAGGAGTAATTCGGCATCCGCGCAGTAAAGTGAAAATATCACTGCTCGGATGCTGAATTACAATAGGCAGGTTTTCATGGTAATCAAATGACATTTCATCACAATCCGACAATTATTCACCTTAATAAATCCTCTCGACCGCCCAATATCAGCGATTTCCCCCAAGCAAGAGCGCGGCGTTCACCTCTGCTTGATTTGTGACGCATCACCGTAGAGCCCTCACTGCTCATAAGAAAGGCACTGAATAATGTGGATGTTATGGCAAACAAATAATACTGAAGAGCAAAGTAGTTCCTAGAGCCTTTAGTAACACAAGAGGACAGCGTGATGGCAGGAAGTCTGCAGCACTCACAGAACACCCAGTTTATTTACCACAGAGAGTAGTTTGTTATTAGCCCCACAGCAAAGCATTTACCAGCACACCACACTGCACAGATGATATGGCTGCAATATAAATGTACGGCTGCAATTGGCCAATTTCAGATCCACTCAGGTCAGCAAGCAGGTCACATGTCTAATCTCAAGACATTGTATAACCAGAGAGCTGCTCTCACAAAGAACATATTGTATTATTTTCAACATGCATATAGAATAAGAAGACACAACAGAAAACCAATTCAGTTAAACAGCACCCGTATCTCACAGGAAGTGATTTAGAGGCGGAGCAACATTAGTCAACTCTGCTGCTTCACGAGAAATAAAACTACAGAGAGAAAAGACAGAGCTGGTGTCGAGTGTGTCTGAACCAAACAGGAATCAAACTACTTTTAACGTCTGTAAACGACTAAAACTAAATATCAGGTGAGTAACAATGACTATATTATGACAACGGCTTCAAAACAGGTGACATGTCTCGTTTCAATGGACAATAATCCAGTTGCTGCAAATTGTTTTTGCTTCAAGTCACGATATATTGATTTTATGGTTTTGAAAAATTCTAAGGCATCAACAAAAAAATACTTTCAAAGCCAAAAAGCACAATATGGTTTAGTTGGATTTTTGAGGAGGTTTAACTGAGTGAATTTATGAACTGAACCAGGAAGGAGCTCTGGGTATCTGCGATCACAACCAGTCACACCTCTGCCCATCTGAGTTTTTCTCTTTTCTTTTCCTTTTTTTCTGCAGCACTTACACTATGAATTTTTTTTGTGATCTATAATTACAGTTTGTTCCACTTGTGTCATGTTCTGTTAGAAATAAATTGATCTTAACCTGATACTGAAAGGCCTGACTTCAATCCTAGTTTAAACACATAGTCCTAACTTTGTTTCTCATGAGTTTTAGGGAGAGCTGCACATGTAAACTGAGCTGAGGGAGAATGGGATTCATTGAAACCATTTAGCGAGTCCTGAAGAATTTTCCATTATCCTTGATCTACTTCTGAACATGTCGGTTTATCACCTTTTACGGGAAAACGTTCAGCGACACTTGATACTTGTGTTTTTAACCCGTTTACTGTAGACTGTCCCTGAATCAGAATCAAAACAGGTTTTCTTGCCATGGCTAGTGAAGGTACATTCACAAACCATAGGATTTTTGTTTCACTGTATTGTGCAATATGTGTCTATGCTATAAGGGCATGCAAAATAAAATACAATAGGATAAAATAAACAAGATACGATATAGTAGAATTAACAAAACTCAATAGACCGCAGAAGTGAGAGCTATATAAGACAAAGGCTGGTGTTATTTTTGAAGGAATTTTAAGGCTTGAAAGCATTGAAAACTGAAAAAGTGAATTTTTGATTTTGATTTTTAGAATGTTTAGGTTGTCTTTTCATTTAAAACACAACATTTCAGTCAAAAAAATATATAATCCACAGACATGTGAAATTCACGATCTGATTATTAAAAATCTGTCAGAACAAATATCTTTGCCTCAGCTGACGGAGCCGCTAACCCTGTTCTAATTCTTCTGCAGGTATGGACAGTGTGGACAAGTTCCTGTGCCCCTGTTGTAAGAAGGTGTTTTCTGATCCCGTCACCACGGCCTGTGGACACACCTTCTGCCAAATCTGCATCAACAAACACTGGGACAACTGTGACCCATGGCACTGCCCCGTGTGTGACGTCAAGTTCAGACCCAGGCCAAAGCTAAAAACCAGCACCGTTGTGTCTGAGATGGTCTCAGAGTTCAAAAAGAAGCGCCAGAGAGAATCTGCAGGGCCGGAAACCTCTGAACCAAACCCAAAAGTGAAGAAGTTTCAAGAGACCATGGAGGAACGCACTGGCCCCGAACATGGAAAACCATTTATGGAGCTCTTCTGTAGAGACCACTCTCAGCTCATCTGTGTCCAGTGTTTTTCAGCTCATCAAAAACACAACACTGTCCCAACTGAAGGACAAGTGTAAAGGCCAACAGAGCGAGCTGCAGCAGAAGATCCAAGAGAGAGAAGAGAAAATCCAGGAACTGCAGAGGTCTGTGGAGCTCAGTCAGGAAAACGCAGACAGGTCCACTTTTTTAGGCACATCTCCTCCCACATCACAGTCACAGGGATTCAGAGGCGGAGCTCCAGGACACACCTCTGCTGCTTCACGGTGAATGAAACAGAACGAGGACGGTCTGAGCCGGTGTCGAGTGTTTTTGCTGAAGCAGGAATCAAACGACTTTCTACATCTGTAAAGAACCCACGGTGAACATTCAGGTCAGTAACATCCACTGGTTTTGGGGGGATTAACCACGACAACCATGTTCCTTTCTCTGAGTAAACGGAGAGAGTACAGAACATTGGTACTCAAGTAAAAGTACAATTACATGGCTAAAATTCGTAAAGTACAAAATTACTTGGGGAAAAAAATGCAATTAAGTACTAGCGATTTTAGTCACATCTTCGATCCGTCTTTTACAAAAACAAAAAAATGACTTTGCTTAAATCCAGTTCTATCCTAATATAACCTTAGTGACTTCACCCTTCACAGTGAGTGAACTTTATTTGTATAGGGCATTTCATAGACACGATGTCACAAAGTAGTTTTTTAATCAGTTTTACCACTGTGAAACAATTAAAAAACAGCAGATCAGTTCTCTAGTTCATAGAACTGGTCTGAATCTTTTATGTCTAGCAAGAATTATTCATTAGATTAATGAAAAAATACATCAAATATCATAAAACAAAAGGGCGCCTTTAGTTACATGAGCCCCACCCCTAGTTTCAGCACAGGTTTAATATCAGTGAGACCTGTTTAGTCTGATTGAATAATACACGTCTCATATCTAATACTTTTTACCAAACTACATTTCATTTGCACGAGGAGTCAAAGTCGCCTCAGAGAGCGGAAAGGAGCCGAAACTCCCGATTATAAAAAGTGTGTGTAGGGCTGCGCTGTTCTCAGTAACGAACACTATTGCAAATTACAATTACATGACTTAAATGGTACTCAATTACAAATAAAAGTACAGGCTGAAAAATGTACTAAAAAAGTGAAATTACCCAAATGATAGCATAGAATTAGTCACCATTGGCTCTATGCATCACTGTCACTTTATAAGGTTTACTAGAACATATTTGTTTATGTAAGTATGTATTACACATACAGTATACCAGCAGTTTATTTGTTTTGTTTTTTACAGCTAAAGTCTGATTAAAACAAGTTGTTGTGTGTTTTAACCCCCAACCTATTAATGTTTGTATGTAGTTTTCTGCAGCAATTTGCCTGATGAAGGTCTCAGGACCGAAACGTTGACCTAATCCTAATAAACTATTGTTGCGAGGTCGTCAGTGTGCGGGAAGTGTTATTTGTAATTAATGTACGAAAGGATTTTCCCTCATCTCCTACACACCTGCCTCTAGTCATTGATGTGCGAAGTTTATGTAGTTTTCTTAAAATAAAGAAATGTCAACAAAAAATTAAATCATAATTATAATATAAAAATAGATACCATATAATATCACATTAATATATTAATATGCTTTTTGTGGTTTTCAAAAGCAAATAGGCATTTAGAAAAAATATAAAGAGTGAGTGAACGATGACGCACAAACAAAGGAAATAGCCTGAGGTGATCTTCAAATACCAACTGAGGCCGAACGACTTTTATTTATTTTAAAGGATGGTGAGTCTTAAGATTTACATTGATTTTACATTTACGCAAATAATGTTCTTCCCAGTTTCTTTGCAAACTTTTTCATCAAGAAGCAGTAAAGGATAGTGAGTGAAAACTGCAATAAGAATCTGGCTTTTTGCGAAGTGACTCACTGTTGAGTCCAATTTGCAGAATCCCTCTCTTGTCCTGCAGCCCCTCTGCGAGGTCAATGAGTCAGAAATACATCTCAGCTTCAAACCCAATTTTGTTTTTTCTTCTCTCTGCAGGTATGGCTGGTGTTCTCTCTGAGGATCAGTTCCTGTGCTCCATCTGTCTGGAGGTCTTCACTGATCCAGTCACCACTCCATGTGGACACAGCTTCTGCAACATCTGCAACATCTGCATCAACAAACACTGGGACAACTGCGACCACTGTCACTGCCCTGTGTGTAAAGAGGAGTTCAAATCCAAACCAAACCCAAAAACCAGCACCGTTGTGTCTGAGATGGTCTCAGAGTTTAAAAAGAAGCACCAAAGAAGATGTGCAGGGCTGGAAACTTCTGAATCAAAACTAAAAAAAAATAAAGTGAAGTTTCAAGAGACCACTTGCGCCGAACATGGAAAACCATTTATGGAGCTCTTCTGCAGAGACCACTCTCAGCTCATCTGTGTCCAGTGTTTCTCTGATCATAAAAGTCACAACACTGTCCCACTGAAGGAACAGTGTGAGGAGGAGCAGAGCGAGCTGCAGCAGAAGATCCAAGAGAGACAAGAGAAAATCCAGGAACTGCAGAGGTCTGTGGAGCTCAGTCAGGAAAACGCAGACAGAGAAATGAAGGAGGGGGTTGAGTTCTTCAACGATCTGATGAAGTTAGTTCAACAAAGTCTGGATCAGTTTGAAAAAAGGATAGAAAAGAAGCATCGGGGAATAAAGGAAAATGCAAAAGCGTTAATGAAAGAAATACAATCAGAAATCTCAGCTCTGCAGCAGAGACAAGCGCAGATGCAAGATGTTTGGAGCTCTGAAGATTATTTTCATTTTGTCCAAATTTTCACTTCAGTTAAACCTGCTCCAGAGATGAACGACTGGACTGAGGCGTCTGTCAGAGCGCCATCGTACGAGGGGAGAGTGGCTATAGCTGTGTCTGAGCTGCTGAGAACAAAATTAAATCCCAAAATCAAGAAACTGTTTGAAGATGATTTAGAACAAGTGAAGAAACATGCAGTTGATGTGACTCTAGATCCAGATACAGCCAATCCATACTTAGTTGTTTCTAAAGATAACAAAGAGGTTTATTACTCAAACCAAACACAGGAACTTCCAGACTCCCCTGATAGGTTTCTGAGTTGGTATTATGTTTGTGGCAAACAGAAGATCTGTTCTGGAAGGTTTTATTTTGAAGTTCAGGTCAAAGAAAACAGTAAGTGGTGGTTAGGAGTGGTCGAAGAGTCAGCAGACAGACACTTGGACCCTGAGATGACAATAGAAAATGGATTCTGGGAAATTTTTGATGGAGATGTAAAGGAAAATCTGTGGTCTGCTCCAGAGAAGGTCGGGGTGTTTGTGGACTATGAAGAGGGTCTGATCTGTTTCTTTGACGCAGATTCGTCACAGCTCATTGACTCCTTCACTGACTGCTGTTTCACTGAGAACCTCCTCCCACTGATCAGTCCAGGAAAAAATGAAGATGGCAACAACTCCACCCCTCTGATACTCACACCTGTCACTGTTGAGGAAGAAGAGGTAGAAGAGGAGGAGGAAGAGGTAGAAGAGGAGGAGGAAGAGGTAGAAGAGGAGGAGGAAGAGGTAGAAGAGGAGGAGGAAGAGGTAGAAGAGGAGGAGGAAGAGGCACCGGCAGCTCAAGCATCTACATCTTCTGCTCCACACCAGGGGTTCAAATGGAATTCGGAACTTTCCGGTACTGAATTCTACTACCACGAGTAGTGGAGACAAATAATAATAATAATCGCGTCTGCCAGACAATCACCAACACTAAATAAACAAAGAAGAAGAGCATATGGGGATTATTGTGAATGTGCTGAAGCCGTGCTGGACAGAAGTCACTCTTCGGAGAAACTGGAGAAATATTCACATACGATCAGCAGCAGCTCAGTCCACTCTCCGTACACGCGGGTATGAGCCTCAAAATAACAGCATTTATTATGAAATCATGAACGTTACGGACATAAACTAATCCATAAAGCGTCTACTCTTCCCAAGCTTTTGCCCACTTTTTATTTCTCATCAATCTCCTTGATATTTACGGTTTTAGAGATTAATTCAGGATCCATAATGAAGAGAAAAGGCGATGAAACAGTGCAGGGTCACGGCTCAATGTCGGCCTTTTTACACAATGTTCCCTCTGACCTGATCCTCTGAATCCACCTGGGATAAAAGCAACAACAAAGTCAGGAATCCTGGCTAAAGCTTAGAGTCTCCTCTTCACAACTGAGGGAGCCCCCTGGGAAACACTTAATACATATATAGAGTAAATAAATAGAATCAATAATAACATGTGTCTAATTGCAGCTGTAAAATGTGTTCATGTATAATCTTAGGGAAGATTTAGGGAATACCAGGGGCCTGTGTGCTAGAGGTCGAGGGGCCACTGGATTTTTCTTATTCTGAGTTTGGGCCTGGTTTAGACCTGGTTTAGGTCTAATTTCATTGAGTCTAGGTTTATGTCAAGTTTCCCCCTCACTACTGTACATTCCTTCAAACGTCTATGTTACTGTGGTCCAGATGTAGTCGCTCCCCTCTCCTCCACAGCCTCCCAAACTTCTCTGTGACCAACCTGTGCGTCATGTTTCTGTAATGGAGGTGAAGACTCTCACCTCCACACCCTGCTCTGGGACAGAACCGATGCTTACCCGTGCTCTTTTACTGTCCTCCCTCTGTAAACTAATCTCCTCTTAGGGTCAAACTCAAAGATTGTGTTTTCATTACTTCTTATACATATGCAGCTTAGACCTTTCTTCTGCAGAGGACGTCCTGGAAAGTCAGAGCACTTTCTAAAGGGCAGTTTTTCTCCTTCCAGGGAAATATCTGAATACATTTATTGTATTACGTTGTTGACTTAGATTTATTATGGTGTTTGGGGCGACACATTTACATTTACACATTTGCATGATATATATTTGTGGGTGAAATTACTGAACTTCTAAACCTAACGTGACCCCAGTGGCACCTCGGCTCATACTGAAGGACCACAAGAGGTCACCGGTTTGATTTGTTGTGACGTTTTGATCAATTCTGTGTTTTATTAATTGATTTTTCTTAATTGTAATTGCCTGTATACCCTAAACTTATTCCACTTTTGTCTTTGGAGCATTAATAATGTGTTGCAATAATAAACTTGCTTTGAGTGTGGAGCCGTGTTTACTGTTTTACTGAAGCAGGAGCAGTATGGGAGTATTTGTAGGTAGCAAATGATCCTATTTTGTAATTAATTTATCTCTCTTTTTGGTAAAGAGTCAAACACCACATACCGAGTAGAAAACGGCACCGTCTCTTCATCTCGTATTTTTCACTGAGAAAGTGGGAAATCATTCTGATCCCCAAGTTCCCGAGATGAGAAAACCTTTGACCTTTCAACACGACAGAGGTGGGTAAAACAGCCAAGTTATTTACTCGTGTAAAACCAACGGAACTTTGAAATAGTTTTACTCAAGTACAAGTAAAAAGTAGAAGAGAGTTAGAGAGAGCTGCACTGGATACACAGAGGCAGGGTGGTGTAGGCTGAAGTAGAAGTCTTCTTATGGAAAAACAAAGGTGCTCCTCAGGCTTAGAGGGTTTATAATCTGTGCGAGGCTGTATTGAGTTTGTGTGAATTTTATTGACAGCGCGTTTCGACTCACAGGGTCTTGCAGGATTAGTGAAGAATACAGCCTCGCAAAAGTAAAAAAGTACAACTGTTTGAGCCAAAAAGTCCGATTTATTTTCAATGACAACATAAAATCGTGTGAAACAAAACATAAAATCGTGTGGAACTCGTGATATTTACAAAGAAAATTCCAAGAAAATGCAGAAAATCTAAATAATTCTAAAGAACAAGGAACACGAGACAAACTGCATCTGCTTTAGCGACTTGATAGTAACAATATTTTACTCAAGTAAGAGTACAGATACTTCATTATAGGTTTACTCAAGTAGAAGTAAAAAGTACCGTATGATAAAACTACTCTAAGAAGTACAGCTTCTTCAAAAGTGCCGGCCTCTGGAGAGCACAGTGATAATCCATGTGTTTATGTCTTTGAGCTGATCGTTATGAAGCTGACACTTTGCATTTAGTCTTTAGCTTCTCAAGTTTCTTTTTCCACTTATCGTCAGGTTAAAAAACGTTTCACTGAAGCAGATACTGTAGCAGTATGTCAGACGACTTTCTAATGTGAATGTATTTGTTTATAGTGTATTGTGTGTTTTTAATCTTTCACTTTGATTTGACACTAAAGCATTTGTAATTTCCACTTCACAAAAGGAGCGTCTTTCCCAGAGCTCATGAAGGCAGCATGAATCACAGTAAACTCTATCTTTAGACATCATTCAGAGTAAAAAGCTGTATGCTGATAAAAAATCTCCACTGCAGCACAGAGTTATATATATATATAAATATATATATATATACTCATCCATGAACAACTTGAACAATAAGTGGGAGGACGGACTCTATGAACTAAACTGCTGCATCGAGGTCCCACATAATATCATGCTATCACCTCAGAACAATGCACAGAAGTACGTCTCGAGTTATGATGCATTTTCTTTAGTTCATTTCTACTATCGATGTTAGATTTATGTCAAAAATAAAATAAAATAAAAATTGCTATATGATAAATTAAGCGAAAGTAAACATATTTTCTGCACACTTGTGTGTAAAAACTCTCAAAGGATTGAATTAAGTTTATTCCACATTCCTTTAACGTTTGCTTTATTTGCTTTTAAAACAGTACAGTCGTATTTTTTCTTACTTTTCCTTAGAACAGTGATTCCCAAAGATGATTTTGAGACAATATTTTTAACATTTCTGACATCGAGTTTTGTCTTGAATCCTTAATGTAACAAACTCTTTGTGGAGCATGTTTTTCTTCTTCAGGCATTTTGCAGACCAGGGGTGATCCAGGTTGTCCTCGTTATGAACATTTATAAACGCTTAGCTCTATTCACTGCTCATGATAAGAAAGGCACTAAAAAGAACTGAGTCCACTGAGCTCCCGTAGCTCAGTCAAAGCAGGAAGTGATGTAGAGGCGGAGCAACATTAGTCAACTCTGCTGCTTCACAAGAAATAAAACTACAGAGAGGAATGGTGTCGAGTGTGTCTGAGCAAACAGGAATCAAACTACTTTTAACGTCTATAAACTAAAACTAAATATCAGGTGAGTAACAATGACTATATTAGGACAACGGCTTCAAAA
This sequence comes from Proterorhinus semilunaris, assembly GCA_021464625.1. NCBI lineage: Eukaryota > Metazoa > Chordata > Actinopteri > Gobiiformes > Gobiidae > Proterorhinus > Proterorhinus semilunaris. The sequence goes on from CM038348.1 coordinate 38,335,250, forward strand.
CAGGTGACATGTCAAATGTACAATCATAGTGTTGTACAGTTGTAGCAAATAGTTTTTGGTTCAAGTCACACTATATTGATTTCACCGTTTAACAAAAGTATAAGACATCAACAAAAATCACGTTCAAAGAACACAAAATGGTCTGGTTGGGTTTTAGAGGAGAGTAGATTTACCTGTGAGTGGCTGTAAACACTAAACCAGGAAGGAGCTCTAGGCAACATGTGATCATGTGATCACGACCAGTTTGGTGACATGAAAATACTTATAACACGTGTTCCCTCTGCCTGGGTATTACCGCCACATTACTAATGAACTGCATATTTGTTGGAGCTTTACAGCTGTTTGTCATGTGTTAAAAGAAAGTTGAACATACATGTTTCTGGCTCAGCCCAATCTAGGTCTAAAGCTCAGCAGCAGATCATAAACAGGTGTTAATGTGCGCTCATTAAACAGGTTAGTTTTATGGTAACAACAACAACAACAACAACAGTTAGTGAACTCCTCCAAGTGCCAAAGTAACAACACTGATAGTCTTTACTTTAATAGAGCTTGTGTCTTTTTAGTGAAGTAATGTGGCTTGGATTCGGATCGTTCATTCTTATCTTAACTTCTTAACAAAACACAACTCATTCAACTCACTCAACACCAGCAAATGGACCAGGTGAAAGTATTATTGATGATCTAAAATGCACCGTGATGCAGGAAATCACATCACCCACATTGTAAACAGCTACTGGTTTGTGTCTCGTCTCTGCAGCTCCTGATGTGCTCAGCCATCAGGGCTTATAATCCCGTACGATTATGAAACACTAGGCCTCCAGCTCAGGGCCGACCGATGTCTCACATGTCTCTGACAGCCCTGTAGATGCTGGTTACACTTTACAGAAGGGAGTCCCGAGTTGTTTGTGGAGGGATTTTGGAGGAAAGGTTTGGGAACCTCTTCCTTAATAGAGCATTGAACCTCTTCAATGTTTGTTCAGCCCAGAGTGTCCTGAAACCATCTGCACTTTCAGACACCTCTCTCTTGACACTATAAACTAATAACAGTTAAAATGGGCTTTTCCTTCTCTCTGCAGGTATGGCTGGTGTGAGCTGTGTTCTCTCTGAGGATCAGTTCCTGTGCTCCATCTGTCTGGAGGTCTTCACTGATCCAGTCACCACTCCATGTGGACACAGCTTCTGCAACATCTGCATCAACAAACACTGGGACAACTGTGACCACTGTCACTGCCCTGTGTGTAAAGAGGAGTTCAGCTCCAGACCAAAGCCAAAAACCAACACTTTTATTCTGGAGATGGTCTCAGAGTTTAAAAACAAGCCTCAAAAAGAAGACACTGAGAGCTTAGAGTCAGATTCCACTGGAGCAGGAGATGTTCTGTGTGATGTTTGTCCTGAACCAAAGCTCAAAGCTCTGAAGTCCTGTCTAGTTTGTCAGACCTCGTACTGTCCCAACCACCTCACGCCCCACAACACTGTGCCCCGTCTGAAGAAGCACCAGCTGATCACCCCCGTGGAAAACCTGGAGGAACGAATCTGTCCCGAACATGAACGATTGCTGGACATGTTCTGCAGAGACCACTCTCACTTCATGTGTCTGCAGTGCAGCTGCTCTGATCCCAAAAGTCACAACACTGTCTCACTGAAGGAACAGTGTGAGGAGGAGCAGAGCGAGCTGCAGCAGAAGATCCAAGAGAGAAAGGAGAAAATCCAGGAACTGCAGAGGTCTGTGGAGCTCAGTCAGGAAAACGCAGACAGAGAAATGAAGGAGGGGGTTGAGTTCTTCAATGATCTGATGAAGTTAGTTCAAGAAACTCTGGATCAGTTTAAACAAAGCATCGAACAGAAGCATCAGGAAATAAAGGAAAAGGCAGAAGAGTTCATGAAAGAAGTAGAATCAGAAATCTCAGCTCTGGAGCAGAGACGAGCGCAGATGGAGGAGATCTGGAAATCTGACGACCATTTTCATTTTGTCCAAACTTTCACTTTAGACAAACCTGCTCCAGAGATGAACGACTGGACTGAGGTGTCTGTCAGAACGCCATCGTATGAAAGGAGAGTTGCTATAGCTGTGTCAGATCTAACGAACACAAACCTCACACCAAAGATAAAGACATTTTTAGATCGTGAACTGAAACGTGTGAAGCAACATGCAGTTGGTGTCACTCTAGATCCAGATACAGCTCATCCAAACTTAGTTGTTTCTTCAGATCATAAACGAGTTATTTACACCGAACAATCAAAGCCTCCTCCAGATACGACGGAAAGATTTTCATCTTCATTGTATGTTTTGGGAAAACAAAAGTTTTCTTCTGGAAAGTTTTACTATGAAGTTCAGGTAAAAGAAAAAACTGACTGGGGTTTAGGAGTGGCTGCAGAGTCAGTTGACAGAAAAGGGGACACTGTAGGATCTTTATACACTGGATACTGGGACACTTATGGAGGAAGCAACCATCAGCATCCATGGCCTTCTCCACAGAGGGTTGGGGTTTTTGTGGACTATGAGGAGGGTCTGGTCTGTTTTTTTGATGCAGAGACATCAGCGATCTTCCACTCCTTCACTGACTGCCGTTTCAATGAGAGCATTTTTCCAGTTCTCAATCCCTGTAACAATAGGAGCGGAAAGAACTTTGCTCCTCTGATACTGACACCTGTCACTGAATAAGCAAGACTTTACCAGCCTAATCAAAGCTAATTAGATGTCAAATATTGCTGTGTATAAAATAACTCGAAGCAAAGGCTACCAGAAAAGAGGACAGGAACTTAAACAGAACTGTCTGTAAATTGAGACAAAGACTAAGACAAACAGAGTCTGAGACCCACCTGAAGCAGCTCGAGTACAACCAGTGGGACCCATATCACAGTGTGAAAAGAACTGCACTAATAGCGAAGGTCCAGATCTGTCAGATTATTTTTAGCTTTTCATTTGGTCTCTTTCACAAAAGTCTGATTTTACAATAATATCAAATGACACAACAATTTTACTTCAACAACTTAAAGGATGTGAATAAATGTACCATGTTATGACGTTGACTTAAACATATACGGCTGGTGTTAGGGGGATACATTGAAATACACCTTTCATTTGCATGCGGCTTTTTTTGGTGAAATTAAATTCAAAATGTCAGCTGGCCGTAATGGCACGTTGGCAAAGCAGCGAGCCACCACTAGAAGGTCACTGGTTTGAGCTTTGATTACTTCGTGTGTGAAATGGGGTCTATAAACTAAATGTGTTCTATAAATAAACTTGCCTGAAATGTGTGGCCTCGTGTTGACTTTGGATTTTTTCTTTGCCGTAGATGCATTCCCTCCTGGTCAGTAACATACAGTATTATGGAAGAACAATTTAGGATTCTTACCATTCTGATTATTCTTTGTTTCAGAATCTCACACGCCACATCACACCTGCAGGTTGGGTAAAGTGTCAAGCCACACAGAGCCAACAATATCATATGCTATCACTGCATCAAAATAACATGTAATCACTGATTTACCCGAGTTAAAATGTATTCTTGTTTCTTGGCATAATCTATAGAAAAGACATTGGCTTCTTTTTTAACTCCCAAGATCTTGATTCTGAGTGATGCACATCTACCTCTTTTTCCTGCTGGGGCCAAATCCTTGAATTGAAATATATCATTGAGTAGATTTTATTAGACAGTTGTGCTCATGAGTTTACAAGTTTCTGTTGCCATTATTATTTGAAAAGAGCAAGCACAATTGTTTGAACCGTGACTGTAAAAAAAAAGTTATTGTGTTATCATTATATACTTTGTCAAATCCACAGACCAAAAAATAAAACATTTCATCAGGGTATGTAAATTTAATGCGCAAAACTAATCCTTGATATTAAGGCTTGTGTCAGTCCAGTTTTTGTTTTTGTTTAGATCTGGTTTAGTCCTAGATTAGAAGAGGTTTATGTATATCTGGCTTAGCCCTGGTGAAGTTCCCCTCATACACTGCTTCACACCAAAAAGGTCCCTCTAACATTTAGTTGAGCCGCCTTTATCTTTTATTACAGCACACGTTCGCTCAATAAGCTTCTGCGACGCCAACAGATCCAGTTTTGCGTTAACTTTTCACCAAGATCTCGTATTGATGATGGGAGAGTGTGGCCATTGCGCAAAACCTTCTCCAGCACATCCGAAAGATCCTGGCACTGTCGCCTTGGATTATTCCTGTTGCCGTCAAGACAAGAGGAAGAAGTCCATCGATGGAATAACCTGGTCATTCAGGATGTTCAAGTTGTCAGCTGATTCATTCTGACTCATTCTTTCGGCCCATCCCATAACCCAATGAAGGTGATGTAGACGCGGAGCAACATTACACAACTCTGCTCTTCACAATAAATGAAACTGCAGAGAGGAAAGACGCAGCTGCTGTCGAGAGCGTCTGCCCAAACGGGAAGTTTAAAGGGGAACATTCAGGTTAGTGACTTCCACTTCCAATTCTCCTACTTTGTGATATTGGTAGCATAATTATTCACCACCCCCGACCCCGCATTGGCTCCAAAGTCAATAACCACAAAATAGATCTGGTGTTGTATTGACGAAATTAGAATATGTGTGAATACTGATGCACAAAAAAACAGGAAAAACTGATGCCATACTACTATGTAAAAGGGTCCTGATACTTTACATTTAGGCAATGTTATAATATATGTATTGATAAACTACACGATGACTGTCCACTTTGTTAGGCACACCTCTAACACTTCTCCGATATCCAATGGCAAACTGGGAAGTGATTTAGAGGCAGAGACAAACGTTACACACCTCTGCTGCTTCACAAGAAACAAAACTACAGAGAGAATAGGCAGAACTGGTGCCGAGTGTATCTGCTCCAACGGGAATCAACCCACAACTTTCAACATCCAAAAACTTGTACAACTGGGTGACAATGCAAGACGTACATATCCTGTGATATGAAACAGTCAGAGCTGGTACAACATCAAACATAACGTTATGGGCAATATTGCAAATGGAAGGTTCAATGTTCAATGTTCAATACAGCTTTATTATCCCCATGGGGAAATTTAGTTTGCAGCCAGAAGTCACATACAACGTGCCATGAACACAGTACCAAAAAATAAATAAAAATGTAATATTATACTGTACATAAAATACTCGTTCATTTAAAAGAACCTCTTGGGATCATGGACTTTTTGAACCTGTTGGTGGAACATTATAATGACGCCCAGATGGAAGCAGCAGGTTAAGGTTGTTATTGTTGTGAAATCCAACTTTACAATTGTCATCAGAGAAATATGCATGGTTTGGTTTTCTAGGGTACATATATACAGTAGTTCATCTTTACCTTCCATCCTGGTAAATAACATACAGTAAATTGGAAGAATGATTTAGGATTGTTCCCGTTTTGATTATTTTTTATTTGAGAATATCACAGGCAAGTGGCCACCAATCTCACTCACACGCCACAGTCACAGATCGGGTAAAGTGTCAAAGAACAATAATATCAGGCTATTGAACTGGTTTAATTTGCATACCGTTGCGTGTAGTTTTTACATTTTAATGGCCTAAAATAACTGCAATTTTTCCCAGCGTAGGGTACATTACAACTAAACTTTCTTTCATTGGAAAAGGTTGAAAAGGAAAAGATGATAAGATTGATTATTAAATCAACAGGATTTAAAGCTAATTCTGCGGGATTTAAATACATTTACTCAAATATTGTTCTCCCCAGACCTTTGCATATAGATCCAAGATTTCATTTGGTGGGGACAGTGCATGTTGATGAACACACCACACCAGATTGTAGCCGTAGGGTCATTTCTCTCACACACTCATTCATCCTGGCCTATTGTACATGTTTTTAGTGGTAGGGGAAACCAGAATACCCGGAGGAAACCTACGCAGACGCGGGAAGAACATGCAAACTCCACACAGAAAGGCCCCGTCCAACTGGGAATCGAACCCAGGACCTTCTAGCTTTGAAGCACGAGCGCTAACCGCTGCGCCGTCTTCATTTGTCTCGAAGGACATTTGTATTGGAGACAGAAGCCGCCACGTAAAGACACACTTGACATGAAAAATAAGTTCTAGTTTGGTCCTGGTGTGGAAGCCCTCATATCATCTGAAGTACTTTGTGTGACAGACGGCTAAAGAAGGGTAATGTTTTTGTTGCTGTCGTGAATAAATTCAACATCACAGTTGTTATAAATAAATACATGTTTTGACCTCGGGACAACACACTATAGGCAATGAGTCTGTAAAATTAATACTACATATCCTATGATAAACTAAGCTTTGGTTGTCCACTTTGTTAGGCACATCTCCACCCATATCACAGTCACAGTCAGAGGCGGAGCTCCAGGACACACCTCTGCTGCTTCACGGTGAATGAAACAGAACGAGGACGGTCTGAGCCGGTGTCGAGTGTTTTTGCTGAAGCAGGAATCAAACGACTTTCTACATCTGTAAAGAACCCACGGTGAACATTCAGGTCAGTAACATCCACTGGTTTTGGGGGAATTAACCACGACAACCATGTTCCTTTCTCTGAGTAAACGGAGAGAGTACAGAACATTTGTACTCAAGTAAAAGTACAATTACATGGCTAAAATTCTAGTACACCTGTAAAATGTACACAAGTAAAGTACGAAATTACTTGGGAAAAAAAATGCAATTAAGTACTAGCGATAGGTTACTGGGCTCATGTAACAAAAGCGTGCCTCACCCCCTAAATCCAGTAACAATGTGTCTTATCACAATTACGCAGACGACACTCAGATCTATGTTTCACTGATACAGGTGAACATGAGCCTGTAGACACTCTGTGTCACTGTATTAAACAGATAAGTGTGTGGATGCAAAATAATTTCCTCCAGTTAAATACAGATAAAACTGAGATCATTGTCTTTGGCCCACAAAAACACAGAGAGGTTGTTATTGGTCATCTCGAAGCTCTTTCACTGGAACCTAAATATCAAGTTAGAAATCTAGGGTTAATCATGGACTCTGACTTGAATTTTAACCGTCATATTAAGTCCATTACATCAGTGGCCTATTACCACCTAAAAAACATTGCTAAAATAAAAAACATAGTGTCTAAACCAGATTTGGAGAGATTAATCCATGCATTTGTCTCCAGTCGATTGGACTATTGTAATGGTCTGTTCACTGGCCTTTCTAAACGAGCTGTTCGACAGCTGCAATATATTCAAAATGCTGCGGCTCGAGTCCTGACAAGAACCAGGAAATACGACCACATTAGTCCAGTGCTCCGGTCTCTGCGCTGGCTTCCTGTCGCTCAGAGGATAGATTTCAAAATAGCTCTGCTAGTTTATAAATCTCTTCATAGTCGGGCACCAAAATATATAGCTGACATGGTACAGCAGTATGAACCATCTCGGGCCTTGAGATCCTCAGGGAGGGGTCTCCTGGTGGTTCCCAGTGTCACCACTAAACGCGGTGAGGCTGAGTTTCAGTTTCAAGCAGGAAAAGTGTGGAACAGCCTAAGCGAGGACGTAAGACAGGCCACAACTCTTACTATGTTTAAGTCCAGGCTGAAAACATGCCTATTTACTGTTGCCTATGGCAATTGATGGTTGCCGCTCATAGGTCGATGGTATTTTAACCACTTTTGATAGATATTTTTAATAATTATTTTGTATATTTTTATGTGTGTTTTGATTGTTTTATTGTGTTTTTATCATGTTTTTATCGTGTTTTTATCGTGTATTTGGTGTTGCTGTGAGGCACATTGAGTTGCCTTGTGCATGAAATGTGCTGTATAAATACATTTGCCTTGCCTAGTTTCAGCACAGGTTTAATACCAGTGAGACCTGTTTAGTCTGATTGAATAATACACGTCTCATATCTAATACTTTTTACCAAACTACATTTCATTTGCACGAGGAGTCAAAGTCGGCCTCAGAGAGCGGAAAGGAGCTGAAACTCCCGATTATAAAAAGTGTGTGTAGGACTGCGCTGTTCTCAGTAACGAACACAATTCCAAATACAATTACATGACTTAAATGGTACTTAATTACAAATAAAAGTACAGGCTGAAAAATATACTCGAAAAAGTACAATTACCCCAAAAAATTTATCGATTACTGTAACGCGAGTACATGTAATCCGTTACTTTCAACCACTAGTATTTATAGCCATCCCATTGGCTCTATGCATCACTGTCATTACTAAGGCTTACTAGAACATATGTGTTTATGTAAGTATGTATATATGTATGTATATATATACCTCAAACACTTTTTTACAGCTAAAGTCTGAATAAAACAAATTGTTGTGTGTTTAAACCCCCAACTATTGATGTGTTTATGTAGTTTTCTTAAAAGAAACAAATAAAAAAAATCTAAATCATAATTATCATACCAAAATAGATACCATATAATATCACACTAATATAAATATGCTTTTAGTTGTTTTCCAAAGAAAGAAAATAAAGCCAGTGAATGTGAGTGAACGATGACGCACAAACAAAACCAGGAAATAGCCTGAGGTGATATTCAAATACCATACACTCATTTTACATTTACTCAAATAATGTTCTTCCCATTTTCTTTGCAAACTTTATCCTCAAGACGCAGTAAAGGATAATGAGTGAAAACTGCAACGGGAACATTGGCTTTTAGACGAAGTTACTGTCACTGTTGAGTCCAAATTTCAGTGGCAGAGACACTTCTACGTAAGGCTTTTTGGGCCTGGCCTGCAGAATCCCTCTCTTGTCCTGAAGGCCTGGAGGTCAATGAGTGTCAGAAATACGCCTCAGCTTAAAACCCCATTTTGTTTTTTCTTCTCTCTGCAGGTATGGCGAGTGTGAGCTGTAAGATCTCTGAGGACCAGTTAATGTGCTTCATTTGTAAGGAGGTCTTCACTGATCCCGTCACCACTCCATGTGGACACAGCTTCTGCAACATCTGCATCAACGAACACTGGGACCAGAGCAAACCATACAACTGCCCTGAGTGTAAAGAGGAGTTCAGACCCAGGCCAAAGCTAAAAAACAGCATTGTTGTGTCTGAGATGGTCTCAGAGTTCAAAAAGAAGCACCAAAGAGAATCTGCAGGGCCGGAAACCTCTGAATCAAAACCAAAAGTGAAGAAGTTTCAAGAGACCATGGAGGAACGCACTTGCCCCGAACATGGAAAACCATTTATGGAGCTCTTCTGTAGAGACCACTCTCAGCTCATCTGTGTCCAGTGTTTTTCAGCTCATCAAAAACACAACATTGTCCCACTGGAGGAACAGTGTAAAGACCAGCAGAGCGAGCTGCAGCAGAAGATCCAAGAGAGAGAAGAGAAAATCCAGGAACTGCAGAGGTCTGTGGAGCTCAGTCAGGAAAACGCAGACAGAGAAATGAAGGAGGGGGTTGAGTTCTTCACTGACTTAATGAAATCTGCTCAACAAAGTCTGGATCAGTTCAAACAAAGCATAAATAAGAAGCATCACGATGTAAAGAAAAAGGCAGAAGCGTTAATAAAAGAAGTAAAATCAGAAATCTCAGCTCAGCAGCAGAGACAAGCGCAGATGGAAGATGTTTGGAGCTCTGAAGATTATTTTAATTTTGTCCAAACTTTCGCTTTAAAACCTGCTCCGAAGATGAACGACTGGACTGAAGAATCAGTCCGAGCGCCATCGTATCACGGCAGAGCGGCCATAGCCGTGTCTGAGCTGCAGGTGAAAATAAATAAAAAAATGAAAGAAAAAATGATGAATGAACTGAAACAAGCGAAGAAACATGCAGTTGATGTGACTCTAGATCCAGATACAGCCCATCCAAAGTTAGTTGTTTCTAAAGATAACAAAGAGGTTTATTACTCAAACCAAACACAGGAACTTCCAGACTCCCCTGATAGGTTTCTGATTTGGCATTATGTTTGTGGCAAACAGGAGATCTGTTCTGGAAGGTTTTTTTTTGAAGTTCAGGTCAAAGAAAACACTGAGTGGTGGTTAGGAGTGGTCGAAGAGTCAGCAGACAGACACTTGGACACTGAGATGACAATAGAAAATGGATTCTGGGAAATGTCTGGTGAATATGTAAATGATGTATGGCCTGCTCCAGAGAAGGTCGGGGTGTTTGTGGACTATGAAGAAGGTCTGATCTGTTTCTTTGACGCAGATTCGTCACAGCTCATTGACTCCTTCACTGACTGCTGTTTCACTGAGAACCTCCTTCCACTGATCAGTCCAGGAAAAAATGAAGATGGCAACAACTCCACCCCTCTGATACTCACACCTGTCACTGTTGAGGAAGAAGAGGTAGAAGAGGAGGAGGAAGAGGTAGAGAAGGCGCCGGCAGCTCAAGCATCTACATCTTCTGCTCCACACCCAGGGGTTAAAGTGGACCCTCCGGTATTGAGTTCCGCCACCTCGGGTAGTGTAGAAAAAAAAAAAAAAGCATCTGACAGAAAAACACCAACACCAAATAAACAAATATGAAGAAGAGCATATGGGGATTATTGTGAATGTGCTGAAGCCGTGCTGGACAGAAGTCACTCTTCAGAGAAACTGGAGAAATATTCACATAAGATCAGCAGCAGCTCAGTCCACTCTCCGTACACGCCGGTATGAGCCTCAAAATAACAGCATTTATTATGAAATCATGAACGTTACGGACATAAACTAATCCATAAAGAGTCTACTCTTCCCAAGCTTTTGCCCACTTTTTATTTCTCATCAATCTCCTTGATATTTACGGTTTTAGAGATTAATTCAGGATCCATAAAGAAGAGAAAAGGCGATGAAACAGTGCAGGGTCACGGCGCAATGTCGGCCTTTTTACACAATGTTCCCTCTGATCTGATCCTCTGAATCCACCTGGGATAAAAGCGACAACAAAGTCAGGAATCCGGGCTAAAGCTTAGAGTCTCCTCTTCACAACTGAGGGAGCCCCCTGGGAAACACTTAATACATATATAGAGTAAATAAATAGAATAAATAATAAAATGTGTCTAATTGCAGCTGTAAAATGTGTTCATGTATAATCTTAGGGAAGATTTAGGGGATACCAGGGGCCTGTGTGCTAGAGGTCGAGGGGCCACTGGATTTGTCCTATTCTGAGTTTGGACCTGGTTTAGTTCTAATTTAATTGAGTCTAGGTTTATGTCAAGTTTCCCCCTCACTACTGTACATTCCTTCAAATGTCTATGTTACTGTGGTCCAGATGTAGTCGCTCCCCTCTCCTCCACAGCCTCCCAAACTTCTCTGTGACCAACCTGTGCGTCATGTTTCTGTAATGGAGGTGAAGACTCTCACCTCCACACCCTGCTCTGGGACAGAACCGATGCTTACCCGTGCTCTTTTACTGTCCTCCCTCTGTAAACTAATCTCCTCTTAGGGTCAAACTCAAAGATTGTGTTTTCATTACTTCTTATACATATGCAGCTTAGACCTTTCTTCTGCAGAGGACGTCCTGGAAAGTCAGAGCACTTTCTAAAGGGCAGTTTTTCTCCTTCCAGGGAAATATCTGAATACATTTATTGTATTACGTTGTTGACTTAGATTTATTATGGTGTTTGTGGCGACACATTTACATTTACACATTTGCATGATATACATTTGTGGGTGAAATTACTGAACTTCTAAACCTAACGTGACCCCAGTGGCACCTCGGCTCATACTGAAGGACCACAAGAGGTCACCGGTTTGATTTATTATGACGTTTTGATCAATTCTGTGTTTTATTGATTGATTTTTCTTAATTGTAATTGCCTGTATACCCTAAACTTATTCCACTTTTGTCTTTGGAGCTTTAATAATGTGTTGCAATAATAAACTTGCTTTGAGTGTGGAGCCGTGTTTTCTGTTTTACTGAAGCAGGAGCAGTATGGGAGTATTTGTAGAGGGAGCAGATTATCCTGTTTTGTAATTAATTTCTCTCTCTTTTTGGTAAAGAGTAAAAATAACAAGTAAAAATAGAAGAGAGTTGGAGAGAGCTGCACTGGATACACAGAGTCAGGGTGGTGTAGGCTGAAGGCTGAAGTAGAATTCTTCTTATGGAAAAACAAAGGTGCTCCTCAGGCTTAGAGGGTTTATAATCTGTGCGAGGCTGTATTGAGTTTGTGTGAATTTTATTGACAGCGCGTTTCGACTCACAGGGTCTTGCAGGATTAGTGAAGAATACAGCCTCGCAAAAGTAAAAAAGTACAACTGTTTGAGCCAAAAAGTCCGATTTATTTTCAGTGACATCGTGGAACTAGTGATATTTACAAAGAAAATTCCAAGAAAATGCAGAAAATCTAAATAATTCTAAAGAACAAGGAGCACGAGACGAACTACATCTTATCGAGTTAATAGTAACAATTATTTTACTCAAGTAAAAGTACAGATTATAATAAAGGATTTGTATCGAGTGCCTCAGATCGCCTTCTTTCTCTCTAGCTGCATTTTTTGCACCCGGATCTTTGAAGAGCGCCTGCGTTTAAGAATATGATCAAAAGACGCGCTCTCCATATTATTCATTATAGGTTTACTCAAGTAGAAGTAAAAAGTACCGTATGATAAAACTACTCTAAGAAGTACAGTTTCTTCAAAAGTGCCGGCCTCTGGAGAGCACAGTGATAATCCATGTTTTTATGCCTTTGAGCTGATCGTTATGAAGAAGACACTTTGCATTTAGTCTTTAGCTTCTCAAGTTTCTTTTTCCACTTATTGTCAGGTTAAAAAACGTTTCACTGAAGCAGATACTGTAGCAGTATGTCAGACGACTTTCTAATGTGAATGTATTTGTTTATAGTGTATTGTGTGTTTTTAATCTTTCACTTTGATTTGACACTAAACCACTTGTAATTTCCACTTTCCCAGAGCTCATGAAGGCAGCATGAATCACAGTAAACTCTAACTTTAGACATAATTCAGAGTATATATATACATCCATGAACAACTTGAACAATAAGTCGGAGGACGGACTCTATGAACTAAACTAAACGAGGTCCAACATAATATCATGCTATCACCTCAGAACAATGCACAGAAGTACGTCTCGAGTTATGATATATTTTCTTTAGTTCATATCTATTATCGATGTTAGATTTATGTCAAAAATAAAATAAAATAAAAATTGCTATATGATAAATTAAGCGAAAGTAAACATATTTTCTGCACACTTGTGTGTAAAAACTCTCAAAGGATTGAATTAAGTTTATTCCACATTCCTTTAACGTTTGCTTTATTTGCTTTTAAAACACTACAGTCGTATTCTTTCTTACTTTTCCTTAGAACAGTGGTTCCCAATCATCGCAAGATGATTTTGAGACAATATTTTTTTTTTTCTGACATCGAGTTTGTTGTATTTTTGACTTAGTGAAATTAACCCTAATATCAAAATACAGCCTCTTCAGCCTCTTGAATCCTTAATGTAACAAACTCTTTGTGGAGCATGTTTTTCTTCTTCAGGCATTTTGCAGACCAGGGGTGATCCAGGTTGTCCTCGTTATGAACATTTATAAACGCTTAGCTCTATTCACTGCTCATGATAAGAAAGGCACTGAATAGAACTGAGTCCACTGAGCTCCCGTAGCTCAGTCAAAGCAGGAAGCGATGTAGAGGCGGAGCAACATTAGTCAACTCTGCTGCTTCACAAGAAATGAAACTACAGAGAGGAATGGTGTCGAGTGTGTCTGAACCAAACAGGAATCAAACTTCTTTTAACGTCTATAAACTAAAACTAAATATCAGGTGAGTAACAATGACTATTAGGACAACGGCTTCAAAACAGGCGACATGTCTAGTTTCAAATGTACAATCATAGTTTTGTACAGTTGTAGCAAATAGTTTTTGGTTCAAGTCACAATATATTGATTTCACTGTTTAACAAAAGTATAAGACATCAACAAAAATCACGTTCAAAGCCAAAGAACACAAAATGGTCTGGTTGGGTTTTAGAGGAGACTAGATTTACCTGTGAGTGTCTCTAAACACTAAACCAGGAAGGAGCTCTGGGCAACATGTGATCATGTGATCACGACCAGTTTGGTGACATGAAAATACTTATAACACGTGTGCCCTCTGCCTGGGTATTACCGCCACATTACTAATGAACTGCATATTTGTTGGAGCTTTACAGCTGTTTGTCATGTGTTAAAAGAAAGTTGAACATACATGTTTCTGGCTCAGCCCAATCTAGGTCTACAGCTCAGCAGCAGATCATAAACAGGTGTTAATGTGCGCTCATTAAACCGGTTAGTTTTATGGTAATAACAACAACAACAACAGTTAGTGAACTCCTCCAAGTGCCAAAGTAACAACACTGATAGTCTTTACTTTAAAGGTCCTATATCATGCAAAATCGACTTTTTGGAGCTTTTAACCATGTTGTTATGCTATTTCCTTCTCAAAAACACCCCCAGAGTGGTTTTTGGCTTCATTCACGCAGTTCTCAGTAATCCTCCTGAATCCTGCGCTCTGAGCAGCTGATCCGCCCTCTCCTGGTAAACGACTGGCGTGTTCAGTTGTGTCGTCACAGCGGAACGGAAGTGCTCGACGTCTGTAATCTAATGCCTTACGGCATGATTTTTATTTGTAAAACAGTTTTTTTCATTATTTCTGTCGTAAGAAAAAATAAATAAAAAAAAAAAAAAAAAAAAAAAAAAAAAAAAAGGAAGTGCCTGACGCTGAGCTGCCCCTGTAGCGAAAACAAACGCTCCCCCTAAGCGTCCGAACGGTCTGAACAGATGGTCATGTCATGTTGCACCGAAAGTTGTGAAGAGGGAGCTTTTTCTAACCTACTCTGGAGTCTGGACACCTGTTCTTTTTTTCTTACCTCACGATAATGTCACGGAGAAAACCGCGTTTGGCTGCGAGGACTGGACTTTATTCAGCCTTCCCAAAGAAGAGGCCATAGAAGTTGGCATTTCCCTCCGGGATTCAGCGACTATCAGCCAGAATAGTGTTTGTCTGAGCCTGTCGCTGATGGATGCTTGATGAACCTTGGCCAGAATCAAAGTGGATTAACTTTTATAACCAGCGCAAGTCCCATACTGGAAACATCAGAGTGGTGAGTCATCAAAATGCATGTTAGCGTGTGTGTTAGCGTGTGTGCTAGCCATTTAGCCATGAAGCCATGAAGCTGTGTTGCACATGTTAACTTCTTATAACAGCATCATGAAATAACTTCACTTTTTGCTGTGATATATATATTTCTACTACTGCTAAAGTTGTATGAGCGGCGAGAGGGGGCGGAGTTAACTGAATCCAAGCGTTTTGTCTTCCGGGTTGGAAAAATACCTCCAGAAAATACTAATATTTATCACAAAAATGAGTGCTCCGTAGTGGTAGAGGTACAATATATCATATAAAGGCCTATACTTTACTTTGGAATGGCTTAAAATAGCATGATACAGGTCCTTTAATAGAGCTTGTGTCTTTTTAGTGAAGTAATGTGGCTTGGATTCTGATCGTTCATTCTTATCTCAACTTCTTAACAAAACACAACTCATTCTTCAACACCAGCAAATGGACCAGGTGAAAGTATTATTGATGATCTAAAATGCACCGTGATGCAGGAAATCACATCACCCACATTGTAAACAGCTACTGGTTTGTGTCTTGTCTCTGCAGCTCCTGATGTGCTCAGCCATCAGGGCTTATAATCCCGTACGATTATGAAACACTAGGCCTCCAGCTCAGGGCCGACCGATGTCTCACATGTCTCTGACAGCCCTGTAGATGCTGGTTACACTTTACAGAAGGGGATCCCGAGTTGTTGGTGGAGGGATTTTGGAGGAAAGGTTTGGGAACCTCTTCCTTAATAGAGCATTGAACCTCTTCAATGTTTGTTCAGCCCAGAGTGTCCGGAAACCATCTGCACTTTCAGACTCCTCTCTCTTGACACTATAAACTAATGACAGTTAAAATGTGCTTTTCCCTCTCTCTGCAGGTATGGCTGGTGTAAACTGTGTTCTCTCTGAGGATCAGTTCCTGTGCTCCATCTGTCTGGAGGTCTTCACTGATCCAGTCACCACTCCATGTGGACACAGCTTCTGCAACATCTGCATCAACAAACACTGGGACAACTGCGACCACTGTCACTGCCCTGTGTGTAAAGAGGAGTTCAGCTCCAGACCAAAGCCAAAAACCAACACCTTTATGTTGGAGATGGTCTCAGAGTTTAAAAACAATCCCCAACAAGAAGACACTGAGAGCTTAGAGTCAGATTCCACTGGAGCAGGAGATGTTCTGTGTGATGTTTGTCCTGAACCAAAGCTCAAAGCTCTGAAGTCCTGTCTAGTTTGTCAGACCTCGTACTGTCCCAACCACCTCACGCCCCACAACACTGTGCCCCGTCTGAAGAAGCACCAGCTGATCGCCCCCGTGGAAAACCTGGAGGAACGAATCTGTCCCGAACATGAACGATTGCTGGACATGTTCTGCAGAGACCACTCTCACTTCATGTGTCTGCAGTGCAGCTGCTCTGATCCCAAAAGTCACAACACTGTCTCACTGAAGGAACAGTGTGAGGAGGAGCAGAGCGAGCTGCAGCAGAAGATCCAAGAGAGAAAAGAGAAAATCCAGGAACTGCAGAGGTCTGTGGAGCTCAGTCAGGAAAACGCAGACAGAGAAATGAAGGAGGGGGTTGAGTTCTTCAATGATCTGATGAAGTTAGTTCAAGAAACTCTGGATCAGTTTAAACAAAGCATCGAACAGAAGCATCAGGAAATAAAGGAAAAGGCAGAAGAGTTCATGAAAGAAGTAGAATCAGAAATCTCAGCTCTGGAGCAGAGACGAGCGCAGATGGAGGAGATCTGGAAATCTGACGACCATTTTCATTTTGTCCAAACTTTCACTTTAGACAAACCTGCTCCAGAGATGAACGACTGGACTGAGGTGTCTGTCAGAACGCCATCGTATGAAAGGAGAGTTGCTATAGCTGTGTCAGATCTAACGAACACAAACCTCACACCAAAGATAAAGACATTTTTAGATCGTGAACTGAAACGTGTGAAGCAACATGCAGTTGGTGTCACTCTAGATCCAGATACAGCTCATCCAAACTTAGTTGTTTCTTCAGATCATAAACGAGTTATTTACACCGAACAATCAAAGCCTCCTCCAGATACGACGGAAAGATTTTCATCTTCATTGTATGTTTTGGGAAAACAAAAGTTTTCTTCTGGAAAGTTTTACTTTGAAGTTCAGGTAAAAGAAAAAACTGACTGGGGTTTAGGAGTGGCTGCAGAGTCAGTTGACAGAAAAGGGGACACTGTAGGATCTTTATACACTGGATACTGGGACACTTATGGAGGAAGCAACCATCAGCATCCATGGCCTTCTCCACAGAGGGTTGGGGTTTTTGTGGACTATGAGGAGGGTCTGGTCTGTTTTTTTGATGCAGAGACATCAGCGATCTTCCACTCCTTCACTGACTGCCGTTTCAATGAGAGCATTTTTCCAGTTCTCAATCCCTGTAACAATAGGAGCGGAAAGAACTTTGCTCCTCTGATACTGACACCTGTCACTGAATAAGCAAGACTTTACCAGCCTAATCAAAGCTAATTAGATGTCAAATATTGCTGTGTATAAAATAACTCGAAGCAAAGGCTACCAGAAAAGAGGACAGGAACTTAAACAGAACTGTCTGTCAATTGAGACAAAGACTAAGACAAACAGAGTCTGAGACCCACCTGAAGCAGCTCGAGTACAACCAGTGGGACCCATATCACAGTGTGAAAAGAACTGCACTAATAGCGAAGGTCCAGATCTGTCAGATTATTTTTAGCTTTTCATTTGGTCTCTTTCACAAAAGTCTGATTTTACAATAATATCAAATGACACAACAATTTTACTTCAACAACTTGAAGGATGTGAATAAATGTACCATGTTATGACGTTGACTTAAACATATACGGCTGGTGTTAGGGGGATACATTCAAATACACTTTTCATTTGCATGCGGCTTTTTTTGGTGAAATTAAATACAAAATGTCAGCTGGCCGTAGTGGCACGTTGGCTAAGCAGCGAGCCACCACAAGAAGGTCACTGGTTTGATCTTTGATTACTTCGTGTGTGAAATGGGGTCTATAAACTAAATGTGTTCTATAAATAAACTTGCCTGAAATGTGTGGCCTCGTGTTGACTTTGGATTTTTTCTTTGCCGTAGATGCATTCCCTCCTGGTCAGTAACATACAGTATTATGGAAGAACAATTTAGGATTCTTACCATTCTGATTAATGTTTGTTTCAGAATCTCACACGCCACATCACACCAGCAGGTTGGGTAAAGTGTCGAGCCAAAGAACACAACAATATCATATGCTATCACTGCATCAAAATAACATGTAATCACTGATTTACCCGAGTTAAAATGTATTCTTGTTTCTTGGCATAATCTATAGAAAAGACATTGGCTTCTTTTTTAACTCCAAGATCTTGATTCTGAGTGATGCACATCTACCTCTTCACATTTTTCCTGCTGGGGCCAAATCCTTGAATTGAAATATATCATTGAGTAGATTTTATTAGACAGTTGTGCTCATGAGTTTACAAGTTTCTGTTGCCATTATTATTTGAAAAGAGTAAGCACAATTGTTTGAACTGTGACTGTAAAAAAAAAGTTATTGTGTTATCATTATATACTTTGTCAAATCCACAGAACAAAAAATAAAACATTTCATCAGGGTATGTAAATTTAATACACAAAACTAATCCTTGATATTAAGGCTTGTGTCAGTCCAGTTTTTGTTTTTGTTTAGATCTGGTTTAGTCCTAGATTAGAAGAGGTTTATGTATATCTGGCTTAGCCCTGGTGAAGTTCCCCTCATACACTGCCTCACACCAAAAAGGTCCCTCTAACATTTAGTTGAGCCGCCTTTATCTTTTATTACAGCACACGTTCGCTCAATAAGCTTCTGCGACGCCAACAGATCCAGTTTTGCGTTAACTTTTCACCAAGATCTCGTATTGATGATGGGAGAGTGTGGCCATTGCGCAAAACCTTCTCCAGCACATCCGAAAGATCCTGGCACTGTCGCCTTGGATTATGCCCGTTGCCGTCCTGGACAAGAGGAAGAAGTCCATCGATGGAATAACCTGGTCATTCAGGATGTTCAAGTTGTCAGCTGATTCATTCTGACTCATTCTTTCGGCCCATCCCATAACCCAATAAAGGTGATGTAGACGCGGAGCAACATTACACAACTCTGCTCTTCACAATAAATGAAACTGCAGAGAGGAAAGACGCAGCTGCTGTCGAGAGCGTCTGCCCAAACGGGACGTTTAAAGGGGAACATTCAGGTTAGTGACTTCCACTTGTTTTTGGGGATCAACGACAACAATTCTCCTTCTTTGGGATATCGGTAGCATAATTATTCACCATCCCCGACCTCGCGTTGGCTCCAAAGTCAATAACCACAAAATAGATCTGCTGTTGTATTGACGAAATTAGAATGTGAGTGAATACTGGAAAAAGCCTGTTTTTTTCAAACACCAACTGAGGGTCCTGATACTTTACATTTAGGCAATGTTATAATATATGTATTCATAAACTAAACAATGACTGTCCACTTTGTTAGGCGCACCTCTAACACTTCTCCGATATCCAATGGCAAACTGGGAAGTGATTTAGAGGCAGAGACAAATGTTACACACCTCTGCTGCTTCATAAGAAACAATAGACAGAACTGGTGCCAAGTGTATCTGCTCCAACGGGAATCAACCCACAACTTTCAACATCCAAAAACTAGTACAACCGGGTGACAATGCAAGACGTACATATCCTGTGATATGTAACAGTCAGAGCTGGTACAACATCAAACATAAAGTTATGGGCAATATTGCAAATGGAAGGTTCAATGTTCAATGTTCAATACAGCTTTATTATCCCCATGGGGAAATTTAATTTGCAGCCAGAAGTCACATACAACGTGCCAAAATGTAATATTATACTGTACATAAAATACTCGTTCATTTAAAAGAACCTCTTGGGATCATGGACTTTTTGAACCTGTTGGTGGAACATTATAACGACGCCCAGATGGAAGCAGCAGGTTAAGGTGGTTATTGTTGTGAAATCCAACTTTACAATTGTCATCAGAGAAATATGCATGGTTTGGTTTTCTAGGGTACATATGTAGAGTAGTTCATCTTTACCTTCCATCCTGGTAAGTAATATACAGTAAATTGGAAGAATAATTTAGGATTGTTCCCGTTTTGATTATTATTTATTTGAGAATATCACAGGCAAGTGGCCACCAATCTCACTCACACGCCACAGTCACAGATCGGGTAAAGTGTCACAGAACAATAATATCAGGCTATTGAACTGGTTTAATTTGCATACCGTTGCATGTAGTTTTTACGTTTTAATGGCCTAAAAACAACAACTAAACTTTCTTTCATTGGAAAAGGTTAAAAAAGGAAAAGATGATAAGATTGATTATTAAATCAACAGGATTTAAAGCTAATTCTGCGGGATTTAAACACATTTACTCAAATATTGTTCTCCCCAGACCCTTTGCATATAGATCCAAGATTTCATTTGGTGGGGACAGTGCATGTTAATGAACACACCACACCAGATTGTAGCCATAGGGTCATTTCTCTCACACACTCATTCATCCTGGCCTATTGTACATGTTTTTAGTGATAGGGGAAACCGGAGTACCCGGAGGAAACCTACGCAGACACGGGGAGAACATGCAAACTCCACACAGAAAGGCCCCGTCCAGCTGGGAATCGAACCCGGGACCTTCTAGCTTTGAAGCACAAGCACTAACCGCTGTGCCGTCTTCATTTGTCCTGAAGGACATTTGTATTGGAGACAGAAGCCGCCACGTAAAGACACACTTGACCTGACAAACACAGTGGATTTGTATATTCAGTACAAAAGTCAGCCTCCTTCA
This sequence comes from Proterorhinus semilunaris, assembly GCA_021464625.1. Taxonomy (NCBI): domain Eukaryota; kingdom Metazoa; phylum Chordata; class Actinopteri; order Gobiiformes; family Gobiidae; genus Proterorhinus; species Proterorhinus semilunaris. Next base: position 38,356,065 of record CM038348.1, read on the forward strand.
CAGATCACTGCTCTGCTCTTTGACCTGAGTTCAGGAGATTCACTGTTCTGGGGAGGAATGATTTCTTGCTGTTTTGGGTATTTCTATTTGTTGTTAGTTGGAACTCTACAGCTCATACTGGAAGCCCCGGACATGAGAGGGGTCAGAAATAATCTTCCTTGCCTGTTTGATCAGGATTTTTTTATTTTTTTATTTATTTATTTATTTGAGCAGTTTGTCTGCTCAAAGGGAGTGGGCCGAAGCCAAAGGCTTATAAGCGCCCATCCCAGAATAAAACAATAACATATACATATAACACATCACAAACAAGGGAACATGGGCAAGGCAAGAACAAGCAACAAGAACAACAATTAAATAAAGAAACAACAGCAAAAGAATGCAAAACGAGATCTTGATACTTCCCAGTTGTCATTACCATCCTCAGTATAATTTTAATTTGGGTTTAAATTATCATCATCATTATTATTATCATTATCATTATTATTACCATTTCCACCATGGTGAGGAATTTCCCAAATCCCTCACCCATTCTTCACAAGTTTTTAATTCACACATTCTCTTACCTTCGTTTCGTCCTTTATTCATTGTAAACTTACGTGCTTTTCCTCATGAAAGTATACTGTTTATTTGGGTCCGCGACCCTTTAAATACTCTTTATTTGGGTCCGCGACCCTTTAAATACTCTTTATTTGGGTCCGCGACCCTTTAAATACTCTTTATTTGGGTCCACGACCCTTTAAATACTCTTTATTTGGGTCCACGACCCTTTAAGTACACTTTATTTGGGTCCACGACCCTGGGTCCACGACCCTTTAAGTACACTTTATTTGGGTCCACGACCCTGGGTCCACGACCCTTTAAATACTCTTTATTTGGGTCCACGACCCTGGGTCCACGACCCTTTAAGTACACTTTATTTGGGTCCACGACCCTGGGTCCACGACCCTTTAAGTACTCTTTATTTGGGTCCACGACCCTGGGTCCACGACCCTTTAAGTACTCTTGTGGGTCCTCGACCCTTTAAGTTCTACAGTCCCCAACTCTGTAGTATTTGTTCCGTGTGTCCACGGATCTGGGAGGTCCTAGCCACGTACCTTACGGCTTTTAGAGGGATGAACCCAACGCGTAGTCCTATAACTCTGTTACCTTAACTCTTCCGTTATTTTTACGACTCTTCTATCTTCCACCATCAATTCACAGATTTAAACCATTCAACTTATATATTTATTTAATTGAATTATATGTGAAGTATGATGTAAGCCCTGCATAGTGTAGTGCATTAAAAAGCCAGAGTGTAGAGCGGGCCAGTTGAAGAGGGCAGTAGCTCCCCACTAACAAACCCCCACATGACTGCCCTAACAGCTGATTTTGTAAATGATGTTCCTATGCTGAGTGGTGCATCCGCCAATGTTCCTTTTTGACTACAATAGATTACCAAGTTTCCGCCTGGTTTTGTGCCTCTTTGACGACACACTCTCAGGTATTCCGCCTTTAGCTGGGGAAAGGGATGTCCCCTTACTAGCCCCTCACAACTGTTTTGGTCATCCACCCTTATCATAATTGGTATCATTGTCATTAAAAGACAAGGTTTAGAGCCTGTTGGGAGGATTCCTCTCAACAGATCCATAACCTGCCAACCCTAATTCTCCATTTGTAATTTGAGCGATAGAATGACAACCGTTCCAAGTAGCAACCCTCTTTGATTATAGAGGAACAATCTTAATTATATCTGACCTTTACAGCACTTTGTAGCACCCATTAGCAATCAAGTCAAGTGCTCATTTCCTCCTTCTGGTACTTTGACCATACAATTTTTTTATATCTTGATTTGAAATTATGAATATTTGGACATTGTTTTAATTCTGCCCCCAATTTGTTCCAGAGTTTAACTCCACATACAGACACACACATACTTTTCCTAGTGGAAGACACTGCTTGAACCTTAAAGTTATCACACCCCCTCAGGTTATATCCCCCTTCTCTGCGTGCAAAAAGCATTTGCATCCTTGCAGGTAGTACATTTTTGTTGGCTTTAAATAGAAGTTGAGCAGTAGAGAAATCAACTAAGTCATTCATTTTTAACAGTTTAGACTTCAGAAATAATATATTAGTGTGATCACAATATCCTACTTTGTGTATAATTCTTACAGCCCGTTTTTGGAGCATAACAAGGGGGTGTAATGAGCTTTTATAGTTATTTCCCCAAACTTCTACACAGTAATTTAGATATGGCAAGACTAATGAACTATATAATAGAAATAATGCATTGTAATTTAAGAAAAACTTTGCTTTATTAATGATTGAAATACTTTTGGAGACTTTACCTTTTATGTGTCTTATGTGTGGTTTCCAGCTTAATTTACTGTCAATGGTGATTCCTAAGAATTTAATTTCTGATACTGTATCTAAAACTACACCGTCTATAATTACTGAGTCTGGTTTTCCATGATAATTACCGAAAAACATTACTTTTGTTTTATTTAGGTTAAGGGACAATTTGTTATTGTCCATCCATGTTTTTAATTTCCTTAATTCACAGTTTATGTTAGTTACTAAAGTACTATAATTGTCATTTGAATAGAAAATGTTTGTGTCATCTGCAAAAATCACTAATTTTAATAATTTAGACACATTAAAAATGTCATTAATATATAAGTTGAACAATTTTGGTCCTAAAACCGATCCCTGTGGGACCCCACAGCTAATGTCCAAACACCCTGATGTAAACTCCCCCATCTTCACATACTGTTGTCTCCCATTTAAATAGCTTTGCATCCAGCTCAAAGCCACTCCCCTTATGCCATATCTGTCTAATTTTTTTAGTAATATTGAGTGATTTAGTGTATCAAATGCTTTTTTCAAGTCAATGAATATTCCAGCTGCATGTTTCTTTCCCTCTAAGCTATTAGTAACCTCTTCTATTGCATCGATGATGGCCATTGAAGTTGACCTTGCTGCCCTAAACCCGTACTGACCTTCATTAATTAGTTTATGCTTATCTATGAAATTATCCATTCTGCTGTTGTAAAGTTTCTCTAAAATTTTGGAAAACTGGGGGAGCAGAGAGACAGGTCTATAGTTGGTGAAGATGTGTTTGTTCCCATTTTTATGTATAGGTATAACTTTTGCAGTTTTCATTTTATTTGGAAATGTTCCTGTTTGAAACGATAAGTTGCATATGTAAGTTAATGGTTTCACGATACTGTATATAATTTGTTTAACCAGTGTCATATCTATATCAAAACAATCTGTAGACGATTTGTTCTTACACCCGTTAACGACATCTATTATTTCTGTTTCAGTTACTCCAGACAAAAACATCGTTTTTGAATTAATGTCTATCAATGACTCCATTTCGTTGTTACTACACACCGGAATCTCTGCTGCCAGATCCGGTCCAACATTTACAAAAAAACTATTAAATTTTTCTACAATATCATTCATATTATGATTGTCATTGGTCCCATCAGTGAAATAGTTTGGATATGAATTATTTGTTGCATTACCTTTGATTATAGTGTTTAGTATTCCCCATACCCCTTTCATGTTATTCTTGCTTTTATACAACAGATCGGCATAATATAGTTTCTTAGCCTTCCTTAATATATTGGTCAGTTTATTTTTATATATTTTATATCTACTTTCAGAATCCTCGGTTCTTAGTCTAATGAATTGTCTATATAGAGTGTTTTTCTTCTTACAAGCATTTTGTAAACCCTTGGTTAGCCACGGACATTTAGTCATTTTGTTGTTTTTACTGTATTTCTGAATTGGACAGTTTTTATTGTATGCTACACTGAAAATTTCCATGAAAGTATCGTACGCACCGTCTACATCATTCTTGTTATATACCTCGTTCCAATCTTGTTTTGTTAAGTCACTATAGAGTGAGTAAATTGTATCCTCAGTTCTTATACGTTTATAAAAATATTTTTGAGGTGATTTTTGCTCTAACTCATTATCACCATACACCGTGAATACGGGCAGATGATCCGTTATATCACAAACCATTAGACCGCTGACATTTGTGAACTGCATATTATTAGTAAAAATGTTGTCAATGAGGGTAGCACTGTGCGTTGTTAATCTGCTAGGTCTTGTGATAGTCGGGTATAAACTCATACTGTACATCCTATTAATATACTCATCAGTTGTCTTATGTTTATTTGGATTTATCAAATCGATGTTATAATCCCCACAGATAAATAATACCTTGTTACTCAATTCTGAGAACGTTTTTTCTGCCCAATTTGTAAATGTTTCCACACATGAGCCCGGTGACCTGTATAAACAACTAACTATTATGTTTTTCTTTTTTGCATTGATAATTTCTATTGATAGGCATTCGAGCAAGTTGTTTATTGATGCTGTCATTTTTTCTAATATTTTATATTTAAATTTCTTGTGGACATATATTGCAACTCCTCCTCCCCCTTTATTGGTTCTATTTACATAGTTTAAAGTATAACTGTTTAACTCAAAAACGATGCCTCTATCCTCATTAAACCATGTTTCTGATATTGCAATGACACTAAATGGTTTCTCAAACTGTTGTAAGTATTCTTTGATTGCGTCAAAATTCGCGTACATGCTTCTACTATTGAAATGGATAATTGAGAATTTCCCTTTTGTTTTAACAGAGATATTAAATTCATTCTCAGTGTAGTATTTGCAACTATTTGCGTTAGATGTTAAGAACAGGTTATCTGGGTCCAACTGATCTTCCAAGTCCAGTGCATTATGTTCAGTGTACTCTGAAGTTTTTAACTCCAAGAGCTCACAGTCCAAAATCCTTTGCTGTAATCCTAGGTCACTGCCGTCAGTGGCATATGAAGTATGATTGGACATCATTGAGTGAGTAAATGTATTACAGGACATGTGAAATTATGTGTTTTTACATACCAAAATCCATACGTTTTTCCAGGTGTTTAAGCTTGATTTGGTGTACTGGTGCGCGGACGTACAATGAGTTTGTCATAGCGCAAAAAAGCTATGTCTCCTCGTTCCCGTGCAGCTCTCATCTCCGGCATCAGTTCTTTTCTTTTCCTTTTAATGGAGTCCGTGTAGTCCTCGTTTATGTAGATTTTAGTTCCTTTGAGTTGTTTAGCGCGCTGCAGGATTGCTTCTCGATCCTTCCAACGCAGTAGTTTGGCGATGATAGGTCTCGGCCAGTCTCTCCCGCCAGGTTTCCCTACGCGATGGGCTCTCTCCATTTCCACCGGGTGTTGTAGTTGTAGTTTCTCCCTCAGCAATTGTTTGATTTTTTCTTCTGCGTCAGCCCAGGTCTCCCCAGGCGACTCCAACACTCCCTCAAAGACCAGGTTTTTCCTGCGGCTCTGCCCCTCCAAATATTCCAGTTTATCCGTGATTATATGCAGATTGTCACATACTTTATAGAAATCGTTTTGTATTGTGTCCGTGCGCTCAGTGAGTTTCCTTTTTTCTTCTTTTATAGTGTCCACCTCACCTTGCGTGAACTGCAGGCTTGTTTTTAATTCTTGAATGTCTTTTAACTGTGAATCCATGCGGGTGTTTGTTGATTCCATGATGAGTTTGATAAATCCTTTGAAGTTTTCCTGCTGCTGTTGAATTAATTCCCTGAACATTGCCCTCTGCTGCTCCATGAGTTCAGTGACTCGACTGAGGCTTACATAGTCCTCCTCCGCCGCCGAATCTGCCTGTTGCTTCGCCTCTATTTTGGTCGGTTTTGGCATTTTCTTGCGTTTGTTCAGAGCTAACGCTAGCACCGCAGCACAACACAGCGCTCACTTCCCACGCAATGCAATGAGTTTTCAAGAATATGGCCTTTTGCAAGCGTCATACATCTTCTGTACATCACTGTTGAGTCCAGGTTGCAATGGCAGACACTTCTTCCTAAGGCTTTCCATGTCTGCCAAGAGCGTGGCCGGGAACCTGCTCCCAGAAAGAAATGAGTGTCTGGAACATGCCTGTGCCTCAGCTGCCTGAGCTGCTCACCCTGTTAGATATTTATTTGTTCTTCTGTCTTTGCAGGTATGGCCAGTGTGAGCTGTGAGGACCAGTTCCTGTGCTCCATCTGTCTGGACATCTTCACTGATCCAGTCACCACCGCCTGTGGACACAGCTTCTGCAACATCTGCATCAACCAATATTGGGACAACTGTGACCCCTGCTGCTGCCCCATGTGCAAAGAGAAGTTCAGATCCAGACCAAAGTTGAAAACCAGCACTTTTATGTCTGAGATGGTCTCAGAGTTCAAAAAGAAGCGCCAAAGAGATGATGCAGAACCGGATACTTCTGAATCAAACCGTAAAGTGAAGAAGCGTAAAAAGCCTCAGCGACCGATCTCCACTGTGGAGAAGAAGGAGGAGGGCACTTGCCCCAAACATGCACAACCATTCATGGAGCTCTTTTGTAAAGACCACTCTCAGCTCATCTGCGCTGTGTGCTTTTCAGATCATAAAACACACAACACTGTCCCACTGAAGGAACAGTGTGAGGAGGAGCAGAGCGAGCTGCAGCAGAAGATCCAAGAGAGACGGGAGAAAATCCAGGAACTGCAGAGGTCTGTGGAGATCAGTCAGAAAAACTCAGACAGAGAAATGAAGGAGGGGGTTGAGTTCTTCAATGATTTGATTACATGTGTTCAACAAAGTCTGGATCAGTTCAAACAAAGCATCGAACAGAAGCATCAGGAAATACAACAACAAGCAGGAGAGTTCATGAGAAAACTAAAGTCAGAAATCTCAGCTCTGGAGCAGAGACAAGCACAGATGGAGAAGATCTTGAGCTCCAGCAATCATTCTCATTTTGTCCAAAGTTTCACTTTATACAAACCTACTCTGGAGCAGAACGACTGGCCTGATGCATCTCTCAAAGTGCCATCGTGTGGGGGGAGAATGTGCAAGGCAGTGGCTGAGTTACAAAACACAATACTGATTCCCAAAATAAAAGGATATTTTGATGGTGTTTTGAAACAAGTGAAGCAACATGCAGTAGATGTGACTCTAGATCCAGATACAGCCAGTCCGTGCTTAGTTGTGTCCAAAGATCATAAACGGGTTCATTTTACTGATCATTGCCAGAATCTTCCAGATACCCCTGAGAGATTTTCAGATCCCCTGTATGTTGTAGGAAAACAAAAGTTCTCCTCTGGCAAGTTTTATTTTGAAGTCCAGGTCAAAGAAAAGGCTGCCTGGTGTTTAGGAGTGGCCAAAGAGTCAATTGACCGAAAAGGGAACAGTGAACGAACTTCGCAAAATGGCTACTGGAAACTGCTTGGGGGAAGCGACAAACACACTCTGTGGTCTGTTCCGCAGAAGGTTGGGGTGTTTGTGAACTACGAGGAAGGCATGATTTGTTTTTTTGATGCAGAAACGTCAGCTGTCATACATATGTACACTGACTGCTGCTTTACTGAGCAGCTTTTACCGCTCCTCAATCCCTGCACTAATAACTGTGGAAGTAACACTGCTCCTCTAACAATGGTAAATGGTAAATGGTCTCAACTTATATAGCGCTTTTCCACCTACATTAGGCACTCAAAGCGCTTTACAGCAAGGAACCTCTCACCCAATCACTCCTGTCCATGTTTAGAGCCAGCCTGGCTGATGCCAGACTACAATCACAAGTGATATTGGACTTTCATGGTAAAATACGGTATAATCCTTGAATCCTCCCCTCTCTCACACACCCTGCTCTCCCAAACTTCTCTGTGACCAACCTGTGCGTCATGTTTCTGTAATGGAGGTGAAGACTCTCACCTCCACACCCTGCTCTGGGACAGAACCGATGCTTACCCGTGCTCTTTTACTGTCCTCCCTCTGTAAACTAATCTCCTCTTAGGGTCAAACTCAAAGATTGTGTTTTCATTACTTCTTATACATATGCAGCTTAGACCTTTCTTCTGCAGAGGACGTCCTGGAAAGTCAGAGCACTTTCTAAAGGGCAGTTTTTCTCCTTCCAGGGAAATATCTGAATACATTTATTGTATTGCGTTGTTGACTTAGATTTATTGTGGTGTTTGGGGCGACACATTTACATTTACACATTTGCATGATATATATTTGTGGGTGAAATTACTGAACTTCTAAACCTAACGTGACCCCAGTGGCACCTCGGCTCATACTGAAGGACCACAAGAGGTCACCGGTTTGATTTATTATGACGTTTTGATCAATTCTGTGTTTTATTCATTTATTTATTTTTATTGTAATTGCCTGTATACCCTAAACTTATTCCACTTTTGTCTTTGGAGCATTAATAATGTGTTGCAATAATAAACTTGCTTTGAGTGTGGAGCCGTGTTTACTGTTTTACTGAAGCAGGAGCAGTATGGGAGTATTTGTAGAGGGAGCAGATTATCCTATTTTGTAATTAATTTATCTCTCTTTTTGGTAAAGAGTCAAACACCACATACCGAGTAGAAAACGGCACCGTCTCTTCATCTCGTATTTTTCACTGAGAAAGTGGGAAATCATTTTGATCCCCAAGTTCCCGAGATGAGAAAACCTTTGACCTTTCAACACGACAGAGGTGGGTAAAGCAGCCAAAATATTTACTCATGTAAAACCAACGGAACTTTGAAATAGTTTTACTCAAGTACAAGTAAAAGTAGAAGAGAGTTAGAGAGAGCTGCACTGGATACACAGAGGCAGGGTGGTGTAGGCTGAAGGCTGAAGTAGAAGTCTTCTTATGGAAAAACAACCGCTCCTCAGGCTTAGAGGGTTTATAATCTGTGCGAGGCTGTATTGAGTTTGTGTGAATTTTATTGACAGCGCGTTTCGATTCACAGGGTCTTGCAGGATTAGTGAAGAATACAGCCTCGCAAAAGTAAAAAAGTACAACTGTTTGAGCGAAAAAGTATTTACAAAGAAAATTCCAAGAAAATGCAGAAAATGTAAATAATTCTAAAGAACAAGGAGCACGAGACGAACTGCATCTACTTTAGCGACTTAATAGTAACAATTATTTTACTGATGTAAGAGTACAGATACTTCATTATAGGTTTACTCAAGTAGAAGTAAAAAGTACTGTATGATAAAACTACTCTAAGAAGTACAGCTTCTTCAAAAGTGCCGGCCTCTGGAGAGCACAGTGATAATCCATGTTTTTATGCCTTTGAGCTGATTGTTATGAAGACACTTTGCATTTAGTCTTTAGCTTCTCAAGTTTAAAATCGTTTCTTTTTCCACTTATCGTCAGGTTTAAAAAAAACTAAAGTTTCACTGAAGCAGATACTGTAGCAGTATGTCAGACGACTTTCTAATGTGAATGTATTTGTTTATAGTGTATTGTGTGTTTTTAATCTTTCACTTTGATTTGACACTAAACCATTTGTAATTTCCACTTCACAAAAGAATCGTCTTTCCCAGAGCTCATGAAGGCAGCATGAATCACAGTAAACTCTAACTTTAGACATAATTCAGAGTAAAAAGTTATATGCTGACCGGGTGGTAAAAATAAAAAATCTCCACTGCAGCACAGAGTTATATATATATATATATATATATATATATATATATATACACATCCATGAACAACTTGAACAATAAGAAAGTGGGGGGACGGACTCTATGAACTAAACTGCTGCATCTGCTGTTTTCTACGAGGTCCCATATAATATCATGCTATCACCTCAGAACAATGCACAGAAGTCTCGCTTGCTCAGGCGTTTCTTGTATTGGCTCATTTTAATGTACGTTTTTCAAAAGAATGAACATGTTTGGAAAAAGGGACGCCATGTTAAAGTCTAAATGCAATATTCCAGTGTCACAGATGTAACAGATCCACGAATCATTTCTAACATTTGTTACTATCCAACTTTCATCTGACTATTTTTCCAAGAACACGTAATCTAACGCCTTACTATTGCCTATAGCCAGTAATCAGATTAAAGTTACTTTTCCAAGTCACATTGCGTTACTATGGTGTCATTTTCCTTTGTAAGAAGGATATATCCATCCATTTTCTTCCACTTGTCCGTTGCCGGGTCGTGGGGGCTGTTGGAGCTACACCAGCCCCTATAGCGCCCCCTGCAGGTGGTGGGTCCACAGAAGGACGGCCTCATGGTTCTACCCGGGCCTGTTGGTCTCTCATAAGGGGCTTCTGAACCGCTCTTTGTCTGACCCGTCACCTAGGACCTGTTTGCCCTGGGAGATCCTACCAGGGGCACGAAGCCCCCGACAACAGAGCTCCAGGACCATTCAGGTCAAACCCTCCCCCACGTTAAGGCGGCGGCCCCTCCTGTAGCCGCCGCTCCAGGAGGGGCTTTCTTTTTCCTTTTTCTTTCTTTTTGGTCGCAAGGTTCATGAATTCCGCCTGAAAACCACGGCATAAACGTAACAACAATGGAGGAGGAGAAAATACTGTAAATACTGAATAGTCACTATCTGAGCTCGTGTCGGATAAAGATAACAAGGTTTGCCGTTCACTCTGTGCTGACAACAAAGTGTTGTCGAGCTTCAGACGCTACATCCAATTAACAAACATTTAGAGTTGCAGCACGAGTCAGACTTACAGAGGACGTCCCACCAGGTGATGGTGTGAAGCAAACAGCTGCAGGAGGAGGCGCTCATGGTTTAGCCGCAGCACGAGGTGAATCAGACTCAATCACAGGCAGTAATGATACCCAAGATACCCAAACTACAGTAGATGTCACTGTAGTATATTCTACAAAGAATACTAATACTAAAATAAACTGGCTACAATAAAGTAACGACAAGTCATAACAATCCGTAAAGTAACTAAGTAACTTTTTAATGGAGTAATTGTAGAAATAGACACCCCTACGTAATCAGTAGTCAGTAGTCTGATTACTTTTTCAAGTAATATGTGGCAACACTGCTATCCGCTTAATGCCTCATCCCCACCGTAACCGAGCACAGTTTCTAGATATAAACATTATGCTTCAATGATCAAAATACTATCAATACTTATCCTTTTCAATAACACTTGTATAATTGTATAAACTTCACAGAGACTATTTCTGCTTTTAAATCTAATCGTCCTCAGATTACAGACGAGATCGACGATCGTTTGGTGACACTTTGCTTCTGATACGTCTCTAATCCCTCACAGGAGGCGACGGGCCGGGGCAGAAAGAGGGACTGGGGGAGTCGGAGTAAATTCAATTCCATATTATAAAGAAAACTACCTCGCTCAGAAGGTGAAAACTGACAATAATTGACTTTTGCCAAAGTATTTAATAAAACAAAATGCATAATCATCAAGTGTCTACGGGTCAAATTGAATGCTTTAATGCCATTTTTTTCTTGTCAAGTTTTAGTCATTTTTGCTGCGTTTTTGTCACGTTGTATTTGCTTTATTGCAGCGCGTCAATGTAACTGTGATAAAGCCACAACAACGGTGCAAAACCTGTTAGATTTGGGTAAAGCAGAACTGCGGTAAATATGTGCTCAGTTAAGGCGGGGGTTAAGAGGTTAATGTAAATAAAACGGCACTGTTATTCCAAAACGTGTTTCAAAATCCTGCATCATTTATTTTCCCGCCGCTTCGTTGCCCTCGACGACAAAACTAACATCCTCTTCGTCCACAGTCGGTCACAAACATCTGCACATCTGCACATTTCCATTTGCCAAAAACAAATGGATTTCTGAAACGCCGTTTTCCCGAGACGGGAGCGTTTGGCCTGTGTGTGTGTGGATTGTGCGGCGCGTTGTAAACTCATTACGAGCCAATCACGGGACACCCAGCGGCGGCGGCGGTGGCGGCGGCGGCGGCGGCCGAGTCAACACCGCCCGGCGTTCACCTCAGATGAACTCTCGCCGCGGTCCTGTCCTGTCGCTCAGACTGTTGGACACAGTCACATCAGGAGGAACCGTTTTAATGCGACTCATTTGATCCACGATACATCTGATTGGATATGCAAATGAGCGTATGCAAATGAGCACATGTTCTCCAGTTTGGCTTTACCCAAATCTAAAAGCTTCAAAAAAAGCAACGAAAACGAAGATGAAAACACCAGAAAATAGTGACAAAAATGCAACAAAAATACGACAACAAACGTGACAAAAAGCTCAGCGACGACATGTGACTTTACTTCACTTTAGTTGATCTTAGCTTAGAATTTGTCCTCAACTTATTTACTAATCCCGCCTCACCGGAGTCTGACTGGGGACTCATTAGATGTTGGAGAATTAATCCGTGACTTTCCAATTCTCTCCTGACATAATGTTTGCTCTTCTCTCGCTCTCACCATCAGTTCCCCGGGTATAACCGCCTCATTCTTATTCGAAGCTCAGTATATCATATTCTCCTCTTGAAGCTCCATCAGACTCGGCGATTCATCTCCTTTGTATTTGTGCTTCTCCTTCAAGAACATGGAGTTAAATCACGGGCAGTTCCCCCGCGTGACCTTGGCCTATATTGTCACATGATCAAACTCTCTTCACCCCCACCTGAACCCAGTGCATGTTCGCCTTCGTTCGGCTTTACCCAAATCTTTAAACATGGTGACGAAAATGAGGATGAAAACGCAACCAAAACAAAATGGGACAATGTTTCTTTATTTAGTACAAAAATATATTCAGCATTTGTTAAAGTAACGGGGGGAGAAATGTAAGATTAATGCATTATTATTACTATTCATAATTTGCAAGCCTGTTACCTTCATTATGGACGTGGACCCTGTGGAATGTGTGGGGACTAATGATGTAGATATACACCCCATATCTCTCTTTCTCTTTTCTTCTTTTTATTTTTAAAAATAATCTCTTTATCTCTCTTCTCTGTTTACTGTTTTTTCTATATATATTATTTTTTTATTTATTTCATTTTTTTATTTTATTTAAAGGGGGAAAAAAGGAGTCTGTCTGTTAAAGGGTCTTTGGCTCTACTAATGTTATGTTGGGCAACCTGTGAATAAATATATTACATAAAAAAAAATTGTTGGCAGCTTCGAACATGACCATATATGGGTAATTCCAAAGATGAACATCCTCCAACCACAAACATAACACGAAACTAGAACAATAAAATTAACCTCTTACCCACTACCAGAACCGACCACATTTTCTCCAGATGGGCTTTACCCAAATTTAAAAGCTTCTTGGAAAAAAAACCTACAAAAAACATCAAAAACGAGAGTAAAATGTGACCAAAAGAGCGACAAATGGCAGACCCGGCTGAACGGAGGAACCCGGCTGAACGGAGGAACCCTGCCTACTGACAACAAGGACTGGACGGTCTGTGATCTTGGCCCGTCTACTGAGGGACTCCTTCGGCCCTGGGTCTCTATAGCCTGTCCGTCCATGGGAGTGGATCTCTCCTTCTGTGGTTCTCCTCAAGGTTTCTCGTTTCTCCCACTGGGTTTTTGAGTTTTTCCTTGCCGGGCTGGAGAGTCTAAGGACAGGGGACACCCGAGCTGCTCGTCGCCACCCACTGCTCGTCGCCACCCACTGCTGACGCTTATTTGGACGTTATGTTTGCCTGGATATTTGATTCACCGGAACTTTACATTGTCTTATTTACTGTTCTGTTTTATTGCCTTAATGTTTGTTACAGCCCTATGAGGCAACTCCTGTTGTGATATTGGGCTATACAAAACCATTGATTGATTGATTGATTGACAAAAATGCTATAACGGCAACAAAACAAGGAAAAAGATCAGTTTAGATCAATTTTGTAGGTCTTAGCTTTCAAATGCTCCAGTGGAGAAGCTTATAGATTAGGGTAAAGCCAAACTGGAGAAAAGGCTCGTGGTTAAGGCGGGGGTTAAGAGGTTAAATAACGTGTTATATTTAGAAATCACCTCATCATCTCCAGAAAACACAGGTACATAACGGACAGGTTCAATTGTAATTCTTCTGGTTTTGTTCATTTGTTCGTGGGCGAGTCTTTCTTCGTGTTAGATTATGATTTTGCGTATACACGAAACTGCAAGCTCGCTTAGTTCATTTGCATGAACCCGACAATATATCGCAAACAAGAATTGAGAGATTAAGTTCATATTTATTTATACTCAGTGGCGTCGCAAGGGGCCCTAAGCAAGACTGTGGGTAGGTGGCCCTCTGGCGGCCGCCCTGTGTACTGCGCACTGGGAGAGAGGACGTCATTTGGGCAGGAGCGGGTCACCTGACAACTCCCATAATGCAGTTCTCCGCATAAGTTTCCCTCAGAACAGAAGGCTGAGGTTCATGACGAGTGTCACAATAAACTGGTTTCATTAAAACATATAATCTGGTGGAGCCATGAGTAAAAAGTCTGTCATTATAACATCAGGGATCCATGACTCACTACAGTAGCAGCAGGACGGGGCTCAACAGCGCCAGAGCACGCTGGTGGAGAGATGGTGTAATTGCAGCACCAAAGACATTCGGAAGGCTGTGAATGTCAAGCTTATAAATTCCCCCTGATTCTTGACATTCTTGACAGATTCCTGACAGCGCGCGACTCTTCCCAAGGGCCCGCAGTTTATGCAACAATATTCCTGGCCGTGCGTCACAATTCGTGCCATTAATCAAAACACGTGGCAACAGTTTGTGGATTTGGGACTCGTCATCGTTATGTGTGAACCTCGCATCAAGCTTTATTTAAATGATTTCTTGTCATGTATCATTTAGTCACTAATAAACATTAGGAATGAATGGGCTATGAAGCTTGTAATGATATTCTGCTTATTATACTTTTATCAACTGCAACGCTAAGGCCATGAATAAAAACCCCCAAACCCCAGAAAGACTAACGCTATTCAGCACTAGAAGAAGAAACGACCAAAGTGAGCAGGATTACTCGAAACTGAGTGAAGGAAACTCGCTCTCCTTTGACCCGGAATCCCAGACTCATCGTTCAGCACATCGCTCTTCCACCGCCATGAGGGACTTCTGCAAAAAAAAGACAACAACATCTCGTCCCTGTCTCCGTCTCTGGAGCGTGGAAAAACGGCGAGCAGCAGCTGAAGGGCGGGAACGGGGCGCCGTATTACTGTATTTACGTGAATGGCATGACATGTTAAACAAACAGCGGGCTGGTAATCAGGAGGAAGCCCCGCAGACACCGCATTTCCCGCTATTTCCACTCGAGATTAGGAGGATTTCTTTCGTGCCGCTGAGTCTCTCCATTTGGTTTGCTGGGTAAAAAAATAAAATAATAATACACACCAGAAAGAGTGGAAGGAATCAAAAGTGTGACACACGGAATCTTGCATCGAGCCTGTGGTAGTGTATTCTTAGACTTTCGTTGGACCCCATGGGAAGGAAAGTGTGACGGGCCAAACCACAGCCCCTGGAGGACACCCTACCCGGATAAAGGGAGAACATGCAAACTCCACACCCACTTTTTAACCAGTTTTCATCCAGGAAAGTTCCATCTGGAAATCTGGATTTTAAGGCGAGAAGCTGCAGGTGAATACGGGGGAATGTTTGAATTTAAAGATATCCATTTGAAACTTAAAAAATAAGGCGTTTTGTGCTTGAAAAGGCCCAAAGTGTCCCATCTTTTCGGCGATGAAATGTTAATTAATGCAAATTCTTTTTCAGAGGCGATTTTGGATACCTTGTTTACTTTTAAAATAAGCTGTTTTTTTGTGTGGAAAAATCTGTAAAAAAAAAAAAATCGTCTTCTTGTTTGACATTCAAAACTCAATAAATCCGGCTATGCATTAAATATTAAAAAATCCATCATAAAAAATCTTCAAAATGTTGTTCAGTCCAAGGCTGGAAGGTTTGAAGGCCACAGAAGCGCCTCATGTGGAGATACTGTTGCTGCAATGTGAGAAAAATGCATTTTGAGATAAAGGGACATGAAATTAGAAATCTATGGAGAAACATTGAATCATTCCAGATGTTCGCATTAGTAACGAGTGATGGAAACCCCAGTGTCAACAGAGTCTTTGAGGATCTATACTTTACTTGAGTAGTACTCCTGTTGATAACTTTCTACTTTCCACTCCACTGCATTTCTAAAAAAAAAAAAAGTCTCTAAAATGGTGTTTTGCTCATTTTAAAGGCCTAATAATATACACCCCTGAACAGTAGGTGGCGCTGTGCAAATGCCACCGACTCACAATAAAGAAGAAGGTTTGTCCCCGTCGTGGTTCTCTACAGAGGACGCCATTTTCACGTTTTAGAACCTGCAAAGTCATTTTTTCGAATGATTGTTTAAACTAATTTCTACTTTGAATACTTTATTTTCTAAAGCAAATACTTCACGACTATAAGAAACAATCTGAACAAGTTTCACCCAAAGAAACTCTGCGTGGCTCGATCTCCAGCACACGGCATCGACCTTCTAGACTCGGTTTACTTTGGGAAGATTGAGCTTCTCAGGGGAGCGTTTATGAAGCCGGAGTTCATTCCGGGTCGAACGTAAATGGCCCTAATCGTTATTTACGGCGTCTCTGAGGGGGGAGCAGCCGCCCCCCCTCAGAGACGCCGCCGCTGAGGCAGTGTTTATGCTAATGGCGTTTCGGATGCAGAGAGAGACGGAGAGACAGAGAGGCCCACACAGACGCACAATCCAACCAGGAGGCGGGGGTAATACGGGACACAGGACGCACTGGGACGTCCCGGAGAGACACTGGGGAGAAACTACTGGTAACGACTGCAGGTCATGGTCCAGACGGTCCAGCACAGATGTTTGTTTATCCTCTTAACCTCCAGCCTTTTCTCCTGCTTTACCCAAAGCTAAAAGCTCTTTGGAAAGTGTCAAAAAGTGACACAAATGTGACAAAAAAGCAACAAAAAAGTGAAACAAATTGTGACGAAAAAGCGAGAAAAATATGACAAAAAATGTAAAAAGATATGACAAAAAAGCGACAAATAAATTAAGACAAAAATGTGACAAAAATGCAACAAAACAGTGCAACAAATTTGACAACAAATGAAAAAATGAAGACAAAAAAGCATCAAAAAAGTGAAAAAATTGCTACAAAAGCTAGAAAAAAACAACAAAAAATAAAGTGACAAAAAAGCGATGAAAGATTTGACAAAAACGCAACAAAAATGTGACAAAAATGCAGCAACAAAACAAGGAAAAAGATCCATTTAGATCAGTTCAGTAAGTCTTATAGGCTGTGAGCTCCAGTCAAGAAGCTTTTAGATTTGGATAAAGCCAACCTGGAGAAAATGCGCTCGGTTAAGGCGGGGGTTAATTAAGGGGTTGTTTTCTTGGCCGACAACATAAGGGATAAAGAAAAGAAAAAAAGAGAATGTGTGTCCTGCACAGAGGATTGAGTAAATGGAGTAAACGGCGTCGAGCGGCCCCACAGTGAAGCTGCGATAATAAAACAGGTTCATACATCATAGAGATAAAGAAAATAATAACCTCTAAAAGACAGCGCGACTCGTACTGGGGAGGATTCCATTACAGGAAAAATACATTTATTTCCCGTCATGTATAATTTATAATCCAATATTTACCCTACAGTCATAGCTAGATGTCACTTTCTATGTTATTTTAGCAGTAAGATCATAACAAATCCCTTTGAATCGAGCAGATTATGACTATTAAGGGGCCATCGAGACAATTTTGGATCAATCAGGAGCCGCGATGTCCCGGACTTTGGGAACGGCCGGTCTAAATGTTCACAAAAAAGATACAAGACATCGTACGATAGCTGACAAGTAGACTTAAAAACCTCATGGTGGAGCCTCTGCTTTGATATTTTACATTTTATACTTTGAAAATACATCTCTGTGGGAATGAATTAGAAAATGAAATGCAGGTGAAAGAGCACCTCCTGCTGGCAGCTATAGGAATAACCTATTAAAAAATTACCTCTAGGTGATAAACACTTGGAGCTAAGGAACAGCAATAATGTTGGATTATGGGCTTCATAAATGTGGAGGACAGTTTTTGGGTTTGAACAATGACGCACGTGTAATCAGAACGAGGCGCTGACGCCGTAGAAGAAGAAACGGCTAAAAACAATTAGCTTTGTCCGAGGATTAACTCAAAACTCTGCACATTGGATTATTGAACCTCATGAGCTTTTATAACCGCGGCGACTGTAATACCCGCCGACGCCACCAGGGGGCTGCCAGTTGCGTGCATACCGCAGTACCATTTAAAGAGCTATGACCACGTTATCCACTTATAGCTCTGAAAATGGCGCTGGGGTCTACACGTACGCCTCCCCGCTCCCCGAGTCCCGTGTCTTCCAGGCCCGGGTTTCGAGAGGCGGTCCAAGATTCCAATCTGGTCTGAATCAAGTCCGGGCATCGCGAAAGGGAAACAATGGCGCTCTGCGGGGAGAGTTAGCGACAGGTTTGCAAACATTCGGGGCAAGTTCCTCCGTGTCAGAACCAGAAAAATGCACTTTGTTTGGACGTTGGAAAGGTCAGATATTATCGCTGAGCCACACGTTGCCCGCAGACGCACACTCTGTCCCGGTCTGCAATGTTCACCGCGGGACGGGGGGACTCGGGAGTTATGTGTTGAAGCTCTTTATTCTGGAACCGCAGTTTTTTTTGTAAAGCAAGAAAAGGTCACTCGGGTTTGTGACTCAAGCAGCGTCAGCGTCTGGATGGGAAACCAACGCAGGCGGGGGTCAGATGGCGCAGATTAGCAGCCTCATTTCCGTCAGGCTGCACCAGGGCAGCTGTGGCTTCATAACTCAGCACCACCGAGTATGGAACGAATAATGGATGAATGAATTAACGCACTTTGATTTGTGCGTCTGTGTTGCACAATCCGTGGAATGTGAACCCGTCCTCTGCATTAAAGTCCAGAAACCGTCACCGGGTTATTTACAGGTTTCGAGTTCCGTGTGGAGTTTGCATGTTCTCCCCGTGTCTGCGTAGGTTTCCTCCGGGTACTCCGGTTTCCCCTACCACTAAAAACATGTACAATAGGCCCAGGGACTGCAGGTGGAAATTAGCACACGTGCTATAACCTGGTACAATGCATCTCTCCTTTCTGAGGCTAATGTAGATCGTACACTGTCCCTGTTCAAATAAATACATAAATAATTCAGGTATTTGTAAAGTGTTGTATAAAGGCGGGAGACGCTGCTGTAACCGGGATGTAAATACATTTTGAAAATGGGGGTGGGCACTTAAAGCTTTCTTGCTTCGGCCGACTCCTTTTGAGTTTTTGTTGCTTTATTTGATTTTTGCACTGCAACAATGCAAATGTAAATAATGTAAATAATCACTCAAATAAATAAAATAAAATGTGCTTTACAAATAAGTTTCCTTTCCATTCCAAAGTTTGATCACGTTGTATAAAATCAATTAGAATTAAATCAACAAATCTATAGTGCAAAACAAAATACACTCCTCCCGTGGACCCACCACCTGCAGGAGGAGCCATAGGGGGCTGGTGCAATGTGACTTGGGCAGCTCCAACAGCTGCCCCCACGACCCGGCAACGGACAAGTGGGAGAAGATGGATGGATGGATGGAATACAAAATACACATTCAGGCTATTACTGGGGAAATGAAGCTGTGGCAGTTTTTGTATCTGGATGATACAGACATGAGGAGTGTTCATGGGTAATCAATGACTTAATGAAGAAAGATCCCTATGAAGCTCCAACCTGTGTTACCTGTCAATCAATCAATCAATCTTTATTTATAGAGCGCTTTTCATACACCAGGGCATCGCAAAGTGCTTGACATTTAAAAAAACATTAAAAACATTCTCACCCGTCAAACCCTCCCAATATAATACAGTTATCACAATACACACACGCACACGCACACACACACACGCACACACACACACACACACGCAGAATCAATATCAAGTACATGATGTGACCCACTTTTACACAAGACCAGAGTCAGAGAGCCTCACACTCTGGAAGTTCACCCTGGAGGGACGCGGTGGCTAAGAAGATATTCCCACAGAGATAAAGTGAGTGTCCCCGTGTACCACATTCACCGGGACGTTGACCGGGACGTTTGGACCGTGCACTAAACGAATGTCAAAGGCACTCACGTGTGTGGAGCTGTGAGCGGCTCTAGGCCGCCGCGGGCCTCGGTCACACAGGCACGGGCCGTGTGTTGCAGAACCAGAGCAGCAGCTTGGAGGCAGAGGAGCAGCCGCTGGACACCCGGGGAGGAGCAGCCGAGAGCGGGCAGGAGCGCGGGGGGACGAGAGGGGGGGGGGGACCAGGGGAGGAGGGGAAGAGGGTGCATGTGTGGATAGATCAAATGTGGATGTAAACATGTAAATGTGGAGGAGGGGGGGAAAGGCAACACCGCCATGCAGAAGTGAGAGTTCAAAGTGGGATTTGAAAATAGTCACGCAAACGAAACGATATGGGAAAATACAGTTGTGAAATGAAATAAATGATTTGTAATTGATGAAATGATGAAATGGGGAAAGTGTGTGGTGCATTCGGGAGAGCAGGAGAGACGAGGGGAGAGAGGGAGAGAGAGAAAAGGGAAAAACAAGGTTAGTTTGGACCCTCGGAGCAGACCTGTGTTGTTTACATGTATGGACTATTGTATATGCAAATACCAGCGGCATTTCTAAAGGGAAAAAGGCCATTGATTTTCAGAGGGAACATTGTGTTCACTGTGACATATAACAACAACAACATGTGAAGAGCATTGGGAAGAGCAGCTGCCGTTTGCTTTGGAGAACAATGTATGAGGAATGTGTAGCTCAGGGGTGTCCAAATACTTATTACAGCGGGACAGACGGCCCGAGGACAGACTCCTGTGTTACAATTACTTTTTTAAAACACATTCAAAGTACCCGATTGCATCACCAGGCAGCAAAACTCAGTTACTACTGTACAAAAACTAAACGCCAATGTGATTAGTGAATATTAATCTTGTTTTGAGCGGTTTTCACTCATTTAGAATGACATTAATGGAGTTCAGATGTTTAATAGTTGTTGCCCCGCAGAACCTGTGTCTCTCTGATCCGCCCCGGCAGCCGCAGAACACTTCAGCACATGTCTCTCCCCCCCCCCCCCCCCCCCCCCCCCCCTCCTCTTTCACTTGCCGCTGTGAACACAGGCTCCAGTGAACATGACAGAACGTAAAGGTATTCTTTGGAAATCTGAACTTTGAGCAGGTCGTGCGTGAAGGCTCCTCGCGCTATAGCTCTTCTTTCTCATCGTTCTCATTGAATACGGGCCGTTCTTTTGTCGGCTGCCTTCATAAAACAGCAAAGACTCTGCCGTTCCATCTCATTAGCCTCAGTGTGGGATCTGTAATGTCCTCATCCATCCATCCATCCATCCATCTATCCATCCATCTATCTACCTACATTTAGTTTGAACTCTCTTCCGATCATTTTCATGGCATTGCTCACACACTCTGTCAGGCTTTGAAGACGTCCGTTTCCAAAAGCGTCAGAATCCAGCCTCTGTGGGTCAGTGGCGCTGGCAGGCTCATTTTCGGGCCAAAACGGTCTCCTGATTGGTCTTGGCCCAGAACTGCCATGTTTTTTTTCTTCCTTTTTTCTACCCAGAGAGGCCGGGATGTGGACATAACGAGGCTGCGGCTTTGAGTTTGCGGCTCACGGATAAAACACAAAAACACTGGCTTCGACCGGACAGTGGTCAACATCGAAAACGACGACTACAGGGATGGGATGGAGAACCACAGCTTTAGACTTAAACAACATGAGCCCATTTTGCTTTGAAAGTGCTTCTCGCTCTCACTGACCCGCCCGCACATCCCGATTGTCCATTAGACACGTGTTGGTGCGACATGTGGTTTGAGTATCTGCAGGTGCACACTGTTACTCTGTCCTGAGGCGAGAACCTTCACCCCCCTCCCGTGTCTGACGCTGTTGTGTAAGTGGGTGAGTGGCTCCATGATGTAAAGCACTTAACGGGCCCAATCTTGTGTTTCTAAAGGCAGACGTGGAGTAACTTTTTGCACTTAGCCTGTGGGTACTGCGGTCGTGCAGCTCCAGCCCGAGCGCTTTGCGTGGGCTGTAAGTGGGCAGGACGGTGGGGGAGGGGTGGGTGGGGGGGGGGGGGGACACGTGCCTTTGTTTGGGTCGCGTTAACGCAATTACGGCTGAGTGCAGACTGCACATCTCCTTCTCTCTCAGACACCGGACACAGACAGTGTTTAAAGCAGAACTAAGTAACTCGTGCCCCTAGAGGCCATAAGCGCAACTGCAGGTGTCGTAGCATGTTGTGTTTTTTACTCATTAATTGTCCGTGAGAGTAAATCCTACGCTGACAGGAAAGACAAAGGGACAGAGGGATATTGTTCATCCAGTTACACAATGGAGATAATTTTTTTCACTCAAACTTGGCTGTTTAAGTGGCGCTAGCCCGCAGTTAGCCTGTTAGCTTCTTCTTCGTGATTCTATTAGTGGAGGCAGGGAAGTTGCATTTGTGGTTTTCTGGGCAGAGACACCGGGGGGAGATGAAAGACCCCCCAATCATCCCATTAACACTTGTATTACCCCCAGAGGGACGACGGGAAGGATTTATTAAGGTAAAAAAGTTACTTAGTGCTGCTTTAACTCAAGTTAGCTTGACCGACAGAGCTTATAAAAGCCTGTAATGCGAAAAGAAGAACATGAGGCAACATGACATAAAATAAACCACACCTCAGTCGACCTTTTTTCTTTTTGTTTTGCCCTCTCGCCAGTGGCACAGTCTAATGTACTGTAGGTAGAAAAGCCTGACATAAATGTGCTCTGAATGAGTGTGCGTTTATAATGAGGCTATGGCGGCAAAAGAAATGTACAATATTAGAAGAAATTAAACAGTATGTGGCTAATATGACGCTTTCAATTTACCTTCAAATATCATGTCTATAATCTAAACTATGTTCCAAATTGTTATGCAAATTCTATTTCAGTGTCAAAAAGGCAAAGAAATTTTTTTTTTTAAATGAAACTCATTGATGGTTTTGTATCTCAGGGCTCTTTGAATCAGTGACATCAATCTCAGACGCCTGGGATGATTAGTTGTCAGCTCGACCAGCCCCTCCCCATGGTCTTTATCTGAACTGAACTTTAGTGTGCTGACGAAGCCTTTTGGATGAGAGGCGAAACGTTCGACGCTTCAACGACAGAGTACAGAAGATGACTCAAGAACCTTCATTGAAGATTTCCATAACAACGCACCATGTCCTGCTGTAAGGAATACCTCCGCATCGTTGGCTGCTGTGGGCATAAAAGGAGAGGAACTCATGATGTGGACCCCCCTCCTTTTATTGATTTGGAACATACTTTACACTGCCACACTGGGTCCAGACTGAGATGGTTTGGTCAATGGAGGGAGAGTGAAGGTGCTGAGGTTCAGAGCAAGACCAAAGATGATTTGCAGTGAAAGCAAACATACATTTAGTTACCACTTTGGTCATCGCTATTGCTAATCAAATGCTAATCCCCAGCAGTCGCCCCAACTATTCATTCTGTTGGACACATGATCCATAACCCCACAGTTTGCCCCGAACCCCCTGCGAATATTCGGTTTCACATTTGACAATATTCGTAACGGCGAAGTGAAGAAGTGAGTAAACGGGTCGTGAGCGCTATTAAAATGGAGAGCCAGTAAAAGAGGCCGAAGCCGGTGCACGGCTGGAGACGGCGCTGTGGAAGAGGGATAAGGCCCGTCTTTGTTATGGCGGTGAACAGGCGACCGCAGTGAGGGATAACATCTTAAAACCCCCCCGAACGCGAGCAGGAAAACATGAGGGAATTTAAGGCGGCGGTGGAGACTCTTGGCTTCGCTCGACGTGTGGAAATCATCACATTATTGAGTCGCACGGTAGTTCTGGTTTCTTCATGGGGACAATATGGAGATATAGTCGAATACTATTGTCGACTTTTACACTAAATATGTCGATCTGTATGAAGTGAAAAACCCATTCAAATGTTCCGTAGACATGCAGACGTGTTCAAAACGTTATGAAATGAAAATGTATGAGCGCATTTTATCATTTTTCTTCAATGATTCTAAATGTTCTTTCTTGTAAAATATCCACACTACAATCAGAAGATCAAAGCTCTACACAATCGATGAAGTTTCCCTACATTTTAACATCCAGACAGCTACTCCGAACATTTTCTGATCTCATCCATGGTCAAACTCTCTGTTCGCAGCTATTTCTTTCATTTCAATCACTTCCTGTTTCACAGCGTCAGTGTGAGGGTCGTGCTTCAAGTTCTGCTACAACATTATCAAGTCTAAGGGGTCCTAAAATACTCACGGCTGTAGTTGGTTGAATACTTCCCTTTTGAACAAATATCAGCGGTGGAATATGCTGGAGTGAGCAGGCGCCACTTTCCGTTCTGGTTAGGGAGCGTCAACAAATTACTACACTAAACAACTCCGTGGAAAAGAAATGTGTTATTTTGCTTCACTTGCTTTAAGGACCTTTGACCCAGAGACCCCAAACCACTGGAGAACATTGGTACCTCTTCTCAGCGATGGTGCTCAGGCTTCCAAACTTTGCTCAACCTCTTACCCCTCGCGTGGATTTTCTCCAGTTCGGCTTTACCCAACTCTAAAAGCTTCTCGACTTGAGCGCAACAGTGTAAGGCCTCATTTGAAAGCTAAGACCAATGAAAGTCAGATTTGTACCTTAAGATTTAGAAAACATGAGAAGCCTTTTTATTAAGCATGGCTAAAATGCGATATACTGTAGACCTCAACCCGGACCGAAGTCTAGACTTAACTGATGTGCAAAGTCTAGATCAGAAGTTAACCTGGAGTCTACGCTACATCAAAAGTTTGCTAGTTGTGTGGGAGTTGTTTAAACCGTGTGGTCGAGTTGAAAATGTTTCCTCAACTGAACTGAAGATCCACCAAACAGATGCCGCGCGCCACAGTTTGATTAACGATCGGACAAATCCATATGAACCGTCAACAGAGAGCGTTCCTCTCCTTTTCCCTGGCACTCATTTCGCCGTTTTGTTATTGACTTTCCAACAAGCTTCATTTGTCTTATCCCTCACAGAGCGCCGCAGCCGCACAGAAGAAAGTCAAATCACAAACCAAACAACTCCCCTATGCTCTCCCTACGTCCACAACTCATTTAGCATTTTTCGTCCAGCCTTTTCAAACCCTCATTTCATTACTGCTGACATATTTGGTGCTAAACGAATTGTAATTGTCCCGTAAAACAAAGTGCCTCCCATCAACAGAGCTAATTTTCTGGCTAATTTAAGATGCTAACTCGGCTAATGACCTCCTTCTGGGAAACGATGGTGCACATGGAGCAGTCTGGGGTTTGTTCCTTTGAGATTTGTTTTTTATTACGCTGAAAACCCTAACTTCACTGTCACTTTTCATCGGCGGCAATTACTTTATTATACTTTTCGAGTCTGGTTTGCAATTTAGCTGAAGTCAATGAAAGGAAGAGCGTGTTTTTATGAGCAAAATCGAAGCGTCGAACAAGATTAAAAACATATCTGGAGAAGCTGCATTTGCTCATGTCTCCGTCAGACGAATCATTTCACCGTTCAAATTACCGTGGTCATCCCGATCGAAACCGCACGTCGCCTCGCCTTTGGTTCTGGTACTGGCCCACCAGCAGGACTGGACACTTGTTGTGCCTCGTGGTCTTCTTTAATAGAGGGATAGAACATGCCAGACATACAAGGACTTCCTGTTCTCAAAGGAACAAGATTTCTTGTGGATAGAACATGCGCAGAACACAAATTAAAGCAGTAACTTGTTTAGCTTAATAAATCCTTCCCGTCGTCCCTCTGGGGGTAATACAAGTGTTAATGGGATGATTGGGGGGTCTTTCGTCTCCCCCTGGTGTCTCTGGACCGAAAACCACAATTGCAACATGACTGCCACCGGGTCAGAGCCACCAATACACACTAATGGAATCACGAAGTAGAAGCTAACAGGCTAACGGGCAAAGCTAACTGTGGGCTAGCGCCACTTAAACAGTATTTACAGCCAAGTTTGAGTGAAAAAAATGTGGAAGAGAAGTTTTTCTTATTTGCAGCCTGATATTGATGTTTTATCAGATCAATCTTAGGCCGATAAATCAATAAAGTCATTTCCTTTGTAACGTGGGTCTGCGCTTCACGGAGCTCCAGTGGGCGGGCCCGACTCAGTCACCCGTGGCACTGCTTCTCTGAGGCGGGACATCACTGTACGATGTTTTTATTTAATTCAGTCAGATCTAATTCAGCCACCATTTGCTGTAGATGGCGCTCCTCGCGTTTCCATAGTTACCGTCACTATAAGCAGACCAAGCTCAGACCGACTCCATTGCAAAGGGTGTCTCTTTGTGTGGAAGAGTGTGGGTTTGTGTTTTATACAGAAGAGGGAGCCTGACTTAAGCTACAGGATGAGGATATGACATAATGACAAGTCTATGATATTAAAGCAGCAGTAGCGGTAGAAAGGCTAGTGTTCAGAAAATCCCCCTTATTTCTGAAGTGTTGGAAATTGTGTTAAAACCTGTGTCGTTTTATAACAAGGGCACAGTTCAATTCCTTTCATCCGCGTTTCTACATTTGTGAACCCTGAGACACACAAATGTCACTCTGATTCACGTCTCTCGTATTGTTATGACTCTGAACACGCGGCCTCTTTGTTCCCAGATGGAGGGCAAACTTTTGGACAGTTTTTATGCGTCACTGAAGAAAACATCCGTTACAGAAAACAATACAAATATGTGACTAGAATAAATGAGGCAATAAGAACGACTTCATGTTTGTGCGGTGGGGTTTTTTCGAACGTTAAAAAAGCACCCGTAATAAAGTTAAGGCTTGAACTTTACTATCATTTACTCGGTGAAATGTGACGTAGTGCGGCGTTAAACAAGTCATTTCTGGGTGAAGTTCACAGTGGAATAAAAATCAGTGATCCATAAAGTTTTTGGGAACATGTAGTGTTTCCAGCCTCAGTCACAAACTGCGCCGTTGTCGAATCGCAGCCTCGCGAAACATCGATATTTCATTTCCCGATGACACACGCGGAGTTATGTAACATGTTCCAGGTGTCGCTGTTTTTAGAAATCCTAGAACTCTGTCCTTGCAGTGAAGTATCGAGTACATATCGTAAAGTAATTTCATTTGAGAAGAAAGGTGAAGTCAACGACCAATTATAGAATATTTATATATATATTTTTTATTTCTATTTTATTTTTTTTATTTATTGCAAGAAGTGCATATTTACAAAAAGGTATAGAGATAAGACATTAAGAAAAGACATAACAATACAACACACATGAGGTGTAACATAGGGCGAAAAACAAAACAAAAAACTGTATATTAAACAGTTAAAATAAATAATAAATACTTGAATACAAGAGAGAGGCTAACTACTACTCGTACCATTAGTGCCGCCGCCTCTATAACCACCACTACAACCCCTACCACCACCAGCACCATCATTCACACCACTACCACGAATACCACAGGTAAGAACAAAAAATAAATAATAATACAAAAATAAAAATAAATATTTGATAAGAGATTTAGAATAAAGTGAATCCACAGAACAGAAAAGATAACGAATAAAGAAAAATAAATGGGTTTCATTGATTAATGAATATTTTGAGTGTGGTGTTCTTCTCATTCATGGCCAGTTAGTCATGTCAATGGGGGCAATGTCCACACACCGTTCCCCGCGCCTGCGACATTATTATAGAATTATAGAATATTTCATTATGATGAGCTGGGAATTGTTGTCGTCATGAACTCTCATTTCGGGTGTTGTAAAATGCTTCTATACAGATCTGTGCACATGTAAAATCATGTTTGGAAGGTTTTGTGAAAGCTGGAAATCAGTTGGAGCCACAGCAAAAAAAAAGTCACTCTGTCACACAACGTAATTGAAACCCGTTGACGCACTGAAAGCGTTTTAGCGCTCTAAAAGTGGCTCTGAAACATGAGACATTTCTGAGTTTTCGTTGCCGACACATGACTCACATGGGGCAGGCTGCGCCCCCTCTCGCCCCGGTCTGTGCCTATAGCTCCACAGTGACAGCGATGTCACAGGGACTATCTTTGCTCGGGACAGTATTTTCCCCCCAGTTAAATACTGTAGTGCATAAAATATCTCTAAGTCGAGGATCAGAGGACGAGGAGAGCGGAAGCTTTTGGGGAAAGTCATGTTCACAATGACACGTCTGATATTGTGGCGTAATCTGTCTGTCGAAAGCTTAGCACGTCAACCTTCATCCCAGCGGATTCTGGGGACACTTAATGGAATGTGGGAAAACCAAGGTCAGCCGCAAAATGTAAAACCGGGACCAGTTCATACAGAAATGGCGAGGAGGAAAATGTGGAACTATGTCGTCCTGTGTTGTTTATGTGGAATTTAAGACCGTATTTCAAGTATCTTTAGTGTGAAAATGTCATTTGTAATTTAAGAACTGGTGACAAGGGTATTGGTCTCTGCAACGATCATCTTGTTGGTGATGAGTTCCATTTATGGTTTGAATGTTTGAATGGCGACGTGTAGAGAAAAATAACTGCTGGACCTTCTCTGCCTCGTCTCCACCGTAGCAGCAGAACTATCCGCCTCCTCAGCCTCTCCATCAGCTCTGCATCGGCCCATGGGGAGGCTCATATCCAAAGCAAACGTACAACACCCTCCGTCCACGGCATCCCCGGTGTCAGAGTTCAGCAAAATCCATCGCACAAAACCGACTTGTCCATTAAAGTCTCTCCCGCTTGAAAAATGCTCCCCGTGTTATGACTTTTTCTTGCGTAACGTGGCCCGCGCCGAGCCCTGGGAGTAATATCCTCCATAAATCTGCTGTTGTTATGAATAACTTGCGGCGGCTGAAGACAAAACCATCTGTGTGAGTCTAATAAAAGTCTGTGTTTTTCGGCATTTCTCAGCTCATAAGCGTTACCAGCATGTGTCCAGACTGCGGAGACGACGGCGCTTACTCAATAACCTGATTCATTCGCCACACTCGGCGTGATTGATTATAGGTTATAATATGAAAAGCGAGCAGGTTATTATGTAAAGACCTGTCACGGTGGAAACACAACCCCCTCCAAACAGAGCTGTGTCACTCACTTCTTTTTGCATTATTAGAGACTGCACTAGAGACGGGATCCTCATATCAGATTCTTTTAAAGGTGGGGTATTATGTAAAATCGACTTTTTCAAGCTTTATATCATGTTATTATGTCATTCCCTCATTAAACACATGCCTGGAGTGTTGCCTTGGCTCATTCACATATGTTTGAGTCATCAGTAAAAACTTAGACGGCGGCCATTTTAGGTGTAGCTATGCCTCAGTCCTCCTAGGAACGCCCCCACCTCCTGGAGACGCCTCTGGACCTTTCGTCACCAGCCAAGCCCCCAACCACTGCTCCTCAGCTCAGCAGAGCCCCCTCCCCGCACAGTGTTGTTGTTTCAATGCCACAGTAGTGTGCTGAAGGGGGCGTGTCGGAAAGCTTCTTAAAGAGACAGAGGCCTATTTCAAGACGTTCAGTACGGCCATTTTGAGAGAGCAATTTTATTCAAGGCAGTTATTTTAATGTACTGCATATACAGACCAACAGAAGGTTACGTCATCGTTGTAGTGCTATAGACTGGTGCTATGGGATGGAAAAAAGCATAATACCCCCTCTTTAACCTCATGAACTCGCGAGTACCCGGTACCGGGGACTAGCCCCGCTGCGTTACACACATGCGCACGTATCTCGCTACCGCTTCGACCAAAACACACTTATCATACATCAAATTGTCAAGCAGAAACTCCTCAACAAAAGTATCCACTCCAAACTCAAATCAATGTAACACAGCTCAAACTCTTAGCAATAAAACAACCACATGGCTAGAATTGAAGTTTTGACCAGGTAATTGTTTTTGCTTCTGGGTTTACAAAATAGGAAACGCAGAACTACGAAGAAGATATCAAAAGAAAGCTAACAACTCACTGAATCGATTGGTGTAAAGCTTATTTGCACAGCAGTAAACATGTTCAGCAGAGCCCGCATCAAACTGCACAAAAAACACCAGCAAATCAAAATAAAACATGCAATTGCGGACTTACTTTTGCAGTTTCTTTCTTTCCATATACGCCATTGTACCAACTATTTTTCTCTGGACAAGAGTAAGATGGCACCGTCCATTTGACACCATTTTGGCTCTAAAAGACCCGGTATTTCAGTCACAACAGGGCAAAACGCAGCAACTGAGACTCGGAGTGGCTCACGCAGTGTCTGTACAAGCTCGCCTGTGATTCGCCAGGGCTTCTGTCCGTCACAGAATGAGTGGTATCATTGGATTCTGTAGAATGTGCTCTTTCCGGGGATATATGGAGCTCACTGATTGGATAAAATTCCGTGGAGTTATCCGTCTGCGTCAAGCTGCGTAGTCATGTGAGCTTCGGCGCGCAGAGCGCATGACGCACGGGGAAGTTGCAGTTAGCGTATTTTCGAACAGATTTTTACACTTTTGGTCACCACACCATGGCTTTTAGAGGGAAAAGCGTGTTTACACTCTACAGGAGACAAGGGATATAGTTCTTGGAGATCTGGCATTTGAAGACATGGTACTTCAAGACTCCTCTTCTGACGAGTCGGACCTTTTGACCACAACCAGCCGGTCAAATTATGAATATCCGCCAGATGAAAGGTAACTGTTTTAGGAATATTTTTTTTTGTAAAGTAAATGTATATTTTTATGTCAATGGTGTAAATTCAAAATGTACAGACAAGTGTATTGCTATTTAGTGGGAATCATAGTTGTCCCACTACGCCCCACTGCGTAGTGGGAGTATGATTGGGAAAGTGCTATGTAAAACCGATTTATTAGTATTTGTCTTTTTTATTTCCATCACTTCAGTACTATATGAGACACAATTGATCATGTAACGTCCACACAGTGTGTCAAAAACAAAACATTGTAGTCTTATGTGCCAAATTTGTACCACATATCTGAACATAGATTTATTATGATTTATTCCACAGCAGTGATGGTGATGATGGGAAACAAGAGTTTGGTGAGCCAAGCACACCTTCATCACCACAGCCAGGTTCATCTGGAGTGCAGAGCAGGTCACAGGCTGCTTTGACAAGAATACTAAGGTGAGGGTCTAAAAAGTTTTGTTGAACTTTTATTTTACTTTTGATTACCTGTGTGTTTACTGTATATAGTTTTTGCAATAAAGTGTGCTGTAATATATAAATTGTGTCTTTACTTTTAGAAAAAAAAAAGCATTTTCATGACCAAATATGTAAAAGTATCCCAAATTTTCATTTTCATTGAGATATTCCATATTTCAAATTTTGTGCCAAATTGTGCCAAATTGTGCCAAAATGGCACAGTTGGTCTCCGCCTGGACTTTTTTATATTGTACATCTCTAAAACCCTTCAATTCTTTGTTCAATAGGCACCAAAATTGCTGAAAATGTTGATGACAGGGTTTATTTACAATTTAGGTTGAGATATTGCTTCTTTACAGTAAAAATAAGATTTTTTTGCTCCTTTTCTTCTGTTTTTTATAGGCGGAAATCAAATTACTTGAAAACAGACCACATTTAGTCTTGCCCACAATTATTTTTTTTCCAAATCTCCACATCCACAACATCCCCAAGCCCCAATAGCACATATGTGAGTAAATTTGTATTTTAAAACCTTGTAAAAGATTTCTAATTATGAAATAGTATGGATATGCTTTTTTTCGGAATAGGCCAATGTAGAGTGGAACAGGTTAAAGACACCCCTTCCCCCTTTCATGGACGCTGTTCCCCCTCTCTGCAGTTTTGACAGAGTTACAGGAGTGTCTTCACTCATGAGCTCGAGCTACCGATGCCGCTATAACAAGCTTAAACATGGAAACTGTAAAGTGGACGTTCTCCCCTTGTTGCTCTCGTCTTCATTCACATAATCTGGTCCCGTTTAAAGAGTTTTAGGACGAGTTTATTTCTCCGCGAAACAGCCCGGACGGTGACGTTTAACCCTCAGATGTTAAGTCCCAAATGTAACCAAGAGTGAAATGAAACATAACCTCGTATAGGCTTCATTTGAAAGACCTACAAATCTGATCGAAATATTTGTGTTCGTGTTTCGGTCTCATTTTTGGCCCCCTTTTGCTGTGTTTTTGAGGAGTTTTTTTTGCCGTGTTCTCGTCTTTTTTCGTCTCATTTTTGACACTTTTTTGTTGTTTTTGCTTTTAGATTTGGGTAAAGCCAAACTGGAGAAAATTTGCTCAGTTCAGGTGGGGGTTAGGAGGTTAATTTTCCTGTTAATTCTAATAATATGTATTATTAGTGCTGGGATTCACGGCTCTTTACTGGAAGCCGAGTCTTTGGGATCCGTTCATTTCAAAGAGCCATTGAAAAGACTGGCTCTATTTAGATGTAAGATTTTAATAACACCAGACAGATAACTAACAACCCCTCCAGGAGCCGCCCCCTTAACGTGGGGGAGGGTTTGACCTGAATGATCCTGGAGCTCTGTTGTCGGGGGCTTCGTGCCCCTGGTAGGGTCTCCCAGGGCAAACAGGTCCTATAGGTGACGGGTCAGACAAAGAGCGGTTCAGAAGCCCCTTATGAGAGACCAACAGGCCCGGTTAGAACCATGAGGCCGTCCTTCTGTGGACCCACCACCTGCAGGGGGCGCTATAGGGGTGGTGCAGCTCCAACAGCTGCCCCCACGACCCGGCAACGGACAAGTGGAAAAAAATTGATGGATGGAAGGATAATTAACAATATCTAAGACACGATCGATAAAAGGCACTTTTTGTATTTAAATCTAAAATTACAATGGGAAAAACATGTTTGTGAATAAAATCTTGTGCCACAACTAATAAAAAGAGGCTGCAACTGTCTGACAAATCATTTTTGGGTGCAAAAAGCTTTCGCTTGTGTTCCCTGCTCCGTTGTTGGGCTGATTCTTGTGTTCGCTCAGGGGATTTCTGGGTAAAATTGACTGAAAAAAAAAAGATCCGGCTCTTTTCATATTTGAGATCCAGTTTGAACCATTCACCTTAAAGAGCCGATCGGTCATCACTATGTATCGCACATTTTGCTTTATATTAGTATATCTTAGACGCCTTGTAAAACGTGTATGGGATGAAATGTATTTGAAAGTAAATCAGGTCCAAATGTAGAGCAGTGATATACATTTGACTGCGTTTAAAGTATCGATAAAAGTACCGCGAGTGGCCATCCCTCGACGGCATTACTCTCCCTCACCTGCCGTCGAGGCCTGGACGTCCTTCTCTATAAATCACTCAGGTCCGTTTAATCGTCCGAACAGTCGGTGGAGCGCGGCCTCCAGCTCCCTGCAGGTGGGACGAGCTCCGCGATGGAAAACTGGACCGGGGTCCGGACCTTAAACCTCTCTAACAGCAGCTCCACGGGGGCGTCCAGATTTACGGCCAAAGTCAACGCGCAGTGAACGCACCACCGCGGCTCCCTCCTCACCTCATATCTGAACGTTTGCTTTGCTCCGTGAGTGCTTTGACACTTTGACACCGGCGAACCCACAGCTGGACCGGGCCGAGGGGGAACGGGAAGGGGAACTAACTTTTCCAGCAAAGTTTTTGTTTCAAAGTGAGTTCGTAGAGGCTGAACGGAAACATCACTCATAACTAAGACATTATTTTGGGTACGTTACGATACGATATACTTTATTACTCCCGAAGGAAATTCAGTTCACCAGCTGCACAAACAAGTCACACATAAAAACATCGGATTAAAAAACTAGAACCAATCCAATAAATGGGACAGTGCAGAGAATAAATATAAAAGTCCTGTAAAGCCATCGTTCCCATTTAGCCCCTCCCACCCGAGGATTTGTTAAACAGCCTGATCGCTCGGGGCAAGAACGATTTCCTGAGCCTAGCATTTATATTTTACGTTTATACATTTTGAAATAATGTAAAGAAAAATACAGTAACGAGTGTGAGACTGGGCTGCTCGGGATTTCAAAATGGCCTGGAGCGCTCTCTGCAGGAAGTAATGGGAATTACGCTGTGATCAAAGGGACACTTTAGACATAATGTAGATGTCTGTAGTTTCACTTCCTTATTGGACACCGACAGGAAGTGACATAGACGAAGGACAAGAGTTTTCAACTGTTGCCGTGCCGACCATGTTAAGTCAATGGGAAATGAGCTCTGGAACTTTACCTGTACATCACTTCCTGTCAGCAGCTTAAAAAATCAAATAAATAGAACTTTTCTGCCCAACATTTCTTCATTAAAACTGAAATAAATGATAATTTTGCAACTGATGTTATTCTTCTGAATAAGTCATATTTTCAATTGCACAGTCATATGCACTTTAACCCGTTATCTGCCAGCTTAGAGTTAGGGTTGGCAATTATGCATATTGAAATCTCAAAGCGTATCAACCTATGTCAATGTGAGACCTCATTTGAAAGCTGAGACCGTCTAGTTTCTAAAACTATGTGCAAGATCAGTGTGAGTGAAACACAACATCACATTTGCCGTTCCTAACCCTAACCCTAAACATAAACCTAAAACCCCCTGATCAGGGGAGGCGGAAAGTTAAAATTCAGCTAAAAGTGCGCTAGCAAACCCAAGGTGCCAAGATGAACACAATTTGAGCACTGAAAGGGTCCAAAGATGGATCACTGGGGCGTAGCTGTTAGCGCTCGTGCCACACAGCCAGAAGGTCTCGGGTTCGGGGCCTTTCACTGTGTAAAAACACGTACAATAGGCGAGAAAGAATGAGCGTCTGAGTGGCTGGTGGTGGTCGGAGATCGGCAGCCTCGCTTCCGCCTGTCTGTCCCAGAGGCGGCTGTGGCTTTGGAAATGTGGACAGTTTTTTTTGTTCCGTCTATGACAAAACTTAAAGCAGGAAACACATATCGGAGTGCTTTAGACCCCGAGGAATAAACAAAAATAATTATTTATTCTTTATTTTGATCTTTTAACACCTGATGAGCTCTTCCTGAAGGACATCACCTCAGGACATCAGCCACAAAAGAGCTGTTTGAGCCAGGACGAGAGCGAGACAAGTTGAATATTCCGGATTATGACTTATTTAGAAGGCAAAACAGAGGATAAGCTACCGAGTCCTGTTAATGATTACCAAATGGAATTCAGACTGTGTTTACTTTTGGGCATTTTGGCGACATTATTCACTTAAACTCAAACTAGAAACAACACTTTCCACTTCTTCTGCCGGCGAACTCCATTACCCTTTTCGTATCTTCCCCACAACCCGCGTGGCCTCCATCGAAAACTTCCCTCTGAACTTGTTCTATTTTATTTCTATTAGCTTGGCTTTTGTAACCGGTCCCTATCGCCTTCTCCCAGAACAAACAACAATGCCGGTGATCACGGAGGAGACGGTGTAACAATAAGCGCCGCTGCTCCGACGTCTGAGTCGTGTTCCCGATGTAGTGATTACCTCAAAAACAGCCTTTATCTGTTCTGAACATGTACACGGTGCACTTAAAGGGATATTTCAGGGTTTTTGACATAGGGCCTCATTTCCTAGTTATCCAGAGTGTTGTTGATGTCTGGAGATATGTTTTTCTTAAATTCATGCGGTTCTTATATTTGAAGAGTTTAGCGGCGCTAGGCTAGTGCATGTCTATGGTATCAGTTAGCCTGCATTAAAAACAGTCTGTCCCGCTCCACAGTGCACCTGAGGTAAATCACTTATAACGCCAGACTAACGATATAAATGTCTGTGTCGATAGAATAATGTTTGAAACATAACTGACCTTGTATCACATGAATTACGGCATTTTGAGGGACTATTTTCTCGCAGATCACTCCTCCGCTGCGTTAGCGAAGCTGATGCTGCTCAAACATAAGTTATTTTAAATGCAAAATGGTTAAAATTATTCTATTAACACAGACATTTATATCATTACTCTGGTGTTATAAGTGATTTGCCTCAGGTGCTCTGTGGAGCGGGTCAGACTGTTTTTAATGCAGGCTAACTGATACCATAGAAATGCACTAGCCTAGCGCCGCTAAACTCTTCAAATATAAATACTGCATGAATTTAAGAAAAAAGTATCTCCAGACATCAACAACACTCTGGATAACTAGGAAATGAGGCCCTATGTCAAAAACCCTGAAATATCCCTTTAATGCGGTGATGTACACTCAGACGTCTTCTATGTAAGTGTCTCGTGTGCTACTTTGCAAACAGGATTACCGTTTTACTCTTGTTCTGTTTTACTCCTGTTAATCAAAATGTAAAAAGTTGTTCAATTGGAACAGCGTTACAAGCTTTACAGGTTAGATCGATATTCATCCACCGACAAGATGAGAGAAAACAAAACGCTGTCATTGTCCGTCGCAGCTGTTTTTCTGAAGAACCGTGAAAAGGCGAGAGACACTGCAGGCGAAACCAAACTAAACAAAAAAAAACAGAGATATCGAGATTTTTCTGAGGAGACGTGTAACAGTTTACAATTGAAACGACCTGGAGACTCGAGCTGCCGCTGGTCACAGAGATGTCTCCCAGACGTCACCTGGAGATAAGGCGAGTCTCCAGGAAGTCTCGGTGAAAACGAACGATTTCAGCAGAGACCAAATGGAGACTTGAAAAACTCCCTATGTGGTCTCCGCATGGTCTCCTAGAGGTCTAAGCAGTCTCAAGCAGTTGTGTCGTGAACACTCTTTATTGTCAACAACCATTGAGACGTTTCTGTGACGTCCCAGCAATGTCTCCAAGACCTGCCGCATACAGAGGAGATCTCAAAGAGACGCCATACATCAATCTTGGTATCTGACAGGTCTCTGAAACATTTCAGGGAAGTCACAGAAACGTCTCGCAGGTTGAGGACAACAACAAGTGTTTGTGACACAACAGCTTGAGACCGCGTAGACCTCGAGGAGACCATGTGGAGACCACATAGAGACTCATTTGGTCTCCACTGAAATCAAACCTATTCATTTTCACTGAGGCTACCTGGAGACTCACCTTATTGCCAGGGGACATATCGGAAACATCTCCGTGACCAGTGGAAACTCGAGTCTCCAGGTAGTCCCCAGACTGGTGAGGTAGGCCCTTATGTATGTGCGCCACCAGTCCGAGTCACGGCAAGTTTTCCCATCAGAAAAACTTTCAGAATGTCGTCCAGTGAAGTTTGCTTGTTCCACAAGCTCTTAAAGTGAACCCATCATGAGCAACTGTGGCTTATAAATCTGCTTTTGTGTCTTTCAAAGTTCATATTTTCCTTTTTTTATTTTTAAATGATTTCTGTTCATGGACAATTGACCCCTAAGGACTACTATTTTAGCAAAAGGCATGCTATTTTCTGTTAATTTCATTTTTTTACTGTTTATACTTGTTTCCCCCTTAAAGGTCTTTGGTAGTCATTGTATATAAGATACCTCTATTTACTATTCAATTATTTGCAGTGTTTCCGAGAGCTGAATGTAACAAGGGAATTTCTCCATTGCGAGATCAATAAATCTTATTTTATTTTATCTTAACAAATCAGTGGTGCTATAAGGCAGTTGTTGTTCTTGAGTGCAGAACTGCTCAGCACAGGTCCAGTGTTTATGGAGTTTAAAAATGCAGAGGCCACTTCCTTGTTCTATCTATTATGCAACACAACCCAGGAAATGCAAACTGAAAGTGAAGCTCTTCAGCCGTGATAATAGGATTCCTCAGACCTGCGTGGATGAGGTGAAATGCTGCTGCAGTTCTGTGATAGAGCCGTTATTATAACTTGGGCCAAAGCTGAAAGAGGTTGATAGACTTTAACTCTATTGCGGGTGCAGCTCTCTGTGGGATCCTCACCTCCTCCGTTCTTGTATTGTTTCTCGCTGTGGTTTTCGAGATCATTTTGAAGCCAGCGTGTCCGCCGCCTCCGCCAGCCTTTACTGTGGAGCTAATGGAGCGTGTGATGGAGGTCTGAACTCCCGCTATGAACCAAAGAAACTCCACACTATTGCAAACAGTGGGACGGGGGTCAATGGAAACGAGAGAAACAGTGAAATAGGATTTATGGCTCTTTAGGGTAAGCCGATTACATGGGATCTGTTCATTTAAGAAAGCCGTTTTCACCTGATAGTCAATGTTGCCTTGGGCTAGTTTTCTCCCTTAACACAGGCTTTAACGTCAGAGTAAAAAATAGACTAATCTCACCCTTTACGATGCTCATTTTAGGGCGTTTTGTTGCGCACTGCAGTCTAAACATTTCCTTTCTGGGAGACAACAGTGGTAGAAATATGTCAGTACGGAATCGCTTTCTTTAGTCTACAGAGTCCAAATTTTCCAGTCTTATACTTCTAATTTCTAGCCTGATTTATTAAGTTTTGAACCACAAAATACGTGGCGAAATTTGAATTTTTTAATTGGCTTAAAACATAAAATGAAACAAAATGCCATAGACTTTTCCCCTTCGTGTCTGTGTCAGGAACAGCAAAGATTTTAACTCTAAATGTATTTATTTTTCCGTATGCAACTACAGTGTCTCGCCTTAAGAAGCCACTCAGACAACTCTCATTTCTGATGTTGACCGTAGGGATGCACCGATTCGATACTGGTATCAGATATCGGAGCCGATACTGAATAAAAATACAATATCGGTTATTGGCTACAAATATCCGATACTGGACCGATACTTGTTTTGGCTCTCACTGGTTTAAAATCACAACTTTCACCAAACTATGTGAATATGGATATCTGTCATTATGGGCGGCACGGTAGCACAGCGGTTAGCGCTCTCACTTCACAGCAAGAAGGTCCCGGGTTCGATTCCCACCTGAAAGGAGCCTTTCTGTGTGGTGTTTGCATGTTCTACCCGTGTCTGTGAACGTTTCCTCTGGGTACTCCGGTTTCCTCTACCATTAAAAACATGTACAATAGGCCGTGAATGATGTGTGTGTGATTGGATGATGGTGGTAAGAGGGACTGTTTGTGCAGATGTGTGCAGTCGCGACAGCGCTTCTGTCAGTCTCCCCCAGGGGAAACTGAAGCTACGTAGCAACGTAGCTTACCACCACCGAGTGTGGAGTGAATGTAAAAGCGCTTTGTGACCATGTCTGTGAAAGGCGCTTTAGAAATAAAGATCTTTAACCTCCACGAACATATATTGATTGTCATGCAAATGCAACAGCATGCTAAAGCTAGCGGAAGCATGCTATTGCTAGCGGTAGCTAATAAAGGCTGGGTCAGAAACTGTTAGAAAAATACCTAAACTGGCCTAATAAAATTAAATAACCACTGTTGGAGCGGCCGCGCGTTTGTATTTTAGTTTACTTATGTGATGATCACTTATGTGAGCTTTTTATAATAATGTAAAACAGCCTGTCCCAGGGCTAGTGTCCAAATTGATTCTTGTTAAATGTATGTTTTTAAAGATATAATTGATAATTGATCTGTAGCATCAACACAAGAAAAGATTTGACTTCATTGATCTTAAAATGGAGAAAAGAGTCAATTAAAATGTTCATTCAGAGTGAGCCACTTTGAGGAAAGTCTCTGGGTATTGGTTAATATCGGATATCGGCAGATACTCAAACCCCAAGTATCGGTATCGGTAGCAAAAAATGACATGTAAATAAAATGTTGTGCGGTAATTAAGAAATAGAGGCTACATCTGCCTTGCCAAGTCTGATAAACACCTTTCATTCATTTCTGCTTTGCTCATATACTGTTTGCTCTGTAACACAATTGCATAAAAATCACCCAGAAACATCAGGCTTTTATAAAATAATGAGATCCGATCGGAGCGTCTTAATCCAAAGAGCCGATGCGGTCACGAACGTCACATCACTGGGGGGAAAACAACTCCGCACAGATCAGGGGGAGGCCACTCGCTCGCTCTCTCTCTGATGTGTGGCTAATGGCCGTTTCCAGCAGCGATGGTTCAGAACCTTAGAGACCTCGCTCAGATCACACTCACAGAGGGAGGCAGCCGCACAACGCCGACAAACCGGTCTATAAATGTGTTCCTTTAAGGCCGTGCGGCGGTGAACGCGCTCCGTGGTGCCCGGAAATGCTCTGATACCATAACGTGATACAGGATCGCAGTTTCTCGATTTAGCCCTGAATATCTGGCTGTATGTGTGCGTATCCTGTGCGTTTCTTCCCTTACAGTCACACGGTTGCTCTCGAATGACTCTGTGACACATAGCACCCATTTCCCTGAACACTGCGCTCGGCTCTCTGCACGAGGACCACGTTTGGGTCAAAATGGGCACTTTGTGAACTTTGATTTAAAAACCAGCACAAGTTTGTAGCTGTAGGGAAATGTGTCCTCTTTAAATCAAAATCCTGTCTTTTATGGTTCAGAATAATTCCTCAAACACAAATGATTTATATGGAAAAATCAAAGCACCGACTTAACCTGATCTATTATGGCCAGATCGTCAAAATCGTCAAAGGACAATTCATCTGAAGAAAAAACTGCAGCAGAATCAACACCTGAATAATCCTGGACACGTCAGATTCACGTAGTTGTTAAGCACGACTGGACGTCCCGCAGGAGAAAATGAACGGCTTTCGCCAAGGAATGTCCAAAGACCTCCACAAAAAGACCGACTGTCTTTTTGTGGAGGTCTTTGGACATTCCAGGCAGCGGTTCGTGTGAAATTTGAGGACATCTGAGGATTGGCCAGCCGTCCACTCCTGCTTTCCGTTTCTGTTCCAAAAGCAGGACCGTCTGGAACGTTACAGCCAATCACGTCTTCTCCAAACTTTTTAAATCCAATCACAGAACCCCAAAGTAACCGCTAGTCAAACATGTTCTTAAACGTACTCAAGGATGTACCTGCTTCATCTTCTCTAAGAGGATTCTCTTCTTGTTCCCGTCAGGGGTGGAAACGGTACAGAAAATGTGTACTCAAGTAAAAGTACATGGCTAAATTTCCCTAAATTATAAATACAAGTACAGCTCTAAGAATGTACGCAGGTAATGTACAGAATGACTTGGAAGAAATCTCATTAAGTACTAGTTACTTTTTCACACAATTTAAATCCAGTTATATCCGTATAATAGGTTTATGAGTAACTTCATATAGTGAACTGGTCTGAATGCACCAAATGTACAATTATCAAAAATATCTACTCAATTACAGTAACATGAGTACACGTAATCCGTTACTTTCCAACACTGGTTGCCATATTTTTTTTTTTTTACCCCTTTCATGTTGAATTCCCCAACGTTTAGAAAGTTCCTAATGACTCCTTGAATCCTTAAGTCTTTGTGGCAAAAACGATGTGACTCATTCTCGTTTGTCTCCGCCCTACTCGCCGATGCCATTAACTAAAACTAGTAACTTTCTTACACTCCGCATGCATCATATCCGGCTTGTCAATCACGCCCATCGGGAATTTGAAGAAACCCCCCCCATGATCCCAGATACACATCTTTTGAAGAACAGGAAAAGCCGCGTGTTCTTCGATGAAGTCACTCATTAAATCTCTCCATGACATGGCGTCTCATGTTGCTAAGAAAATCGGCGTCACTTGAACGTCACTCAGACCCATGCCTGTCAAGGTTTGGGTTTGAAAATAAGGGGACAACAACACAACCAAGCTCCAAGATGGGGTAAAATCAGGTAAAATACTGTCCTCCAGCCAAACTTGAACAACTATGCTCAGACCGTGATGATCAGACAATGGTGATTCAGTGGAAGCATGGCCTGTGGAACCGAAAGGCAAAGCCAGACTTGGGAAGCACGTTTTTAGATCATCTGTACAAAAGCATGAACACCCGGGGTGCAAACGAAGAAAAGCTCCAGTGGGAACTTACTTGAGCACGTGCGTGGAGCCGTTGATCTGCGTGGCCGTGCACGGCGCCGTCCCCAGCATGGAGGGTCTCCGGTAGCGCTTCCTCCCGCAGCACAGGATGATCAGGAAGGCACGGCGGAACGACTTGTTCAGGAACGCGTACAGGATGGGGTTCAGCATGGAGTTTATATATCCCAGCCAGAGACAGGCGGCCCAGAGCTGCTCCGGCACCGTGTAGCCGATGAACGGGTCCACCACGTTCGTCACGAAAAAGGGCGCCCAACAGAGGCAGAAACAGCCCATGATTATGCACAGCGTCTTGGCCGCTTTGGTCTCTGTCCTCATCCTGTGATTCCGCTGGTGGTCGGCAGAGTCCACGGTGCTGTTGGCCCCGCCGGCCCGCTGGAGCATGGAGATCTGGAGCGCGTGGGCCCGGGCCGTGACGTAGATCCGCTGGTAGGCCAAAACCATGAGCACCAGGGGGATGTAGAAGGCCACCACGGAGCAGGTGAGCGCGTACGGTTTGTTGACCATGAAGACGCAGGACGTGGAGTTGCTGCCCTCGCTGTAGCGCCGCTCCTCGATCTGAAGGACGAGAGAG
Organism: Proterorhinus semilunaris; assembly: GCA_021464625.1. Taxonomy (NCBI): domain Eukaryota; kingdom Metazoa; phylum Chordata; class Actinopteri; order Gobiiformes; family Gobiidae; genus Proterorhinus; species Proterorhinus semilunaris. Next base: position 38,398,153 of record CM038348.1, read on the forward strand.
AGTCAGAGGGAATGAAAAGGCAGCGGCGGGTTTCTGTGAGGTATTACAAATTGTATTGCTTCAAAAAAATGGAAAGACCAAGATTTAAATTCATGGTTTTAATTTATTCAAGCAGCAAAACTATACGCACATCAACAGGTGCAAGGCTACTACTGTAAACAGTGAATGATGCAGAACTGCTATGGGTCCGTCTGCGTTTCTCCGTGATAGAGACACTGTTATGGAACTCTTTAACGCTGGAGCTAAAGTCCCAAAAGTCCCTGAAGCTAAAGCTAAAAGCTAAAGAACAAACAAAGTGTGAGCACTGAACTGCAGAGCTGTACTTGGGATGTGAAGTGGTCACACATGTCTCTTCTCTTTTTGCTTTTTGATGCTTTTTACTGATTTTTCATTTTTCTATTTATAAACACTTTTAAACCCTAACCTGGCCTTATGTACACAACATCAACCACTGAGATGGCAATGTTTTCTTGTGCTGTCCCTGTCAAATAAATCCATGAAAAGGCCTGCACACTTACTCCTAAAAGACTGCATTTATTGAGACAACGTTTCGATCCAAATGGATCTTCCTCCGGTCACGAGCTGGTTTTATTTCATTGACGTATTAGTAACAAAGACTTTTTCAGAGGGGATTTTGGAACTTGTTGTTGGATCTTAGTTTTTGAATAAGTTAATCAAAAGTGAAGAAACCTGTAAAAACAGTTTGCCTTTTTTGTGTGTGTTCAAAGCTGAATAAATCAGGCTGGGAATTATATATTAAAAAATCCCTCTAAAAAAATCTTGTTCATCCCAAGACTCTGTAGGAGCTTCAAAAGTGTCTCTTTCGTTGCATGAGCGGAGCAAAGTTTTGTACACATCTCCGCTCTGCTGTACCGGGGCGTCTCTTGGACACAAAATGACCTTATTTGGATCATAGCATCATCGCGGAGCCTTCAGGACACGAGGATGTCAAATCTGTCAATATTTGTGAATGAATACTCGTGGGAAAGACGGCTTTGCGTAGCGACGTAGCAGCTACTTCCGGGTTATCTCCGGCTCTCTCACGACAAAACTTCCTAAGCATCAGACGGGATAAGTTTTGTCATTCTTACACTCTGACATGAAAACTAAGATGTTGAGGGAGGAAACTAGCTACAAATCTCCACTTCGACCACTGCGTGAAAAACCAATACCTTCACCTGCCGTGTCTCGCCTTAAAAGTGTAAAGTTTAGTTTGTTTTGTGTTTAAGCTCCATGTTGGTCACAAGCTTGAAGATTAAGCTATTTTATTATTGTCTTTAAAGCCTTTTTATCGATTGATACCATGACAGGAGTGGTCCAGGAAGGCAGGAGTGCACCCGAGCTAACAATTTAAGATGTATTAGCGCCTGTTTGGTCACACGAGTAGTACATTCCTATCTTCCTCCTTCGTTTTGTCACAAGGACTGAACGAGCTGAATGATTAGAGAACTGTGTGTTTTTCTTTTTCTGCTCAAGTTCTTTGAAAAGTGCTATATTTAGAGCCGCCGCTTCAGCGATGGATCCCAGTGGCCTCTCCAGTGTAAACCAGGCTTTGTAGTAACGTGTGATTGCCTCCTTGCTGTCGCCTGAACGCTCCGCTCATTCATAAAAGCCGCCAGACTCCGGGGAGACTCCTCACACACAGCCACAGGATGGGTCATCTCCACAGGTTAATGCAGACGTTACCGCTCTGCTCTCCCTGAGGACGAGCTCACGCGAGAAGATGAACGGGCTTCTTTAACGACGACACGCTCAAAGACAGTGTAAGAAAAGCCAAGAATATGAAAGAAGTCTGCATTCACGACCCGGTGGAGCCACTTCTTCTGCTTTATTTCACCAGGAAAGCCTCACTGAGATTTCAGAATCTCACTTTCTAGAGCGTGTGGGCCCTATTGTACACGCTTGTCGGGTGTTTGAACGAGATTTGACGCTGCTGCCCTCTGGTCAGGAAGTGCTTTTGATACAACACAGTGAAAGCCATGAACAGGAACAGTTCAAACAAGACTAAAATTGGGTTAAATTATAATCAAATTACTTGAAATACGGACGAAAAAGTCTGAGGCATGAAACATCATCAAGATCAAATCATCCAAACCTCCTCAATATCTGCACACATTCCGATAATGCAAGCACTGTTAGGTCTTTTTCCCCATCATTACTCATTCTCTCCATACTTGCTCCATTGTTCGATCAGGCTGGTTATGGAGTTGCTCCACCATCGTCCCCTGGGCCATGGTCCGCCTATTTATGAAGCAACTTGACTCTCACCCGCATTCACAACTTCAACTTATACAACCATATAAAAACACCGAATCCAAGTTATGTTACATTATTAACCCTCGTTCCAGCCCCTGAAAACAAGGCCTCCCTCGCCGGCATTAACCTCTCGGCCCCACTGGTCAGTGTGTTGGCAGGTCGGACGGCCATCGCTGGCGTTTAAAGAGTTCTCATGCCCGGCAGCGTTTCTCCACGGGGCTAATTAGAATGAGGGGAAACGGTTGGCCTTGGCACGGGTCTGGACGGCGGTGTTTACGTATCGTCTGAAAGGGTCAGAGGTCAAAGTCAGTGGGTAAACATAAAGCAATCTGTGTGTCGATGAACTCCTTAATTATGATGCAAACGAAAGTCTCGAAGTGAACATCTCGATGGGCCGCGGGCGACCGCAGTGAAGCATCGACGGGACTCATCTCCTCTCCAGAACTAAAGTTGGAGACTCGAGTTGTCCCCTGGAGATAAGGCGAGTCTCCAGGCCTTCAGTCAGGATCTTAGGAGCACCGAGCTGGAGAACTTGCAAAACTCTACACGACTGCGGTCTCTCTAATATTTTCAGGTCTCAAGACATCACCAATGTTAACCGGCTGAAACTGGTTGTGAAGGAAGTTCAAAGACTTAAAGGGTGGTCAGAGGTCTAAGCCCAAACCGGATGTGCATCAGCGTCCGCCATGACAAGAAGCGTCCGAATTGAACTGTCAGCGAGGAAGGAGTTAAGGTAAGGAGCCTCAATGCTAACTATCATACCTGCTTTAGCATAGGGACCTCTGGAGGTTCCTCACCGGCGATTAGGAGCTATGTGCCATCCCATAAGCCACCGTGCCACATATCCCGCCACCCTCGAGTGATTCTGCATGTGCAACCGCTGTTGATTAACAGGCGCACATTTAATTAAATAATAAACAAATAAAAATGTGCACAAGCCAAACTTTATAGAAGTGAAAAAATAAATGCCTCAATAAAAGGGAAGTTTGTGCTTTTGATTTAATTTAGTCGAAATTTGCAGACATTGTGCAGCGGAGGAGCAGACCTCACTGTGTGTTAATTAGTTTAGTTTCTTTGTTTATGTGAGCAGTATACATTCTGCTCAAAAGGAGTGGGCTGAAGCAAAAAGCTTATGAGCCCCCCCCCAAGTGCAATAAAAAAAAAAAGTAAATTTCACACAATGGAACCAAACCTCAGAGAGACCTCATCCAAAGAGAATTTGAAACATTTCAGCAGCTACATTCGCACAGACCAACTTACAAACTTACAACTGAATATATGAACTGTTTATATAATTAATTGAAACAAAGCTCAACTACAACAACGATCTGGTTTCATGTACGATGTCTCGCACAAAGCAAGTTAAAAAATGTGATCATTAATATACTTCTTTCAGATTTTTACCCGTGATAACCGAGAGTTACTTTTATGTTATAAAGGTACATTAATACATATTATACTCCGAGATCTTGATACTTCCCAGTTGTCATTACCATCCTCAGTATCATTTTAAGTTGGGTTTAATTATCATCATCATCATTATTATTATTTATTTATTTAATTGAGTTACATGTGAAGTATGATGTAGCCCTGTGGTGCATTAAAAAGCCAGAGTGTAGAGCGGGCCAGTTGAAGAGGACAGTAGCTCCCCATCAACAAACCCCCACACGGCTGCCCTAACCGCTGATTTTGTAGATGATGTTCCTATGCTGAGTGGTGCATTAACAGACAAGGTTTAGAGCCCGTCTGGAGGATCCCTCTCAACAGACTGTGTGTTGATGTGACTGGTTCTCTCTGACGATGAACCAAAAGACAAGGCTTGGTGGAATATTTGGCCAGAGCCTCAGCAACGATTGATTGATTGGTTGATTGGTTGATTTTTCCGAGTTCAATGCACATTACATATACACGTCTATTTTTTACATAAACATGTGCCTAAACTGGAAAAGGTATCATCGTTTCATTAACGTGGTTGGAGCCAATCAGGGCTGACTTAACCTACCCATAGCCCCCCCCCCCGCCAGCTCCTTCAGCGGCTGCTTCCTTTCACAACAACACAACAGTTGACCTTATCATGTGACAAGGGGAAAGGCGCCATTATTCGAGGAATTCAGACGCAGCCAAATTGTCACCGCTCTTAACACGAACTATCCGTCGCAGGAGAGGTTTTCCCAAAGTCATCGACCGCCATGTCAACGACCGCCATGTCACCGACCGCCATGTCAACGACCGCCATGTCACCGACCGCCATGTCACCGACCGCCATGTCACCGACCGCCATGTCAACGACCGCCATGTCACCGACCGCCATGTCATCCACCGCCATGTCATCCACCGCCATGTCATCCACCGCCATGTCATCCACCGCCATGTCATCCACCGCCATCGCCATGTCATCGACCGCCATGTCATCCACCGCCATGTCATCCACCGCCATCGCCATGTCACCGACCGCCATGTCATCCACCGCCATGTCATCGACCGCCATGTCATCCACCGCCATCACCATGTCATCGACCGCCATGTCATCCACCGCCATGTCATCGACCGCCATCGCCATGTCATCGACCGCCATGTCATCGACCGCCATGTCATCGACCGCCATCGCCATGTCATCGACCGCCATGTCATCGACCGCCATCGCCATGTCATCGACCGCCATGTCATCGACCGCCATCGCCATGTCATCGACCGCCATGTCATCGACCGCCATGTCATCGACCGCCATCGCCATGTCATCGACCGCCATGTCATCGACTGCCATGTCACCGACCGCCATGTCATCGACCGCCATGTCATCGACCGCCATGTCATCGACCGCCATGTCAAAGACCGCCATGTCAACGACCGCCATGTCAACGACCGCCATGTCACCGACCGCCATGTCAACGACCGCCATGTCACCGACCGCCATGTCAACGACCGCCATGTCATCGACCGCCATGTCAACGACCGCCATGTCATCGACCGCCATCGCCATGTCAACGACCGCCATGTCATCGACCGCCATGTCATCGACCGCCATGTCAACGACCGCCATGTCATCGACCGCCATCGCCATGTCATCGACCGCCATGTCATCGACCGCCATGTCATCGACCGCCATGTCAACGACCGCCATGTCATCGACCGCCATGTCATCGACCGCCATGTCAACGACCGCCATGTCACCGACCGCCATGTCATCGACCGCCATGTCATCGACCGCCATGTCAACGACCGCCATGTCATCGACCGCCATGTCAACGACCGCCATGTCAACGACCGCCATGTCACCGACCGCCATGTCAACGACCGCCATGTCATCGACCGCCATGTCAACGACCGCCATGTCACCGACCGCCATGTCACCGACCGCCATGTCAACGACCGCCACGTCATCCACCGCCATGTCAACGACCGCCAAGGTTATCGACCGCCATGTCAACGACCGCCATGTCATCCACCGCCATGTCATCGACCGCCATGTCATCCACCGCCATGTCACCGACCGCCATGTCAACGACCGCCATGTCAACGACCGCCATGTCATCGACCGCCATGTCAACGACCGCCATGTCACCGACCGCCATGTCACCGACCGCCATGTCAACGACCGCCACGTCATCCACCGCCATGTCAACGACCGCCAAGGTTATCGACCGCCATGTCAACGACCGCCATGTCATCCACCGCCATGTCAACGACCGCCATGTCAACGACCGTATTGTTTTAAAAGGTCAGATAAAAAATAAATCTATTCTCTATTCTGACTGTATCCATTTCATTGTTTATTCACATTTATGAAAGTGACAGAGAGCGGTTCAGCCTCTATAAGCCCAGAATAATAATAATTCTAACTTCATCCGTGGAAGAGCGTTCATTCCTCCTGAAGCCATCGAAGGCATCGCGTGTTTCCCGAGCCACCGCTGTCGTTACAAAACAAGATGTCAGACTAAACACGCGGTAATTCTCATAATTAAAACCTTCCATTTGTTTATGCCTTTGAACATGTCACAAACCGACGCCAAAACGAAACCACAAAACCGTCCTGTATTTTATTAAAACCATGTCGTCATCGTTTCTGTTTGGAAACACAATACCTGTGTCCATTGTGCGTCTCGACACGACAATTACAGTTGTGTTTAGTGCGTTCGGTGTCAGCGAACCCGAGTCTGTCCCGTGTTGATGCAGTCGCCATGGAAACAGCCTCTGCTCTTTGTAAGCGGTGCATTCAGGACCGCGTCCGTGTGGGACATAATGGTTTCTGTTATCGTAAGTCAGACGGAACTTGAAAACACAATGGGCCGAACTGTAGCGACGGATGATAATCAACACCGGAGCAGGTACCCCTCACCCTCACAGGACCCCCCACCCTCACAGGACCCCCCAACACATCCCTCACCTCACAGGACACCCCCAACACACCCCTCACCTCACAGGACACCCTCAACACATCCCTCACCCTCACAGGGCACTCTCAACACACCCCTCACCTCACAGGACACCCCCCAACACACCCCTCACCCTCACAGGACACCCTCAACACACCCCTCACCCTCACAGGACACCCTCAACACACCCCTCACCCTCACAGGACACCCTCAACACACCCCTCAGCTCACAGGACACCCCCAACACACCCCTCACCTCACAGGACACCCCCAACACACCCTCTCACCTCACAGGACACCCCCAACACACCCCTCACAGGACACCCCCAACACACCCCTCACCCTCACAGGACACCCTCAACACACCCCTCACCCTCACAGGACACCCCCAACACACCCCTCACCCTCACAGGACACCCCCAACACACCCCTCACCTCACAGGACACCCATAACACACCCCTCACCTCACAGGACACCCCCAACACACCCCTCACCCTCACAGGACACCCTCAACACACCCCTCACCCTCACAGGACACCCCCAACACACCCCTCACCTCACAGGACACCCATAACACACCCCTCACCTCACAGGACACCCCCAACACACCCCTCACCTCACAGGACACCCCCAACACACCCCTCACCCTCACAGGACACCCCCAACACACCCCTCACCTCACAGGACACCCTCAACACACCCCTCACCTCACAGGACACCCATAACACACCCCTCACCTCACAGGACACCCCCAACACACCCCTCACCTCACAGGACACCCTCAACACACCCCTCACCTCACAGGACACCCATAACACACCCCTCACCCTCACAGGACACCCCCAACACACCCCTCACCTCACAGGACACCCCTAACACACCCCTCACCCTCACAGGACACTCTCAACACACCCCTCACCCTCACAGGACACCCTCACAGGACACCCTCAACACACCCCCAACACACCCCTCACCCTCACAGGACACCCTCAACACACCCCTCACCCTCACAGGACACCCCCAACACACCCCTCACCTCACAGGACACCCCCCAACACATCCCTCACCCTCACAGGGCACTCTCAACACACCCCTCACCCTCACAGGGCACTCTCAACACATCCCTCACCCTCACAGGGCACTCTCAACACACCCCTCACCCTCACAGGACACCCTCAACACACCCCTCACCTCACAGGACACCCCCAACACACCCCTCAGCTCACAGGACACCCCCAACACACCCCTCACCCTCACAGGACACCCTCAACACACCCCTCACCCTCACAGGACACCCCCAACACACCCCTCACCTCACAGGACACCCTCAACACACCCCTCACCCTCACAGGACACCCCCAACACACCCCTCACCCTCACAGGACACGCTCAACACACCCCCTCACCTCACAGGAAACCCCCAACACACCCCTCACCTCACAGGACACCCTCAACACACCCATCACCCTCACAGGACACCCCCAACACACCCCTCACCCTCACAGGACACCCATAACACACCCCTCACCTCACATGACACCCCCAACACACCCCTCCCCTCACAGGACACCCCCAACACACCCCTCACCCTCACAGGACACCCCCAACACACCCCTCACCCTCACCTGCCGCTCTCCATGTAAACACAAACACGTGCAGGGATCGCAAATGTTTGAAGCAGCTGTTGCAGCAACAGTTAGCGGCTAACGGCTAACGGCTAACAGCTAACACAGTCAGAGTTTAGTTCATGACAGAAGTTTACATCTGACCGACCTGCTCTGATGCAGCTGATCATGGAATGATGTTTATATCTAATATCTACATTCAAGGGTTGCAGGAAATAAAAATCTGCACCGTAAACTTAGTTCAAAATGGAACAGTAATGCCAAATAACACAGACTTTCATGAACGTTGCAGTTCAGCAAATAAACGCAGCGTGTGGAGGAGGAGTGAGGGGGAAATAAATAAATAAGATATAAAAGTACGAGTGCCCAAGTTAAATAGGCCTCTAAAGCTTGTGTGCTTATCATCACACACTCTGACCACGAGCGAGAAGAAGCAAAACGCCCATATCTAAATCAGTCCAGTCAATGATGATGATTCACAACAATCAATGGTAATTAAAGCTACTACAGAAGCACAGCCAAAGTAAGCAGAGTATGAAAATCCAATATGTTCCTATTTTTCAGATTATTAAGTGTTTTCAACATAGTATTTTTAAAGGGGGGGTATTACGTAAAATCGACTTTTTCAAGCTTTATATCATGTTATTATGTCATTCCCTCATTAAACACATGCCTGGAGTGTTGCCTCGGCTCATTCACATATTTTTGAGTAATCAGTAAAAACTTAGACGGCGGCCATTTTAGGTGTAGCTATGCCTCAGTCCTCCTAGGAACGCCCCCACCTCCTGGAGACGCCTCTGGACCTTTCGTCACCAGCCGAGCCCCCAACCACTGCTCCTCAGCTCAGCAGAGCCCCCTCCCCGCACAGTGTTGTTGTTTAAATGCCACAGTAGTGTGCTGAAGGGGGCGTGTCGGAAAGCTTCTTAAAGAGACAGAGGCCTATTTCAAAAGGAATTTTATTCAAGGCAGTTATTTTAATTGACTGCATATACAGCCCAACAGAAGGTTACGTCATCATTGTAGTGCTATAGACTGGGGCTATGTGATTGAAAAAAGCATAATACCCCCTCTTTAAAGGAAATATTTGCATGTGAAAGTCGCTGAAGCTGGTCATTTATACTTTCTCAGTGACAAGGTCCATTATTGAACATTATTGTATCTGCAAAGTAATGATGCTATTTCTGACCTCCTTGAAACACTACAAATATGTTCCTGCACATCCTGTTACGCTCGCCCTTGTCTGGCCGAGGTTCTGTGGCGTTCAGTCGCTCTTACCAGGTGGTCGATGCCGATACTGTTCCAGCCTTGCATGATGGGCAGGAAGGAGATGACGGTGGGGATGACCCAGCAGCCCCCGATCATCAGAGCTACTCTCATGGGAGTCATCTTGTTGCTGTAGACCAGCGGCTTGCAGCAGATGGCATAGTACCTGCACACGGGACACAGGACAGTCGTCAGAGCAGTTTATAGATTTATAGTTTATAGATTTATAGTTTATAGATTTATAGTTCCAATCTATAAATCACTTTTTCAATACGAGGCTTAAAAGATAAAGAATCACGAATACCAGGATGTTTATTTTCCGGTACCCGTTTAAGCAGCTTTGTTAAGGAGCACTCGCTGTTCCAGTTTTAACCTCTTAACCCCCACCCGAACTGAGCACATTTTCTCTAGTTTGGCTTTACCCAAATCCAAAAGCTTCTTGGAAACAAGGCGACGACAACAAGATGTAAACGAGGATGAAATAAGTGACAAAAAAATTCAAGACAAAAGCACAACAAAAAAAGCGTGAAAACAAAAGTGACAACAACACGGTGACAACGCCATCAATTTTGTAGGTCTTAGCTTTCAAATGTACGCTCCTGTTGTGAAGCTTTTAGATTTGGGTGAAGCGGAACTGGAGAAAATGTGCTCCGTTAAAGTGGGGATTAAGCGGTTAAATCCAGCCTTTATACTGATCAATATAATAACTCCCACAACCCATAATGGTTATCAGAACTCACACATTTTTATAATTTTTTTAAACTTTATTTCTGATTAAACGTTGCAAGAGAAGCTGTTCTTGCCTTTTTCAATGTTTTTTAAGACTTTGCTGCATGTAGTACAGGAAATGTGGTGCCGCATGATGATGTTCTGGATGTTGGTGTGGTTTTATGTGTCTTAAAGGGACTATATGGAGTTTAAAAATGTTAAGATGAAGTATTCTCCTCCCCCTACATGTTCCAGCCATGTCCTAATGTGTAGAATGAGCCCCAGACCTGTTCACCACAAAACCCTGCACTGTCGCTCAGAAAGCTCCGTCATGCACGAGCTTAATATAGAGACTGCAGTTACACGTTAGACCTGAGGTGGCAGTAGTGAGCATAAAAATGACCAACTTGCATCTATTCTCTAACATTTAAAGCAGCGATGAAATAATGATGACACTGTGATATTGCGATACTGTCGTAGACTTTGGCACAGACTTGATCAACGCGTGAGGGAAATAGCTTTTTTTCCACATTTTCTCCGCCTGAATCACACTTTTTGGCAAACGCGTCTTTGTCATTTTCCCCCAGTGCTCAGAGAACATTTGGAAACTCACTTAGATGAACTTAATTGATCCACAAGGGAAGTTTTGTCACAGTCCAGCTCAACAATAAACCTAAAGCTATAGCGAGCCGAGTAACCAAGAGGCAAATAATCAAATCAAACAAAATAATGGATAGAAAAAAAAAAAAACTATAGAAAACTTCCTGCACACATCATCCAACATGGCAAGGCAAGGCAAGTTTGTTTGTAGAGCACAATTCATACACAAGGCAATTCAAAGTGCTTCACAGTTGCATAAAGTTACAAGAAAACAGATCAAATCAATCATTAAAAAATCAACATAAAATTAATCAATGACAGTAAAAGGCCAGAGTGCAGATAAAATACTTTCAGTTTTCATCTGCTCGGGTAAAAAGAGCTGTTTTCAGCCTGGATTTGAACATGGTCAGAGTTGAGGCCTGTCTCACATCCTCATGAAGACTGTTCCAGATTTTAGCTTTAGCCTCAGCGTGTTTAGTCCTGACTCTGGGAACCACCAGGAGACCCCTCCCTGAAGTTCTCAGGGCCCGAGATGGTTCATACGGCTCTAACATGTCAGAGATGGACTTTGGTGCTAAACCATGAAAAGACTTGTACACAAGCAGAGCTGTTTTAAATTCTATTCTCTGAGTGACAGGAAGCCAGTGCAGAGACCGGAGCACTGGACTAATATGGTGGTATTTCCTGGTTCTTGTCAGGACTCGAGCAGCAGCGTTCTGGATGTTCTGCAGCTCTAACAGCTCGTTTAGAAAGGCCAGTGAGCAGCCGTTACAGTCGTCCAACCTGCTGGAGACAAACGCATGGATGAGTGTCTCCAAGTCTGGTTTTGACACTGTTCCTCTGATCTTAATGTTTTTCAGATGGTAAAAAGCTGATGTTGTCATTGCTTTGATGTGGCTGTTTAAGTTCAGGTCTGAGTCCATGATCACTCCTAGATTTCTAACCTGATTTTTTGGTTTTAGAGAGAGAGACTCGAGGTGACTGATAACACTTTGTCTTTGTGTCTGTGGGACAAAAACAATGATCTCAGTTTTGTCTGAGTTTAGTTGGAGAAAGTTGTTTTGCCCAAACTGATCTGTTCGATGCAGTGACAGAGAGTATCTACAGACCCCTGTTCACCTGTATCAGTGACAGAGAGTATCTACAGGCCCATGTTCACCTGTATCAGTGACAGAGAGTATCTACAGGCCCCTGTTCACCTGTATCAGTGACAGAGAGTATCTACAGGCCCCTGTTCACCTGTATCAGTACAGAGAGTATCTACAGGCCCATGTTCACCTGTATCAGTGACAGAGAGTATCTACAGACCCCTGTTCACCTGTATCAGAGACAGAGAGTATCTACAGGCCCATGTTCACCTGTATCAGTGACAGAGAGTATCTACAGGCCCCTGTTCACCTGTATCAGTGACAGAGAGTATCTACAGGCCCCTGTTCACCTGTATCAGTACAGAGAGTATCTACAGGCCCATGTTCACCTGTATCAGTGACAGAGAGTATCTACAGGCCCATGTTCACCTGTATCAGTGACAGAGAGTATCTACAGGCCCCTGTTCACCTGTATCAGTGACAGAGAGTATCTACAGGCCCATGTTCACCTGTATCAGTGACAGAGAGTATCTACAGACCCATGTTCACCTGTATCAGTACAGAGAGTATCTACAGGCCCATGTTCACCTGTATCAGTACAGAGAGTATCTACAGGCCCCTGTTCACCTGTATCAGTGACAGAGAGTATCTACAGACCCATGTTCACCTGTATCAGTGACAGAGAGTATCTACAGGCCCCTGTTCACCTGTATCAGTACAGAGAGTATCTACAGGCCCCTGTTCACCTGTATCAGTACAGAGAGTATCTACAGGCCCCTGTTCACCTGTATCAGTGACAGAGAGTATCTACAGACCCATGTTCACCTGTATCAGTGACAGAGAGTATCTACAGGCCCCTGTTCACCTGTATCAGTACAGAGAGTATCTACAGGCCCCTGTTCACCTGTATCAGTACAGAGAGTATCTACAGGCCCATGTTCACCTGTATCAGTGACAGAGAGTATCTACAGGCCCATGTTCACCTGTATCAGTACAGAGAGTATCTACAGGCCCATGTTCACCTGTATCAGTACAGAGAGTATCTACAGGCCCGTGTTCACCTGTATCAGAGACAGAGAGTATCTACAGACCCATGTTCACCTGTATCAGTACAGAGAGTATCTACAGGCCCATGTTCACCTGTATCAGTGACAGAGAGTATCTACAGGCCCATGTTCACCTGTATCAGAGACAGAGAGTATCTACAGACCCATGTTCACCTGTATCAGTGACAGAGAGTATCTACAGGCCCATGTTCACCTGTATCAGAGACAGAGAGTATCTACAGACCCATGTTCACCTGTATCAGTGACAGAGAGTATCTACAGGCCCATGTTCACCTGTATCAGAGACATGGCGTTTTTTAATGAAGTCAATTCACATCGGGAAACAAAGCGCTTTGCAAATGGCGCCCGTTTACGTTCCAGTTTTCCATCAAATACTCATCACCGGGTCCTATTTTTATCCCTTTGTGTTTCCTCTGAACGGGACACAGCGCTAAGTGTGTAAACCGCGAAATAAAACCGGTGGAAATCAGGATGTGCACAAAGCGCGTCAATCACGCCCGGTTCCCCATTGTCTGCGTTTTTGGCAGGACGGCGCGGCTCTGATGCCAGCCTCGCCAGGATATGCCAGACACCGATAATTAGCCAGACTTCCAAACGCAAATATCCCTCCTCCACCGGGATCGCTTTTGTTTTTCTTTTTTTTTTCCTGGAATCTGTTGAATTATTGTCTGACATGACCTGTATTCACGCATTGGTCTTAAATTCTCGCTAAAGAGCAAAGCGGTGATCTGGAAGACGGTCTTTATTGTATTTTATTTGAGATAATTGCATGTATAACTTAGTAATGCATTTAAATGAAGTTGAGACACGGTTTACACCCAGTTTTGACATCATTTAGTCTCATTTTGATCATTTTAGACCCATTGTGTGTCCAGTTTAGTCCTGATTTGGTCCTGATCTATTCTCATAATAACCAAGGCCACAGAGCATAAAGAACTCTTGTGATTTGTTGCCATTGTTTTGGAGCCCCTTCCATTTCAACTACAATAACACGTTTTCCCCTTCAGTGCAAAAAGACCTCTTCCACTGGCACATAACTGTACTTAGTTTTCTAACAAAAGGTCCAAAGCTGTGGAATTCTTTACCACAGAACTTAAAACAATATCTGCGTTTTATAACGTTCTCTTCTACGGTGGAGTCTCGGCTGTAAACAGTGAGTGTGTGAACCAAAGATCTAAATAACAGAGATCAGCTTCACAGTAATGGTCCCCAGTGGTCTGTGACGTTAGCAGGGCTGCGAAGTCTCCTCCTACGAAGCCTGTTCCTTTAAACGGGCAAAAAGGTGGGAAGCCCCGCCCTCGAGGGGTGGACGGAGCCTCCACAGAGCTCCAGAGCCACACGGGTCACAGCATTTTTTAGAAAAAGAAAACCTTTTCAGCCGTGCAAACGAGGCTCAAAGCTGCACGGAGAATCCTGTTTACCATGTGTTTTTCGGAGTCGCCCCCGGCCACCAGGGGGCGGTATTACAGCAATGTCAGCTCCATGAGGACCAAAGAAAGACCCACCGATGTGAATGAACGTGTTGTAGACCCTGTATTGCGCTGTGATTGAAATGTTTTTTTAGCAGGGTAGTAGTACTCAGTTACTCAAGTACAAAAACTTCAGTAACTTTTTGAAGAAACTGTGCTTATTAGAGTAGTTAAATCCTTCAGTACTTTTTTACTTCTTACTCCAGTAAAGAAATAGTAGCTCGTGCCACTGCGAGTCAATTTGAATTCCAAGTCGACCAGAAATGTATTTGAATACATTTTATTTGGGATTTTCACACTATTACCAGTTTTGTTTCTCATCATTTATGTCACAACTGAAACATAAATCACACAATTACTCACAGTACTCAAACATGTTCTCCGATTACTCTGTTCCTTTTCACCTGCGTGTGTATTTGGGTTAGAGCATTGTTTCTGATGAATGAGATGAAACGGTCTCATTTCAAGAGGATTGAACTCATGTGTGGATTAGTTTCCCCAGTGCGTCCCGTAAGGGGGGGGGGGGGGGCTGCTGTTGTTTCCCCCCTGTGGGACAATGAAGGTTTTCTTATCCGCTCTTGTGAGGAGATCTTCAATGTCGAACACAGAGGCAGAGAGATCTTACATTCTGAAGTCAAATGACCTTCGTATTTGATTTCCGCCGCTCTAATCTCCCGCTCGGTGCCCCCCCCCCCCCCCCCCCCCCCGAGGCGGCAGCTGCGCCCCGGCCCCTCCATCACGGCGGCCCGTCTCCCCTGACACCCTCGTTTCCTTATCGCGCGGTTGTTTCCCCGTAAACCGCGGCCCGGCCTCGCCCCGGCGCCGCCGATACCGGGCGTTTGTCATCAGCGGCTGCTCCCGAACGTCCCGCGGGGCGATTACCCGTCACCGTAGAGGGGATCGGTCCTGACAGCCTGTTCTTCGTCCGCGGGGCCCGGGACGCACCCGCGCGGGACGAAGTGGTCGCTCTCCGTGGCGGCTGAAGCGACGGGACGACTTGACCACTGGCGAACGTGAGCGCGGACATCGACAAGGCCCAAGGACAATCTGCTGTGAGTGAGTCAGTGCCAGACATGTGTCCCAGGAGGAGGGGCGTAGGGGGCGCTCATTTTTGGGGTCATTAACCTCTTAACCCCCCACCTACTCAAGCACATTTGTGAGCGTTATTATCCACGTTATCCGGGCACGACTCAAATCGAAAAGCTTCCTGAAAAAAAAAACGAGACGTAAATGTGACACGGTGGCACAGCGGGTAGAGGTTTCCCCCACCACTAAAAACATGTACAATAGGCCAGGATGAATGAGTGTTCATTAAAGGACCTGTACTTGTTTTTTTTTTCATTGCAAACAATGACAGAGGAAGCCACTGTATTAAAATGCTAGTTGTGGTCCAAACCTATTACTCATTAAACTCATGACTTTCCTAATATATATTTGAAGCATCCTCATTCTTCACAGGGACAAGTTATTAGGCACATTTCACAGTTTACAATACACTGGAGGAGGACAAGAAGAAGAAGATTAGAATGTGACGATGTCATAATGTCAGGAGCACGGGCTAATACGACTCTATGGGAGAAATACCGTTTTTTTGTAAGACAATTCACAAATGTTTTTCCTCTCCAGTGTTTGACAGTGATCGGATTCACAAACCTGACATATTATTTTTATGTCTGAAAGTCCTTTCTATTGGGCAACATCACGCTCATGTCTTTCAGAGAAAATAATTGGACATTAGTTCATATGTGATGAACTTGTGTGGATTCTTTTAGTAATGACTGAGATATTCGCCAAAAACTAACGCTCACTCTGGTCAGAGCGCGGCGTCCGAAGCGCCAGCTGAATGAGCGACTACGTCTGCTAAAAGTCGCTAAACCCCGGGAATAATGTATTTCTGCGATAAAGATCGAACTCATGAGACAGTGGAATATTTATGGATAAATACGAGTCGGATACGTTTTATTTCACGTGGATTTTACATAAATAAAGCCTTTTTGTCCGAGAGAGGAAGCTATCGGTCATTTAACAGCTCGAGCTAAAGGTTAGCAGCTAACGTTAGCATCTTTTCACCGTAACCGTTTATATTCAAGTCGTTTATTCATGATAAATACGCAACACGCGATTGAAACAGCTGATTTCATTCAGTCTTGTTTAGTTCAAAGACCTGCTGCTGTCAGGCGTTCTTCTCCGACTCTCGCAATGCATTGTGGGCTATAATGACCCGTGCAGTGACCGTTGCTGCTCACTGCTTTTCAGAATGCATTGTGGGAAATTTTGAGTGCACTACTTTTTTCTCTCTGGACATTCGGGCACCCTTACAACATGGCGTATCCACTACATAGGGAATAGTGTGGACATCCGGACACAGCCTAAGACAAAAACAATCGCAGTTCGCCAGTTACCATAGTTACCACCATGGGATTTTCAGTTGCTCCGCCTCAATTTTAACCTATAGGCTCTTTAGGACGGTGTGACGCAACTTATTTCCAGTAGTAAAATTAGGTACAGCTCCTTTAACCAGCACTGCTCCTACCAAAGCAACCGACACAAATGTGACAAAATATGTGTCATAAAAGTGACAACAACAAAAAAGACAACAACGTGTGGGAACACAAGCAAAAATCTTAGATCAGTGTTGCAGGTCTTAGCTTTCAAATGAGGCATTGCACTGGGCTCTGGGCTGTAGGAAGCCTTTAGATTTGGGGAAAGAGGTGCATTGAGAGGTTAAACGACACAAACACTGGCCCACATTCCGGGGCGGTGGAGCTGATCGAGATATGTCCGATAAAGTGAGAAGAGCCGATTCCCAGTTCTGTTTTCCTGGATCCTGACAGCGTTGACCTCGTCCTCGTCACGTACGCACGCCGGCGCTTGGCCCGCGCTCTGAGGCCGGACGACAAATAAATAAAACCTCCGCGAAAACGTCAGCGGCACGAACGCTCCTCGCAGTTCAAAGGGAGCCGGGCCACATTTGAGACGCTCGAGTTGTGGAGCGCTTCGCCGCTCGACCGTGACGCGCCTGCTTCCAATCTGTGTCAGCGTCCCGGATCCAGACGGGAGCGTTTCAGGACCGGGTCGGCATTGAGTCACAACTACACGTAAACGCCGCTCACTGACGACTCAATCTGCCTGTTCATATTGGAAAGTTCTTTTAATGGTTTTTAAATGTCTTAATGGTCTTGGTCCTTCTTATCTTTCAGAACTGCTTTTACCTTATGAACCTTCACGGCCCTTCTCTCCTCCGGCAGGGGTCTCCTAGTTATTCCTAAAGTCAACAGAAAGACTCACGGCGAGGCGTCTTTCCAATATTATGGCCCTCGCCTCTGGAACGACCTGAGGAGGAGCTCAGGACCGCAGAGAACGTTCATGTTTTTAAGAGCAGGCTCAAGACCCACCTTTTTAGCTTTGCTTTTAACTCGCATGTATTTATCTAATGATATAATTTATATGTATATGTGTGTGTGTATATATATATATGGATGTATGATGTGTATTGTTTTAAATGCGCTTTATACATGAAGTTTGATGAATTGATTGATTTGCGTGACTGGGTCTTTGCATAAGAATTGGTGAATATTCCCCATGAACTGTAACAGTCTTAAAGAATCTTAGTCCTACATTCATCCCACATGAATAAATAAATAATAATAATATACATCAAACTTGTACAGAGCTTTGTTGGACGCTTTACATGGAGAATCAAACAAAACAAAAAAGGGGTTTATGGATAAGTCAAAAGGTGGTCTCTTGCCTGCTCTTATTTAGCTCATCATATCTATCTTATTTATATTTAATCATAATAAACGACCAGCCCTGGATCTCACGAATGGCCAAAGATGGCGTCTGTGGCTACGGTGGCGGTTTTGTTCCTGCATCATATCAGGAGTTTCTCACGCTGCTTACGTTCGCTCAGTAATTCCTCTTGAGAAGATCGATGTCGCTCATGGTACAGCGTAAAGGTTTAAGGCACATATGAACCCGAATAGAATATATAGAATTAAAAGATTAAATTGGTGAAAGTTGTTCTTGGGAGAAAATACAACGGCTTCTATTTGAGGGATCCACGTGGGACTGTTTTTTTTTTTGTCGTTTTGAAGAAAAGCTCCTGACCTTTTCCATACTGCCAGGGAACATAAAGACCCCAGCGCTCTAAATTACCAATGCTCCCCAAATGCCACGCGCAGCACCTGAAGTAATGAGCCGGCGCCACAAAGGAGCGGAGCCCCGGGGGCAGAGGGAGCTCCACCAGCGTCCGCACTCTCGGGTCCGGGCCTGGATTTGGGGCGGCTCCGGTGGGACGGTCCACATCTGCACAAGTCAATGCTGTGTTCATTTGGATCAAGAGTTCTTCTTAACCACTTAAAGCTTCTCATCTTCGTCACCGTGAGTTACTATTTGTTTGCTCTCGGGGAGTGACGCACGTGCGATGCATACCAAGCACTCGCGGCCCCAACCCCCCCAACCTGAACCGGGAACATTATCTCCAGTTTGTTGCAACAAAAAGTGACAGAAAAAGCAACGAAAGTGCGACTACATAGCGTTTATTTATACCATGCCGTACACAGGGCAACTCAATGCGTTTAGATCAGTTTTGCACAGTGCAAAAAGTAATTAACTAGATTAGTATAAATGTTTCAATTTGAGCATAATAATCCAAATTTGAGTTGTTTGGACTAGGTAAGATGTATTTGGCCATTTGACCTGGATTATTTCACTTGATGTTTCTGACTCGTTTCAATACATTTTGTCTCTATTTCAAGTGATTTTCTTTGCCAATGGGGCGAGAAAGTCGGTCTTATCTCATTGGCAATTTTACTTTCTTATTTAAAGCGAGATTTAACTCAGAACGAGTCTGAAATGTCCTCAAACTAGCAAAGTAAACTTGGTCAGACCAGGAACAAAGTCTAAATGAGTGAAAACCGCTCAAAACAAGATACATTTCCCCAACTCAAGACATTTAAGCCAATGCTTGATATTTACTTTTTGCAGTACAGGTCTTAGCTTTCAAATGACGTGTTACACTGATCTATAGAGCGTAACCTTTGATTTGGGTAAGGCTGAACTGGGGAAATACACTTGTTTAAAGGAACAGGCCACCGTTTTTCCACTGAGATAATGTTCTTACCGGAGCTCAGACGAGTTGACGCGTACCTGTCTGGTCTTTACGCGTGCGCTCAGTCACGCTAATGTTGTTAGCGTTTAGCCGCTCCCAGCAAAGGTACAGCTCCACACGGGGGTGAAGATAGAAGCGACCGGGCTGTTCCATGTTTCCCCAGTTTAAATACAGTCACGTGAGCCTTTACACGATCCAAGTCTCGCGTGACGATTTTCTAAGCGGATTCGAGGTCGTCCCGTCAGACCTTGGAAGCTAAGCAGGAAGGGCCTGGTCGGTTTTTGGATGGGAGACCGTTTGGAAACAGCAGGAAGCCCAGGGTGAATGTAGTGAGTGAGTCGTTGGTGGTGGTCGGGGGAGCCAATGGCACAGACTGGTTGCCTCCCTTCCGTCAGTCTACCCCAGGGCAGCTGTGGCTACAATAGTAGTTTACCACCACCAAGTATGGAGTGAATGTATAATAGTGACAGTGTAGCACTTTGAGAAACTTGGTAATACAGGCTTGTAAAGCGCAATACAAGTGTAAGGCATTATTATTATTATAAAAAGGGGAACTATATTGTGAGGCGAAATAACACCTGGAGCACTTCGACGTCCGCACAGTAATATGTCGAAGCGCTCCTAAGGTGTTATTACGCCTCACAATATAGTTCCCCTTTTTATCCACTAAGAAAATCAACATGTTTGATGTTGTGTGACTAGACTTGGATCGTGTAACTCTTCACATAACTGTATTTAAATTGGGGAAACATGGAACAGCCCGGTCGCTTCTATCCTCACCCCGTGTGGAGCTGTACCTTTGCTGGGAGTGGCTAAACGCTAACAACATGTGACTGAGCGCACGCGTACAGACCAGACAGGTACGCGTCAACTCGTCTAAGCTCAGGTAAGAGCAGATCTCAGTGGAAAAACGGTGGCCTGTTCCTTTAAGGTGTGGGGTTCAAATGCAGTGTCATGTCTGTGTTTGAGGTGTCATTTGCAGCTGCCGAATGTAACTAATGAAGTAACTTGTAATCAAACTTGGTTACTTTCACAATGAAGTAATCAGTAAAGTGACCAAGTAATTTTTTTAAAGAATAATTGTAAATCAGTTATCAGATTACATTTGCAAGATGACTGTGGCAAAACTTCAAATCATCAACTTGTTCAAACTTGTTTATCCTTGAATTTCTTTTGTTATATATTTTTATACATTTTAATATATTTTTGTTTTAGTCCAGTTTTAGTCGACAACAACATTAACATATAGTCAGTATAAGGTTCAGAGCAATAAGGTCCCGGGTTCAATTCCCACCTAGACAGGGCCTTTCCTCCGGGTACTCTGGTTTCCCCTACCACTAAAAACATGTACAATAAGTGAATCGAAGGATGGGTCAAATGCAGAGGACAAATTATCCTACGGGACAATAAATACACCTTAACTTTACACTTATATTATTGTATTCAAATGTTTTCAATCTAATTGCACTGTTTTATGTTTTTTCCCCACGTGGACAAAACACAGACTTGCTCCTCAGGCTTTCAATGTAAATCATATGAGGCTCTTTTAAACTGTGTGAGATTTTAGTCATTAATCTACTATAACTACTACAATCAATCATCCATCCATCCATTTTCTTCCACTTGTCCGTTGCCGGGTCGTGGGGGCAGCTGTTGGAGCTGCACCAGCCCCTATAGCGCCCCCTGCAGGTGGTTTCATTTCCTGCTCAACATGCCGTCCACTTAAAGCCGTACAGTAACGAGACTGGCCATGATGCAGTGAACACATACAGGTATTAGTGACGCGAGCTTTGAACGAAGCAATGAGCTGAAATATATTCTCTATTCCAACATGTGGATGTTGGAGGGAGATCTCGATTCTCCCACTGGGGTTTTAAGTTTTTCTTCGCAGTGAAGGACGGTCGACGGCGACGCCTCGGGAAACCACCCATCTGCTGCCTCACTGCAGACCAAAGCCGTGGGAAGACATTTTAGTTAGGGGGCGCTGAGGGACAAAAAACCACAAAAACGCTTTTTCTGTGCATATTTCCTATTTATTAATATTGCCTGCAATTCACAAATTATCCACCAGGGGGTGCTGCAGCGCCCTCAGCACCCTGGGTTCCCACGGCCTCGCTGCAGACTGTTCATTTCTTGCTCGAACTTTCTGTTTGACGTCCGTGCCTTGGCTGGTTTCCAAACCGTGTTTTGTTTCGTCGAATCAGCCATATTCGGGGCAGTGCTGCTGTGATAATGGCGTCTGACATTTAAATGTAGATTTATTCCAGAGTTGCACTGCAGGAACGAACATACGTTTGACTTGAAATGGGTCAATCACAAAATCAACCCAATGACAGTGATGTTAACAGACTCCCGTTGTGTTTCTAAGAAGTTTCAGATAAAAAAATATGACTTTTAATGCCCCTGATATAAACCAGGTAAGGGGACTTAAAGAGACGTATGTGCATCAAATCACGAGCCAAATAGAAATATTCATTACAAGTTGGGGTGTTGAAAAATATAGAATCGGCGTCTGAATCGATATTTAAAACATCTATTTTGGGGGGAAATATTTATTGCAGCGTCTCTCTTTGGTCCTGCACTTCTACTCCCGCCCGCTAGATGGCAGTGCACCGTGCAGCCCGCTAACTAGAGACAGTTATCTATGGATGGCCTTTTACAGTGTAGTCCAGGACACTTTAAAAACTCTGAAATGGACCTCACTTTGGCTTTTAGAGCAAAAACAGAGTTAAACTCGTGTCGCGGTGGTGAAGTGGCGAGAAGTGCGTCCAGTTTGTTCCAACGCTTAAAGATAACGATGAGCTCACACTTCGTCGTCACGGTGACGCCCGTGTTGTCATTATGTCCCTGATCTCACGCACAGATGAGCCACAGAGAGACGAGTGACGATCGCCGTGGAGGAAGTTTTAAATGCGATCGTACATTTAGACACAGGTTTAAAGGGACTAGAGGCAAGTTGGTCATTTTTATACTCACTACTGCCACCTCAGGTTGTACGTGAAACTGCAGTCTGTATATTAAGCTTGTGCATGACGGCACTTCGGACCCGATTAAACACCTTTCTGAGTGACAGGATTTTAGAGGCAGTTGTGGTGAACAGGTCTGGGCTCATCCCACACATTAGGACATGGCTGTCGTCCCGCCTTCGCTCTGCCGGATCCCGTCAGACCTGGGAAGCTAAGCAGGACGGGCCCGGTACTTGGATGGGAGACCGTTTGGTAACACCAGGAAGCCTTGGGTGGATGTAGTGAGTGAGTGGTTGGTGGTGGTCGGAGGGACCAATGGCACAGACTGGTTGCCTCGATTCCGTCAGTCTACCCCAGGGCAGCTGTGGCTACAACAGTAGCTTACCATCAGCAAATATGGAGTGAATGAATAATGACGACAGTGTAGCGCTTTGAGAAGCGCAATACAAGTGTAAGGCATTATTGCTGGAGCAAGTGGGGAGGAAAATACATCATTTAAACATTTTTAAACTCTGTATAGTCACTTTTAAATATAAGGCACAAGGATGAAACAGTTCTGTTATTATTGATCGCTAAAGACTCCCCAACTAAAGAAACATTTATTTTGTTCATTTATTTGACCAGGGACACTGCACATTAATCAACATCTCTGTAAATGTTCCAGTTTTAGCTCTAAAGTTACTTTTCAACCGTAGACCCGGGCCAGAGGTAAATTGCCAGCAGCAAACAATACACAACAACAACAATCTATATCTTCAGCTGTGGGCTGAGCGGGACTTTCGTTGCTGACGAAGCCTTTTGGATGAGAGGCGAAACGTTCGAAGACCTCAACTACTGAGTACAGAAGATGACTCGAGTACCTGCATTGAAGAACAACAACAATCATTAGCCTTTACGATGGCAGAACAATTCATTCCTATGATCTCGTACACGACCTATGGCGACAGCACAAGCACCATCAACGCCGTGGACACACAGGCTGGAAGACGTGCAGTTTCGTTTCATTTACTAGGCTCCTAAGAAATCTGTGTTGAAACCAAAGCCGTTACATAAGTGACATAATCACCATACGGCACAGTCACAAGGGCACGTTAGTGAAGGCATTTAGATGGACGGACTATCTTTACAATCATCTAAGCTTCATTGCTTCGTCTTCCCGTGACGTCTCAGCAAAAAGCGTAAAGTGCCAGTTATTCCGCACAGCAGTTTGAGGCGCTATAATAAATATAAAACAATAAATATAAAACACATTCTCCAGTAAACAGACTCTGCACATGATTAAAAACAAAAAAACCACGCCCCTCGTTTTCTGAAGTGCCTCGCTCTCGACGCTCCATTTCCCGAAGGCTGTTCCTCGCCTCCGATAGACCCCCATTCACGTCTTTCAGCGTCTTCAGTCAAATGTAAGAATTCAAGACGCAGCTGCTCACTTGTCCGCTTTGTCTTTTTCCGGCGCTCGTCTCGGGGCTCGAACGCATCGCAGGAAACTCGCTCGATGCCAGATTCTAAAGCGAGGCAGGCTGGTTATTGAAACGTCGCAACAAAACATCGACGGGGCGCGAAATGTGACAAACTGTACGAAAAGGTCACGTGTTTTGCCAGTATGTCAGCGCTGAGGTTTAAGGAGGGGCGAGTATCTGTGAATCAAACACAGCGTTGTCACTTTGTTGGTTAGAAAATGCAGTTTTGATCAAAAACAAAATACCCAGCAGTACGAGTGTGACGATATATCGATTTTCCGATATATCGCGATATTTTGCGGTACGATACAATACTTTTTATTCCGATATCGATACCTTTGATGACGTCATGCATATTAATGAGCAACGTCATGCATACTAATGAGGCAGCGGTGCTCGAATGTTTTCACAGTCAATAGAGGCCAATAATGATGAAGAATTCAGTCAGGACAGCAGGGGGCAGCACTACAGTTTTAAGCACTTGGACCAAACAATGTCACACAAATAAATTACTTTTATGATAGTTTTTATAATTATAAAGAAGATAAATCTGGGGTTGATGTATTACTTTTTAAATAGGACTGTGGTTTCTTGTTTATTTAAATGTAAATGAAGTCGCTGACAGATCTATAGACCCATTTTCAGTGAGTAAGTCAGGGATCATTTATAAAAGTGCAAAGCACATGAAAAGAAATGTAAATGATGAATAATATGTAGTGTGTTAAAATAAAGGTTAAAAGTAGCATGTTTTTTTTTTTTATCGTGATGTATCGTAGCTTATTTCTGTGCAATATATCGATTATTGCAGTATCGGCGTATCGTGAGATAATCGATATCGTGAGCCATGTATCGCGTATCGAATCGTGAGGTACCCAGAGGTTCCCGCCCCCACCCAGCAGATTCACTTCGTATCAGTCCGTAAGCCCCTCCCACTCCCCCTCCTCTTTGCTGCGCAGCTGTTTGTTGACTTCTGTTTTGGCGACTGTTCTGCAGGCCTCTGACGCCGTTTTATAAAATGACAGATTATTTGGAGTTCTTCGTCGCAGTGAAGGACGGTCCGAGGGCGGGCGACGCCTCGGGAAACCGTCCATCTGCTGCTTCACCGCGGTCTGTTCATTTGTCGGACATTACTTTCGCTCGTCTTTTCTGTTTGACGTCCGTGTCTTTGTTTCTGTTTGTCAAATCAGCCGTGTGTGGGAGGCCCTGATAATGGGGTTTGACATTTCAACGTAGATTTATTTCACATTTACCTGGCGGGAACGAACATACGGGGTCAACCACAGAATTAACCCAATAACATTAATGTTAATTAACCCTCTTCCACATTTTCTCCAGTTCAGTTTGATCCAAATCTAAAAGCTTCTTGACTGGAGCTCACAGCCTGTAGGCCAGAGTAAGACCGGACTGGATCTTTTCCCTTGCGTTGTTGCCTTTGTTCTCGTTCTTTTACATATAATTTACATAATAATCACGGCATATAAACTGTGAACTCCAGCCAAGAAGCTTTTAGATTGCGCTCAGTTAAAGTGGGGATTAAAGTAATCTTCCAAACACTGATTAAAGCCCAAGGCCCTGTTTGTGAACATTGTTTTCACCTAGCACGGTTTTTTATTTAATATAAGATAAGAGATCTTTATCGTCAGTCCCAATAGAGGCAGAAATTCATATTTGACACGGTTTTAAAGGCATTCAATCCCAGACCGCTGATGCTACTGGTTCCGGATCTTTATTGCAGATGGGATGAAGGATGAGTGTTTTTATTTGCTAGTGGGGCCTTATATCTTCTGCCTGAGGAGAGCAGTTGGAATTGTACATGCAGAGGATTTAAGACATTTAATTGCCTCGATCGCTCATATAAAGAGAAAAGTCCGTGTGGCTTTGGTGAACTATGTGGCACGTTTTACTTCCCAATGAAAGGATTGAACAAACACAGCTCCGGGTCTGTTATTGATGAGACATTGGAACATGCTCTAAACCATCGATTTTGCATAATACTCCCTATACTTTATAATGAAAGCAAGCCTTCATTTTAATCGAATGACAGGCTAGCAAATCTATAGCGCCTTGATGGAGTCACTTTGAGCGCAGAGCTGTTGAGGACGGGTCTCGGGAGGGATTGACGCAACGGAATCCAGGAAATACAGATCAGAGAGTAGAAGAAGAAATGACTAAAGCAAAATGACCCAAAACGGAATCACTGAAGTGCAATACGACTAAGGCATGGTTTTGAAAGGGGAATAAGAACAGCGTGACATTTTTAAGAAGTGTAAGGTGACCAAGTAAAGCTGACAGTGTGAACTTCTCACTCCTGGGCCCTGGCCTGAAAATAATGACCAAAAACGTGAGTCTGTGTCATAGGTTGGACTTAATTTGACGGTGCAAGAATAAGGTCGATTGTTTTACATGTTTTTTTTATTGGCTTGATTTATATGTAGTTGAAGCTCCAGTCTAGTCTTGTTAGCCCTGGTGTGTGTCACTTCATGAAGGCCCTTCAAATGAAAATGCCAAAATAAAAGGTAGAGGCGGATACTGGAGTTCATGTTGTTTATTAAAGTGATATACACAATGTGAAATGGATTTTAACCTCTTCACACCGAGCACATTTTCAACCCTGTTACGCTTTAACCCAAATTTAAAAGCTTCGTGAACAAAACATCAAAATAGCTCCAAAAACGAGGATGAAAAGAGCCACAAAAAAGTGACAAAAGAATGACAGAAGCGCGACAAAAACAAAGGAACTGCGCTCGGTTAAGGCGGGGGTTAAGAGGTTAAAGTCATTGCCCTGTTGCGTTTGTCCACGGCGTGTTTGTATTTCTGAAACTAAACTGCCGGAGCAGCAGCCAGTGTCCAGCCCAAGGCCAAATCCCATTATGTGCAAAACTTTGTCCTTTTGAAAGTGCAACTCCAGCAAGTTCCGTCATTACTCCGACACTCACTGCATTAAAATTAAACGCTTTCACCTTTAGGCAAGAAATATCTCCAAACCACAACCTGCACAGCCAGCAGTGGCGCAGTCAGCAGATCCAACAGGAAAGGAAATGCTGGGATGTATTCTTGGTTGGTCCTTCCGTGGACCCACCACCTGCAGGAGGAGCCATAGGGGCTGGTGCTATGTGACTTGGGCAGCTCCAATAGCTGCCCCCACGACCCGGCAACGGACAAGTGGGAGAAAATGGATGGATGGATGGATGGATATTCTTGGTTGGCTGAGGACTTGATGCGTTCTTTCGTGTGATTTCTGCTATTATTGCACGTGAAGGTGAAGGTCTGGATCATGCAGAGGTGGACCATCAGGCAGGACTAATCAAGACAGGCTTCCCTGCAACCAATGAGACCCTGGGCCAGATCCTCCGCCTGGCGTAACATTAGCGTTAGCGCAGACTAGTGTGAAACCTTGCGTGCTACAGCAGCTGACTAACGTTCGTCCACTGTGAGTTTAACACTGGCTGTGACAAACAGAGCTGGGAAGAGAATGGAGCTGGCTCTGGCTCTGGCTCTGGGCCCCCACCACCCCCGTTCAGCGCAGAAGCTCGGGGGAGGGGCCGCTGTTGTACATAACTTCGCCATTCTCCATGGGTGTCTGTCCAGCCCCCATTCAACCCACTTACTGCGCCAGGTATGAAGCTGAAGATGCGCCTCGTTACAGTCTGAAGCCTGCATTTAGAAACAGGATCGGGCCCCGTGTGTGTACTCTCTGTGTACTCTCTGTGTACTCTCTGTGTACTCTCTGTGTACTCTCTGTGTACTCTGAGAAGTCGGTAAGTAACGCTGTCGTTGTGTTACTCATGCTTTAACGACTCCTGTGCATTGGTGGAGTTTAGCGTGGAGAGAGGGAGTAGCCAAGATGACATTTCAGCAGAATTTAGGAAAGTGAGTTTCTTCTGTAAACGAATTCTAATGAATGAATCGAAAATGCAACACATAAAGCTTTGTGTAGAAAGCCTTTGTGGAGCTACTGTGAAAGTGTCGTGTGCACCGTTTAAATCGGACAGTGCCTCAGTTCGGCTACGTTCAGACTGCAAGGTCATTCATGAACACGAAGGCGATACGTTCATAACCTAGTCATTTTAAGAAAGGGGGCATGTGCCGTTTTTCTGTCCGCTCCCGTCTACTTTAATGCAGAATGTGTGAGATGAACGCAACCTGACCGCTCAGACTGAAGTCGCATCGCTAAAGTTCAGATTGTGCTTTGAGAGGCTCCTCCTATTTGCCATAATTACCACTGCTTTAGTTTGGACTTGGATTCACCCGGCTGCAGTATTGTTTTGCCTTTATTTAGCCCTCCTTTCAGCACTAGTATAGCACTGATTTAGTCCTGGCCTTGTCTAAGTTTGTTAAACTACTTGTCCGTGCACACGCTCACTGCCTGGTCACTGGAACCCGTGCGAGCGCCGGTGATTAGCTTTCGGCTCGTAGGAGACGGTTTAGCTTCCGGTCGGGCGCTCGTTGCTTGTTGTCGTGAGGCAGTGAGAGCCTCATTATTTTTGGTCAAGAGTTGCAGAGGTCCAGGCGCCCGAGGAGAGGGCACTGGCACTGACTCACCGCAACCGAGATTTACAGACGCCAATTAGTGACAACATGGCGTCCACCTACACCGCTCGGCTCTGCTGAGAAATAACACTTTTTTTTTGTGACTTGGAGTTTTATGATCATTTCATTTCCTTTCTTCGCTTCAGTGGTATTCATTTAGAAAAAAAAAAAAAGCCAGTCGCGTGAAGAATTGATGGAGTACAAGCCAGATACCGAGTTTCTCAAAGCGCTACACTGTGGTCAATATTCATTCACTCCATACTTGGTGGTTGTAAGCTACTATTGTAGCCACAGCTGCCCTGGGGTAGACTGATGGATCTGCGTCAGCGGCCCCTCCGACCATCACCAACACAGTCAAACACACTTATTTATTATGGCCTCTTGCACATCGCCTGGAATTCAGACTCACCGCTGTACGAGCGAGTGAGTCTGGTGACGGCAGCATCAACTCCCAAAGCTGAACATGCGCAAGCAGGAAGTGGAGTAAACCAATCAACGAAGGGCGTCGGCCGTTGATCCGGGGTTATTAGCGGTTTTGTGTTAATATTCGCACAGGATTATGAATCACGAACCTCACCTACTGTAGATCTATTTTTGGTAATTTACCCCCGATTAGAAAGAAGCTCACTCTCTTTCCCGGGCGCCGTTCGTAGATTGCTATTGAGGGACTTCCACGTCCCATGATCGACGCTGCTCCTGAACAACACGTGACCACAAATAAATGAATCTGATTGCACGGGCTCGTTTGAGTTTTCTACTGCCAAACATGGTGTGGGTCCCAGACGGACTTTCCTCTGTATAAAAAATATAGAGTCGTCTCATTCTGGTCTCGCCAGACAATATTGTAAATACTTTTGCTTGGAAGCTAAGCAGGAAGGGCCTGGTCGGTACTGGGATGGGAGACCGTTTGGTAACACCAGTGTCAGGTTATTCTGCTCTTGCTGAGCGGGTTCCCACACCTGACGTGAGATGGGCTCACTACTGAAGTTTAGTACAGGATTTCACTCAAACATGGAGGCAGGAAGTTTTCTTTCTCTTATTTTGATTTTGTACTCCATTTGCTGGTTCGTGAGTTAGGTAAAAAACCTTAGTGGAAACAGAAAAACCCAATAAATACACAGTCATATTTGTTACAGGTTACATAATCAAACACACTTTAAACCATTTAGGTGTATATCTGAATTACAGATAAATATATGTGATCCCAAAGCATTTTACCCCTTGATTTTTTAAAGGTTTAGCCTTTAAATGGATTTAAACTTTAATACCGGTAATCATGAATTCTCAACTTTAACCAACTTGTAAATACGACTCACTCAGCACATCTCAACCCACAACATAAACAAATCAATATTCACAAAGTGCTGCCAAACGCAGCATTAGCACAACAGAAGCACAGCCTCACTTTCAATATAAAGTGAAGCTTTATATTGCCTCACTGGCGCTCACCGGCTGTCTCTTCAGCTCTTTAAATGTGAGAACCCGGTCCCGCTCAGCGTTTGTTTGTTGAGAGTCTTGAATTTGCAGAGCTTCCCTGTGCTCCTGGTGGTGTTTGGGCTGTGCTCCTGGTGGTGTTTGGGCTGTGCTCCTGCCGTGGTGTTTGGGCTGTGCTCCTGGTGGTGTTTGTGCTGTGCTCCTGGTGGTGTTTGGGCTGCTCCTGGTGGTGTTTGGGCTGTGCTCCTGGTGGTGTTTGGGCTGCTCCTGCCGTGTGTTTGGGCTGATGCTCCTGGTGGTGTTTGGGCTGCTCCTAGTGGTGTTTGGGCTGTGCTCCTGGTGGTGTTTAGGCTGTGCTCCTGGTGGTGTTTGGGCTGCTCCTGCCGTGTGTTTGGGCTGTGCTCCTGGTGGTGTTTGGGCTGTGCTCCTGGTGGTGTTTGGGCTGTGCTCCTGGTGGTGTTTGGGCTGTGCTCCTGGTGGTGTTTGGGCTGTGCTCCTGGTGGTGTTTGGGGTGCTGCCGGTGGTGTTTGGGCTGCTCCCGGTGACAGTGGAGGGAGTTCACGTCATTATGAACAGTCCAGGTGTGTGCACCTGATTACAGATTGGTTCCACCTGGACTCTGGTGAGGGGGGGCGGCAACCAGACGGAGTGGGAGGAGGAGACAGCAGATCTCCGCAACAACCAGGAAGCCTGGCGAATGTAGTGAGCGAGTGAGTGGTTGGTGGTGATCGGAGGGGCCGATGGCACAGACTGGTTGCTTTGCTTCCGTCAGTCTACCGCCTGGGCAGCTGTGGCTACAATAGTAGCTTACCACCACCGACTATGGAGTGAATGAATAGTGCAATGTAAAGCGTCTGAGTGTCCAAAAAAAGCGCTGTATAAAACCGATGCATTATTTTAGTGGTAGGTGAAACCGGAGTGCACAGAGGGAACCTACACAGACACGGGGAGAACATGCAAACTCCTCACAGAGAGGCCCCGTCCAGGAGGGGATCAAACTAGCGGCGAAACACGAGCGCCCACTTGAAGGGTCTAAACGCAGCCAATGTACATGGAAACTGTATCATGCCCGACTGATGCTACACATGACAATAACTGACATGCCAGGGATATGTAAAGTCTTCAATAAAGAGCAGAACGAAGGTCATGGGTTCAGTTTGGTGCTTTTCTAAGTGGAGTTAACACAGGATTCACTCATGAAACGTAATCACCTGAAGCACCCAAAGTAATCAGTAAGCCACAAAGACGCAAATGTCCACTTTAATGTCTATGGAGTGTCTGAAAACTAAACTAAACTCCTAAGATAAAAAAAAAACGGACCCCTCTCTGCTACAAGAGAGTCAAGGCGCGGACGTACTGCGACCAGATAGATGAGATCTCGGTGAAACGGTTCCCGACACCTGGAGGGGAGGCTTATAGCTCTTTGTCCAGCAACACTAACTCACGGAAATGGCTTCCTCTGTGGATTTATTAAGCCCCTACATCACTGTGAAGGAACTTTGGACCAGAAACCTTTACCTTCTCCAACAAAGTCTAGAGATAAAAAACATTAGGTCTCGGCTCGGGTCCCCACAGACCTCTCGGGAGGGGGGTCCCATGATGATTTGTAGATGAAATTATAACACTGGGAGCTGTGTTTTCTTTCCACAGTTCTTCCCGTCAATATGTGTTTAGGGAGCTGCGACCGGCACAATTCCAGATCGTGTGGCATTTCCTCTGGCTCCTCATCAAGACAATTCAAATAAATGAGGTTCTTAAAGCTTGAGATGGGTCTTACGGCTTTAAGTGGAATTGTGTGGAATTCCGTGGCTTCCCGGACGGAGAAACGAGGCATGACATTGCATTTACATAATTTCTGTGGTTTATCTATAATTAACATACGAGAAGATCATGTTTAGTGGCCACTTGATAGATGTGTATCCGACCCCACAAAACGCAGACATTGAACGGAATCTGCCCTCTTAGGGTTAGAGTTAGCAACTATGCTCACAGCCTATAATGCCAGCGCGTGACCTCATTTGAAAGCCAAGATCTTCTAGTTTCTATATGTGTAAGACATGAGTGAGTGAAGCACAACTTGCATATGTCGTTCCTAACCCTCACCCTAACTCCCTGATCAGGCACTGGGAAAAGGCCTTAGCAAAAGGGTTTGAAAGGTACTTGAATAAAGACATTGGATGCTGATTTTGAGCAGGCAATTTCTTGAAATAAGAAATTAACTTGAAGACTTAAAATACAATTGAAATTAGACCTAATTGAAGCTGAACCGGAGAAAACGCACTCGGTGAAGGCGGGGGTTACGGGGTTAATGACGCCAATTCTCTGATGTGAACTTCAACAGAATTAGTATAGATTTTGCTTTCTCAACATCTGAAGTCAACAATAACCTTTAGATAATCCCAGTATTTTACATTTTCAGAACAGATTCAAACTAGAAAGTGTTTATACTGGTTTTGCAGTAATTTAGTTCTCTGCGTGGCGGATTTAGCGTCATCATGATGAAAATCCCTCTGGGGCAGTTTTAATCGCTGCGACACAGTTCAATTGTTTGTTTTTAAATCAGCGGCAGCGTTTTGGAGCTCAGACGGTCAAAAGTCTATTCCAAAGCAACATGTTTTCACACTTCAGAAAACAGAACTAAGAGCGTGGTAATTCCCGCGGTCACCGTGTTTAGTCCGGTGTCCTTCGCTGTTGAAAGCTCCGCTAAATTGACGTTAACTCCAGAACATTTGCTGCTGCTCCGACATTAAAGATAATTTGTTTTGGTTCGGACCAAATCACAACTGTTACAACAGCCGCAGCCTTTAAAAGTTTGTGGGGGGGGGGGGAAGAGCGATAGGTCCTTATTATCGAGCCGGTGAAGGCCGAAGGTGTCGCGGAATGAAAAGAGCGCAAAAGAGGAAAAGAATATCATCGTCTGGGTTTAGAAAATAGCATGTCTTGTCCGTGCACAAGAGCTGGGGCTTGGATTGTTAATGATCAGGAAGAACTTCAGATGCACCGATCCGACCCCGATACTGGGGTTTGGGTATCTGCCGATACCCGGTATTTACCGATACAAGAGACTGAGAGTCTTTCTCTGAGTGTAAAATTTAAATGACTCTTCTCCACCGTAAGATCAATAAAGTCATATTTTATTGTCATGATATTACGGATCAATTATCAATTATATATATTGATAATCTCTTGGAAAAAAACATTTAACAAGGATCACTGGACTTTTCTACATTAAATATTTGTGTGTATATGACAGGCTTTAGGTTACATTAATATAAACAAGTCACATGAAGGGATCTGATCATTACAAATATGTTCGATTAGTTATTTCTTAAACTAAAACACAAACACTTGGCTTCAGCGGTGGTTATTTTATTTCATGAGTCTACTTTAAGTATTTCTATCATCGCTTCTGACCCAGCTTTGATAAGTTTTCGTTAGCATTAGCATGCTCCCGCTAGATTTAGCATGCTCCCGCTAGCTTTAGCATGCTATTGCTAATGGCAGAATTTTGCGCGGCGATCACCAATTGATTTAGGGAGGTTAAAACTAACTCAGTGATTGAATTCTCCAGGTTCTTAACAATGATATGCAACATGCCCATATTCACTTGGATTTAGGTGGAAACAGATGTGTTTTTAAAGTGTTGAGAGCCAAAACAGGTATCGGTTCCATATCGGATATTTGTAGCCGATACCCCATATCGTATTTTTTCAAGTATCGGCTCCGATATCAGATACCAGTATCGGATCGGTGCATCCCTAATTTGGACAGTGGTTCCCAACCTTTTCTTCTCACCTACCCCTTGAGTCGTTCATTTATACTCCAAGTTCCCCGTACCTCGAGGATCTGGTGAATATTATTAAAAAGTGACCAACTAAAGTATGATTATTCAGTATTTAAGATCATTCACCAAAGCCATAAAAAGATGTAGTCATGAACTGTAGACGGCACTGAATTTGTTGAGCTTTTAATTTTATATCAGATGTTGCCGATCCTGGTACTGTTTGACAATGTTTTGAGGATGTTGAAATGTGATATGTTTCTGAATCATTGTCTGTGCTGCAGATGTCACAGAAATCTGCCAAAGGGACTGGAGATGGAAATGATCCGCGTGGGCAATAACGACACACTTTCACATCTCCAATGTTCATTCATGTGATTGTCCTTCGCAAAGAAACATAAATACTAATTTTAATGTTGAATAAGCCAAGTGGGCTGAAATCAAAACAATGCAGTACCAGCCATTTTAAGTAGGGATGCACCGATCTGATACTGGTATCGGATATCGGAGCCGATACTGAAACAAATCCGATATCGTGTGTTGGTTACAAATATCCGATACTGAACTGTTTTGGCTCTCAAGGCCTTAAAAACACAACGTTTACCACCTAAATATGGGAGAACCGGGGGATTCAACCACCGAGTTAGTTTTAACCTCCGCAAATGTATTTTTGATCGCTGTGGCAAAATTCCGTGGCTAGCATCAGTATGCTGACCAGGAGCCTGGCTCCACATCATGGAGACGGGTCACCGGGCGAAGCACTGCCGCTGCCCACTGCTCCTTAAGGGTCGTCCAGGGGCGTTGAGGGAAGGGTTAAATGCAGAGAACACATTTTGTTGTACAGTTAATGTATAATGACTAAAGCAACAAATACAATAGTCCAGGATGAATGAGAGTGTGTTTGAGTGCGTGAGTGTGGGGCACAATCCGGCGTGATGTGTTCTTTAACATGTCCCTACCAAATAAACCAATTTCTGCGGAAATGGGGAAAGTTGTGGCGACGGTGGCGCAGATGGTAGAGCGGTGATCGGAAGGTCATGGGTTCGAATCCCGCCTCCTGAAGGTGCACACTGTCGTTGTGTCCTTGGGCAAGACACTTCACCCACCTTGCCTCCAGTGTCTGCGTACATTGGTGTATGAATGGGTGAGCGGTTCCTTGCTGTAAAGCGCTTTGAGTGCCTAATGTAGGTGGAAAAGCGCTATATAAGTTGAGACCATTTACCATTTGTGTAAAATGCTGAGTCGGACCCGCTCATGTCTGGCCTCTGTTGCTTGTGTCTCGGGCGCTGCTGTGGTGTTGGCGGGACACTGACAGAGATCCTCTCTGCAGAGAGAGGAGGCTCACTCTGAGACTAGTGGTCCAAAATATCAGACTCTGCCTGATGTCAGTCGTAGCTCGCCGTTGGTCGTACGACAGTTCTATTTTAAATCTTTGTCCCTGTCTCACTGAACGACCTAAGCTTTTCCCCATGACGATCCAAAATCGTGCAGTGTTCGCCCGGCTTTAGCAGAGAGGCCTTTCCTCACCCCTCACACTTCCTCCAGCTTTCCCGAGGGGCATATACTGAGTGACTCCTAATCCTCTCTCTCAGGGTGCCCCGCCAGGCTGCAGAGGACACTCATTACAAACGCTTGTATCTGGGATCTCGTCCTTTCAGTGATGCCCTCAGTTTATGACTACAGGTGAAATAAAGGAATAAAGGCCGACGTAAGAGCTTTGTCTTTTGTTTCAGCATCACAGCACCTGAACCAAAAACTAAAGCCACTTCTTTTGTATGTCATTGCACTGTATGTAAAGTTACATTACACACACACCCCATTATTTGAGAGAATCGTGCCTTTTATATTCCTCAAACAATACTCTCTTGATTGAAACTGCTACTTAATTTTCCACAGCTCTAAACAGCTGCCCTCTCCATAATAAAGAGCCGGGGCTATTTAAACTGCAGTATTTGACAGAGCGCTGATTTCCCGGAGGCTGTTACAGTATCGACATCAAGGCGGGACGCATTTATTAAAACAGGGAGTGATTTGTTTTGGGCGCCCGGAGGAACTTGGAAAAGTTGTCAGCAAAAACACAGCAGCATGCAACAAAGTTTTAAATCATTCAAGCATTAAAACGAAGCTGAGTCAACTAACTAACTAAGTGTTTTCACATCGACAAAGAAGCAAAAGCACCATCCAAAAGTGACAGAGCAGCTTCAGATCCGGAGCCAGTCTGCATTTAACGGCTTTGCCCAAATCTGAACGCTTCGTGAAAAAAGCATCAACGTAGTGACGAAAACGGGGAAGAAAACACAACAAACAAGTAGCAAAAGAGCCACAAAAACATGATGAATAAAGCCACAAAAATACAACACAAAACCTACGCAAACATGGCAAAAAGCACAACAAAAGAGTGATGAAAAACAACACAAAATTAAAGCCGCAAGCGGCATCGAGAGGCCCTCGCGGGGGTTCGTTGGCCGGTTGACGCCGGTTCCCGCACGCCGCCGCAATAACCGGGAGGCGCTGCCGCGCCCTACGTGGTTATAATGTCGCTGCCACCCTAGGTCGAGATTATAAAAGAGCAAAGGCGAGAAATGGCGCCTTCGGCGCTGATTGCTCGATTTTTCCCAAAATGGCCGACCTCCTGTCGGTCGCCTGGCAACCATGTAATGGAGGCCTCCCTTAGTGCCTCCATTGCCGCGCCATAACCCTACCGAGGGCGCCAACGTGGCCACACTACATTTTATTGCCCTGATGTGCCATTAATCTTTGTGAGTAAACATCAAAACGAGATTTTTAGCGTCTCCGTGTGAATGATGGCTCCAACCTGCAGAGGGCGCTAGCGCGCCCCAAATCTTTTTTATTTCACAAGCAGCATCGGACGGCCCTGACGGGCCGTACTTCAATCACTACTGTCCACAAGCTCCTCACAGAGGGCGCTAACGAGCTGTAATTGTGTATAATGTGTGATATGCGGGTCAGTCCCATTGGAATAACATGGCGAGCCTCGGTCGTCTCCATGGCAACACCGTACAAAATACGGTATGGGTCTCATTGGCTTTTTGGATCGGGATGCCATCAGTTATTATTGTGCCGAATTTTATCCATTTCCGAGAAACTAATTTTTTTCCCATAATGCATTTTTTCTTCTCAGCCTGGAGGGGGCGCTATCGCGCCAAATCTCACTTTTTCACATTTGTTGTGTCCGGGGGTGAAAGGTCAATAAAATGTATATTTCCGATTTTTAATCGGAGTTCGTTTGTGCAAATGGGAGCATTTTGTTGTTTTCGGAAAGTCGCAAAAATCTTCGTAAAGATTGCGGCTTCGCCGCAAACAAACCGTAAAACTTAGCCAAAAAATTTGGATAACTTTTGATGCCCCACATCTCGAGATGAAGTGGAGCGATTTTGGGCTCATTTGGTGAAACGCCCTAGGAGGAGTTCGTTAAAATGCGACGTCAGCGAAAACGCTGACTCACCATTTTCCCGACTTCCTGTCAAAATGGCGGACTTCCGGTTTGTCTGGGGGCGTGGCCACAATAATATATTTTGTTTGTCCTCACAGGACGAAGGTCTGTACCGAATCCCGTCGCTCTGCGACAAAGTTTATGTTGGCCCCCTCCCCATAGGCGCAATGTATTTTCACTTTTGTAGGT
Organism: Proterorhinus semilunaris; assembly: GCA_021464625.1. Lineage (NCBI taxonomy): Eukaryota > Metazoa > Chordata > Actinopteri > Gobiiformes > Gobiidae > Proterorhinus > Proterorhinus semilunaris. The sequence goes on from CM038348.1 coordinate 38,435,530, forward strand.
GGCGCTGTCGCGCCATTTTTTATTTCCCCAAAACGAAACACACATTTTAATAAATTTTTCGCCGGATCTGAATTTTGGGCAAAGTTTGGTGAGTTTTTGACTACGTTCAGGGGGTCAAATTCCTGCTCAAAGAGCAGAAGAAGAAAGAAGAAGAAGAAGAAGAATTAAAGCCGCAAGCGGCATCGAGAGGCCCTCGCGGGACGCGGTGGCCGGTTGACGCCGGTTGCCGCACGCCGCCGCAATAACCGGGAGGCGCTGCCGCGCCCTACGTGGTTATAATGTCGCTGCCGCCCTAGGTCGAGATTATAAAAGAGCAAAGGCGAGAAATGGCGCCTTCGGCGCTGATTACTCGATTTTTCCCAAAATGGCCGACCACCTGTTGGTCGCCTAGCGACCATGTAATGGAGGCCTCCCTTAGTGCATCCATTGCCGCGCCATAACCCTACCGAGGGCGCCAACGTGGCCACACTACATTTTATTGCCCTGATGTGCCATTAATCTTTGTGAGTAAACATCAAAACGAGATTTTTAGCGTCTTCATGTGAATGATGGCTCCAACCTGCAGAGGGCGCTAGCGCGCCCCAAATCTTTTTTATTTCACAAGCAGCATCGGACGGCCCTGACGGGTCGTACTTCAATGACTACTGTCTACAAGCTCCTGACAGAGGGCGCTAACACGCTGTAATTGTGTATAATGTGTGATATGCGGGTCAGTCCCATTGGAATAACATGGTGGGCCTCGGTCGTCTCCATGGCAACACCGTACAAAATACGGTATGGGTCTTATTGGCTTTTTGGATCGGGATGCCATCAGCTATTATTGTGCCGAATTTTATTCATTTCCGAGAAACTAATTTTTTTTCCATAATGCATTTTTTGTTCTCGGCCTAGAGGGGGCGCTATCGCGCCAAATCTCACTTTTTCACATTTGTTGTGTCCGGGGGTGAAAGGTCAATAAAATGTATATTTCCGATTTTTTATCGGACTTCGTTTGTGCGAATGGGAGCATTTTGTTGTTTTTGATAAGTCGCAAAATTGTTCGTAAAGATTGCGGCTTCGCCGCAAACAAACCGTAAAACTTAGCCAAAAAATTTGGATAACTTTTGATGCCCCATATCTCGAGATGAGCTGGAGCGATTTGGAGCTCATTTGGTGAAACGCCCTAGGAGGAGTTCGTTAAAATGCGACGTCAGCGAAAACGCTGACTCACCATTTTCCCGACTTCCTGTCAAAATGGCGGACTTCCGGTTTGTCTGGGGGCGTGGCCACAATAATATATTTTGTTTGTCCTCACAGGACGAAGGTCTGTACCGAATCCCGTCGCTCTGCGACAAAGTTTATGTTGGCCCCCTCCCCATAGGCGCAATGTATTTTCACTTTTGTAGGTGGCGCTGTCGCGCCATTTTTTATTTCCCCAAAACGAAACACACATTTTAATAAATTTTTCGCCGGATCTGAATTTTGGGCAAAGTTTGGTGAGTTTTTGACTACGTTCAGGGGGTCAAATTCCTGCTCAAAGAGCAGAAGAAGAAAGAAGAAGAAGAAGAAGAATAAAGAAGAATAATAATATTTCTTGCAAAAACAATATAGTCGCTTTCGCGACTACAACATATTATGCATTTTTTTAAAGCTTTCGACTTCCCCGACGCACCGGTGGGGCTCGGAGGTGAATGACGAGCGCTTCGCGCTCGTCATCCACCTCCGTATGACAGTTGGCCATATACCCCCATTCATTTTGCTGCAATTATAAGTATAAGGGCCCACACCAGAGGTGTGGGCAGTCACTGTTTTACACGGTGAGTTTACGTTTGACATGGGGACAGCGCTTCGCGCTGTTTTCGTGCGCTCCACGCACCTCAGTACAGTGCGCTGCGCGCACTGCGTTGCGATTACAATAGGCCCTTGCTACGGCAGGCCGCTCGGGCCTAATTAAAGCCGCAAGCGGCATCGAGAGGCCCTCGCGAGACGCGGTGGCCGGTTGACGCCGGTTGCCGCACGCCGCCGCAATAACCGGGAGGCGCTGCCGCGCCCTACGTGGTTTATAACGTCGCTGCCACCCTAGGTCGAGATTATAAAAGAGCAAAGGCGAGAAATGGCGCCTTCGGCGCTGATTACTCGATTTTTCCCAAAATGGCCGACCACCTGTTGGTCGCCTAGCAACCATGTAATGGAGGCCTCCCTTAGTGCCTCCATTGCCGTGCCATAACCCACCGAGGGCGCCAACGTGGCCACACTACATTTTATTGCCCTGATGTGCCATTAATCTTTGTGAGTAAACATCAAAACGAGATTTTTCGCGTCTCCATGTGAATGATGGCTCCAACCTGGAGAGGGCGCTAGCGCGCACCAAATCTTTTTTATTTCACAAGCAGCATCGGACGACCCTGACGGGCCGTACTTCAATTTACCACTGTTCACAAGAACATTACAGAGGGCGCTAACGAGCTGTAATGTGTATAATGTGTGATATGCGGGTCAGTCCCATTGGAATAACATGGCGAGCCTCGGTCGTCTCCATGGCAACACCGTACAAAATACGGTATGGGTCTCATTGGCTTTTTGGATCGGGATGCCATCAGCTATTATTGTGCCGAATTTTATCCATTTCCGAGAAACTAATTTTTTTCCCATAATGCATTTTTTCTTCTCAGCCTGGAGGGGGCGCTATCGCGCCAAATGTCACTTTTTCACATTTGTTGTGTCCGGGGGTGAAAGGTCAATAAAATGTATATTTCCGATTTTTAATCGGAGTTCGTTTGTGCAAATGGGAGCATTTTGTTGTTTTCGGAAAGTCGCAAAAATCTTCGTAAAGATTGCGGCTTCGCTGCAAACAAACCGTAAAACTTAGCCAAAAAATTTGGATAACTTTTGATGTCCCACATCTCGAGATGAAGTGGAGCGATTTTGGGCTCATTTGGTGAAACGCCCTAGGAGGAGTTCGTTAAAATGCGACGTCAGCGAAAACGCTGACTCAGCATTTTCCCGACTTCCTGTCAAAATGGCGGACTTCCGGTTTGTCTGGGGGCGTGGCCACAATAATATATTTTGTTTGTCCTCACAGGACGAATGTCTGTACCGAATCCCGTCGCTCTGCGACAAAGTTTATGTTGGCCCCCTCCCCATAGGCGCAATGTATTTTCACTTTTGTAGGTGGCGCTGTCGCGCCATTTTTTATTTCCCCAAAACGAAACACACATTTTAATAAATTTTTCGCCGGATCTGAATTTTGGGCAAAGTTTGGTGAGTTTTTGACTACGTTCAGGGGGTCAAATTCCTGCTCAAAGAGCAGAAGAAGAAAGAAGAAGAAGAAGAAGAATAAAGAAGAATAATAATATTTCTTGCAAAAACAATATAGTCGCTTTCGCGACTACAACATATTATGCATTTTTTTAAAGCTTTCGACTTCCCCGACGCACCGGTGGGTGACAGTTGGCCATATACCCCCATTCATTTTGCTGCAATTATAAGTATAAGGGCCCACACCAGAGGTGTGGGCAGTCACTGTTTTACACGGTGAGTTTACGTTTGACATGGGGACAGCGCTTCGCGCTGTTTTCGTGCGCTCCGCGCACCTCAGTACAGTGCGCTGCGCGCACTGCGTTGCGATTACAATAGGCCCTTGCTACGGCAGGCCGCTCGGGCCTAATAATAATAATAATATTTCCTGCAAAAACAATATAGTCGCTTTCGCGACTACAACATATTATACATTTTTGGAAAGCTTTCGACTTCCCCCACGCATCGGTGGGGCTCGGAGGTGAATGACGAGCGCTTCGCGCTCGTCATCCACCTCCGTATGACAGTTGGCCATATACCCCCATTCATTTTGCAGCAATTATAAGTATAAGGGCCCACACCAGAGGTGTTGGCAGTCACTGTTTTACACGGTGAGTTTACGTTTGACATGGGGACAGCGCTTCGCGCTGTTTTCGTGCGCTCCGCGCACCTAGGTTCAGTGCGCTGCGCGCACTGCGTTGCGATTACAATAGGCCCTTGCTACGGCAGGCCGCTCGGGCCTAAAAATAATAATAATATTTCCTGCAAAAACAATATAGTCGCTTTCGCGACTACATCATATTATACATTTTTGGAAAGCTTTTGACTTCCCCCACGCACTCGTGGGGCTCGGAGGTGGATGACGAGCGCTTCGCGCTCGTCATCCACCTCCGTATGACAGTTGGCCATATACCCCCATTCATTTTGCTGCAATTATAAGTATAAGGGCCCACACCAGACGTGTGGGCAGTCACTGTTTTACACGGTGAGTTTACGTTTGACATGCGTTGCGATTACAATAGGCCCTTGCTACGGCAGGCCGCTCGGGCCTAATAAAGAAGAATAATAATATTTCTTGCAAAAACAATATAGTCGCTTTCGCGACTACAACATATTATGCATTTTTTTAAAGCTTTCGACTTCCCCGACGCACCGGTGGGGCTCGGAGGTGAATGACGAGCGCTTCGCGCTCGTCATCCACCTCCGTATGACAGTTGGCCATATACCCCCATTCATTTTGCTGCAATTATAAGTATAAGGGCCCACACCAGAGGTGTGGGCAGTCACTGTTTTACACGGTGAGTTTACGTTTGACATGGGGACAGCGCTTCGCGCTGTTTTCGTGCGCTCCGCGCACCTCAGTACAGTGCGCTGCGCGCACTGCGTTGCGATTACAATAGGCCCTTGCTACGGCAGGCCGCTCGGGCCTAATTATAATAATAACAATGCATTGGTTTCATATAAGCGCTGTGTCACCATGCCGCCTAAAAAAGGCACAAAAGAAACAAAAACGTGACACAAATATGACACAAAAACTAACAACCTTTTGTCACAAAAGAGGGACAAAAACGTGGCAACAAAAAAGTTGCGGTGAGTTCAGCACAATAAGCAAAGCCGAAAAAATACACATGAATGAAATGCTTTGAATGAGGTGCTACTGTGGCCTATAGGCATTGAGCTCCAGTCGAGAAGCTTTTAGATTGGGGCAAAACTGAACTGGAGAAAATGCGATAAGAGGCAAAACGTCAACACGCTTGAGCCCACGGTCTAATATTAGAGGCAGACTACTGTTTTGTAAGATGAGAGAGCTAGGGATGGACCCCGGTATCATAACGGCCCCGGGGCCCACGTGTGCCGGTCCACCCGGACCGAGAAGCTCCAGCCTTAACGTCTTCTTAACGGGGCCGCTGCGCTAATAATGCTCAAATAATCACTAAAAAAATCTATCTATCTATCTATCCCCCGCCACTGCCCTGTCTCACCTCTGCTGTGTTACATTCAAAACGTGCTTAATCTACTCAGAACCTGCCGCTAACCCCCCCGCGCTGCCCCGCTAACCACCCGAGCTGCTTCCGCTAACCCCCCGCGCTGCTGCCGCTAACCCCCCGAGCTGCTGCCGCTAACCCCCCGAGCTGCTGCCGCTAACCCCCCGAGCTGCTGCCGCTAGAGACTAGAGGTGTCATGGTCCGCCATTGCTATAGTGCCTCCACATAGCCGCTAGTCCCCATTAGAAATCATTACACTTTAGACACGTTAAAAACAACGTTAGAACCTGGGGTCTAATTTGTTGGAACTTTCTACGTATTTTTTACAGTCTGTGCCGACTGGACACAAGCTGGGGGGCAGAACACAGGAAGTGACTCGAGTCTAGTTCAGTATTTTACTGCACTAACTTTTCATTTGGACTCAGACCTCAGAGCTGCAGCCAAATCTAACAGCCCTTGATTTACTAGATAATAATAATGATAAAAAAAGTAAGTGAAGTAGCCTATTTTAACTCCCATATTAAGTGTATGCGCAAATTGGAAATCAAATGTAGAGTAATAAAAAATAAATATAGGCCAAGGATTAATGCCTACTTTTACAGTAGCCTCTATCTAACTTATTTTTAGTACCGATAAGAGTACCGTTGAAGTACCGGATCGATAAGGAGTATCGATAAGAGTAGTAGTAATAAATTAAGGATAAATCCTTAATGATACCCCTCCATAGAGAGAGCTTATGTTTCCGAGACGTTTCCTCTTTGCTTTAGCGATCCAATCGACACACGGGAGCCGGCAATGGGAAAGGAAGCTTCTGCTGAAATGACCGATAAATTGTTATTGTTGCTTGATTGATATCGTTTTGTGTTCCAGCTGTTGTCAGAGTGACTGAGGGGACGGCGGGACAGGAAGTGGGAGGAAAGTCGACAAATAGACATTTCTTGGATCTCACATGGATTCTGAGCCGTTTGCCGCTTTGTTACTACGCCTTTAAAACTCTTACACTAAACCCACCGTGTCCTTTTCTAATCGTAGGAATCGTTACGCCGGTAAAATGGACAGTCATTTTCTCCAGTCGCCGCATTTGAACGCTAAGACCCGCAAAACTGATCTAAACAGATCCTTCTCGTCTTCAGCCTCGTTTTTCGTTGCTTTTTTTTGGGTGCTGTGGAAATATTGTTATACAGTGTGGAAGTATTTCTTTACATATTGTTGTTTCATACCATATAACCTCTAGTGTCCATAGAATTACATGTGGTGTGCCCCAGGGTTCGATTTTAGGCCCAGTGCTTTTTAACCTGTACATGCTCCCTCTTGGTGAAGGAGCTGAACTGCCCTCTGAAGGACAATATGTGGAGTCAGATTGCGAAGAGGAAGTGACGACAACATTTCAAGAACGCTGATTGGTTCAACGACAATGACACGCCTACTCCTTCCTGTGCCTTTAAATTGCTCGGAGGTTCTGTGCTCGGAGCCCGCTGGCCGACCATGTTGTATTTTGAGGGAATAAAAATATGATTGATTTTAATCGATTGAGCCTCCATCTTCTTTTCCATCCAATAACGAACACGCCGACAGTGCATTTTCTTTTTCCTCGCTGTTGTCGTTATGTTTTTGTCGGTTTGTATTTATTATCCATTTATTTGGTTTATGTGACAGGGACAGATCCGTGTGTCCAGCCCAGCGGTGCTGCCCTCTCCGAACTCTGACCCCAGAAACGACGTAACTTTACCCCCATGATTTAACGTCCCTACGTGGACTCCCTCCGATGTCAAGGTCCACGCAGCTCGGGGGGCCCGGTCTAATTCCTGGACACGCATTAAGTCACTGTCAGTTTGAACCGTAGCGGGCCGTAAATCAGAAACGCATTCAGGACATAAAGAGGACACTTAAAGTCACCCGGTGGGACACGCCTCATGGACTTTAACGATCCCGGTTGGAGAAGTTGTTGTAGTCCAGGAGGCAGTACTTCAAGTGGAAATCCATAGTTCCGTCCAAGAGAAAACAATGTCTGAATCTTCATCAACAGGCGGTGCAACATCTAAGCAGTTTTGGAGACATGAGCACGAGCTGATGGGGAATGTGAAAGACACAGGAGCTGCACCTAAAACATTCAGCTGCACAGATTCTGTCTGTAATAAAACCTGACGAACTTAAGTCCAAAGGATTTCTTTGATGACCTTCTATCATTATATATCTATGGGTGAGTCAAGAGGGACAGGCTAAAGATAAATACGAGAAAATGCAGTTGTTAATAAATTATTCACTATTTCTCTGCGGCCTGGTAGCAAATGTGTCACGGCCCGGTATTGGTCCCCGGCCCGGTGGTTGGAAACCACTGCTCTCAGATGCCTCAGGCTCAATTTAATACACATACCCATTGGCTGGGCATTTTATTTCAGTGAAGCAGAAATTCTAATGAAGACATGTTTTTTTAAGCCGCTGACAGGAAGTGACATCGATAAAGAGCAGCTTGACTCATTTCCCATTGACATAACATGGTCGGCACGGCAACAGTTTAAAATGGTGTGCCTTCATCTAGGTCACTTCCTGTCTGTGTCCAATAAGGAAGTGAAACTATAAACATCACAAAAATGACCAAACCTCAAGAAAAGTGGGTACAATCTTTGTCAAAATCTTAAATATAATTGTGTTAACTATGTTTCAAACGCTAATGTGTCAGACGGACCAAGTGCAGGACTGGAAGGTTCGGAGTCTGAACTACTGAAGTGGAAATGTTTTAGCATCCACCTGTATGTCTGTGTAAGCTCTCAGTCGTACAGGAGTTTTCCATCTTCAATGAAGGTACTTGATTCATCTTCTGTACTCAGTAGTTGAAGACTTCGAACGTTTCGCCTCTCATCCAAAAGGCTTCGTCAGCGACAAAAGTCCCGCTCAGCCCACAGCTGAAGATATAGACCAACGGGGAGGAGTTAGGGTTGGCTCCTCCCCTCTAATCACAGCTACTCTCACCTGTGGGGAAACACCTTTGAAGTAGAGCGTCTCTAACGATCTGCTCACCTCAGTATCGGTCAGTCCTGTCCTATTCATGGCTAATCACTGCTAATTCCACTTGTATATTTCTGCCGTCTTCCCAGAAAGGATATTAATTGGATTAGAGCAGGCCAAACAACAAAAGGCCAACCACAAGCCTGAGGGCCACTGAAAATGGCCGCACTCTGGACACACCTGAAATAGAGCGTCTTTTTCCTCTGACATTAGAACAAAGACGTGAAGGGAGGAACCTCGCCTTCGCCGCGTCTGCACGGCCACGCTTCAGACCGCACGCCCGGGTTCTTACCGGTCGAGGGCGATGCAGCAGAGGTGCAGGATGGAGGCGGTGGTGAGCAGCACGTCCAGACTCGTGCGCACCAGGCAGAAGGTCTCGCCGTAGATCCAGTGCTGATGGACCAGCTCGATGGCCCCGAACGGCATCACCAGAACCGACACCAGCAGGTCCGCGAACGCCAGCGACACGATGAAGTAGTTGGTCTTGATTTTCCTACAGGGCGACACAAAAGAACATCCTCAAGACCACATTGTTCAAAAGTCCTGAAACATAAGGGGTAAATTGAGACAGCTCATGAGGCGATTTCACTACAGTACCTCCCGCTGTCCACTAGGGGTCTCACGATTTAACATTTTGGAGTCTCGATTACTGTGCGATTTTATGATTCACGATTATCGACCGAATGAAAGAACTGATATTTTTAGTTTTTGTCTTTAAAAAGCTTTTTAATACTTGAATTGGTAAAATAAATTTGCCTACAGTGAATAATACAAATCAATGTCAACTTTATTACTTTATAATGACCATAATTATTTGGTTATATTTTATTAGGCCACAATCTTGGTTAGGTTTTGTGTTTTCAAAACTTATGCTGCCACTGAATTACTTGTCGGATGTTTTGATCTTGAACAGCTTTCACTTTCCTTTCTGTTCGTCACGCTGAAGCAGTGGATCATAAAACCGGCCAACTTTAATCACACAGGAGGTGCCTCCAAAGTTAAATCTACTATTTACCAAAAATAAAAAAAAAACTCTAAAAGGAGCAGGCAACAATTATTCTTCAAAGCACATTCACAGCTTAAGGCAAAAAAATGATGCCTGTGAAGGTCGAAGCCGCAGATTCCCATTAAATTATCACTTCTCCCTGAAACTGAACATCTAGAAATGCGTTACGAATGAGTGTTGGACCTCAACTCACAACTTTACATTCACAAACGTTCTTTAATTGTTTGAAAGAGAAACATCTGGTATTACATCTTTAACTACAGGCGTAAAATGGAGGACAAACCAATGGAGGTTAAAACAAAAGCCTCCTCGCAGCTATTCACTCGTCACTCCTCTGCCCCTGGTTCTCCCCATCTTCGTCTTAAGCCCCGCCTTAACCGAGTGCATTTTCTCCAGTTCGGTTTTACCCAAATCTAAAAGGTCACAGCCTATAGGCCAGTGGTTGAGAACTTTAATTTCCTTGGCAGTATGATCCATCTCGAACAACTTTGAGTAAATTTACCGACATATTTAAAGATAAAAATGAAAGAAATCCAAGTGAAAACATCTCTGATCAACATCATAGAGAGGAACGTGTGACCAGAGCAGATGACAGTTTGGAGAAAGCGTCCATGGAGGGAAAGAGAGGCAGAGGAAGACCTAAAACAAGATGAGTGGACAATGTGCTGAAAAAACTGGAACTGTCTTGTTACGGCAAGAGACGAGATGGAGATGCTGAGTCGATCTGGTCACCAGGGGTCAGAATCAGAATAGTTTTTTATTGCTATTGTTTGAGAACATGAGTCTGATGGCGGAGGGAAAAAACTGTTCAAGTGGCGGGAGGTATGGGTCTGGATAGACCGTAGTCTCCTGCCTGAGGTGAGAGGGGTGAATAGTCTGTGTCCAGGTTGAGAAGGGTCAGCTGTGATCCACACGGTGATGGAGGAGGAGAGGATGGACCACATGGTGATGGAGGAGGAGAGGATGGACCACATGGTTATGGAGGAGGAGAGGATGGACCACACGGTGATGGAGGAGGTGAGGATGGACTCGATAATGGTCGACCTGGATGAAGAAGAACGCCTCATTTGAAAGCTAAGACCTACAAAACTAATCTTTTCCTCCTTGCTCCTTTTGTTGCATTTTCATCCTCGTTCTCGGCTCATTTTTTTTGCGATTTTGACACTTTTTTCCATGAGCTTTTTAGATTTGGGTAAAGCCAAACTGGAGACAATGTGCTTGGTTCAGGTGGGGGTAAACTTCAGTCCTGTTTCCTGCAGCTCTAAAAGGGCTCGTTGTGCTTTGAGATCTTCCCACATCCCACACTAATAAAACGATTTTGCCTCTGGGTCTTTGCGTTCGAGTCGGCTCTGAACTAATTATCCGCCCACGCATCCGTATTCAGACATGTTTGTGGTTTACTGCTAATTATTGAAATGCCAAAGTCCACGGGTCGAATGCTAGTCCTGAATTAGGCCCATGAGTTGCTCAGGATTTAGCCCTTTCTAATGAATATAAATGAGTGAGATATATTTGAAAAGCTTTAGTCCACAGCTCTCTGACTATTTGTGAGGAGCTGAAATGTTTCTGACGTCGATAAACTCTGTCGATGTTTCATGGAGAACTAACTTTTCAATCTATTGTTTTACATGTGAGTAGGAAAGACTTTAATTAGCTGTACATTATCTAAACAAAGGACGAGTAATTGGACCTATACAATTCTCTGTAATTATGTTCTTAAAGCAAAATCTGAACAATGTCCTATAACTGCACTACTTTAACGATACCTGCTTTGCAATAATGGTACTTTTATCGATACCCATGTTATTTTATTGAATTAAAATAACATGGGTATAAAAAGGTATCATTCAGGATATCATAAAGCAACACAGGCCGCAGCAGTGTCACCTGTAACTGCATGTTTTGAGCAGAATTTCCACTTAAGCAGCGAAAAGAAGAAAGAAAGGAGGTTATTCCCTCCTGAGCTGGAGGGACAGATCCACATCAGACACGGTTTAATTTCAGCTTCACTTTTCTAAACACGAGCTGCGCGTTGACAAAGTCCATCCATCCATTTTCTTCCTCTTTATCCGGGGCCGGGTCGCGGGGGCAGCAGTCTCAGCAGAGAGGCCCAGACTTCCCGATCCACGCACACCTCCTCCAGCTGTTCTGGGGGGACCCCGAGGCGACACCAGGCCAGCTCGGAGACATAGTCCCACCAGCGTGTCCTGGGCCTTCCACGAGGCCTCTTCCCAGTGGGACATGCCTGGAACACCTCCCGAGGGAGGCGACCAGGAGGCATCCGGAACAGATGCCCTAGCCACCTCAGCTGGCTCCTTTCGACGTGAAGGAGTAGCGGCTCGAGTCCGAGCTCCTCCCGGGTAACTGAGCTCCTCACCCGATCTCGAAGGGTGCGCCCAGCCACCCTGCGGAGGAAACTCATTCCGGCTGCTTGTCTTCGCTTTGACAAAGTGAAAGTACTTCACACATCAAAGATCTTTACACAGTGCGATACAGAATGAGCACTTCTCCTCAAACACTCTCTTGTTTGTGGGAGGATGTTCTCCTCCGCTGCAGCTGGTTTGATAAACAACAGGCTCGTAAGCGCAGCCTCCATGGGTCACTCAAAGTAAAAACGTCTCTCTTGTTGTCACTGTCGCGTTGTGCTCTTCTCTTTGTCTAAGAGCTCGATTTTCTTATTCAGTCCTGGGTTTTTTTTCAGACTCACTGCAGGTCATGTGTTTACGTCTGGGGAGCAAAAGTCACGAAACGTAGCACCAGAGCTTTTCGGTTTAACTGTACCCAGCCCCAGGGTTATGGTTGGAGCGGCACGATTCTTCATTAAAACACTGCACATTTGACTGTTTTCATGTGAAAGTGGACCCTTTTATACTTAATATGATACTTAAGTACATTGTGTTACCCTTGTATCAGTACTTTCACTTAATTCAATGCTAATTCCATCACTATTTAGCCATGGTCTAGTGTAGAATTCTTCTGGTTCAGTCCCTTATTCAGCCATTGTTTCGGGGCATTACCAAACAGCGTAAGTGCTTTTTAAGCAGTTTCCCACTTCATTATCGTTACTTGAAACGCTCCAGATTGCCCTTAATTTGCGCCGAAGATCAACAATTAAAACGTATCCCGTTCCTACGCAAACGCACGGACCTCTGCGCGAAAGCATTAAATCTGTCATTCTGTCGCGGTGGGTTTTTTCGGGATCGGTTCCAGTGGCAACAGCAGATCAAGAAATGAAATATGGCGAGCGCGGTTTCCAACAGAAGCAAAGACACAAGTCAAAGCTTCATTCCCACTCAAATATTAGGCCTATTTATCACAGGCGCAGACATGAGAAAACAGCGGTGGGACAGCAGGCATTTGTCTTCTGCCGCCGCGGCGACGTGGACCGAAAAGCCAATACATCCAAACAGGCAGGGAGAGAGGGAGGGGCAACTTTATGAACAACCACAGAGCCATATTTCACATTTAACAAACCAGTCTTCTGCACATGTAGCACCGCTCCTCGTGTCGCTGCTGTTTATTCGTCCAGTCTTGAGAGATACAGACCACAGGGACAGGAAAGGAATTGGAATACATCGGGACAAAGCTATTTTCATCTTATTGTATTTATTATGATAACTAGGGCGGCAAAAACCACAGAATAATTCATTAATTTCCTTGATATTGCAAACATGGATCTCCCTCCTGGAGCCGCCCCCTTAACGTGGGGGAGGGTTTGAGCCTGAATGATCCTGGAGCTCTGTTGTCGGGGGCTTCGTGCCCCTGGTAGGGTCTCCCAGGGCAAACAGGTCCTAGGTGACGGGTCAGACAAAGAGCGGTTCAGAAGCCCCTTATAAGAGACCAACAGGCCCGGTTAGAACCATGAGGCCGTCCTTCTGTGGACCCACCACCTGCAGGGGGCGCTATAGGGGCTGGCGCCGCTCCAACAGCTGCCCCCACCACCCGGCAACGGACAAGTGGAAGAAGATGGATGGATTGCAAACATGGAACAATGGGGGGAGTTGCTGGGGCAATTGGAGAGTTATTGTTCTGGAGCACAGGTATTTAAAGGAGCTATATTTGATTATTTTTCAAGTTATGGAATGAAGCTTGTTTTGTCTTCCTTTGGTGTGTTATATGACACGTGTGGAGGAAACACTGAAGATGTTATTTTGGAGTTTTCTGGCACTTTGGTGGGGGTGACCCTGGGGAGTGGTCCCGCGGACTGTGAAATGTCCCTGTGGGGAACTGGGATCCTGCAGATGATTTGTACCCCAACTAACATTTTAATTTTGTGATTTCCTTTTTCATTGTTTGAAATGAAAAAACAAATTCATGAGTATATGGCCTTTAATGTACCCCATGTGTATGTAGACGACACTCTGTTCTTAGTTGTTTTTGTGTGTTTTATATATGTATGTATTTTTCTCCTCTGCCCTTGTAACATAAAACAAAATATGTCTAATAAATAATTGATCACAAAAGAAGAAGAATCAATTAATTAACAGCATAGCAATGTGCCAACCTCCTCTGTTGACATTCATTTCATTCAACCCCGTGAACTGCTACCTTAACGTGGTGGGGTTGTTTGAGTGCCCGAATGATCCGAGGAGCTATGTTGTCTGGGGCTTCATGCCCCTGGTAGGGTCTCCCATGGCAAACAGGTCTTAGGTGACGGGTCAGACGAAGAGCAGTTCAAAGACTTCTATGGACAATATTACAACAAGGACCGTGACGTCGCCCGGTATGGCGCAGCCGGGGCCCCACCCTGGAGCCAGGCCTGGGGTTGGGGCTCGAATGCGAGCGTCTGGTGGTCGGGCCTCTGCCCACGGGGCTCGGCCGGGCACAGCCCGAACGGACGACGTGGGCCCGCCCTCCTGTGGACTCACCACCCGCAGAGGGATCCGTAGGGGTCGGGTGCAGAGAGGACTGGGTGGCAGTCGAAGGCAGGTGCCTCGACGACCTGGTCTGCGTGCGCAGCTTCTGGCGTTCGGGACATGGAACGTCACCTCGCTGGGGGGGAAGGAGCCTGAGCTCGTGCGGGAGGTAGAGAGATACCGGCTAGATATAGTCGGGCTCACCTCCACGCACAGCCTGGGTTCCGGATCCCAACTCCTGGAGAGAGGCTGGACGCTCCATTTTTCTGGAGTTGCCCGCGGGGAGAGGCGGCGGGCTGGGGTGGGTTTGCTCATAGCCCCCCAGCTCAGCCGTCACGTGTTGGAGTTCACCCCGGTGAACGAGAGGGTCGCGTCCCTACGCCTTCGGGTCGGGGACAGGTCTCTCACCGTTGTCTCGGCCTACGGGCCCAACATCGGTGCAGAGTACCCGGCCTTCTTGGAGTCCCTGGGAGGGGTACTAGATGGTGCTCCGGCCGGGGACTCCATTGTTCTACTGGGGGACTTCAACGCCCACGTGGGTAACGACAGCGAGACCTGGGTGGGTGTGATGGGGAAGAACGGTCTCCCCGATCAGAACCCGAGTGGTGTTCTGTTATTGGACTTCTGTGCTAGTTACGGTTTGTCCATAACGAACACCATGTTCGAGCACAAGGATGTCCATAAGTGCACGTGGCACCAGGACACCCTAGGCAGGAGGTCGATGATCGACTTTGTAGTTGTGTCATCTGATCTCCGGCCGCGTGTCTCGGACACTCGGGTGAAGAGAGGGGCTGAGCTGTCAACCGATCACCACCTGGTGGTGAGCTGGATCCGCTGGCAGGGGAAGAAGCCGGTCAGACCTGGCAGGCCCAAACGTGTTGTGAGGGTCTGTTGGGAACGTCTGGTGGATCCCTCTGTCAGTAGGGTCTTTAACTCCCACCTCCGGAAGAGCTTCATCCAGATTCCGAGGGAGGTAGGGGACATGGAGTCCGAGTGGACCATGTTCTCCTCCTCCATTGTCGATGCGGCTGCTCGTAGTTGTGGCTGTAAGGTCTCTGGTGCCTGTCGCGGCGGCAACCCCCGAACCCGGTGGTGGCGCCCGGAAGTAAGGGATGCCGTCAAGCTGAAGAAGGAGTCCTATCTGGCCTTGTTGGCTTGTGGGACTCCGGAGGCAGCTGAGAGGTACCGGCAGGCCAAGCGTGCTGCAGCTCGTGTGGTCAAAGAGGCAAAAACTCAGGTCTGGGAGGAGTTCGGAGAAGCCATGGAGGAGGACTATCGGTCGGCCTCGAAGAGATTCTGGCAAACCATTCGGCGCCTCAGGAGGGGGAAGCAGTGCTTCACCAACACTGTTTACAGTGCGGGTGGGGAGCTGCTGACCTCGACTGGGGATGTGGTCGGGCGGTGGAAGGAGTACTTCGAGGATCTCCTCAATCCCACTGTCACGTCTTCCGATGAGGAGGCAGAGGCTGGGGACTCGGTGGGGGGCTCGTCCATCACCCAGGCTGAAGTCACCGAGGTGGTTAGAAAGCTCCTCGGTGGCAAGGCCCCGGGGGTGGATGAGATTCGTCCCGAGTACCTTAAGTCTCTGGATGTTGTAGGGCTGTCTTGGCTGACACGTCTCTGCAACATCGCGTGGCGGTTGGGGACAGTGCCTCTGGATTGGCAGACCGGGGTGGTGGTCCCCCTCTTCAAGAAGGGGGATCGGAGAGTGTGCTCCAATTACAGAGGGATCACACTTCTCAGCCTCCCTGGTAAGGTCTATTCCAGGGTGCTGGAGAGGAGGATCCGGCCAATAGTCGAACCTCGGATTCAGGAGGAACAATGCGGTTTTCGTCCTGGTCGTGGAACACTGGACCAGCTCTATACCCTTCATCGGGTGCTCGAGGGTTTGTGGGAGTTTGCCCAACCAGTCCACATGTGCTTTGTGGACCTGGAGAAAGCGTTCGACCGTGTCCCTCGTGGTGCCCTGTGGGGGGTGCTCCGGGAGTATGGGGTCCGGGGCCCTCTACTAAGGGCTGTCCGTTCCCTGTATGACCGTAGCAGGAGCTTGGTTCGCATTGCCGGCAGTAAGTCAGACCTGTTCCCGGTGCGTGTTGGTCTCCGCCAGGGCTGCCCTTTGTCACCGGTTCTGTTCATTACTTTTATGGACAGAATTTCTAGGCGCAGCCAGGGGCCGGAGGGTGTCCGGTTTGGGAACCTCAGAATCTCCTCTCTGCTGTTTGCAGATGATGTTGTTCTGTTGGCTTCATCAAATCAGGACCTTCAGCACGCACTGGGGCGGTTTGCAGCCGAGTGTGAAGCGGCCGGGATGAGGATCAGCTCCTCCAAATCTGAGGCCATGGTTCTCGACCGGAAAAAGGTGGCTTCCCCGCTTCAGGTCGGTGGGGTGTCCTTGCCTCAAGTGGAGGAGTTCAAGTATCTCGGGGTCCTGTTCACGAGTGAGGGACGGATGGAGCGTGAGATCGGTAGACGGATCGGTGCGGCGTCAGCAGTGATGCGGTCGCTGTATCGGACCGTTGTGGTGAAGAGGGAGCTGAGCCAAGCGGCAAAGCTCTCGATTTACCGATCGATCTACGTTCCCACCCTCACCTATGGTCATGAGATTTGGGTAATGACCGAAAGGACAAGATCGCGAATACAAGCGGCCGAAATGAGTTTCCTTCGCAGGGTGGCTGAGGGTGAGGAGCTCAGTTACCCGGGAGGAGCTCGGACTCGAGCCGCTACTCCTCCACGTCGAAAGGAGCCAGCTGAGGTGGCTAGGGCATCTGTTCCGGATGCCTCCTGGTCGCCTCCCTCGGGAGGTGTTCCAGGCATGTCCTATTGGGAGGAGGCCTCGTGGAAGGCCCAGGACACGCTGGTGGGACTATGTCTCCGAGCTGGCCTGGTGTCGCCTCGGGGTCCCCCCAGAACAGCTGGAAGAGGTGTGCGTGGATCGGGAAGTCTGGGCATCTCTGCTGAGACTGCTGCCCCCGCGACCCGGCCCCGGATAAAGCGGAAGAAAATGGATGGATGGATGGATGTGCCAACCTCCTCTGTTGACATTCATTTCATTCATATATTTTATTTTTAGTTCATACACACAATGCAGTCTGTGTTCTTATAGACGGAGCTTCTTCCGCAGGTCCTACAGGAGGTTTAGCTCTTGGACACTGCCTGAGGCCAGTGGTCAGCACTCGAAATGACTTTCAATATATTTATGCAAATGTTTTATTGATGTTTTATGTATTTGATGCTGCTACGCAAGGGAGTCCTCTCAAAGAAAATGTTGTGATTATTTTTACAATAAAGACCTATCCTACCCAACATGAAATGTAGTTGGCTCTCGTCATTGATACAATACAATCAACATGTGCACGGCAGTATTTGTGTCATCATTTTGAATTACTCAAATGAGGTGCTAATCTTCCTCATGTTGGGCATTCTGAAGATCATCCTCTTCTGAGTGATACAAAACGTGCTTTTTATAGACCTGCGGGCCAATTGCATGTGCTGGTCCCAGAGGGAAACCTATTGTACATGTTTTTAGTGGTAGGGGGAACCGGAGTACCCGGAGGAAACCTACACAGACACGGGGAGAACATGACACTCCACACAGAAAGGCCCCGTCCGGCCGGGGATTAAACCCGGGACGTTTTTGACACGTGCAAAGTCTCTATTGGTTTTATACAGCGCTTTTCTGGACACTCAAAGTCGCTTTACATTGCACTATTCATTCACTCCATACTTGGTGGTGGTAAGCTACTATTGTAGCCACAGCTGCCCTGGGGGAGACTGACGAAAGCGAGGCAGCCATCGGCCCCTCCGATCACCAACCACTCACTCACTCACTACTCTCACTAGACTTCCTGGTGTTACCAAACGGTCTCCCATCCAAGTACCGACCAGGCCCTTCCTGCTTAGCTTCCCAGGTCTGACGGGACTGGGCATCGCAAAGGCGGTATTGGTTTCCAAGTTGTAGCAAGTCGCCCCCCAGCCACTAGGGGGTGGTATCGCAGCAATACCACCCCGTCATGAGAAGTGCTTTCCCACTGACGAGAGAACGACAAAGGGCATGTATTGATTTATAGACTAATCTAAACATGAGCAATAGGAATACACCATGACCATGAGACAGACTGACCCCCTGCAGACAGACAGCCAACACCACAAGGTCTGCACAGCGACACATCATCATCTGCCGGCATTTCAATCCAATCGCTCATCCTTCTGGAGTACCTGGACGTCTGTGGCCCGACCTTCCAGCTCAGTTAAGCGAGGCCAAACACCCGTCCGCCGGGACGAGATCTTTGAGGGAAAAGCAGCAGCACCAATCCTTCGTTTGATAAAATGGTTCCCTAGCAACCTGTACCTGTTACACTTACTGTTTTAGTCTGACACCCTTTTACCTCAGCCCTCCGTGGTCGTAATGTTGTGGCTGCTCAGTCTACGCCGTGTGTTCAGGCAGTTGAAATGTGTGGCTTGTGTTATGCCACACATGACGTGACAAAAATCAAACACTCATTCCAACACTGATGCCGTATTAATGTGTGATTTGGGATGGAACCTGCAGCACAGTGGATTAGATCAATGCGATGATAAATGGCTTTTTGGCTTCTTCATAAGAGGCCAAAGTAAGTTACCGAGAGATTGTATTTACAAAGAAACATAAATGAAAGCTGCACCACGTCACATTTCTCCCAATAAATAGAATCAAATACAAGCATTAATTTTCGGAGACATAATGTGAACGATCTATGTCTTTTTTTTAGCCACAAACACTTAAGGATACAAGAAGTCACGAGCGACTCTGGAGAATTCGCAACGGCTGTTTCAATAAAACTACAATGATTATACACAGTAATGACATTGGGCAATTAGTCAGGATATAAAATTAACTATAATAAATGAAAAAAATACTTATTCTTTCCTTTTTCTCTTGTCAAAAAATGACAGTAGGAGCGTAGCCCACCTAGCCCATTGATACCAGCAGTCCCTGAATGCATTTAAGAAAATATTAAATGGGACATTCAGTCTTCTTCTCGTGACAATGTGGTCTGTGATTCTATCTACATAAAACGTTTCGAGATTTGATTGACCGTTAGCATTAGCAAAGTTGCGCCGCATGCGAGATTCGAGCACTGAGTCGTAAGATCTGCTTCTTGACGACGGCGAACGGAATAAAAAGCTCTTCTCTGCCGACGCCGTCTGTAAAGTTTCTGCATCACATGGACAGAGGGCAGGGCTGTAGCGAGATCAAATCCCGCAGCGTCGACACGAAACGCCACCGATTTTTGACCTTGTTCCACTTAGTCTCGACCCGCTCGCCCACGCCTGCATCTCCCTCTGTGAAATAATCCCCGTTTCTCACCGTATCTCACTCTTCCAGCTGCGTCGCGCTCCTCCCCCCCAACCAGAGTCGGATAAAGAAGACAACGTTTCCTCTGAAGATGCTATTTGTTTTTACGCCGCCATTTTCCCACCCAACGCCGCCGATAAAGTCCATAAACACAAACGAGGCGCGGGGCTAAGGTCGAAACGATGAACAAAACGACCCGTATATCTCTATGCGTGAAATGCATTCAAGCTGTTTTTTTTTCTCCCCTATCCTCGTGAATGAAGTTGTAAACAGCTTTTATGTGCTCGTGGGCAGATGCTCGGAGGTCTTCCGCTCTATCGAAAAAAACAATGCCGCAGCCGCATGTGTGAATCTCTGCTGCGACGCCAAACAGTGGGAAACATAATGCGGGAGATATGCAGAGCTCTTTCCGCCAGATGGTGTGGAAATGACTCTGCAGCAGCTTACAACTCCATTAGCAAAGTGATCAAATTAGATGTCGTTCCGTCATTTTAGCGTTATGGCTTTGGATGCTTCAAAACGGGGACGAATGGTCATAGACATAAAGCACTTGTTCTCGAAAAGCATGGATTGGAAATGGGCGCCTCATTTGGGCAGATAAAGTATCCAAATCGGATTAGTTTGGATGCGATGCTGAAGTTCGTGAGAGCTGCGAGGAAACAGGAGGCCAAGAAGAAGACGGATGGATGTAGTGGAAGACATTGGGGACTTGGATGCCAGAACAAAGACTTGGGCGTGGACCAAGACACTACTGTAGACCAGCGGCGTCGGAAGGGTTTGGAAAGTGGGGGGAACACATTTCAAAAATGGGGGGGGGGGGGTCGACTTCTTAACATTAAGAACTACAGTGGGACAAGGTCAGGATCAGAGCCATGTTATTGCTTTAGCGGGACTACATCCGAATCGGGCGTTACTTCAAGGATACGTGAGAGACTCGATCAGCTCAGCAGCGCCTCCTCCTGGCAGCTGGGTGGACATGTAGGGCGGAAAACCAAACAGCTGCGTTTTTGTTGCTTTTTCGTCACTTTCTTGTCGCCTGTTTTTTTTTGCTCTTGTGATGCTTTTTTGCTGCGTTTGCGTCCTTATTTACTGCTTGTTTTTTGTTGCTATTTTGACGTTTTCTTTTCAAGAAGCTTTTAGATTTGGTGGAAGTCGAACTGGAGAAAATGTGCTCGGTTAAGGCGGGGCTTAGGGGGTTAAAGGATGGGACAAATGCAGAGGAAGATTCCCTTGCAGGGACCTTCTATCCCCAATGTCTCTGTTTTGAGTTAGTGGCAGTGGGATATTCAGCTTTTAACCAGGGCCTAAACTCAAGCCGACATTTCCCGATATGTGCATGAATTTAAACGGGCACATTTTTACAACCAGACTGTGGAACAAACTTTATCGTCACAGCTGTCATTAACTACTCCCTGCACAACGTTGAGCGTTTGTGATGGAATAAGAACTGTATTGTATGTAAACATGTTGAACGCAGTTGTCCAAACACATACATGTCAGCGCAGTCCGCTCCGCTGGAGGGAACATGCGACTCCGGTTTCTATAAATAGCTCCATTTAAAAGAAAGGGCTGCAGGCTTTTCCATAGGTCCGTCCCTTCTGAGTAAACATTTGGTCACCGGCACATTTCACTCGCTCGTCCCGCCGCTCACTTCGCTCCTTATGACCTGGAGTCGAGTGGGGCTTCTCAAACAGCGGCGCGCGGACACGAGCGGCCGGCTGTGCAACTGTGTTTCACTGTTTGAATCACAATTCAGGCCAGTCACATAGGAATGGAAGCTTATTTATGTAGCGGTTTTCAAGTCAAAGTGCTTCGCATAGTGTTGGAGATTTGTTCTTCATTCACTGCGACAGAAGCACGTCAAGGATCCCTCTGATCATTCATTCATCATTCATCCCTATTGTACATGTTTGTAGTGGTAGGGGAAACCGGAATACCCAGAGGAAACACAGACACGGGGAGAGCAGCAAGTCGGACTCAAACTGTTATTATAATGGTAATATAATGTATTATAATTGTCATACATACTGTGATATTAGCTTCTCGTAGCGATAGGCTAAACATGGCGCAATGAGAAAAGAAAAAATACACGAATGATTCCTTTGTTTATGGATAAGAATGCACTATATGTGTGGCTTTCGAACCCGACCCGCACCACCCGAAGTCTGATGCATATTCGCATATCTGATGCGACTCGTCCGAATCCGCGGGATCCACAAGAACACCACTCAGATATTTAACTCTTAAACTGTGTAAAGGACAAGATGGATCGCAAGTGTGATGAAGTTTGTCCCTGTATATGTTGCCGTAAGAGCGGGCAGATCAAGTCGCCCAGGAGAATGGGCAGAACCTTTAAAGAGAGAGGAAGTAGAAATAGAAGAGAAGAGAGGTTTGGGGCACTCTTGGACATAGGGGCGGGAACCTCTGGGTAACAATTCGATACGATACACGATACATGGCTCACGATAACGATTATCTCACGATACGCCGATACTGCGATAATCGATATATTGCAGAAAAATAATCTACGATACATCGCGATAAAAAAAGAAAAAGCTACTTTTAACCTTTATTTTAACACACTACAAATTATTCATCATGTACATTTCTTTTCATGTGCTTTGCACTTTTATAAATGATCCCAGACTTACTCACTGAAAATGGGTCATAGATCTGTCAGTGACTTCATTCACATTTAAATAAACAAGAATCACAGTCCTATTTAAAAAGTAATAAATCAACCCCAAATTAATCTTCTTTATAATTATAAAAACTATCATTAAAAGTAATTTATTTGTGTGACAGTGTTTGGTCCAAGTGCTTAAAACTGTAGTGCTGCCCCCTGCTGTCCCGACTGGCCTCTATTGACTGTGAAAACAGTGGAGCACGGCTGCCTCATTAGTATGCATGACGTTGATCATTAATATGCATGACATAATCAAAAGTATCGATATCGGAATAAAAAGTATTGGTATCGTATCGTCCCGCAAAATATCGGAAAATCGATATATTGTCACGCTCCTACTTGGACATATCATTTTTGGTGTCAAAGGAAAACCTGACTTAACAAGTTAGGTGCAAATACGCTGGTCCTGTTATTCAGACTGCTTTAATATGCATATTACTATGAAAATATAACTCTATTGGTTTTAATTTGGGTAAATTATTCAATACATTCAACACTCCAAACCTTATTTACATGTCACACATTGCATTATTTTGGATTTCCAAACTACTTTAACACATTTTTGCATTATGTTTTATCATAACACATACGCAAACCCACTAAACAAGTCACAAAATAAAGCCCACGTGCTCTAATATCTG
Organism: Proterorhinus semilunaris; assembly: GCA_021464625.1. NCBI lineage: Eukaryota > Metazoa > Chordata > Actinopteri > Gobiiformes > Gobiidae > Proterorhinus > Proterorhinus semilunaris. Next base: position 38,458,321 of record CM038348.1, read on the forward strand.
TTCGTAGCGCCTTTAGCTTCGATTAAATAAGCTCCTGCAAAGTCAAAAGATACAGTCATGGTCGTTATTTCTGTGCGGTTTTAGTTTCGCTTTCCCAGCGTCACGTCTCTATAGCTGCACCGTGGATGGCAAAAACATACTCGTATATATCCTCAAACTAAATCCTTTTCCAAGTTTCCGCGTTTCGTGCTACAGCAGCCCGGGGAACTGCGATCTGAGCAGACTGCGAGCAAACCCCCGGGGGATTCAATTTGATTTGAATGGTTACTGCGTTATGAAAAGAGACAGCCTTACAGGAGCATGGTGAGAAAGCTAAATGATGGATGTGTTCGGGCTGAATATACTGCAGGGATGGGGTCTGTCTGAGGGCCGTAGTCCTAATCTACTTGAAGGGGTATTTGCTTAGCCTGTTAAGCCCTAGAGGTTATCTTCTCGGGACACGTTTTCGGATGGGAAAGTTACATATACATTGCAGGTATTCGGTTCACATGGGGGTTTATAAATGAAGCTCTGGCCTGGGACGTTCTATGTGGTGTGAAAGCAACAAGTATACGCCTCTGGAATCAAAGACAAGAATTTAAAATAATATAGACTAGAACTTTCATGTGTCAACACGGCTCATTAAAACTCATTCGGTAAAAAACACACACAACATCATTACAGCTACAGAATAGAATATATTAAGCTGCTGAATTATTTCCCTGAGCGACTTTTTCTTACATTGGAGTAATATTTGCTCTGTAGTTGTAATCAAGTAATCAAATCAAGTACTTTGTCCACCTCTGTTAAAAAAAGTGTGTGAACCAGAAGGTTGGACCCTGTTGTCATGGTAACATTAGACCAACCAACATGGAGTGTGTTTCCCGGTTATTATCGGGAGTTATTAATAGTCTGGTTTTGTCTTTAATAATAATAATCATAATGCATGGGTTTTATACAGCGCTTTTCTGGACACTCAAAGACGCTTTACATTTGCATTATTCATTCACTCCATACTCGGTGGTGGTAAGCTACTGTTGTAGCCACAGCTGCCCTGGGGTAGACTGACGGAAGCGAGGCAACCAGTCTGCGCCATCAGCCCCTCCGACCACCACCACTCACTACATTCGCCAGGCTTCCTGATGTTCCCAAACGGTCTCCCATCCAAGTGCTGACCAGGCCCTTCCTGCTTAGCTTCCCAGCTCTGACGGGATCGGGCCTCACTTTGATCATATAATCGTAAACAAACATGTCCGACCAGCTCCTGTTTCTGGAGTCAAGAGGAGACTTTTATATCGTAATGTGGATTTACGCGGAACTGTCGGCGACCGTTTCAAATACAATATTCGTTTCCTACTTTACTACACTATGTCTGTACTTTTTAACCCCACGTGACCCATATTTATTGAACATGGGACAGTGATTCCCCTGACCCTGGGAATGAATGGACAAAACAAAGCTAATACGGCTAAACAACAAATCCACTTCCCAAGCGTTTCCAAAAGAGAAAATCAAATCAGGCTTACAGTAATTGCCCTCCTGGGATAAATCTTTTCTGACTCTGAATCTTTGCTGCAGAAGCATCTCCAGCGCCTCCTCCTTGTTAAAACTAAAAGCTTGTTTGATAATGACTTTCTGTGCCGTCTCTGCATCTGTGAATGTGGTCTCGTCCTGGAGGTCCCGGCGCTCGTCTCCCCCCCCCCCCCCGGCGGATACGTTCAGATAATGAGGGATGAATCAACGGTGTCATCGTGCTGTCGCCGGGGACGATCAGTTTAAGGACAGACATACGAGCAAACCCACCGAGCGCGAGATCTGCCTCATCAGGAAACAGCTGTCGGCCATTTTAAACAGAGAGGACTTTAATGAGTCAAATTTAAAGCCAGATATTTCCCCGTTAGTGTAACAGCTGCTTTTGCCTGAGCCAGATGTGTTTCACGAAAACGTTGTCCTTTCCTCGTGTCCTCGACCTGCCCCTCGGCCTCCCCTCGGCGCAGTTTGTGGCGGCGCGGTGCAGAATCGAGTTGGTGTCTTTCCCCCCTCGCTCCGCTGTGTCCGGGCTCCAGAGATCACAACACGCTGCTAACTTTCTGTCGGGGCATCTGGACTTATATTTGCCTGACGACTGAACGGAGACGTCTGTGTGTGAGGTCTGCTCCTGATCGCTTTCCTCCTGTTTCCTCCACATTCACATTAAAGTAGAACTCACGCCCCTAGAGGCCGTAAGCGCCACTGCAGGTGTCGTAGCATGTTGTGTTTTTTACTCATTAATCGTCCGTGAGAGTAAATCCTACGCTGACAGAAAAGACAAAGGGACAGAGGGATGTTGTTCATCCAATTACACAATGGAGATCATTTTTTTCACTCAAACTTGTCTGTAAATACTGTTTAAGTGGCGCTAGCCCGCAGTTAGCTTCGCCCGTTAGCCTGTTAGCTTCTTCTTCGTGATTCCATTGGTGTGTATTGGCAGGAAAGTTGCGAGGGTGGTTTTCTGGCCACTAATACATATGATTCCATTGTGCATCTAACCCATAGGTACGAGTTATATTACAGAGCACATTACATTGTACTAAATTTAGTTAAGTACAATGTATCAAGGGTACTGTAAAATAAAGTGTTACCTCGTTTAGTGTATTAATCTAAATCGTAATTGAATTCTTTTGAACCTTTTGCGCTACATTGGAGCCTTGTGGCGTTTATTAGACTTGCAAAGCTGAACTATGGTAACATTATTTTGACATGTTCACAAAAAGATGCGATTGTCCAGCTTGCAGTCGCTGTTTAGCACCTGCCCCAGTTTATTTGTAATATCTTAAAACAATTATAACTTTTAGCCTAATATTGTATCAACATTATAGTTTCATGACGGCTCTGAATGTAATTTTTGCCACAAAGAATAAGTTTTCCTTAGCCTCCAGCTAAGCAGAAGTTTTGCATAAAGGTCAGACATGTGGTCATTGGCAGTGGAAGTGGAAGAGCTCCATCCGAAGCTTTTCCTTTTTCTATAAATGCACAAAAAGAGAAAAAGAAGATCCTCCTCCTCCTGCCTCAATAAGACGTCCGAGCTGACCCCGCGCTCCCCTTAGCCGAGGATATTACTGTCTGCCTCTCTCAAACGACCATTAAACACGGGGCTAATCATCCTCATAATCTGACTTACATAATGTCACTGAAACGTCAGTAGAACATATTTATTTAAAGAACTCAGTGGCCTGACTTGAACTCGAGTCACCCGGGAAACTGGAAAATTGAAATTGAAAAAGTGTCAGGAGACGGAGCAGAGCGGGCGTGACCTGTCTGTGAACCCGAATCCCAATCAGCCACTCGGGACGGCACGGTTTGTCTTCGATACTGGAGCCCAGGGATGAAAGAGAAAATGACAAAATTAACCACGGTCTTATGTCAGTCTGTACAACCTGATGCCAATTATTAATCTCCACTCCAAATCTAATATACATTAGATTGGCAAAGAAGACATTTGCACTCATTTCATTGCTTTCTGTCTAAGGATGCCATTGATGGATTTTACTGACATTAATCATGAAGTCAGCTGGACTGGGTGGTTTGAGTTGAGGAGTTACAGGCGGCATGATTATGAGAGAGTGAATGTATGAACGTGAAGAGGTTTGAATGAGGTGAAAGATTCTCAACTAATAAAAAAAAGTCTAGTTCAAGACACAACGATTTACTACAATTAGAGCCTTCAGGACGACAGAGAGCTTACACAAACATACATGAAACACATGTCAAACACAAGGCCCCACGTGATGGTTTTATCCGGCCCAGCATAATTCTTTGAGTATATCCAAAAAAGTCTCTAGCCCACTCCAGGGTGGAGTTATGAATTTATAAAGAAATAACCAGAATGCTCACTCCAGCCACTAGGGGGCAGCCATAATTGAAAGGAGGAATGAATTCCACACGTGTGGCAGAGGGCAGTGAAATAATAAGAGATCAAGATATAAACAACACATTATAGCCATAGTGGTAAATTGTCAGTCTGCCCCAGTTTAAAGCTGCACTACATGAAAAACACACTGTATAACATTTCAGCCAATACATATAATAAACAGCATTTATTCCATTACCTTTTTTTTAAACTTTACTGGGAGCGGAGACATCTCCAGTTCGTCTCCATGGAGATGTCGACTAAAGGCAGCCAAATGCAAATTCATATTGGTCCAAATCCATTTTTCGATGACCTACTGCAAAAATAGCATCTCCTGTGTTGAGCTGGTAGAGCATAACAGTATAGCCAAAAATGTTACACAGTGTGCCTTTTAAAGGGACTAGATACAAGTTGGTCGTGTTTATGCTCACTACTGCCACCTCAGGTCTAACGCGTAACTGCAGTTTCGGACCAGAATGAACACCTTTCTGAGCGACAGGGCAGGTCTGGGCTCATTCTACACATCAGGACATGGCTGGAACATGTAGGGGGAGGAGAATACTTAGTTTTAACATGTTTAAACTCCTTAAACTTAAACAGCCACATCAAAGGAATAACATCATCAGCTTTTTACCATCTGAAAAACATTGCTAAGATCAGAGGAATAGTGTCAAAACCAGACTTGGAGACACTCATCCATGCGTTTGTCTCCAGCAGGTTAGACGACTGTAACGGCTGCTCACTGGCCTTTCTAAACGAGCTGTTAGAGCTGCAGAACATCCAGAACGCTGCTGCTCGAGTCCTGACAAGAACCAGGAAATACCACCATATTAGTCCAGTGCTCCGGTCTCTGCACTGGCTTCCTGTCACTCAGAGAATAGAATTTAAAACAGCTCTGCTTGTGTACAAGTCTTTTCATGGTTTAGCACCAAAGTCCATCTCTGACATGTTAGAGCCGTATGAACCATCTCGGGCCTTGAGAACTTCAGGGAGGGGTCTCCTGGTGGTTCCCAGAGTCAGGACTAAACACGCTGAGGCTAAAGCTCAAATCTGGAACGGTCTTCATGAGGATGTGAGACAGGCCTCAACTCTGACAATGTTCAAATCCAGGCTGAAAACAGCTCTTTTTACCCGAGCAGATGAAAACTGAAAGTATTTTATCTGCACTCTGGCCTTTTACTGTCATTGATTAACTTTATGTTGATGTTTTAATGATTGATTTGATCTGTTTTCTTGTAATTTTATGCAACTGTGAAGCACTTTGAATTGCCTTGTGTATGAATTGTGCTCTACAAATAAACTTGCCTTGCCTTATCCCTTCAACAGCTGAGTAAAATCATTTTGCTGCCGCCGAAACATTTCTAGCTCGCACGTCCCGATCGTTTCAGGGCCGCTGCGATCCACTTTGTGCCCACAGAGATTCCGGTATTATCAGGTGCATTGGAAGATATTTCTACAACTGATCGTTCTCATTGCATACGGGACGTTTTTTCTCAACTGTGTTAATAAAACAGCGGTGCAAATACTCTACAATGCCATTACTACACCTTATTCAGCCATAATACATGATGACTTAACACTTCATTCATCATGAACAATCCCGTTAAGTGTGACTAACACTTAATAACTACTTAACTACTACAGTTAAAGCCTAAGTCATAATGAACAGTGCTTGTACTTCACGTATTCATTGTTAAGTAGTTATTAAGTGCTAGTCAAACTTAACTAATGAATTGTTCATAATGAATTAAGTGTTATCTTATCATTAAGGCTGAATAAGGTGTGGCTATTGTAAAGTGTCACCTGCTATTCCATCACAATGGCCTCGATCTGCGTTGGCAAAAGAACTCTATTACTAGAAAATACTTTGATTACGACAAGTACAGACCAAAGTCCTTTAGCTGAACATAGTACCGCACTCTTCCCTTCTCCAGGTCGCGCTGACCCGTGTTTGGAATCCATTTTCTTCACCTTTTCGGCCTCCTTTGTGTTCGCCCTCCTGTAGAACTGCTTTTGTTGTGGTTTGGTCCAGTTTTCACCCCTGTTTCAAAGCTGGCTGACATATTTCCTCTTGTATCATATATGCACATTTCTAAAGACAACTAAATCTATTCTTAAGTGAACTCTTATTATTGAGCGGCCATGTGGGATCACGTGGAATCCGTGACGCCCCCGACATTGGCGAAGGCTGTTCTGGACTAAAGGGGCGTGTATATAGAAACATAAAACGAGGTCCTGACCTGAGTTGTCGGTCCTTGCAGACGGCCACCATGACCAGCAGGTTTCCCAGAACGCTCATGAGCATGACCAGAGACAGGAAGCAGATCAGCGCCAACCGCTTCGGCATGCTGTCACTGCGGAGACACCAACATAAACTCTGTCAGACTCAGCGAAGCGGGAAGACAGCGGAGAGAAGCTCACGGCCAGTCGTCCCTCGGTGCACAATTGAACAGAGCAATTATGAGTTTTTCAACCTTGACATAAATAAATACATTTACCTGAAGCTGTCGACCTCTCCTAGCTTTTATCTTTTATCTGTTATATAATTTTTGTTTTTTCCAGACATAAAAAAGTGCAGTGGATGAGGAAGCTTTTTACAGTAATTGGGGAATTAAATCTCAAGGTGCAGCAGGGAATACGTGATCACTCAAACATGCATAAACGAAACAGAACGAAACTCCCTTTGTGTCCTTGGGCAAGACACTTCACCTCCTTGCCTCCAGTGTCCACGTACATTGGGATATGAATGAGAGTGTGAATGGGTGACTGGTTCCTTGCTCTAAAGGCCTAATGAAGGTAGAAAAGCACTGTATAAGTTGAGACCATTTAGCATTTACTAATAAAGTCCTGACTCTATTCTTTGTGTGTACATAAATAATACTACACATGTTCTGGGAAAGGCTCGTGACCCACTGAAAACAGTTCCGAGACCCACTTTTGGGTCCTGACCAATGGGCGAGGAACACGCTTCTCTATGGTCCTCATAGTGGGGAGCTGACATTGCTGTAACAACACCCCCTGGTGGCCAAGGGCAACTCCAAGAGACACTTGGGAGCGTTGATTCTAATGGGACTTCAAACGTCCCAAGAACGGCTTAAAAGCCTGGCTCCAAAGAGTTTTTCTTTTCACTATGACCCGTGTGACAAGGCTGGGGTAGGGGACATTTTTTAACCGCGCTGATTTTTGTTTTTCAGCTCAAAAATTGGAAGCATTTTCAGTGCATTGACTGGATCCAGAACCTGTCAATCAAGCTCTGGAGCTCTGTGGTTCCCGCCCTTTTGCCCTTTTAAGGAACAGGCTGCGTAAGAGGAGTCTGAGCGGCCATTACGGTTCACACAGGACTCAGGAACCTTTACAATGAATGGGGCTGAAGGGGACCCGCTCATCTTTATTATATTATATTCTATCTATGGTCCTGACCCACCAGTTAAGAACCACTGGTCAATAGGAATAAAATAAATGTCTCCATGATGGATTGCAGTATTTCAACATTTTATGCTCATGGAAGTTTTTAAAGCAACAAACAAAGATGGTGCCTAGTTACATCACTGGAAACCCATGTTTTGTTGTGTTTGTTTTTTATTAAAGGAGACTTACTTCCAAAATAAAGGTCTGTAGAGCATCTGTGATTATCTTTCAGCAGTGTCAGCCCTAAAACCGCCACAATCTCCAGTTCAGACAACGCAAAGTGAAAAAGCAGATGTGGCACTTTGGGAGGTTGACGGGAAACAGGTGATTTCTAATGTGGACTTGGGAGGATTCATTCGTTCTTCTAATGAAATACACAGACGGCTCCGTAAATGGAGATCTGATACTGAGATAATGAGGCCAATCAACGCTAAAGGACACACACTTTCACATCTGCTGCTCAGCTCAGGGATTACACACAGTTCCACTCTCCTGTCTTTGGACTGGGCCTCTTTGCCTCACAACAAACTTAACAAGATATTGTATTTAGGTATTTAGGCTTTTGAGGCTCTACTTTAATACCCTAGTAGTATTTTTACTGAGAGCTTTTGTACTTTTACTCCACTATGAACTTACCAGGTCAATACATTTCTATAAAGGCTCAAAAGTAAAACAGGCAAGTCAAATATAAAAATGTAACGCTCGATTACTGCTCAAACACTAGGTTCTTAATGCCACACACAAAGAAAATCTCTGTATTTGTAATTTCTATACAAAGGAATGAAGAAAACATGGGATATTTAAAAGGAAACTAGAGAACAGGAATGTTTTGAGCAAATAATGATGTAAAACTGCGACTGAATGTGTTTCTCGGACTGTATTTTGGGATTTCCGATGAAAAGGTCAAACTCTGTCACTATTTCCAAAGAAATTTAGATTTAAAGCCAGTTGGAATCACATTATCTCCAATTCGGCTTTACCCAAATCCAAAAGCTTCTTGAGCTTACAGCCTATAGGCCAGAGTAACGCCTCTTTTGAAAGCTAAGACCCACAAAACTGATATAAACTGATATTTTTCCTCGCGTTGTTGCCGTGTTGTCACTTTTTTCACATTCTTCTTCATCTCTGGTATTTTCCATCCTCGTTCTCGGCTCATTTTTGTTGCACTTTCATCGCTTGTTTTTTTTTAAGGTTTGTGTAAAGCCAAACTGGAGGAAATGTGCTCAGTTCAGGTGGGGGTTAAGAGGTTAATGCTTTTTAATAACGAGGCCCAATTCATTCAATGACTGTAAAAACAAAATGGTAATATGGAACTGATGTTCATCTGTTTCCCTTGTCCAAACTGGTCGCTCTAAGAACAATAGTCTTAAAGCGCGATGTGACAGAACACGAAAGTAGAATAATTCCGTTTTTTTTTGTTTTTTTTCTGCGTTTGATGCGATTAACTCTGCGGCTCAGATCCCAGAGAAGCCCTGGTTTGCTCAGTATCTGTGTCTGGAGCCTGGAGGCGTTACAGAGTCGTCTGTGAGCGAGAGGCAGAGCTGCGAGGGAGTGGGATTAGAATATGCCAGATAATAATAATGAAAATGTGGTGGCAGAGGCTCAAACCCACAAACCCAAAGGTATTAGGCTCCACCTCAGCTCCGAGACACTTCACCAGCCGTGCCTGTGACCGTATCCAAGGAACTGAGGTTCACCAGCAACAAGAGCGGAGAGAACACGCTTAAACCCGGTGACCTCCATTAGGTCGGATAAATCAGGCCCTTCAGACACAAGTCCAGCTTTGGTTCCTCGCCTTCGGTCATAATGATAAACCAGAGTTCTCGTTCATAAAGGCTTATATTTATTCAATTGAAGCTTCAGTGCAAGCGATAAAATGGATTCCAGGATTGTAGACAAGCTGCACTGACAAACAAAAAGTTCAGTTCAGTTCAGTTAAAGCCACCCCGTGTAAAAATACCCAATAAATAAAACTGAAGCTGAGTCGGGGGCTCTCGATTTACTGATGGATCGACGTTCCCCTCAGTCCCCCCAGAACAGCTGGAGGAGGTGTGCGTGGATCGGGAAGTCTGGGCATCTCTGCTGAGACCGCTGCCCCCGCGACCCGGCCCCGGGTAAAGCGGAAGAAAATGGATGGATGGAAAAATAGCTTAAAAATGTACAAACACACATGAGCCTTTGCTGTGAGCGGCTCAGCTCTCCTCAGACATGACTGTAACTTTACCGGGAGTGGAGACGTCTCCAGCTCGTCTCCATGGAGAGATTTAAACAGGTTCACATCCAAAGCCACTGCATAATAGCATTTTCTGTGTCAGGTCATTAGGAGCAGGCTTCGTACTGATGGCAACAGTACAATCCAACATTTTACACAGTGTGCCTTTAAGCTACGTTCTCTCGGTTCTCCTCAACCTGTGGGGGAACCATCTCCAGATGTGGAGCCAGGCTGATGGTCAGAAACACCTGGCTGGAGGATTAATGTAATTGATGAATTTTTATGTTGATGTTTTAATGATTGATTTGATCTGTTTTCTTGTAATTTTATGCAACTGTGAAGCACTTTGAATTGCCTTGTGTATGAATTGTGCTCTACAAATAAACTTGCCTTGCCTTAACCTATTGTACATGTTTTTTGTGGTAGGAGAAATCGGAGTACCCGGAGTAACCTTACACAGACATGGGGAGAGCATGCTCTGCACAGAAAGGCCCCACCCGGGGGTTGAACCCAGGACCTTCTAGCTCTTAAACTCTTTACTCCCGCCTTAACCGAGCGCATTTTTTCCAGTTCAGCTTCACCCAAAGAAGGTAGACCTACAAACCTTCTGGACATATTTATCTATTGATGTAAAAACACAAAGGTGAGCGAGAGAAAGTGACGGCTCTCCTTCACTGCTGATGATGTGTGTGAGCTGTGAAGACGAGCACTTGGAGACTCCTTTGACAAACTGCAGCACCTTTTCAGTCACTCGCACAGATGCCACCACCTATACATCTTATTTGCACGCTTTTAACTTACATAAGCAATGCATTATTAGTACGATATGTAAAAGTCAATCGCAAAATAGATAATTGTTCATCCACGTGGTGTCTCGTTTCCTCCTGCTGCTCTCGTAGCGAACATCTCGCTCCCTCTCGGTCTCTCCTCAGAGCCTAATTGCTTGTGTTGTTTCCTGATTGCTCCTGAGAGGTCGAGCTCACTGCAGGTCAGGGGTCAAGTGTGGCCCGGATCCAATGGCATTTATCTCATTTCTGCTTTTCTCACCACACACACACACACACACACACACACACACACACATACGTGGTTTTATGGTTTATGTTGACCTTTTGGAAAAACCAACCCTGGTGTGGTTTAAGAGGACTATGGTTTCCCAAGGTCCTAGAGAGATAAGCTCTGGATAGACTAACTGTAAAAAATCTGAAAAAAATTTAGGTCTATTTAACATCCTTGTATCAGCTACGGTTGTCTATACACAGCCACCGACCAGAAGGTGGTTCATGAGGACCAAAGATGAATTATGAGGACTTTAAACATAACTGAACCACAATTCCCCTATGAGAGACCAACAGGCCCGTTTGGAACCATGAGGCCGTCCTTCCGTGGACCCACCACCTGCAGGAGGAGCCATAGGGGACTGGTGCTATGTGATTTGGGCAGCTCCAACGGCTGCCTCCACGACCCGGCAACGGACAAGTGGGAGAAAATGGATGGATGGATGAACCACAATTAGAGGCTGGAAAAGTTTTAATGTTCTTCATACATACACTCCATGCTTATCCATCTTTTACCTTTAGTTGTCTTTTATGTGCTAGTCCACGATTTCTCACAAAGTCTCTTATATTCTGCAGTGTTCTCTGACTTAAGGCCATTTCTGCTTGCTTACACTGAGTTACTTCATTTTTTGTGGCCAGTTTTCCTCTCTTGATGTGTTTTTTAAAATGCCGCATTACAGCTGCTTCTTCAGTCTTTGACCATGCTCTTTTTGTCACTCTGCGTTTTGGTCCAGGTTGCTTTGCAGGCCTCTGTGCTGCCTCTGAAAAGGAAAATTAGGAATTAATTTAAACAAAACAATGTGAATAAGTCAGAGCAAGACTACTACAAGAGTAAACAGAAGAACTTGCCTTCAAAATCAGAGGTATCTCCATCAGCTATGTCGATCGGGTCATCATCTATAACCACAGTTGCCGCTTGTTTCTCAGCAGAGTCCCCCGAGTCACTGTGACTCTCCTCTTCGGCCTCATCTGCACTGATGGGAATTTCATCTAAAAACAAAAGGGGGATTCAATTCAATCAGCCCGCTCCTAAAGCCACCAGGCCTGGGAAAACTCACCAAGGCTGGGGCTAAGATCCCCAGCCGGCTCCTAAAGCTACCAGCCCCGCACCAACATCCACCACAATGACCCACCCTCTACTCCACTTACACTACCCGGCTCAGGGCACTCCTACCCCGGCCTACGTGCACACACTCGCCCCCCTGGCTCCTCTGGACCTCCTCTGACCAGCCTGCTCCTAAAGCTACCAGCCCCGCACCAACATCCACCACAATGACCCACCCTCTACTCCACTTACACTACCCGGCTCAGGGCACTCCAACCCCGGCCTACGTGCACACACTCGCCCCCCTGGCTCCTCTGGACCTCCTCTGACCAGCCTGCTCCTAAAGCTACCAGCTCCGCACCGACATCCACCACAATGACCCACCCTCTACTCCACTTACACTACCCGGCTCAGGGCACTCCTACCCCGGCCCTACATGCACACCCAGATAAGAGATACATTTAACAAACCTTCAAGTTCAATCTCCTCCAGCGTCTTTCCTTTTAGCGAGGAAATGGATCCCTTCTCCATTAAAAGCAATACTTTGGATATCTTTGCAAGTTGTGTTGTTGGAACAGGCAGTCTGTAGAATTCCCTGTGTACGCGGATATCATGTCCAAGGAAGTCTGCCACCTGATCCAGCTCATTCTCCTGGAGGTTTAAGACTTGAGATAGCGTGGCCACATGTTTCCTGAGACCCGTCGACCGGAGGTGCTCGGGGTACTTTGTGTCGCACTGTGTGGAGAAACGTCTCAGGCAGTCACTTCCTCTATAATGGGTTGGTGCTTTGGGTCGTGCAAATAAGAATGGGTTTGAGGGAGACACACCACATTCTTTCCTCTTATTTGTGAGTAGTGTAAGACCATTGACAACAGGTCGGGGGAGAAGAACTGCAACTTTTCTCCCTCTTTTACCCATAATTTCCACGCGACTTAGATACCGGCAGAGCTTCTTTTCTGTGTCCGATAAACCAAGGCTTACATCCGCATGAAGTTGTTGATTATCCCTCTCCAGAAAATGTTTCAGAGGCATTTTGGAAACCTCTCCAGCTCGCCGACGGTTGAACACAATGATTTGTGTGAGCAACACCATGGCAAGACGGGCATAAGTTTGAGCATCATCTGTTTCTTGCAGTTTGCTTGTGGCCTCTTCTGCTGCCTTTTCCAAAAACTTGTGAAGTTTCACAACATCTTCAGTGAATGGTAAGGTTAACGGTTTATTAAACTTGGCATCACTCAGTGTGTTAAGGGCATTGTGAGATACATATTCTTTCCACTTGGTACTGAGCAACTTCTTAAATGTTTCAGTATACTTCACCAGCTTCTCATCTTCTGCCATCAAGCCCCGGCAGTGGATGATGTCGCAGATCTTATTCAGTGTGTGGCCGAGTTTAAGAGCAAGGCTCGGGGTTTTGTACGAAAGATTGTCATCATTAAAACCTGCTACCTTTTTGACCGCTTGTACCACTTTCTCAAAGTTTGCAGGCCTAACAGCATCTTCCAGGGTCGGCACAGAGAAATCTGTCCGCAAGCACAGCAGCAGACGTCCCACTTCTCTCAGTTTTTGTCTTATGTATTCATACTTTGTTGTATCTTGTCCATGAATGTTGTAAAGTGACTGGGCAAACTGGAGAATACAGAAGTCATTTTGCACAACTGATCCAACTTCATCCACGTTCATAACACTGAGAAGCTTCCAAACCCCACCCGAGATTTGCGCACATAAGGCGGCATCCTGAGCTGATGCAGAGCCGAGGATCCTTCTCCTTCCAGACGTCTCTTCTTGGTTTGCATCTTCGGGTTTGTGAGGGCACCTGCGAGTATGCCTCCATAGTTCTTTGCGGAGAAACATGCCTTGACAATACATGCAGTGAATAAACTTTCCATCCAAAGCTTTTTTTTTGCATCGTCGCTTCACTTTCAATTGCCCTTTCCCACTTTGTAATACTGCTTGATTATGTAAAAAGTTCCCTTTATTCCTAATTTTTTCAATCCGTTTGTTGCGCTCCTTGACATCAGTAAGGGAAAAGACTTGTACAATCTCTGCATTGGTCTTGTGTGTTTTAAGATGTCTCGATATTTTCTTCTGGGGCTTACCGCAGACAAAGCAGTAATTTATGGAACTTGTCCGCTGTGGGTCTCCTCTTTGTGGACCATTCTCTGAATGCAACTCTGAGGTGTATGAAGAACTACCTTGCTGGCTGGTTCCCGGTGCACTAGAAGCAGGAGCAAGACTTGTATCCGACTTTTGTGTCAGCCATATATTTGGATGGGGGAGCTCATCTAAATCTTCATCACCCACATAGTCTGGGTCTGAGTCTGGGTTGTTTTTTTCTTGTGCCATCTCCTGCCTTTGGTCCTTCCCAGTGTCACTCTGAAAGATTAACAGACAATACTTGAACCTACAAAGAACCACCCAGGCTGGGGCTAAGTTCCACAGCCAGCTCCTAAACCCAATACCCCGGTCCCCAACTCATCAGGGCCGGGGAAAACTCACCAAGGCTGGGGCTAAGTTCCACAGCCTGCTCCTAAAGCTACCAGCCCCGCACCAACATCCACCACAATGACCCACCCTCTACTCCACTTACACTACCCGGCTCAGGGCACTCCTACCCCGGCCTACGTGCACACACTCGCCCCCCTGGCTCCTCTGGACCTCCTCTGACCAGCCTGCTCCTAAAGCTACCAGCTCCGCACCGACATCCACCACAATGACCCACCCTCTACTCCACTTACACTACCCGGCTCAGGGCACTCCTACCCCGGCCTACGTGCACACACTCGCCCCCCTGGCTCCTCTGGACCTCCTCTGACCAGCCTGCTCCTAAAGCTACCAGCTCCGCACCGACATCCACCACAATGACCCACCCTCTACTCCACTTACACTACCCGGCTCAGGGCACTCCTACCCCGGCCTACGTGCACACACTCGCCCCCCTGGCTCCTCTGGACCTCCTCTGACCAGCCTGCTCCTAAAGCTACCAGCTCCGCACCGACATCCACCACAATGACCCACCCTCTACTCCACTTACACTACCCGGCTCAGGGCACTCCTACCCCGGCCTACGTGCACACACTCGCCCCCCTGGCTCCTCTGGACCTCCTCTGACCAGCCTGCTCCTAAAGCTACCAGCTCCGCACCGACATCCACCACAATGACCCACCCTCTACTCCACTTACACTACCCGGCTCAGGGCACTCCTACCCCGGCCTACGTGCACACACTCGCCCCCCTGACTCCTCTGGACCTCCGGGGACACACAGCCCACATCTCGGACCCACTCTTAAGCACCCCTCCTCGGACTACACCCCCCAACTCATCCAGGCCGGGGAAAACTCACCAAGGCTGGGGCTAAGTTCCACAGCCAGCTCCAAAACCCAATAGCCCGGTCCCCATATCATCCAGCCCGGGGATAAATCCTCCAGGCCGGGGCTAAGTTCCATTCAGAAAATACTTGATAACGTATATTTAACAAGGACTAGATACTTACCAATATATTTTCTTGTCTTCTTTGGAGTGAACTTTCTCTTGGTCCTTCTTCTTCGCATTACCATTAGATGTCTTCCGAAATCACTCAACATGCCCGGACACATATCCCGCACGTGTCCCCATAAAGAACCAATCACAATGGAGCCTTCAATACCGCCAGAGTAGGGTAGGGGGAGCACATCATACACTCCATACACAAGAAGTCAGGTTGGGGTATTATATGGACGTCAAATAAACTTTCAATTTATGGTCTTTAAAAGCTAAGAATTTAAAAAAACTTGATATGTGCATGATATATTATCATTGAGCATTAAAAGGACTTCAGAAAAACAATGAAATTATGCTCTTTATATGCTAAAAATTAAAATACAAAATCTTGGTTTATGAGGACCGTAGCATAGTCCTGCTAATCCCCTTAGGTTCTCGTAGTGCTGGTGAGTAGTCAGGTCAATTGGCTCCATAAACCATATATACAGACACACACACACACACACACACACACACACACACACACACACACACCAAAAAACTCATTCCAACACTCATCCCTACACCATGGTCCGTACTTTTTACTCTAGAACAGTTTTTTTTGTCTAGTTAAAACCAGGTTTAGAACTGAAAAAATAACCATCTTAAATGAGATACATGACTTAAACTTGGGAATCAAACCAGGGACCGCCATGCTCTAAAACCTGTACGTTTCTAAATCATCTGCACCCAAAGTAAAAATAGCGGTGAAGTCATGAGTGAAACAGCCCAATCATCCGCTCTCCCTTTGAATTTCCTGTAAATCAGTCTAAAAGGGGCTAATGTCGAACGGCAGCGTCTGATTGAGGGGATTTCGGGGCTTGATGAGCGCGGCGCTGGTGGCCTGAGCCAGAAAACTCGTGGCATTCGCAGACACTTTTACTTCTGCGGCCCTGAGGTAAACCTGGTCTGACAGAAGTCGCCGGAGACGTCAGGGGGCTGAGTCTAAAGTGGGCACATAAAGGCACAACGAGAAAGAGCATTTCAGGTGAGTCGGCAGAGCATGGAGACTTTATCTAGAGATGATCTGTATCAGTGCGTACGTGGCATTGTTTAATAATAGATAATTCCTCACGACTAAAGGTGCCAGAACTGTGGAAATACTTGCAGGAAAGGGGAATCACGGAGTTGGAAAACCTAGTCGAAGCAGCGGAAAAGACAAACATTGAGCTGGAGCTTGAGGAACCCCCAAAGCGAAGGGGGGAAAAAAAGCAAAGGCCTGTGTGTTGGTTAGCAGTAAGTATCACTCGTTTAAATCACCATCACACTGTGTGGGGAAGCTGGCCAATGTGGTCAAGTAGGAGGCAGACTCGTACATTTTCCATAGTAGCTGACATTTATTGTTCCATGTAAGTGTGGCACAATCAAACACATGTACCCAGCTACCAGGTTCTCCCAGACTGATTGCACATCCCTTTTAACACTCCCCCAGCAGGAAGCCCCTCCCCGGACCAGGTGGCAAGTACTAACTTGATTGCACAAATTAAAACTATAAAACAATGAATACATAAACTTATAACCAACATGTTTAAATACATTAAAAAAGGGACAAAGCAACCCAAAACCTACTTTGTCACACACTGGGTCATGCTGTACGGCCGTAGCGTCTTTGTACTACAGCCATAACCTCGGCTTCTTTAAAAATCGGCCAATTGCAACACACTCGCTAAAGCTAACACAGCTAATGCTATCGTCTACAGCAGCTTATTCGCCTTATACTGGAAGTTCCCGTGGAATTCGCCATGAAATTTGCCCTCCCTTCCACTCGTATTAGTTTATATAGGACTGCCGACGTCAAGAGAAAAACGCAAAGCCGTTTTCAGGTCGTGCAGAGAAACAGTGCAGTGTTCCAATGGATCTACTGTACGTCACATTTTAGCTGGAAACCTTTTCTCTTGTTCTGCACTTAGTGAACAGACTTCACGCTCTACGGGAAGTGTCAATACAACGTAATTGCCGATCTGTGGCAAAACGAGGCAAAGGTGCTTTCAGACCGGACGCTTCTCAAGTGTCCAAATCCCACCCAAAGCCCCTAGTTGGACGCTTGTGCTTCTTGAAGTCAAACGCTTGTCAAGATGCTCTGAATGCGCGTCAGCTCAAAGTGTGTTCTGAGGCTTGGAAGGAGCCATTGCCTGAAAAATCACTGCTGTTTTGGGGTTAACTAGTCTCCCTCTTTGCCACTGCCATGTCCTTTGGATCTTTAACTATACTATAAGCCGATCTCCAGCCCATGCACTTGAAAAAGGGGCGATTATTTGTACCGGTGGACAATGGTTAGTCTGGGTTAGCTTGTTACGATTGCCTACAGCTCATTTCTTTATTGACGTTATTAGGGCGTGATACTTGTTTTCCCAGGACTGATCCGAGCTAGCAGCTGGTTAGCTAACTCCGGATGCTAACTGATTGGCTAACGTAGATGAAGGAGCTCAGTGTGTGATCATTGGTAAACGGTTGCTTTCTGTAGATGGTTTTGTTGACTTTATTAGGCCGTATTTCTTGTTTTCACATGATCGGATTGATTTAGGGTATAGTCAGAACTTTGGAAGACTGTAATCGGGAGTCGAGAAGTACGTCCCTTTATTTAGATGCCTATATAAGCCATGTTCTTCCACACGTGCGACACAGAGAACACCTTTAGACGCCAAAAGGACTCAAAGAGTGTCTCACTGTGAGGGTTATAATACTGCATCTGCTGCCACTGCTGTGGTCCCAACGTCCGGTCTCAACATCAACTCAACATTGACCAAGCACGTGTTTCAGAAGTGAGAAATTTCATTTATGGTTTTGTAATTCATTTATGTCAAGTGTTCTTCTGCTTAGACTGAATTTCACCCCAAACCAGGTCAAATGTAGAACATTTCAGACTTTATTTGATCTATAGGCCTAGTGGTATACTGGAAGGTCAGATATTCTTATGGGTTTGAAAAGTTTGAGAACCACTGCTCTGTATGGTTGGCACTAGTGACGTGCGGGTCGACTCATTCATTACATTGTTGGCCAACAACACACAAAATGCCACACAAAGTCGTCTGTGTTGAGTTTCATGGGGTGAACGTATCATTAGCATGTTTTGTTCAGATTTCGCCTGTCGCTTCTGCATGACTTGATCACTGCTACGAATGCACAACAGCAGAAGTCCAAACGTTTAGTTTGACAGAAAGAGTCGTCCATGACGTGGTCGAAGTAAAGCCTCATGATAGTTTCTGCTCCTCGTTTCCTGATGGGTCCAGAAGTGATTTCAAAGGTTCCTCAGCGGGGCAGTAGCGAAACAAAACATCAAGTGCTAATCCTCCTCTGTAAACTCGCTCCCGCCTGAGTGACAGGAGCTGCAGCCTGACTCATGACGCTGTTTTTTTTTAATGTGTGCGGGTTCGGGTCGGCAAACGGAGACACTTTTCTTCGGGTCGGGTTTGATTTACAGCGGGTCGGGTTGGGGCGGGTCAGAGGTCTCAGTACAGTACCAAGGGAAATGTACAGTGTTGCATCAGCGGACAAGCCAACACTCGGTCTTTTTACTTCATCAAAACATTTCCAACGAAACGCACTTTATCATTTTGTTTACTGCAAATAAAGCCACAAAAGACAGTGACGTAATATTTCGGCGCCGGCCAGATTCAATTAAAAACATCCATTCTTTCTCCGCTACACGACCGGGCGCGTTACTTTCTCCCATGCGTAGCTCACGGACAAACAGAGTAATAATAGTAAGACAACCCTGCGGTGACACATCCTCGGAATATTTTGGCAGAGGCGGCAGAGGTCTTAGCGGGACGTCCTAATTGGGGACAAAGCAGCCCAGACAGGAGCGTTCCCTCTCAGCGGGCAAATACAAGCAGCCTTTATGAGCGCCCCCGACCCCAAACGGCACCGAAGTTTGCTCCGCGGTGTCTGGAAACAAGGAAATATGTGTCGGGACAAGAACCCTAACCCTGAGCCTATCACGGGGGGAATGGCATCCAGCAGGTAGAGACGGAGGACTTACTGCTTTAGGTCACATTATTTCAATGAAGGGAATTAATCTTTGTGTCCCAGCAAAGCGATGACCCTAAAGACAAAGGTTTATAGAGTTTTTCCCATCAGTAAATCCCTCATAACAAAATCAGCTTTTTTTTTTTTACTCCGTTCTTCGGGGGAAATGTCACACACTGACTTGAAACATGACAAGAATTTACCCTCTGATCTGAGTTTTGCTGGTTCAAAACTTCCCCAAATCCCACACCGTTACTGTGAGCCCTCAGCTGTCTCTGGAAAAGGTTTACACGTCATCATCTGTACCGGGTTGTATGTTTTATCCGAGCGGACAAAGCCTCAAGGTGGGAGCCGAAACGTCCTCAACCTTCAACCCAGTGCAGGATTAAGAACCTTTTCCAACAAAACAAGCCGTTTGTTTGTTTGACCTTTGCTCCTTTGTGAACTCTCTGGAGCTCCTTTAAGCAAATAAAGGTTCCCCACAGTCAAAGGGAACTTGTGCATGTTGAATGTAAAGACTTTGAGACACTATCTACCACCTACAAGGGTACTTTTCTGATATGTTCGAGCCATTATGACCCATCTTGGACTCTGTGATCCTCAGGGAATGGTCTCCTGGTGGCACCCAGAGTAAGGACTAAACATGGTGCACCTACGCTCTAGAACAGATCTAGAACAGTGAGACAGGCGCCCAGAGTAATATGTTTGCTGACTAAAAATGAGACTAAAACTATGACTAAATGTCCAGGTATTTCCGTCACACATTTTTGCCACTTTTTCATTGCCCTTTTGTCACATTTTTGTTGCTGTCTTGTTTTCGACTCCTATTTTGACACTTATTTCAAGAATCCTTTAGATTTGGGTAAAGCAGAACTGGAGAAAATGTGCTCGGTTGAGGTGGGGGCTAAGAGGTTAAAGCCCTAATTTTGGCACAATGCATTCAATGACCTTTAATGCTTTTTAATGCCCCGTAGAAATCCTGTAATGTCTTTTCATTGATTGTAATCTATTTTTTCCTACCTGGACCGGCTGCTCACTGTGATCCTAAACCAGCTCGAACAACTAAACTGTGGAATTGATTGAATTGATTATTGATTAACTGGTCTCTCATTTTTAAACACAGTGAGGCCATGGAGCAGATCGTCTGCCCTGACTGGATTTTCACAGCTCAGTTTGCGATGGATGTCGTTTGCCTAGCGGTCCTGTCGGTCGGAGAATATTTTGGGAAACATGATTTTCCACTCGTTTTAGCCATTTCCTGGTGGAATATGAACTTATTTATCACACATAAATAAAGTCAAGTGTAAATCGGGTCCATATGGATATTTTCTCACAGCAGATTGTTCAGTAGAAGTGAAAAAACGGCAGTCGTAGCTAGCACTAGCTAGCCGTTAGCATTAGCACGATGCTAACATGAAGCATCATTCTCCGTTATTTATGTATTTATGGGCTGTTGAACCACTTTGCTCCTCTTCATGTCTTTGTGTCTTTATTTAGTAGAAAACTATATTCATAATTCAACATTTGTAGTTTTTGAATAATTAGAGAAAGTTTAGATTTTTCTCCAAATTGGTTTCCCCCTTAACTGTTTTCAAACGTGACCATAATGTAGGCGATTCCAGAGATGCCGTCTGTATCTGTATCTTGGGAGGAAAAGGGATGAACTGTGAATGGGAGCTACCTGCTAAACTAATGCTGAGACCAAGTAAAAAGCTAATTAATAATAAAGTTATGAACGTTTGGAATAATTGATATCCGATGTTAAACCTTTCAGACCCACTGACATGAAAATTACACATGGGGGAAAATCTAAACAAATGCCCCCCCAGACAAATGCATTTTTTAAAGTCTCATGTCAGATTCCACCGGCGCAGAGTTGACCGCTGTGTGTTTTTCAGTCAGAATCTCCAAAACGTCGCCTTGTGGATCTGAAACGCCCGCGGTTTACGGGGCTGTCAGTGTCCCGCGGCGCCCCCCCCCCCCCCCCCCCCCGCACTGCGGCGCTGATTAGAGGTGAGCCATGTTTTCACAGTCTGGACACATTATTTTGGTTTCTTTGACGAACGAAATTGAACCTGCAGCCCCTCGGCTTTGGCATCGAGGGTCAAATGTGAGGTCGCGCCAATTACACGGTGTTTTGTTAGGTCCGGCGTTTGGATCTCGGTTTTGGGAAAGCAAAGGAGACGCTAAAAAGGGTAACATTGGGCGCCTGCTCCCAATGAGGCTGAACGCTGTGAGCCATTTTTGAACGAGTTTGGACTTCAGAGTGTGGGCGTGTGATTTCCACAGCGCACCTGCACTGAACAGACGTCTGGAAAGTCACTTTTAAAAGGAGAGGAGGCTCAAAAGCTGTGATCCAAAAAACTTTCTGCACCGTCACAAATTAAGACTGACATTTAGCGGAGCAAGTCGACCCACCTGTTAAAAGTTTCTATTTTCCCTAAATAGACCTGGAAGAATACACACGGGCAAAACCGCATTAACACATCTATTCAAAAAAACTCATCATGGTCCGGTCTAGGAGCCAGACCTGCACAGAAGAAATGAATGATCAGGATTAAGCACGAGACGACCAGCTGTGACCTTCAGTCGGATTAACCCCTTAACTGCCGTCTCCCCTGATCCGGGGGCTAGGGTTCATTAACCCTAATCAGGATAGGGTTAAGAACGGCAAATGTAATGCAAGTTGTGTTTCACTCACACAGATTTTTAGAAACTAGAAGGTCTTGGCTTTCAAATTAGGTATCACGCTGGCATATAGACTGTAAGCTCTCCAGTCAATACGCTTTGAGACTTGGATGTCAATAATTGTTAACCCTAACCCTTAATGAAGCTTCAGAAAGGCTTGTTGTTGATTGGTTATTTGCACTGTTTAGGAGTCTGTTAGAACTCATGTTGTGTTCCACAGCTGCCCGTCCCCCCCCCCCCCGTCCCTCTCCCAAGGTCAGGGTCAGGGGAGGAAGATCCGGGAACCGACCCGATCAGGTTTGGTCCGGGCTATTAGGCTCTGCGCTGTTACAAATCAAAATGGCGGTTAGCAGAGATGAACGCGGCGCCCTCGGCTTCATTGAAAACACGGGCACGCGCTGGCATTGGGTGGTTGTTATTGGACTTGGGCTGAAGCAAAAAGCTCATGAGCCCCCCTCCCCCCCCCCCAAATCAGTGCAATAAAAAAGTACATTTCACACAATGTTACCGAAGGAACTAAACCTCAGAGAGACCTCATCCAAAGAGAATCTGAAACATTTCAGGAGCTACATTCGCACAGACCAACTTACAGACTTACAAAACAAATATTTGAACTGTTATTGAAACAACGCACAACTACAACAACGATCTGGTTTCATGTTCGATGTCTCGCACAAAGCAAGTTAAAAAATGTGATCATTAATATATTTCTTTCAGATTTTTACCCGTGATTACCGAGAGTTACTTTTATGTTATAAAGGTACAATAAATATTATACTCCGAGATCTTGATACTTCCCAGGTGTCATTACCATCCTCAGTATCATTTTGATGTGGGTTTATCATCATCATTATTATTATTATGATTATTATATATTTATTTAATTGAGTTATGTGTGAAGTATGCACAGTGTGTGGAGCGGGCCAGTTGAAGAGGGCAGTAGCTCCCCATCAACAAACCCCCACCCAGCTGCCCTAACAGCTGATTTTGTAGATGATGTTCCTATGCTCATGATGTTCCTATGAGTTCCCTTCCTCACGTAACTGTATTTATGACGCTACAGAATCAATTGTTTTCGGGGTCCGTGGAGGTCACTGTGAGGGAAAGCAAAGGTGCCATTCTGAGTCACTACAAGGTCAAATATGCACAAATATTAAGGTTTCATTTAAAAAGTCGCATAGTGCACCTTTAAACGTAATGCTGACTAGAACATTTTTTTTTAAGCTCTTAGGCGACGTTCTTTGTCGTGTATTCGGCTTTACATTTAGTTAAAGAATGATTTAGCGTGTCGTGACATTAAACATTTGATTCACTATTTCATGTTTAAAGCAAAACAAATTGTAGTATCTTCTCATCTGAGAGGTTTCCCCACCTTGGTACACAATCTGAAAATGTGTATATAAAAAAGTACTGCGTTTTCAAAAGTCATCGGGAGGGTCTGTGAAAGCTAGACTTGAGCTGCAGCCAGGGCAAACAGTTTCAACTCAACTTTATTGTTCAAAATGTGACAAAATCCGGAAAACAACATAAAAGATGACCCCGTACCACCGCCGCTAATCCAAACATCCCTCTCTCCGCTGCGTATTTTTAGCCCTGATTCGTATCTGTCCGTGGCCGCGGGATGAATGAAACGGCAGGATTTTCACCTCGTTCTCAAATATTTTCCCTGTGACGCGCGATGTTCACCCGGGAGCTGCTAAACTGTCAGTGTGGTGTTTGGTGCCCGCACTTTCCAAAATACCCCGTCACCTTTGGACTCTTTCCGCTCTTCTATTGCATTTGCAGAAGTTGATGCGTTGAAGGTTTTATGCAAATATGTATTTTGGGACGCGCGATCGGGACCGTCTGGAGCGATGGTTTGTTTTTGGCGTGTGAGAGCCGAGAGGAGCCGAGCCGCCCGAGGAGGGACTTTGACTGAAGCTCTTCGCTCTGAAAGTAACTCTGAAGTGCACATATGACCAGAGGCAGGTGCGCTAACGCTATAAGAGACTTAAGACCGTCCTTTCCTTCACAGTGTCAGGCACGAACCATGGTCTTTGAAGTGCCAGGTTTTCATTCTTCTTCTTCTTCTTCTTCTTTTTTAACTTATTTTACAGTAAAACCAAACAATAATCGTTTTACACAAGTGAAGAGGCAGTTAAGGTGAGACACTGCAGGTGTAAAGGTCCATCCATCCATCTTCTTCCACTTGTCCGTTGCCGGGTCGTGGGGGCAGCTGTTGGAGCTGCTCCAGCCCCTATAGCGCCCCCTGCAGGTGGTGGGTCCACAGAAGGACGGCCTCATGGTTCTAACCGGGCCTGTTGGTCTCTCATAAGGGGCGTCTGACCCGCTCTTTGTCTGACCCGTCACCTAGGACCTGTTTGCCCTGGGAGACCCTACCAGGGGCACGAAGAAGGTGTATAGGTAAAAAAAAAATTAAATAAAATTAGGCCTGTAGATTATTGACAAAGGTTTTCTGTCATTTTATGTTTTCATTTCATGCATAAAACCAGGTGTGTGAATAAGCTTAACATGGTTTAAAGCTCAACACGTCATTGCATGATATGTCTCTTTCAAATCTACTGAAAACTTGTATCATGGTTATAACCAGGGCTTGACATGGTCACCAGCCACTGTGGCTACTGGTTTTCTAAAGTACTAGCCGCCAACTGATTTCACTAGTCAAAACTAAAACATACATTTAAAACTTCACTCTAATGTTAAAGCAACTAAGTAACTAAGTTTGCCTTAATAAATCCTTCCCGTCGTCCCTCTGGGGGTAATACAAGTGTTAATGGGATGATTGGGGGGGTCTTTCATCTCCCCCTGGTGTCTCTGGCAAGAAAACCACAATTGCAACTTCGCTGTCACCGGGTCGGAGGCCCCAATACACATTAATGGAATCACAAAGAAGAAGCTATCAGGCTAACGGGCAAAGCTAACTGCGGGCTAGCGCCACTTAAACAGTATTTACAGCCAAGTTTGAGTGAAAAAAAATGATCTCCATTGTGTAACTGGATGAACAACATCCCTCTGTCCCTTTGTCTTTTCTGTCAGCGTAGGATTTACTCTCACGGACGATTAATGAGTAAAAAACACAACATGCTACGACACCTGCAGTGGCGCTTATGGCCTCTAGGGGTGTGAGTTACTTAGTTCTGCTTTAAGGTTAACCATATCTCTGTTCCCAACCCTAATTTGTGCCATGAAGTCTCAGTTTTCTCGGCCGTCCCTCCTGAGCATTAATGACGACAACAGGAGGATTTAATCACATGATGCAAACTGACGAATTAGGAGCAAGTTACGGCACAGTAGAGTAAACAAACTAAAGGTCGTTCCCGGTTAAATATCCACTCCATTTCCACATCTCCGTTAGTTTTTCTATGGAAGAATGTCAAACACTGGCATCATCGCAAAGCATAAAAGCGTCACCATTACCAGTAGTGACTCCACAGCTAATGGGTCTTTTCAACATTGTTTACTCAGTTTTCGCTAACGCTGGTCAACAGACGATGTTGCCTTGCTCCAGAAACATCCTCGTCCCTGATAGTTGTGTCGATCAAACATGTCGATCCTACCAAGCAGCTCATGCTTTTAACGCTGAACAATAGCGCTCCATTTAGATGTCAAACATGCACTCGGCACATCGCGCTTGAATGATGGAGTATAATGAGAGATTAGCCTCAGGCGTCGGACAGTGGTTCACACCGGCCACGATCTGATTGAGATTGAACCTGTATTCCCAATTGTTCCACCCGTCCATTTTCTTCCTCTTGTCCGTTGCCGGGTCGTGGGGGCAGCTGTTGGAGCTGCACCAGCCCCTATAGCGCCCCCTGCAGGTGGTGGGTCCACAGAAGGACGGCCTCATGGTTCTAACCGGGCCTGTTGGTCTCTCATAAGGGGCTTCTGAACCGCTCTTTGTCTGACCCGTCACCGAGGACCTGTTTGCCCTGGGAGACCCTACCAGGGGCACGAAGCCCCGACAACAGAGCTCCAGGATCATTCAGGCTCAAACCCTCCCCCACGTTAAGGGGGCGGCTCCTGGAGGGGTTCCCAATTGTTGATGCCATGAAATGATAGGCCTGCTATTTGGTGATAATTTCAAACACAACTTCACCTCCACTTTCCATTCCCTTTGTTAGAAAATGTCATATATTGACCCAAAACTGCAAATACAAAGTTTCTTTCAGCTCTGTTTCACATTTTTGCCAGGTATTGGATAAAATCACTTGCAACGGCCATCTTTAATGCATCATTGACTCATAACATAACTCCGAGTATGTATTTGATAAGGGAACAATGTATAATTTGGTAAAAAGTCTATTTTAATGACTGAGCTACATATGCAAAATATTTGGTAATCTCTTTATGTAGCGTAATATATAAAAAGGTGCACCGACGATAAATACTGAGCACAAAAAGGCTTTGTTTATCTGTAATCATCGTGAATTCTCCGGCTCGTGCCAAACAGCACCAGAACAAGATTAGCCACTAAGTTTAATAATACCAGGAAAGCCTCGTCTATTTCCGCCTGATGAGAAGATTCTGTCCGTGCACAAATATAGCTCCGTTTGTCGGAGGCAGATTGGAGGCTGGAACTGTTGCTTGGAAACTTGTATCTGCAAAGGCCAGTGTGAAGATCTGAGCTCCGCCACAATTTACACCAACATGAAAGAACCCCCCCGCTTCAGCGAGGACACTGCGTACCCAGGAAGAGCCACGCTGTAGTCGTAGACACTCACTTTGGTAGCGTTCATTATTTTTGCAGTAATTGTTCTGCGTAGACATGAGCCATGGCCCGAGAGGCGGGATGAACAGGGAGGACTTTCAATGAAAGATTACTTTACTCACGCAGTGATAAAGATTGAATGTGTAAATAACGACACCAAACTCACCCTTTTACCATGTTTTTTTATGTTTTGACTTCTCAGATTTTTGTCAGTAATCTGCATCCATATTAAAATTCCCTATTGACCTAAAACTAAAGCTACTCTGCTTTAACATTTCCCTGAGTGAATACAATGCAAGAATAATATACATTCCTCCGTTCTTAAGATTATAACGAGAGAGGCTCTCATTGAATCAGCAGAGGTGATGGAGCTTTTACGTTCATGCATATACCGGACATAGACTATTCACCCCCCTCCCCTCAGGCAGGAGGCTGCGGTCCATCCAGACCCACACCTCCCGCCACTTGAACAATTTTTCCCTCCGCCTTCAGACTCATGAACAAAAACAAGTCTCTGTAGCTCAGTCACAGACTCATGGATGTTTCTGCTCTGTTGCTCTGTGTGATGTGTCCACACTCAGATCTGCTGCTGTCACTGATCACTTTATATCACTTTATCCCTTTACTTTATACACATACAGATCTGTAAATATAATCCCACTGTTGTTCTAAGTCAACTGTTGTCGTCTTACCATATATTACTTTTTATTTTGTATCTTATTTATTTAATATTCCTTATGCATGCCCCCTAAAGCCTAGTTTGTGAACCTGTTCTCAAACAATGGCATTAAAACCTATTCTGATTCTGATTCTGATACTCGGGACCAGGGGCGTAGCTCCAAATTCTGGGCCTGGGTACAAACTATCTTGGGGGCCTCCCTCTCCAAAGCTGCACATGTATCTTGTGACTAAGCAAATGCGTGTGGCCATGTGCACAATAATTTGACGCACATAGCGTGAGCTTCCCTTTTCAAAGGGGTGTCGGGCCCTGAGACGTCATCCGTCATTATTGTTTGTGCAAAATTCTGTGTAGTGACTGTTGTATTTCAGCATGGGCTGTGACCAATTGTTATATCAGTAATGAGGACATTTAGAAAATGCAATCAGTCCAAAAAACACACACGACAGATACCGCGCAATATCACTCGTGTGTGTTGATAATATCAGCACCATCCACAATGGCGACTGGCTTTTAACGCACCACACAGCAGAGGAACATTATCTACAAAATCAGCTAGTTAGGGCAGCTGCGTAGGGGTTTGTTAATGAGGAGCTACTGCCCTCTACACCTGGCCCGCTCTACTCCTGGCTTTTTAACGCACTACACTGTGTAGGGCTTACATAATAAATGCACATAATAATATTAATGGAGTATAATATGTATATTAATGTGTGTTTTTAACATTAAACTAGTGACTTTTGGTAATGCTAACAATGTTAGGCCTGGTAACCGTCTGAAAGAAATGTAATGATCGCCTTTTGTTACTTGCTTCGTACTTGAAAATAGACCGTTGTTGTAATTGTAAATAGTTTGTAAGTATGTAGCTTTATCATAGTGGTTAGGAAATCAGTATTGCTCCGTTTTGGGGTATGGTCGGTTGTGTAGGGTCTATTTTGTTTTGCTGTTGTTTCCTTGTTGCTATTTTGTTCTTTTGTTGTTCCATTATGTTCTTGTGAAATTGATTTTGGGGGTGGGGCTTATGAGCTCTTGCTTCGGCCTACTCCTTTTGAGTGTTTGCTGCTCAAATAAACAAATAAACTTAACTAAAACTAAACAGGCTTTTTTGACCGATACAGAAAGCTTTTTTTATGGCAGCACTTTTGAGGCCCCTACCCTGCTCTGGGTACTCAGTATCTCTCTTTATCAGCTGGAACTGCACATGTGTGTTTTGTTTGTCCTTAAAGGTATTATGTTTTTTGCAGGTATTTGGTAATAATTTCAAACACACCTTTATCACATTCTTACACTTAGACAATGCAATGGAATATTGATCTAAAACAGCTGAAACAAATATCACTTATTTTTGTAAGATGTAAGAGCTCATCTTTACATCCCTCCCGCCCCCTCCTCTTCTTCCCCTTCGTCTTTGAATTGCTGTGGCTGTAGTGAAGCTATGGCGGTTGTTTTCAATTTGCAACGAGAGGATTAAGCTTAGCAGGAGATCGAGATGTGAGGGAAGCATTTCCTGGATACGTAGGATTATATACATAGCAGCGTTTTGGGAGCCAGCTACAAGTTTGTTTATGTAATGAACACATTAACTTGGCCACATTATTAAACTCGTGGGTCTGTGGAGGAGACCAAATCTGTGGACTCTTTCTTGAATTCTTTTTTAGTCATTCTGTTCCTTGAAGACGGTATGAACAGTTTCACTGGGGAATGACAGACTGGCGCCCACTTGGAGCTTCTCTGGATCGCAGTGATTCGACAGCAGGACGTGTGAAGTGAAGGAGTCGGCAGAGAAACGCGATAGTCCCACGGTCCTGAACGCAGCGCGGCGCCTGCCCCCGTCTCAGCACATGTAACTCTATAGCGCTTTGTCTCAACGGGGACCACACGTCGATACTTCAGGAAGTCCAGGCTGGTTCGACATGTAATATTTAGCAACGAGAGCGTTCGGACAAAGATTGATGACATTTGAGGAGAAGGAAAAACGGAAGGCACGACAGCAGGAAGTGGCTTTGGAAATATTGATGATGGGTGCAGGGAAAAGTCAAATGTGTTTAAATGTGTGATGCTCGAGATCTGCGAGAAAATAGTCCCTCAAAATGCGGTAATTCATGTGATACAAGGTCAGTTATATTTCAAAATATATTCTATTAAGACAGACATTTATATGGGTAGTCTGGCGATATAAGTGATTTACCTCCAATATAAATGTCAGGTGCACTGTGGAGCGGGTCAGACTGTTTTTAATGCAGGGTTGCTGATACCATAGGAATGAGTTAGCCTAGCATCAGCCTAGCGCCACTAAGCTCTTCAAATATAAGAACTGCATGAATTTAAGAAAAAAAATATCTCTATAACTAGGAAATGAGGCACAAAGTCAAAGATCCAGAAATATCCCTTTAAGAAGCTTTTTTTTTTAATACGCCTGGAACTGTGGTGAAAAACAAAAGGAGAAGGCTAACTGGCTAGCATCGCATGGCCGTCACCGAATCCGGCGGCACATTAGAACCCCCCCAAAAACACACGGCGATTTAACTCTTCATTCCAAAATCAGCTTCATAGAAAAAGACGCCTGATTTACTCGGTTTGCTTTCAATGCAAGTTTCAAATTGTCCATCATGTCCAAACAGATTTTAACTGTAATAATTAGCATCACAGTCAGTCACAGGGATTAGTGTCAGAACTTTCAGGGTCACATAACGCTAACAACAACAACATGCCAGCTAGTTACTGAGCGAAAAGGAACTAATTAGTTGCTCAGCGTCTTTTCATCGACGTCTGCTTTTACAATCCACTGGAGAACAGAATGGACTTAATTACACAGGCACACGGCCTTTATTTTATGCATGTTTATTTTGCGTACAAGTAAAGATATGATGAAAACAGGATTATAGTATACAACATTTTTCCACTTATCTTTATCCAAAACTTATCAAATTCTGAAAGAGTTTCCCTGATAGCCTGCCGACGTCTTTTATCTGTGAAGTCGGTGTGAAAAGTGAGAAAACCTTAATGCTGAACTTAACCACTTAACCCCCACGTCCTCTCCAGTGTGGCTTCAGAAGTGTCCAAACAGAGACGCAGAGCAAGACGAAAACTAGGAACAATAAAGTGACAAAAAAAGTGTAAAAAAAGCAACAAAAACGTGCCGAAAAAGGGATGACTCAAGTACCTTCATTGAAGATGGAAAACTCCTGTACGACTGAGAGCTTACACAGACGTGACAAAAAAGACAAAAGAGAATAACAAAATAGGTGTAAAAAAAAGCAACAAAAAAGTGACAAACAAGTGTATAAAATGTGTAAAAAAATGTATTGGTGTAAAACAACAAAAACATGACAAAAAAAGTGCCAAAAAGCAACAATAAAGTGACAAACAAGCCACGAAAGAGCGACCATTTTTTTATTTTTTTTATTTATGTATTTATTTGAACAGGGACAGTGTACAATCTACATTAGCCTCAGAAAGGAGAGATGCATTGTACCAGGTTATAGCACTTGTGCTAATTTCCACCTGCAGTCCCTGGGCCTATTGTACATGTTTTTAGTGGTAGGGGAAACCGGAGTACCCGGAGGAAACCTACGCAGACACGGGGAGAACATGCAAACTCCACACAGAAAGGCCCCGTCCAGGTGGGAATCGAACCCGGGACCTTCTAGCTGTGAAGCACGAGCGCTAACCGCTGTACTACCGCTGTGCCACCGTGCCGCCCAACAATGTGACAAAGACATGACGAAAAAGCGATAAAAAAAATATAGTGACAGGAAGAACATGAGGAGGAAGATCCCTAAAGGAGCCAAAGCGCTCGGTTAAGGCGGGGCTTCAGAGTTACCTCCTGACGGTTTCCACAGCGACAGTGACACTGAGCGAGCAGATAAAAGCAGCTGATACGCGTTTGCAATCACGCCTGTTTTTGTCGGTATCCGCACCGGCGCGTCCGTCCGCGGGGATTTGAGAAAGTGCAATTAACAGTGCGGGGATTACCTCCTGTGTCTGGTAGATCATATCAGATGATCTTCAACACACTTTCATATCTCTGTGGGATCGGGGCCGACGGGAATTACGAGCTGCGACCTTGAGCCTCGTACGGCAGGTGTGAAAATGCTCGGAAAGAATATTAGGCCATTTAAATAAGCATCTTTTCCCCTCAAATCGAATAAGTTCAGAACATCCAGAACGCTGCTGCTCGAGTCCTGACAAGAACCAGGAAATACGACCACATTAGTCCAGTGCTCCGGTCTCTGCACTGGCTTCCTGTCACTCAGAGAATAGAATTTAAAACAGCTCTGCTTGTGTACAAGTCTTTTCATGGTTTAGCACCAAAGTCCATCTCTGACATGTTAGAGCCGTATGAACCATCTCGGGCCCTGAGAACTTCAGGGAGGGGTCTCCTGGTGGTTCCCAGAGTCAGGACTAAACACGCTGAGACTGAAGCTAAAATCTGGAACAGTCTTCATGAGGATGTGAGACAGGCCTCAACTCTGACAATGTTCAAATCAGAATCAGATCAGAATCAGAAATCAGAATAGGTGTATTGCCATGGTTTGAGAACAGGTTCACAAACTAGGATTTTTTCTCGGTGCAAACGTGCGACATAGAACATATAACGCAGAATTAAGATAAAAAATAAGCTAAGAATGTTAAACTATAAGGCTATAGGGGCATGCATAAAACAATATTAAATAAATAAGATAAAATAAGTCTGAAAACAGCTCTTTTTACCCGAGCAGATGAAAACTGAAAGTATTTTATCTGCACTCTTGCCTTTTACTGTAATTGATTAATTTTTATGTTGATGTTTTATTGATTTGATCTGTTTTCTTGTAACTTTATGCAACTGTGAAGCACTTTGAATTGCCTTGTGTATGAATTGTGCTCTACAAATAAACTCTTTAGTTACAATGACCCCAACCCTTCCTTCTGTGGACCCACCACCTGCAGGAGGAGCCATAGGAGCCTGGTGCTATGTGATTTGGGCAGCTCCAACAGCTGCCCAAATCAACCCACGACCCGGCAACGGACAAGTGGGAGAAAATGGATGGATGGATGGATGGAGTTACAATGAGCAGCTCAAGGAACGTCCATTCTCCTCAAGAACTCGTGTGAACTAGAGACTCTTCTTATTCTCGTAATGTTCCTTTAAAGACGGGGTTTTGTGCTGCTGCAGGTGTTTGGTATCACACACCGTCATCACTCACACTTTGTTGGTTAGAAAATGCAATATTGAGGAAAGCATGTCTTGGTGCTGAGAATAGACACTGGGGATGATTTAAAGATTACTCAAAGATGCGTGAGTGGTTCAAAATAAAACTCCAGGTGTGTTTTAGGTGAGAGAACAACACTGGTATAAAGCTTTTTTAACCTTCTCTTTAGTTTACATGGTTACAGCGTGTGGAGATCGTGTAAATATGTATAAAATAGAGAACAAAGTGCTTTTATTGTTGTTTAATCAATAATATTCCGGTCCTCTTTTTACAATACTTTAAATTTAGCATTGAAATACTTAAACCTCACTATCCTCATACAATATTTCAAAATCCTTGTTTATTCAGCAAAAATTTCTTTATAATGATCTTGTCTCTCATTTTGGATTTAATTCTTTGAACTATTTTTAACAGCGTGTAAATAATGACTCATAGCTCCTACGCCGTCCCGTCTCGAAGAGGCTCCGGCCAAGAAAGTGGACGGGGCTTGAGAGAAGCCGCCTGTCTGAGGAGATAGCTTTGTGAAGACAATAAGCTTCGTCCGGACTTCAGCTCTTTCCCGATAGCGCTCACTGATGGACCAGACGAGTCTCAGACGGGGAGAAAGTCTCTCATTTTTAGCAGCAGGTTGTAGAAGTGATTCATTAACCGGACAGAGAGGAGTTTGCTCAGATTCATGTATTACTGTATTTAGCGTAAAAGAATAATAACTCTTTTAGGACAAACGTGGGCGTGATCTGGGTGCGGTACAGAAGGCTATTACTTGGTTGATGTTCCAGGTCGGTGGAGAGTCCTCGCCTCAAGTGTCTCGGGGTCCTGTTCTCAGTGAGGGACGGATGGAGCGTGAGATCGATAGACGGATCAGAGGGGGATCGGGTGAGGAGCTCAGTTACCTGGAAAGAGCTCGGAGTAGAGGTCCTGCTCCTTCACAACAAGAGGAGCCAGCTGAGGTGGCTCGGGCATCTGTTTTAGATGCCTCCTGCTGTTCCAGGCACATCCCATTGGGAGGAGGCCCCAGGGAAGACCCAGGACATACTGGAAGGATTTTGGGCCCGATCTTGTGTGACCAGACTGGACTTCAGGTTGAAATTAGCACAAGTGCTATAACCTGGTACAATGCATCTCTCCTTTCTGAGGCTAATGTATATTGTACACTGTCCCTGTTCAAATAAATAAAAAATATATATAAATAACTTCTGCACAGACGTGGGGCGCTCTGTGGAATCTTCAGCATCATACCTGGCGCAGTCAGCTGATTGGACAGGGGCTGGACAGACTCCCAGGGCGATGTTATGTACAGCAGCGGTCCCTCACCAAGCTTTACCGCCTACAGACTCATTTTCTACAACTCGAGGATATATTCGGGAGATGGGAAGTGTTTAACTCACAGTTGGAGAAATAACTTGTAGTTTATCCTGCAAGCCCTTGATAAGATGCACAAGGCTGCGCGCCCTAAGCTACGCCCTCAGGCTCGCGGCGAAAGCACTGGCGCACCTTCGTTTGTACGCAAGATACCACCTTCATCTTGAGCAATGGTGTTGTTGCTCCAGGCGGAGGATCGTGGGCGGAGGATCGGGCCTATGTCTTTGAACTGGCCTGGTGCCACCTCAAGATCCCCCCAGAACAGTTGGAGGAAGTGTACGGGTTATAGGGAAGTCTGGGCACTTCTGCTCATACCACGACCCCGGTATGAAAATGGATGGATGACGTACGTATCACCTCTTTGGTTTCGAGACAAGAGCCCTAACCACCTTGTGTGCACCTTTTTCCTCATCAATCGATGCAATTTTGTGCAACTTGTAAGCTTTGAAAACGAGCCGATAGCTGTACTGGCGCACAGAGGGACACTCATTCGTCATTTGCTCCGGAGTCGGAACATCTAGTCCCAGTCTGAAGAGCGATTTCCAATGAATACGACTTGAGTGAATGGCGGAAATCACATGAATCAGTTAAAACCCCACTTGTCCCGGTCCCCGACATTTTCATTTCCGCAGGTTTGGGGAGAACATCGCGTACGGAGCAGCGCTATAAATGTTTGAACCGTGCCTCAAAAGCACTCCGCGATACAACTTGACTTTTACAAACTGTTTAACGTTCATTATAGTCCATTTTCAAATATTACCTCCGCGAATGTCTTCTCTCTGTCTGTAGCCGTCAGTCCGGATGATGTGACCACTGCCCGGGGCCAGAACGCTACCAAAATATTTAAATACTATATGCTGCAGTCTGTGGAATCTGAATGGGCGAGAATGAGGCCAAGGGAATGCTTTCTGTTTGCTGTGGTGCATTATTCATCGCTGGATTTGCAAAATAGACATGCGGCCACCTGGTCGCCTCCCTCGGGAGGTGTTCCAGGCATGTCCTATTGGGAGGAGGCCTCGTGGAAGGCCCAGGACACGCTGGTGGGACTATGTCTCCGTGCTGGCCTGGTGTCGCCTCGGGGTCCCCCCAGAACAGCTGGAGGAGGTGTGCGTGGATCGGGAAGTCTGGGCATCTCTGCTGAGACTGCTGCCCCCGCGACCCGGCCCCGGATAAAGCGGAAGAAAATGGATGGATGGACATGCGGCCAGATGGATAATCATTTCTTATATCCTTTGTCATGTAAAATCAACTTTGCTTTTAGCTTTTAAGCGCTTATAATGCCTCATCGAAAACCTACCCACAGCGGTATGTTTGAAAGCCCTGCAGTTTTCTGACTCACAACACTCCGTCCCAATAACTGTAAGTAAACATTTTCATACGTTTGTTTGCCAAGTATTTGGATAATTGGGCAACAGTTGGTTTCAGCTCTTACCATTTAAGAAGGAGTCAGTGTGAGCACCAGACAGTCTTGTTTTCGTCAACGAACACGATATCACCTTTTTGAATGACGATCACGCAGCGGCGACGAGCTAAAAATCCGTGAGGCAGTTTGAAACCAGAGCTTGTGTGTGGGGAGCGGGAGAACACACCGCTACATGTGACACCGAGCGACGGCGTCCCCCCCCTCTCTCCCAGCGCTCCAGTCGCTGATCGCTCTACGGTCCGAGCGACTGACAGCGATGTAACTGGGACTTATTTCTCAGGATAGTATTTTCCCCAGTTAAATGCCGTAGGGTATGAACACAGAAAGCGTGTTGATGAACGAAAGTGCAGGTGGCGCTGTTGATGAACGATCTCAAAGCGACGATCAGAAGACGAGGAGAGCGGCCGCTTTTGGGAAAAGTCATGTTCACATTGATACTTCTGTCTATTGTGGTGTAATCTGTCTGTCAAAAGCTTAGCACAGCCTGTCAACCTTCATCCCAATTTCAAATACTTATTTGCAATACTTCGAAATTAATTTGTCGAAATACTAACACTTAATTAATTAATCTGACTAAAACTTGATTGAGTTTTCGCCGACTAAAACTATACTAAAACTATGTCTTTGTTGATTGGTTTATTTGGTAGGAACAGTGCATGTTAATGAACAAGCCACACAGGGTTGTAGCCTTGGGCTAATTTCCATCCATCATCCCCCATGTGCACTCTCAACCACACTCTCAAACATCCTGGCCTATTGTACATGTTTTTAGTGGTAGGGGAAAC
Source organism: Proterorhinus semilunaris (assembly GCA_021464625.1). NCBI lineage: Eukaryota > Metazoa > Chordata > Actinopteri > Gobiiformes > Gobiidae > Proterorhinus > Proterorhinus semilunaris. The sequence goes on from CM038348.1 coordinate 38,494,237, forward strand.
TGGAGAACACGGAGGAAACCTACGCAGGCACAGGAAGAACATGCAAACTCCACACAGAAAGGGACAAAGATGAGGTGGTATGCTAGTCGCACAGTGAGCTATCCTCTCGCTGCAATTAGGATCTCTGTCAAGAGTCATGCAATGTGACATCTAAAAATCTCACAAGACATTAACTTCTACACCAACTGGATGCTATATGAGGCTAACAATAAACCAGAGAGAGCACTTCCTATGTTCGCTGAAGCATTAATGTTGACAATGTGTTCATGAAGATGTTTATAATTGTTTTGTTGAGTCGGTCCTCACTACGTCTTCCAATGTTCTTAAAGTTACTTGATTCACTGGATCATTTTAAAGGAACAGGCCACCCTTTTTGCCACTATATTCCTACAGCTCCAAACGGGGGTGAAGTTTGAAGCGACCGAGCTCTTCCACGGGCACAAAGACCAGACAGGTACGTATCAACTCATCTAAGCTCAGGTAAGAACATCTCTCAGTGTGGAAAAACGGTGGCCTGTTCCTTTAAGTCCAGGTCGGTGAACAAGGCAAAGAAAACCCTCAGGCAGGAGATACTGAGTGCAGGTGTAAGACTGATCGAGTGCTCCTTTATTCCTATAGTTTTGGGGGTTTTGTATAATTTATAGGGAATCGTTACCAGTTCCTTGGTTTCTGCACTGTATTGTGAAGTCTGCTCGCTTGTTCATTTTTGTTATTCCAATTATTCACTTTTAACCCTTCTAGATTCCTCTTTTTTTAGTAACCGGGATGGTCTGTCGTCAACATGCCCGTGTGATTTGTTAATTTCTCCTGGTAAATAACCCCCTGCAGATCATGTCCTTATAAAGTCCACTCCCAGAACTAGGAGCTTGACAGAATTGTCTCTTTTGAGAAAGTCCTCTCTCTTCGCGCACTCGACAGACATTTGCAGGGACATCTCCAACGCCCGTTGGAGAAACCGGTCCTGACAGCGGCGCAGCGCAGAGAGGACAGTTAGTAACCGTCCCGGGCGGAGGCTGTCAAACTGAACTCAGGCAGCGAGAATGAGAGACAGAGAGAAGAGCCGAGCCAGACGATTATCCTCCTGCCTGTGAAGATGCCTCCTGTCCTACTGCACTTCTTAGAGAAGAAAAGTGGCACAGATTTGGAAGAGAGAGAAAAACATTACGGGGAGAGAGGTTTGATTGAAAAGTTGTGTCCTCTTTGGAGGCTAAAAGTGCACTTCGGAGCACTCAAGCGCAGTACCATCCGGACGTCAAAGATGTCACGTTTAATGAGCACTTAACATTTTGTTTGCAAAATGACAGCACTCTTCAGTCGCGCCCTTTTCTACTTCTGTAGCCACAGCTGCCCTAATGTTGTTTCCAAACTCCTAAAAAAGAGAGATGGTTCACACGTGTAAATATCTCGATGACTTGCTTCATGACTCTTTTTCGAGCCTGATTGAGTTAGACTTGTGAAGGAACTCAAACTATTTTGAAATAAATGTACCTGGTTTATTTTATGGAGACCTGTAGTATCTGAATGCCTCAGCCCTACGTCTTCATGAGTTGGGATGAAAATTAAATGGTCACATTTATATAGCGCCTTTCTCCCTGCTTTAGGCACTCAAAGCGCTTTCATTCATACACCAGTATACGCAGACACTGGAGCGGAAGTGTCTTGCCCAAGGATACAACAACAGTGTGCACCTGCGGGATTCGAACTGCCCACCGTGGGAGTTGAATCCCAGCTCTGTCGTTGTGTCCTTGGGCAAGACACTTCATCCACCTTTCCTCCAGTGTGTGCGTACACTGGTGTGTGAATGAGAGAGTGACTGGGTGACTGGTTCCTCACTGTAAAGCGCTTTGGGCCTGATATAGGTAGAAAACCGCTTTATAAGTTGAGTCCATTTACCATCCTGAACACAAAATTGCGTTCAGGTGTTAGTCCTGAGCCACTGCGACTGAGCGCTGTGGGCCAACCTGACCAGCATGTTTTTGGAGATCGGGGAAACCGAAAAACCCGGAGGAAACTTAGCTGGCTCCCCAGAAACAGTGCACCGTCTCCTGGGTCGTCCCTGTTTCAGAGCGTGGTGGCCTGCACTGGTCAGCTCCTCCTCCTCCTTCTTCTTCCTCCGCTCCACAAGCTGCTTCTTGTAGTTGTATATTCGAACAGGGCTCATAAATGGACCTTTTTGACATGAACTTCTTATCATACAAAGCATTTTTTTTAAAGCTATTGTAAAATGCCTGCACAGAGCTGGGAGAAGGTGGTTTTGTTTACTCTGCTCCTTCTTGTAACTGTATTGAAATGGTCGGGCCCCCCAGCCTGAACCGAGCGCTTTACCCAAATCTAAAAGGTTCTCAACTGGAGAGCAGGCGGGGGGTAAGAGGTTAATGCTAATGGGACTGGGGGACGGAACACTGAACACCGCCCCAAACATCCAGATCCAGTGCAGTTACACAAAGTTGCAACAACCCACTCAAGTTTTTGGTTCCCGTCAGATCTGCCTCTGAGTCTGGATGTGTCTGTGTTGCTGCCAGTGACAGGTGCTGCACCCCTCTACCCCCCCTCTCCATCCTCGCCTCCTGACGCTTTGACAGGCAGACGTGATGACAGCGCCGTTAGCATGCCTCGCTGCGCCGCCGCGATCCCCGCCGCTCTGAATGAAGCCTGATGTTTCTGCCTCCGTCTCCACAGCGCGGTTTACATGAATGGGGCGCTTACGTAAGGCCCGCCCAATGAATTATTCACGCTTTTTTTTCAGCTGCCAAACCCAAGGCTGATATGGGCTTAAATCAATGAAAGGGGAGATTAAACTGCGCTGCTGCGTCAGTGAAAAGGACAGATTCTGATCGTTTTTATGGTATAATATTCCCTCATATTATAATATTACATTTTTCACTCATGCACTGGACTCATTCCGGTGTCCGGCCTTTTTAACTCCGACATTTTCCAGAAATTAGTATGGCTAAGTAATTATAACTACTTCTTTTCCATTCACGTACCCATCCATCCGTCACTTCTCTTCTGCTTCATCAGGATCAGATAAAACGTGAATAAAGAACTCTTCATTGTGTCTAAAATGAGCTGTAATAATTGCAGGTCGGCCGGTCACAATAAAATTATATTAAATCCACTCTCAGTTAAAGCATTTGGAAGAAGAACCTAATGTATTTAAACCCCACTTATGTAAACTTTTAGTTAAAGCAAAGCATCACCATCTTCATGAAGACGAGCACCTGACGTCCTACTGGTTACAAAAAGACACGTGTTTTTCAGGTTGGCTTGTAATAAAATAATTTATTTTCTTTAGAGGCTTTACACTTCGGAAAGATGTTTTCAAACCAGTGGTGCACCAGGAAAGCCGTAGCTATTTCTACTCTCAGCCAAGCCATACACTGTGGTACCTATATATCAGCATGGCAAATGATACAAGACATATAGATATTATTATAATGCTCTTATTCAAATGAGAAAAGTTATTCACCTTACTCCTACGGTGGCTCATGTAGAAACGAGGTTCGGAGTAATTTTCGGTGAGATGCCGGAAGAGCCCTTGGTTTCCAGGGTGCCCGGCCATTGGTCCGACATCCCATTATTCCGAAGGTTTACCATTGAGTGGAGGTGCCATTAGTCCGACATCTCTAACCCAGTTGTGTGGTGGATTACAGAGCCATATACAACCACTGGCCCTAACCTTAAGGTCAGTGGACTCTTGCCTGAACCTCATTTTATTTTTCAACCTCTACTCGATGGGACATTTTCAGAATAATGAGGCGTTGGACTAATGGGTTGTCGGACTAATGCAGTGTTTGGAACATGCTCCTGGACTAAAGCTGGGCTCAAACTGTGACATGTTTGGGGCGATTTTGAACAACTGCAACTGACTCTCATACGAAGAGAGCCGTAAAGGAATAAGCCACCGTACTTTGGCTCCAGGTGTTATTACGCTTCAAAATATAGTTCCCCTTTTTATCAGCTTAGTCATGTTTGACTTTGTGTAACTGGACTCGGATCGTGTAACTCTTCACGTAACTGTATTTAAATAGGGAAAACGTGGAAGTTCTAGCTTCACCCCCGTTTGGAGCTGTACCTTTGCTGGGAGAGGCTAAACGCTAGCAACATTTGACTGAGCGCACGCATAAAGACCAGACAGGTACGCGTCAACTCGTCTAAGCTCATATCTCAGTGTGGAAAAACGGTGGCCTGTTCCTTTAACCAAAGGAGGTGTTTTATACTATAAAGAGAAATAACACACGACTGCCTGTCATACGAGGAGAGCCCGAGCCTCACGGAGGTGTTTTACTGTAAAGAGCGATAACACGACTGAGCTGCTCACACTGTACGAGCGACAGGACCCGAGCCCCGTGGGGCGACACAAGCGGAGCTGGGTCTGAAAACAATCCATTTAAATTTCTCAGTTATGGAAAGGGCATTCCAACTATTTTCTGATTTCTGAGCAAAACCTTTGACCGACTTAAACTACAGACATGTTACTGTGTAAATGCGGCGCATGTAATGAGGCTCATAAAGACTGTAGCTCAGTTTCATCAGAAAATGTGAAGATCTCTGCAGATTTTTGACCAATCAACGGAAAACAAATGCTGACAATCCATTCTCTCAGCCTAAAGTACCACATCGGTGAAGTCTTTCTGAAAGATGGCCGAATTCAAATATATCCACAGAGGTTCAGTGGAGACAACAACACGCCCACGGATATATTAATTAATAAACTAGAACATTATGGAATTAGGGGGGTAGCTCTACAGTGGGTTACCAGTTACTTAAAAAATAGAAAACAGTGTGTGAAAATCGGTGACTATCAGTCGAGTTGTCGACAAATTGTCTGTGGTTTACCTCAAGGTTCTATTCTGGGCCCAAAATTGTTTAATATGTATATTAACGACATTTGTAAAACGTCTGAAATACTTAAATTTATCTTGTTTGCTGACGATACAAATATTTTTGCATCAGGAGACGACTTACAGCAGCTGTGTCGGATTGTTAACTTGGAACTCAAAAGTGTCAATAAGTGGTTCAAACAAAATAAATTATCTTTAAATCTGAGTAAAAGCAAAATGATGATATTTGGCAACTGTAATTCCAATGCTCAGGAAGCAATTCAGATAGAGGGTGTTGTTATCGAGCGAGTCCATGAAATCAAATTTCTCGGTGTGATTATTGATGACAGAATTACTTGGAAATCTCATATTAAATATATATCTACGAAAATTTCTAGAAGCATTTCAGTAATAGCAAAAGCAAAGCACATTTTAAACATCAAAGCTCTACATACCTTATACTGTTCTCTGATTTTGCCCTACTTATATTATTGTACTGTGGTTTGGGGTAGTACTTATAAAAACACAGTTAAACCAATAATATTGTTGCAAAAAAGAGCTATCCGAGTAATTCATAAAGTTGGGTTTTTGGACCACACAAACTCATTATTTTTAAAATCAAAGATCATGAAGTTTTGTGACATTGTTGAGTTCCAAACTGTTCAAATGTTATTCAAAGCAAGGTATAAATTGTTACCAAACCAATTACAAAGAAGGTTCCAAGAACGTACTGGTTGTTATGATTTACGTGATGAATTAAACTTTAGGATTCAGAAACATAGCACAACTTTGAAAAGTTTTAGTCCAACAGTTAATGGTGTACAATTGTGGAATAAACTGGAGATGGATTTGAAACGATGTCCAAACATTAACCTGTTCAAATATAAATACAAACAAAAGACTCTTGAAATATACAGACAAGAAGAAATGTGTTGCCACTAGGGGGAGCAGTAGAATCAATTATGTGTATTTTTTCCTCTATATTCAAGGAAGAGTGTTGCTGCTTGGAACGGTTGTCATTCTATTGCTCAAATTCACAAATGGAGAATTAGGGTTGGCAGGTTATGGATCTGTTGAGAGGAATCCTCCCAACGGGCTTAAAACCTTGTCTTTTAATGCACCACTCAGCATAGGAACATATTCTACAAAATCAGCTGTTAGGGCAGCCGTGTGGGGGTTTGTTGAAGGGGAGTTACTGCCCTCTTCAACTGGCTCACTCTCTGGCCTTTTAATGCACCACACTATGCAGGAACATCATACTTTTAATGCACCACACTATGCAGGAACATCATACTTCACATTTAACTCAATTAAATAAATATATAATAATGATAATGATAATTAAACCCAAATTAAAATTATACTGAGAATGGTAATGACAACTGGAAAGCATCAAGATCTCAGATTATAATATCTATTAATGTACCTTTATACAATCTACCTTTATCTATTAATGTACCTTTGTACTTTATACAATTAATTATATAAACAGTTCATATATTTTATTATTATTATTATATATTTTTTGTAAGATTGTAAGTTTGTAAGTTTGTAAGTTGGTCTGTACGAATGTAGCTGCTTGTAATGTTTTGTAGTGTTTTGAAATGTTCTTTTTTATTTTATTGCATTTTATTGCACTTGGGGGTGGGGGCTCATAAGCTTTTTGCTTCAGCCCACTCCTTTTGAGCACAAGGTGTATTGCTCAAATAAACTAAACTAAACGGGTCAGAAAACGGTGACATCTTCCGTCATCCGTTCACCGCGAGCAGCTGATCACGGCTCGTGGTTTGGTTTCAGCGGCAACGGCTTGTGTTCCCACATAGTTTACGTCCCTAAAGCTCATAAAAAGTGGATTAGAGCGAACGGTTTACATGCAAACAAACAGCCGTCCCCGAAATCCCTCCCTCACGGGGCGGAGGAATAGGGTGGATCACTTTGCCAAGTCTTTCCCATAATAATATTGCTCCTTTTCTGTGCAGACTTTGATTCATCTGTATCCAGGCGCATGCGTCATTTTATTTCCTCTCTGCACATTTATAACCCTGCCCCGTCAGCGTTCCTTCAGATGTGTGCTGCTAAACTAATGACCACACAAAGAATAAATCATTAAGTGCCACACAAATGTCCTGCTCTCAAAATGACTGCCCTCCAGTGGAGCTTTACAACCGCTGCCTTTGAGAACCTAAAACAGCTCATTTCTCTCCCGCAAAAAAAGATAAGTCCAAAGCAAACCCAAGAATTTCAATATTTAGCCGTTTGAAGCTGGTGTTCTACATTGCCTCGCGGTGAATGTAGAGCCTCCACTTGTATCGAGCGGCCTCTGAAAGTGCATATTTTGATCTGGGAAAGCCCTCCTCTGATAGCCCCTCTCTGCCTTTTTCAGATAACCTCCACGGACCTCCGCAAATCTATAAACGTGGCCAGACAGAAGCCAGATCCATTTTAGATTCGGCCGGTGAGTCACACCTGCTGGCAAGACGTTTGGCGACGTTTATCTCACAGCAAAATAACTCGGTCACATCTGCAAACGGCGCACACATATTTGATCATTCTGTGCGTCCGAGTTCAGACTTTCTGCAACAACATCAGCTCCATATCTGTCACTCCCTGCACGCACTGTTTGCCTCGGAACTAATATCGTCTGTTTATATAAATACAAACTCTCCCTTCTCCTTTGCATCTCAATCGAAAGGCAACATCCAGCATTGGTCTCCTCAGACAGAGATAGGGTATAAGACAGAGCTAGGGTGAAAGAAGACTGCCTATCTCACATGTGTTTAATGTTGATAGCTCCAGTAATCACGGAGCCTCCAGCACTTGAGATATTCCTGTAACAGACAGTACTTTGAATTTTAATCAATCCCATTGAAATGTCCATTTAAAGAATGATGTATGTGTTTGTAAGTACAGTATGTAACGGCGTACATGTCCACACAGTAGCAATGAAGGTTCCTGTTCCCGTCAGCAAATATATTCCGGGCCGGGAATTTCTGCGTGTTTGAATGTCCCCCTCGCGTCTGCCTAGTTTGATTTCCCCAACCACTAAAAACATGCACAATGGGCCAAAATGAATGAGGGTGTATTTGAGTACGAGTGGGGGACGACCATGGACGTAATAGCCAGTGTTCCACTCCGCCTCATTAATTGTAAAGGCTCCCGAGTCCTGTGTGAACCTTTAATGGCCGCTCAGACTCCTCCTACGAAGCCTGTTCCTTAAAAGGGCAAAAAGGCGGGAAGCCCTGCGCTCGTGGGGTGGGCGGAGCCTCCACAGAGCTCCAGAGCTTGATTGACAGGTTCTGGACTTTATGCACTGAAAAGGCTTCCACTTTTTAGGGCTGATAAAGAAAAACCGGCATAGTTAAAAATATTTCGCCCACCCCAGCGTAGTCACATGGGTCATAGCGAAAAAACAAAAAAACTCTTTGGAGCCAGGCTTTTAAGCCGTTCTAAGAGGTCTGAAGTCCCATTAGAATCCTGTCAACCAAGCGTCTTCTGGAGTCGCCCCTGGCTACAAGGGGTGGTATTACAGCAATGTCAGCTTCAAGCCATGAGGACCAAAGAGAAGCGCGTTCCTCACCCATTGGGGACAAAATTAGTTGTTCATTTACACGCACTGTCCCAACCAAATAAACCAATACAACCAATACATTTGAGATAAACGTATAAATTTGAGCCTTTCAAGATATATTTTGTGTGTGAATATATTCATAACTTATGACAATCCATCAAGCAGCGGCTGTTAAGCTCATGAAGGCAGTAGTAGATCTTCAATGTCTGGACAATTACGCCACTCATTTTAGAATAATATAAAGTAAAATAAACTTTATTGTCCCTGAAAGGAAATTTGCCTTGGAGCTAGTGTTGCATTGTTGCACAAACACGATACAAGAAACATAAGGTACAATAAAACAAAACACACATTTGGTCCAGATCACTGTTCTAAACGTGAGTGCGGACAGTGCTATGAACGGGGAACTGCAGGACCTACACTTCCCATCACACAGTCCGTGTTGTGCCTTCAGGGAGCAGACTGCAGAGTCTCCGCGCCATGTCCATCTGGACAGCTTCATTAACCTGGCTGTCAGGGAACTGAATTCTGTCCCTCCTCTGCCCTCCTCCCTCTGCTTCCACTCAGTGCTCTGTGTTTGATAGTAACAAGAGTTTACTGCACATTTAGTGGAAGTGATAGTGAAACTCTGAAATCTTCCCTGCTCTCCATTTCAATATTTTAATAAAGGGTCTTGTAGGATAAAATAATTAGACCCAAATATAAAAAGTAGCCACAACAAAAAAGGTCACACGCTCTAATATTTCACCTTTAGCTTTGATTACAGCGTCCACTGTAGCGTTGTGCTGAATTCATTTTTCACCAAGATCTTGTATTGATGATGGGAGAGTGTGGCCACTGTGCTAAGCCCTCTCCAGCACACCCCAAAGACTCTCACTGGGGTTCAGATCTGGACTCTGTGGAATAATTGATGTTCAGCTGATCTCATTCATACTGAAACTAGACCTGACCAACTGAACTCTGACACTTCGCCATAATTCCCCCAAACTGTGCCGCCCGATCCCTCTCGCTGTGTGTGTTTGTAAATCTCTGATGTCCCGTGTGAAGCCGTGTTTGGTCCCGGGCCTGTTGTGTTTACTGCAGACCCGGCCTCTCGACGCCTCGCTCCATCTTGTCTCCTCATGTCCGAGCTCAGATCTGCGTCACAGCAACGCGTCTCTCAACACCTCCAACTGTTCATCACGCAAACACACATGACCCCGACAGACTCGTATATATGTTCATCACGCAAACACACATGACCCCGACAGACTCGTATATATGTTCATCACGCAAACACACATGACCCCGACAGACTCGTATATATGTTCACCACGCAAACACACATGACCCCGACAGACTCGTGTATATGTTCATCACGCAAACACATATGACCCCGACAGACTCGTGTATATGTTCATCACGCAAACACACATGACCCCGACAGACTCGTGTATATGTTCATCACGCAAACACACATGACCCCGACAGACTCGTATACATGTTCATCACGCAAACACACATGACCCCGACAGACTCGTATACATGTTCATCACGCAAACACACATGACCCCGACAGACTCGTATATATGTTCATCACGCAAACACACATGACCCCGACAGACTCGTATATATGTTCATCACGCAAACACACATGACTCCGACAGACTCGTGTATATGTTCATCACGCAAACACACATGACCCCGACAGACTCGTATATATGTTCATCACGCAAACACACATGACCCCGACAGACTCGTGTATATGTTCATCACGCAAACACACATGACCCCGACAGACTCGTATATATGTTCATCACGCAAACACACATGACCCCGACAGACTTGTGTATATGTTCACCACGCAAACACACATGACTCCGACAGACTCGTGTATATGTTCATCACGCAAACACACATGACCCCGACAGACTCGTATATACGTTCACCACGCAAACACACATGACCCCGACAGACTCGTATATACGTTCATCACGCAAACACACATGACCCCGACAGACTCGTGTATACGTTCACCACGCAAACACACATGACCCCGACAGACTCGTGTATATGTTCACCACGCAAACACAAATGACCCCGACAGACTCGTATACATGTTCATCACGCAAACACACATGACCCCGACAGACTCGTGTATACGTTCACCACGCAAACACACATGACCCCGACAGACTCGTGTATACGTTCACCACGCAAACACAAATGACCCCGACAGACTCGTATACATGTTCACCACGCAAACACACATGACCCCGACAGACTCGTGTATATGTTCACCACGCAAACACAAATGACCCCGACAGACTCGTATACATGTTCACCACGCAAACACACATGACCCCGACAGACTCGTATATATGTTCACCACGCAAACACACATGACCCCGACAGACTCGTATATACGTTCACCACGCAAACACACATGACCCCGACAGACTCGTATATACGTTCACCACGCAAACACACATGACCCCGACAGACTCGTATATACGTTCATCACGCAAACACACATGACCCCGACAGACTCGTATATACGTTCATCACGCAAACACACATGACCCCGACAGACTCGTGTATATGTTCATCACGCAAACACACATGACCCCGACAGACTCGTGTATATGTTCACCACGCAAACACACATGACCCCGACAGACTCGTATATACGTTCACCACGCAAACACACATGACCCCGACAGACTCGTGTATATGTTCACCACGCAAACACAAATGACCCCGACAGACTCGTATACATGTTCACCACGCAAACACACATGACCCCGACAGACTCGTGTATATGTTCATCACGCAAACACAAATGACCCCGACAGACTCGTATACATGTTCACCACGCAAACACACATGACCCCGACAGACTCGTATATATGTTCACCACGCAAACACACATGACCCCGACAGACTCGTATATACGTTCACCACGCAAACACACATGACCCCGACAGACTCGTATATACGTTCACCACGCAAACACACATGACCCCGACAGACTCGTATATACGTTCATCACGCAAACACACATGACCCCGACAGACTCGTGTATATGTTCACCACGCAAACACACATGACCCCGACAGAATCGTATATATGTTCACCACGCAAACACACATGACCCCGACAGAATCGTATATATGTTCACCACGCACGCAAACACACATGACCCCGACAGACTCGTATATATGTTCATCACGCAAACACACATGACCCCGACAGACTCGTATATATGTTCACCACGCAAACACACATGACCCCGACAGAATCGTATATATGTTCACCACGCAAACACACATGACCCCGACAGAATCGTATATATGTTCACCACGCAAACACACATGACCCCGACAGACTCGTGTATACGTTCACCACGCAAACACACATGACCCCGACAGAATCGTATATATGTTCACCACGCAAACACACATGACCCCGACAGAATCGTATATATGTTCATCACGCAAACACACATGACCCCGACAGACTCGTATATATGTTCATCACGCAAACACACATGACCCCGACAGACTCGTGTATATGTTCACCACGCAAACACACATGACCCCGACAGACTCGTATATATGTTCATCACGCAAACACACATGACCCCGACAGAATCGTATATATGTTCACCACGCAAACACACATGACCCCGACAGACTCGTATACATGTTCACCACGCAAACACACATGACCCCGACAGACTCGTATACATGTTCATCACGCAAACACACATGACCCCGACAGACTCGTATATATGTTCACCACGCAAACACACATGACCCCGACAGACTCGTATATATGTTCACCACGCAAACACACATGACCCCGACAGACTCGTGTATATGTTCATCACACAAACACACATGACCCCGACAGACTCGTATATATGTTCACCACGCAAACACACATGACCCCGACAGACTCGTATATATGTTCATCACGCAAACACACATGACCCCGACAGAATCGTATATATGTTCACCACGCAAACACACATGACCCCGACAGACTCGTATATATGTTCACCACGCAAACACACATGACCCCGACAGACTCGTATATATGTTCATCACGCAAACACACATGACCCCGACAGACTCGTGTATACGTTCACCACGCAAACACACATGACCCCGACAGACTCGTGTATATGTTCATCACGCAAACACACATGACCCCGACAGACTCGTGTATACGTTCACCACGCAAACACACATGACCCCGACAGAATCGTATATATGTTCACCACGCAAACACACATGACCCCGACAGAATCGTATATATGTTCACCACGCAAACACACATGACCCCGACAGACTCGTATACATGTTCACCACGCAAACACACATGACCCCGACAGACTCGTGTATATGTTCATCACACAAACACACATGACCCCGACAGAATCGTATATATGTTCACCACGCAAACACACATGACCCCGACAGACTCGTATATATGTTCATCACGCAAACACACATGACCCCGACAGACTCGTGTATACGTTCACCACGCAAACACACATGACCCCGACAGACTCGTGTATATGTTCATCACGCAAACACACATGACCCAGACAGACTCGTATATATGTTCATCACGCAAACACACATGACCCCGACAGACTCGTATATATGTTCACCACGCAAACACACATGACCCCGACAGACTCGTATATATGTTCACCACGCAAACACACATGACCCCGACAGACTCGTATACATGTTCATCACGCAAACACACATGACCCCGACAGACTCGTGTATATGTTCATCACGCAAACACACATGACCCCGACAGACTCGTGTATATGTTCACCACGCAAACACACATGACCCCGACAGACTCGTGTATATGTTCATCACGCAAACACACATGACCCCGACAGAATCGTATATATGTTCACCACGCAAACACACATGACCCCGACAGACTCGTGTATACGTTCACCACGCAAACACACATGACCCCGACAGACTCGTGTATATGTTCATCACGCAAACACACATGACCCCGACAGACTCGTATATATGTTCATCACGCAAACACACATGACCCCGACAGACTCGTATACATGTTCATCACGCAAACACACATGACCCCGACAGACTCGTATATATGTTCATCACGCAAACACACATGACCCCGACAGACTCGTATATATGTTCATCACGCAAACACACATGACCCCGACAGAATCGTATATATGTTCACCACGCAAACACACATGACCCCGACAGACTCGTATATATGTTCACCACGCAAACACACATGACCCCGACAGACTCGTATATACGTTCACCACGCAAACACACATGACCCCGACAGAATCGTATATATGTTCACCACGCAAACACACATGACCCCGAAAGACTCGTGTATATGTTCACCACGCAAACACACATGACCCCGACAGACTCGTGTATACATTCACCACGCAAACACACATGACCCCGACAGACTCGTATATATGTTCATCACGCAAACACACATGACCCCGACAGACTCGTATATACGTTCATCACGCAAACACACATGACCCCGACAGAATCGTATATATGTTCACCACGCAAACACACATGACCCCGACAGACTCGTGTATACGTTCACCACGCAAACACACATGACCCCGACAGACTCGTATATATGTTCACCACGCAAACACACATGACCCCGACAGACTCGTGTATACGTTCACCACGCAAACACACATGACCCCGACAGACTCGTGTATATGTTCATCACGCAAACACACATGACCCAGACAGACTCGTGTATATGTTCATCACGCAAACACACATGACCCAGACAGACTCGTATATATGTTCACCACGCAAACACACATGACCCCGACAGACTCGTATATATGTTCACCACGCAAACACACATGACCCCGACAGACTCGTATATATGTTCACCACGCAAACACACATGACCCCGACAGACTCGTGTATACGTTCACCACGCAAACACACATGACCCCGACAGACTCGTATATATGTTCACCACGCAAACACACATGACCCCGACAGACTCGTATATATGTTCATCACGCAAACACACATGACCCCGACAGACTCGTATATACGTTCATCACGCAAACACACATGACCCCGACAGACTCGTATATATGTTCACCACGCAAACACACATGACCCCGACAGACTCGTATATATGTTCATCACGCAAACACACATGACCCTGACAGACTCGTATATACGTTCATCACGCAAACACACATGACCCCGACAGACTCGTATATATGTTCATCACGCAAACACACATGACCCCGACAGACTCGTATATATGTTCACCACGCAAACACACATGACCCCGACAGACTCGTGTATATGTTCATCACGCAAACACACATGTGACCGGGCGACACCGACAGACTTGTGTATACAGTGAGGAAAATAAGTATTTGAACACCTGAGAAAATCAATGTTAATATTTGGTACAGTCGCCTTTGTTTGCATCTACAGAGGTCAAACGTTTCCTGTAGTTCTTCACCAGGTTTGCACACACTGCAGGAGGGGTTTTGGCCCACTCCTCCACACAGATCTTCTCTAGATCAGTCAGGTTTCTGGGCTGGAGTTTGAGCTCCCTCCAAAGATTCTCTATTGGGTTTAGGTCTGGAGACTGGCTAGGCCATGCCAGAACCTTATGCGTCTTACAGAGCCACTCCTTGGTTATCCTGGCGGTGTGCTTCGGGTCATTGTCATGTTGGAAGACCCAGCCTTGGACCACATGACTTTCTCCCATGACTCCTCTGGATCATCCAGATGGTCATTGGCAAACTTAAGACGGGCCTTGACATGTGCTGGTTTAAGCAGGGGAACCTTCCGTGCCATGCATGATTTCAAACCATGACGTCTTAGTGTATTACCAACAGTAACCTTGGAAACGGTGGTCCCAGCTCTTTCCAGGTCATTGACCAGCTCCCCCCGTGTAGTTCTGGGCTGATTTCTCACCTTTCTTAGGATCATTGAGACCCCACGAGGTGAGATCTTGCATGGAGCCCCAGTCCGAGGGAGATGGACAGTCATGTTTAGCTTCTTCCATTTTCTAATGATTGCTCCAACAGTGGACCTTTTTTCACCAAGCTGCTTGGCAGTTTCCCCGTAGCCCTTTCCAACCTTGTGGAGGTGGACAAGTGTCTCTAGTGTCTTTGGACAGCTCTTTGGTCTGGGCCATGTTAGTAGTTGGATTATTACTGATTGTATGGGGTGGACGGGTGTCCTTATGCAGCTAACCACCTCAAACAGGTGCATCTACATTTAGGATAATAAATGGAGTGGAGGTGGACATTTTAAAGGCAGACTAACAGGTCTTTGAGGGTCAGAATTCTAGCTGATAGACAGGTGTTCAAATACTTATTTGCAGCTGTATCATACAAATAAATAGTTACAAAATCATACATTGTGATTTCTGGATTTTTTTTTTTTAGATTATCTCTCTCACAGTGGACATGCACCTACGATGACAATGTCAGACCCTCCATGATTTCTAAGTGGGAGAACTTGCAAAATAGCAGGGTGTTCAAATATTTATTTTCCTCACTGTATGTTCATCACGCAAACACACATGCGACCGGGCGACCCCGACAGACTCGTATATATGTTCGTCTCCCTGAGCCGTAAACTATAAAACTGATGCTTCAGAATCCATGATGCTCACGGCTACCTTGACCCGCTTCTCTCCAAACGCCAAACTTTACAGGCTGAATGAAGGGTCAGAGTGAAGGAGAATGTAACAGGAGCATTCATCACCGACGAAAAGAATCTTGATGCTATAAATCTACAGGACAAACGTGGGTCTTCTTCAGACGACCTGCAGCGTCGAGGTATAAAAGTGTAATTCCTGGAAGAGTGTGCCCTCACGCCTTAGACAAGAAACTTTCAAATCGCATCAAAGGACATAGGAGTATTTCTTAGCGTGAACTCGAAACATCCTGTACTGTGCTACGCAAAATCAACTCTTTGGAGCTTTTAACCATTTTATAATGTCGTTCCCTCGTCAAACATTTGCCCTATTCACGTAGCTTTGATTAATCCTGTTCTCGTTTCTTATTTCTCTCCGGACACGCTCAGATTCATTCAATTCCTGTGCCATTGTTTGTTAAAAATCAATGCAATCACTTTTTAGGCAACGCTCTGGAGTCAACAACAACAACAACAACATGGTACTAATAGTATCGGAAAAATATCAGTATTGAAAAATATGATATCTTTCGAGTCCAAGTGTTGGGTCCAGGGACAGAATTAAAGGAAGTCACTTGGTTGTTTCAGCTCGAATAAACGATACAAATTCAAAATAAATAGAAGAAGAAGAAGAACCTTTATTTCTATAGCACAGACATAGCCACAAAGCGCTTTACATGAGAGCATTTTACATTCACTCCATACTCGGTGGAGTGAATGTAAATAGTCTTTTATCATGATACATAATCGTGCTGTTTTCTGGTTCTAGATGGCAAATGTTTTAGTATAGGTATCGAAAAATTTACCGTTCAGGTATCGGTCCAAGTATTGTTAAAGTATCAGAGAAAGAAAACTCAAAGAAAGCTCGTGTTGTTATTTATCACTGTATT
Organism: Proterorhinus semilunaris; assembly: GCA_021464625.1. Taxonomy (NCBI): domain Eukaryota; kingdom Metazoa; phylum Chordata; class Actinopteri; order Gobiiformes; family Gobiidae; genus Proterorhinus; species Proterorhinus semilunaris. Next base: position 38,511,239 of record CM038348.1, read on the forward strand.
TTGTTGTGTCTTTGTTTTCCCTCTTGCGGCTTCGAACATGAGACGCCCAAAAGCGACACATGTGAATATAAAACAAAAACACGTCCTGTTCCCAAACAGCTCCTCCTGACGTATATCCATGAAACACAGGAATAAACACACGGATGGGTGGACGTTACAAAACTTTAGGACCCGTTGTCTCAAAATCAGGTTTTCTGCACTTTATTAGCTCGTACAGACTCCGAACTGTCTTGTACTCAACCATTTTTCAGAGGGATTTTTAAATTACTGCTTGATTTGATTGAGCTTTGAACCACAACACAAGGTTAATTGAATTTGTACATATTTTCTCACTTATAAATTGCTTGGAAAAAAGATCTAAAATCCCGATTGTGTAACGATTCACTCAAGCCCCGATTCGATTTCCGATTTGAAGTTCCCGATTTAGATTTTTCCCGATTTTTGTAAACCTTTTTTTTTTTAACATCTGTATTTTTGTCTTTGTAACAAATTGCAACTGTCTCAGTAAGAGAACTTTACATTACAAACAATTACAAGACATGAAAATGAACTATAACCATGATTTTGATTTCAGCATAAGTAAACTATGTAGCAAAGCAAACATTTTGAGATTATATTTTAACAAACCTTTATTTTTTAATTTTTGCAGTTTGAACATAATACTACCATTTAGAACTAATTTTACAGTGCAGTGTTTTCCACCCTTGAAGCTTCACTGCCTCCGGTGCAGCCTAAACATAAGGAGGAAAAAGACCTGACAGCTCCTGTAGGTGTTGGATTATTTGATGAGGATTTCAGCAGAATCAGAGCAGGTCAGATGTTTGTCAGTTTACGATCTTTGGTAAACTTCTGTCAAAAGGCTAAACTCTGCGTTAGCCGCTAACGCTAATCTCGTAGCTGCTAACTTTAGCTGCGTCTGTTGCTTCGATGCCTACACGTGTTTGTGTTTACATGGTGTGGCGTGTGTTGGGGGTGAGGCGGGGGAGGTGTGGAGCTCGTCTTGAGAAAAGGTTAACTTAGAAACAACGAGCTCGTATGTTCCGGTCTGTTTCGGTCGCGCAAAATGGAATAGCTGAGGGAGGCTTTAAAATCGATTCTTTTATTTTTTACATCGATTCACATTTTACGCATATTAAATACATTTTAAATCGATTTTCGATGAATCGTTACATCCCTATATTTAATATATCAACATATTAAACCTGGCTTGACCCATTGTTTAGATTTTGTTGCTGAAATATAGGCCATTTTAATGCTGAAAATCCTTTTCATTAACATATATAAGAACAAAATGACAAAAAACGTGAAATAAATGTTTTCTCATATTTATGTCTGTAATCTAGAACAAAGGTTTTTTTTCCCTTATTCACCTGCGGCGCTCGGCTTAAAGCTGCTTCGTAATCTCCATCCACGTCTGTATTTACTTCTCAGATCTCCCCCTCTGTCCTTTTCCTCTAATGAGAGTTTGAAATCTCTCCAGTAGCTGCAGGCGGCCGACATAATCGTGGCGCTGGGAGACTTTAAAACCCAGGTTTAAACGCGAGCTCCGCCTCAGAGTCTCCGGCACGTTTAATCAAACGCTCTGGGCCTCGGGGAGAAAACCTTCCCATGTGCGTTCACTGATGATAATACAGTTTCAACTCTGCACACGCGAGCAGCGCCGGAGACGATCAGAGCAAAACAAACAAACAAACAAACAAACTCTCTCAACACGGCACTTTCCCAAAACACCGTAACTCATCGCGTTCAATTTGCTCTGTACATGTTTTGCCGCTAAAAAAACAAAAACTCCCTGAAATATATGGTGCAGAGTGTGTTGACGCAGTGATTAAACGTCTCCCTACAGGTTTCCCAAATCGTAATTTCACAGCTCATTTTGTACGGTACATTTAAGCACATCTTCTAATGTGATCAGGCCCGAGCCAATTTCGTGCCGTGGCCGGAACCTTTGCGCCCCTTGTTCTTCTGAAGGAGATTTACGAATTTCCCCCGCGACGTTAAGCACCAGAGAGGGGTCGTTGGAAAGCTAATAATCTAGTTTCAAACACACAAAAGACTCTATCAGCTTTTGTTCCAAAGTGTATGTCTGAAATCGGCGATGTTGATGATGGCAAGAGCATGGGCCTCACGGGGTTCAAAATCTGCTCCCTCCAGCAGACAGCAACCGCCTGGGTCACCTATGCCCAGCGCCGGCCCCGAATCTGTCAACACAATAGATCCTGGGTTTTGAGCTACGCTTTATCTATTTATCTATTGTCCGTTTTTGCATGAAATACCTTAAAGGGACAGGCCACCGTTTTCCCCTCACTGAGATAATGTTCTTATCTCAGTGTGGGCTTAGACGAGTTGATGCGTACCTGTCTGGTCTTCACGCGTGCGCTCAGTCACGCAAAAAGACCAAAGATGTTGTTAGACTTTAGCCTCTCCTCCTCTCCTCTATGGGGCCAAACGGGGGTGACGTTAGACGCGACCGATCTCTTCTTAACACCTTAGGAGCACTCACGCCTCACAATATACTTCCCCTTTTTATCCGCCCAGAAAATCAACATGTTTAATTTTGTGTGACTAGACTTGGATCGAGTAACTACCCACGTAACCGTCGCTTCTAACTTCACCCCCGTTTGGCCCCATAGAGAAGGGGAGGAGATGCTAAATGCTAACAACATCTTTGGTCTTTCTGCGTGACTGACCAGACAGGTACGCATCAGCTCGTCTAAGCTCAGGTAAGAACAGATCTCAGTGTGGAAGAACGCTGGCCTGTTCCTTTAATAAAAAATAATCTAATGTACGCAAGTCCAGAGTTTTGTCTCTTTATCCAAGAAAACAATAAATGACATTAAAGCACATGACGTTTCAATCTAAAATGAAGTTCTAAATTGTATTTGCTCTTTTTTTCCAGCAACTTCTTCACCAATACATTATTGGAACTTCAAATATTTCCACTCCATCACATTTATCAACCCCAAAAGTAAGCAGGAGTGCAGATTCTCTCTATATGGTTTATGAAAAGATATTACAACAATAATTCAGAAGATAAAGGGATAAAGTCCGTGTTGACCCACCAGGCTCTGCAGTAAACACATTTCTTTCTTATAAAAGTTTTGACACCCCCATTTTTAAGTGGGTCAGGTTTCTTACCCCTCGGTGACGAGCTCCTCCATCTCCGCCATCTCGCTGTCGCTCATGTCACCATAAACGCACACACTTCCTGCAACACAAGAGTAACACACAATCAGTAACAAAAACAGGTTGAGCGGCGTGAACAGAGGAGGTCAGGGCCTTTGACCTTTGACCCGGGATTACCACGCGGATATGAAACTCGGTCAGACCAAGCTGAGCCCGAGCAGCTGTTTCAGAGCCTGGCAGAGACAGACGATCAATTCAGGGCTGGAGCCACACGAAGACCAAACAGGAATCATTTAAAAAAACATGTTCTACAAACCACTCCTGTCTGTAATAATCAGGGCTTATTGCGCTTTACAAGCTTGTGTTACCAAGTTTCTCAAAGAACTACACTGTCGTCAGTTCTGTACAACCGCCCGACCTTGATATGTACTGTAAACCAGAGATTGTGAACTTGGGTTTTAAAATGGATCCTTTATTTAAGCTTGACGGCCAAGTTCGCTCAGTTGTAAGGTCTAGTTTCTTCCATCTGAGGCAGTTGGCCAAGGTAAAGCACTTTCTGTCACGTGAGCACTCTGAAACTGTAATCCATGCCTTCATCACTACCCGGCTGGATTACTGTAATGCACTTTATTTTGGGGTGAGTCAGCCCTGTATTTCACGTCTGCAGCTGCACGTCTTTGAACTGGCACACGGACGTTTGAACACATCACCCCAACATTGTCTTCTCTTCAAGGCAAGGCAAGGCAAGGCAAGTTTATTTGTAGAGCACAATTCATACACAAGGCAATTCAAAGTGCTTCACAGTTGCATAAAGTTACAAGAAAACAGATCAAATCAATCATTAAAACATCCAACATAAACATTTATCAATGACAGTAAAAGGCAAGAGTGCAGATAAAATACTTTCAGTTTTCATATGCTCGGGTAAAAAGAGCTGTTTTCAGCCTGGATTTGAACATTGTCAGAGTTGAGGCCTGTCTCACATCCTCATGAAGACTGTTCCAGATTTTAGCTGCATGAAACTGAAACGCAGCCTCACCGTGTTTAGTCCTGACTCTGGGAACCACCAGGTGACCCCTCCCTGAAGTTCTCAGGGCCCGAGATGGTTCATACGGCTCTAACATGTCAGAGATGTACTTTGGTGCTAAACCATGAAACGACTTGTACACAAGCAGAGCTGTTTTAAATTCTATTCTCTGAGTGACAGGAAGCCAGTGCAGAGACCGGAGCACTGGACTAATATGGTCGTATTTCCTGGTTCTTGTCAGGACTCGAGCAGCAGCGTTCTGGATGTTCTGCAGCTGTCTAACAGCTCGTTTAGAAAGGCCAGTGAGCAGCCGTTACAGTAGTCTAACCTGCCAGTCTTCACTGGCTGCCTGTGTATTTTAGGATCCATTTTAAGTTGCTTTTATTTGTTTTTAAAATGCTTAAATGGTGCTGCCCCTTTGTACCTCTCTGAGCTCCTCAAACCCTACTCTCCTTCTCGGTCTCTTCGGTCGGCGGACCAGCTCCTCCTCAGCGTCCCAAGGACCAATCGGAGGCTCAGAGGGGACCGGGCTTTTGCTGTGGCAGCGCCAAAGCTATGGGATGAGTTGCCTTTATCTGTTTTTAAATCTCTTCTTAAAACGTGGCTTTTTAAGTTGGCGTTTGGTACACCCTAAGAAGTTGACATTTTAAAATTAGCTTTTAGTGTAATTTTTACTGTTTTATATATTTTAAGGTATTTGCATTTTGTAGCACTTTGGTCAACCTGGTTGTTTTTAAAGTGCGTTATAAATAAAGTTGCAGTTGCAGTTGCAGTCGTCATTATTTTTTCACATCATACTCTGAGTTACTGTTGTAGCCACAGCTGCCCTGCAGGGGTAGACTGACGGGAGCGAGGCTACCAGTCTGTGCCATCGGCCCCTCCCACCACCACAAACTACATTCATTCTGTACGTTTATTTAGTGGTAAATGGAATCAATTTAAATACCTTTATCAAGTCACTCTCTCATTCATACACCAATGTACGCAGACACAGGGAGAACTGGCAAACTCCACACAGGCCAGGTGGGAATCGAACCCAGGACCTTCTAGCTGTGAAGTAGAAGCACTAACCACTGCTACGCATCGTACGGGGTAAGTTTTGTCATTTTTAAACATTAAAACTAAGATGTTAAGGGAGCACAAAGAAACCGTATTCAGTGCCCGTTCAGTAAATCAGTATTTACATTCAGAAGAACCTCTAAACTATTTCCCAAACCTTCACGTCGTTTTGTGTTCGTCGTCGTCAAAGCGATGACGTCAGTGAAACAGAAGAGAGAGAGACGATGTCCGTGGTGCACAATGATGTCATACCCCGGGACGGTGGTCATATGGAGCCCCGGCCTGTTCAAAGCTGATTATTCATCATTCATTTGCAAACACATTAACATAAGCCGCAGTAATGATGGCGTACATATGTAATCCTCTTATGTGACGCCCGGTTTGCCTGTTCCACAGATATGCATTTAACCTCAGACTCAGAGTCGACCCCACAGCTGCTGAAGGAGCTCTGGGGGGGGGGGGGGGGACATTAATAGATTCAGGTTCTCCTCATGCACCAAATGCCTGCCGTGTGAACACAATCATTGAGGCGACTGCGTAAAGTGAGAAAACTGAATTCATTTTTGTGTTGAAATCATCTCGACTACGAACCATAGTCTCAAAGAGTGCATAAATAAATGTATTTGTACGGCAACTCACTGTGCCTGCAACACAAAAACACAATAAAAAATACAATAAAAAGCATCGATACAATTAGATAGTATGTATATATTATAATTAGTAAAAAATAGGTTAAATTGCCATCGACAGCAGTAAACAACATGGAGTTAAACATTGTCAAAGTTGAGGCCTGTCTCCCATCGGCACGGAGGCTGTTCCAGACCTTCGCTGCATGAAACTGAAACCATGTTTAGTCCTGACTCTGGGAACCACCAGGAGACCCCTCCCTGAAGTTCTCAGGGCCCGAGATGGTTCATACGGCTCTAACATGTCAGAGATGGACTTTGGTGCTAAACCATGAAAAGACTTGTACACAAGCAGAGCTGTTTTAAATTCTATTCTCTGAGTGACAGGAAGCCAGTGCAGAGACCGGAGCACTGGACTAATATGGTCGTATTTCCTGGTTCTTGTCAGGACTGGAGCAGCAGCGTTCTGGATGTTCTGCAGCTCTAACAGCTCGTTTAGAAAGGCCAGTGAGCAGCCGTTACAGTCGTCTAACCTGCTGGAGACAAACGCATGGATGAGTGTCTCTAAGTCTGGTTTTGACACTATGTTTTTTTATTTTTTATTTTGTTTTTCAGATGGTAATGGGCCGCTAATGTAACGAACTTAATATGACTGTTAAAATTCAGGTCCGAGTCCATGATTTCTAACTTGATTTTTAGGTTCCAGTGAAAGAGATATAACGACATGTATACACTATTTTCATTTTTTTTGCAACTTTCCTAAGTCAAGAGGAGAGAGACTGCCTACTGACAACAAGGACTGGACGGTCTGTGATCTTGGCCCGTCTGCTGAGGGACTCCTTCGGCCCTGGGTCTCTATAGCCTGTCCGTCCATGGGAGTGGATCTCTCCTTCTGTGGTTCTCCTCAAGGTTTCTCGTTTCTCCCACTGGGTTTTTGAGTTTTTCCTTGCCGTGCTGGAGAGTCTAAGGACAGGGGACGCCCGAGCTGCTCGTCTCCACTGCTGACGCTTATTTGGACTTTATGTTTGCCTGGATATTTGATTCACCGGAACTTTACATTGTCTTATTTACTGTTCTGTTTTATTGCCTTAATGTTTGTTGCAGCCCTATGAGGCAACTCCTGTTGTGATATTGGGCTAAACAAAACCATTGATTGATTGAATGTTTTTTTTTATTCGAACCATGAAAAAACTAAAAGTGGTGAATATTTAAGATGGAAAGAAGCGTCATGGTTTTTAATGGCGTGCGCATTTGACTCATCCTAAGTGACTTGGACTCGAGCAGTAAGAATGTGGACTTGACTACAACACACAAGTAGCAGAAAAGAAAAAAAATCCACACTGGTATTGCCAAGTAACTTTCTGTAGCGCTAACAAGGAACATTGCTGAATATTTACATGTTTTTCTTTCATGAACTGCCGACCAATCAATGAAACGTGCTGAATTACGAGCCGACCTCATATATTCACATTTCCTGGGCTAACATGAAGGCTGAGTTATAATAAATGAATTACTATGGCTCATGGGTACGGAAAGTCAATGCACGACGCCCACATTGTATTGACTGGGCCTCGGTTTGACAGGACATTCTGAGTTGGATCACGTGAAGATCCTGAGGTTCACGGTCCTCGGGGTAAACCTGTATGGAGGATGACTCTGCCTGACAGCTGCTCGTACGGATGAACTGCGGCGACGCTGGCGATTCCGGACAGTTTTGAATGTCACCAAGTCTCCGCTGTCACGCGACCTTTAAAAGGTAGCTGGAGGTGCTCCTGCTGTTCCTGTGTTAGCTTTAAAGGCGACAGCGCACGGGCCATTAGCTCTGTCCACTCGGATACCTCCCATGATCGCTCATAAGGACGGTCTGTTAATGATCTAGGGCAGTGGTTCTGGAGACCCCCCACCATTACCCAAGTACGACTGAAACAACCTAATGCCATTCGTTTTAACTAGTGGCGGGACTTTAGGGGTTGTATTTATTTTTTAGAGGTATGTCTTGGATGCTTCTTTGTATTTTCCTACATTTTTAGATGTTATACCAGCCCAATTCTCCTTCAGTAACATGAACATATTGAGCTTCACAGTTACTGAGCTTTACGTACAGATGATATATAATATTTGTTAACAAACAAAAACAATAATAAGGGGAATGAACAATAACAACAATGGTGAGAAAATGACAAGCACACAACACTATGAGATTACAGACCTCGTCACACCTCGCCGTACTTTAATATAGGGCCTGAATTCTCCATTCATGTGTTTGGGGGCAGAACACTCGATTCAAAGACGACGCGTATATTAACAGGCTCAGATCTAACAACATTTCTGTGATTTCTACGGCGCAAACACTCATGTCAGTGGTTCCCAAATGTTTATTTTTTTATTTTTGAACAGGGACAGTGTACAATCTACATTAGCCTCAGAAAGGGGAGATGCATTGTACCAGGTTATAGCACTTGTGCTAATTTCCACCTGCAGTCCCTGGGCCTATTGTACATGTTTTCAGTGGTAGGGGAAACCGGAGTACCCGGAGGAAACCTACGCAGACACGGGGAGAACATGCTCCACACAGAAAGGCCCCGTCCAGGTGGGAATCGAACCCGGGACCTTCTAGCTGTGAAACATGAGCGCTAACCGCTGTGCTACCGTGCCGCCTGAATATGTTTCCACCTTCAAGCTAATTACTGTATTGACCTTTATTTAAAGCAGTACTAAGTAACTTGTTTAATAAATCCTTTCCGTCGTCCCTCTGGGGGTAATACAAGTGTTAATGGGATGATTGGGGGGTCTTTCATCTCCCCCCGGTGTCTCTGGCCAGAAAAACACAATTTCAACTTGACTGCCACCGGGTCGGAGCAGCAATACACACTAATAGAATCACGAAGAAGAAGCTAACAGGCTAACGGGTAAAGCTAACTGCGGGCTAGCGCCACTTAAACAGTATTTACAGCCAAGTTTGAGTGAAAACAATGATCTCCATTGTGTAACTGGATGAACAATATCCCTCTGTCCCTTTGTCTTTTCTGTCAGCGTAGTATTTACTCTCATGGACGATTAATGAGTAAAAAAACACAGCATGCTACGACACCTGCAGTGGCGCTTATGGCCTCTAGGGGCACGAGTTACTTAAAGCAGTACTAAGTAACTCATGTCCCTTGAAAGACAAAGGGACAGAAGGATATTGTGCATCCAATTACACAATGGAAATTATTTTTTTCACTCATACTTCGCTGTAAATACTGTTTAAGTGGCGCTAGCCCGCAGTTAGCTTTGCCCCTTAGCCCGGTGCAGGGAAATTTGGAAGGTTGTGTTTTTTCTGGCCAGAGACACCAGGGGGAGATGAAAGACCCCCCAATCATCCCATTAACACTTATTAAGGTACACAAGTTACTTAGTACTGCTTTAACCAGGATAGTCCCACTGAGATTAAGAATCTCTTTTTCAGGGGAGTCCTGGCCCCAGAGGGCAACCTATTGTACATGTTTTGAGTGGTAGGGAAAACCGGAGTACCCGGAGGAAACCCACGCAGACACAGGGAGAACATGCAAACTCCACACGGAAAGTCCCCGTCCAGGTGGGAAGGGAACCCGGGACCTTCTGTCTGTGAAGCACGAGCGCTAACCGCTGTGCCGCCAAATCCGTGACCTTTAACCACAAGTTAAAGTTCCACCAACGCCATGTCATAAAACTATATCCGTATAAACAACATATTCCATCCTCGCTCTCAACCCCCTCAGCTTTGCTAATGATGCCTTTTACGTCAAACGCTCGCATGGATTTTCAGAAATACGTGAACGGACTTTAAGTTTAGTTTAGTTTATTTGTTTATTCGAGCGGTTAATCTGCTCTAAAGGACTGGGCCGAAGCAAAAGGCTTATAAGCTCCACCCCCAAAATAAAAACAATAACATTTTCATTTAACAATCAAAGCACAAATCACAACAACAGCTGTTTCATTTCTTGTACAATGTCTATTACAGAGCGAGAACAAATGATCATTAATATATTTCTTACAAATTGTTACCAAAGCCAAACATTGGTACATTATTAAAATCACTGGTGTAACATTACCGGAAGTCACTATTGTAATGTTATAAAGGCACGTTACTATGCAGCAGTTTATATTATACTGATCCTGCTACTTCCCAGCTGTCATTACCGTCCCCAGTATAATATCAACGTGTGTTCATGTATAATGTATTATGAAAGCCCTACATAGTGTAATTCATTAAAAAGCATTAATACTGATTATACTCCGAGATCTTGCTACTTCCCAGCTGTCATTACCATCATCACAATATATATTTTAATTTAAGTTAAATTATTATTGTTATTAATATTATTATTATTTATTTATTTGAGTTATGTATGAAGTATGATGTAGCCCTGCACAGTTTGAGTGTAGAGCGGGCCAGTTGAAGAGGGCAGTAGCTCCCCACCAACAAACCCAGCTGCCCTAACTGATTTTGTAGATGATGTTCCTATGCTGAGTGGTGCCTTAACAGACAAGGTTTAGAGCCCGTTGGGAGGATTCCTTTCAACAGATCCTTAACCTGCCAACCCTAATTCTCCATTTGTAATTTGAGCGATAGAATGACAACCGTTCCGAGCAGCAACACTCTTGATTATAGAGGAAACGATACTCAAAGTTTAATTTACGGCGAAGCGTTTCGTAGCATGCTGTACACTTCAGCAGTCCTGGGAGAAAGCAGCTGTGCATCCATTTAATTCCTCTACCACTTCCCTTGTGTCTTTTCAAATTGTCACACTATGATGGTATTACTATGTTTAATCTTTTCATTTCTAAAACGCCTCACTTCCTCTGGAAATTTCAGATCTTTTGTCTTGTCCAAACAGTCGCCGTGGCAAGAGAGCTGCATCCACACTGGGCAATCTATCCCATAAAAAATAAATAAAAAAAAACTTTCAGGAGAGACATTTGGACGGCATGTGGGAAGTTTCAAGTGGGCAAATCAGCTCGTGTTTATTTATAGTCGTTTCCGTGAATGGCTGGGAGATATCAATAGTTCTGCAAAACTTTCTTCCCTTCTGCCTTCCCTGCGAGAGGAAAATGCCTTGACTGGATAGTTCCTGCCTGAGCTTGTTCCAAGTCCAGAGAGTGTTTTGTCCAGGGGTTCCCCGTCAGCCCGAGTGCAGGGGGCGCTGACAGGTCGCCAGACGGAAACGCATCAAATATTCATGTTTCTGTCAGTGCAACACCAAGACTGACCCGGGACAGGAGGTCTGTCTGGTCAACAGAGTCCCCAAAAAAGACCACTGATCTATGAGAGAATGCTTTTCTCTTTTAGTTTTTGCCAATGTAAGGTTCTTTATCGGGGCGGGAAGAAACATCTTTAATATAGATAGATTGATTGCATTAGTTTCTTGCTCACATTCACACAAACAGAGCAGGATCTACAGAATTAAGAAGTTAAAAAACACATTTAAAAAAAGCAAGGTCCCCTCCCTGAAGCTCTCAGGGCCCGAGATGGTTCATACGGCTCTAACATGTCAGAGATGGACTTTGGTGCTAAACCATGAAAAGACTTGTACACAAGCAGAGCTGTTTTAAATTCTATTCTCTGAGTGACAGGAAGCCAGTGCAGGGACCGGAGCACTGGACTAATATGGTGGTATTTCCTGGTTCTTGTCAGGACTCGAGCAGCAGCGTTCTGGATGTTCTGCAGCTCTAACAGCTCGTTTAGAAAGGCCAGTGAGCAGCCGTTACAGTCGTCTAACCTGCTGGAGACAAACGCATGGATGAGTGTCTCCAAGTCTGGTTTTGACACTATTCCTCTGATCTGAATGTTTTTCAGATGGTAAAAAGCTGATGATGTCATTGCTTTGATGTGGCTGTTTAAGTTCAGGTCTGAGTCCATGATTACTCCTAGATTTCTAACCTGATGTTTTGGTTCTAGAGAGACCAGCAAAGACGCCTGGGCCCCTCCAGCTGCACCACATTGTTGTCAGATTCCGTTTGTCACGGCAGCACATTCGTCTCATTGAAAAAAATATGACAAATCCATTTTGTGCTTGTGTCACCTAAACGCATCGCCGATACCCGCAGTCAGCACAACAAAACCCTGCTACTGCTGAGCCCATATCTTTAGAACGATAAACCCTTCTCGGAGTCAAATAAATCCGCCCTGTGTTTTGTTCCCTATCATTACTTCGCCGTGTGTGAAATATTCCCCGGGGACGCTTTCTGGACGGAGGAGCCTTTTTGTAAGTGTGATTAAGCGCAGTAATGGCAGCAGCTGTGTCTTCGCCGTCGCCAACCAAGCGCCACTTAACATAATGCATAAAACACCGCCAGATGAAGGGCGATGTCGGCTTGGTTTACATGCGCCGGGCCGCGTCCTGAATGCTTGTGTCACGAGGAGCGTAAACGAGAGATAAGCTAATGTTTGTGTCGCTCAAATTAGCATCATTCACGACTGGGTTTTACGGTGAAGATAAGGCGTGTTTGGGAAGTGTTGTGTGATGTGGAAAGCGGAGCCACTCGGCCTGTGGGTGCAGTGAGAACAACTGGAATGGAAAGATTGGACAAAAGTAGTATTTCTGGAAGCCCCCAAAGGGAATACCCAAATAAAGACGGGCATTTGTGGGGGGAAATCCCTGGGAGCCGCTGCACTAGTTCTGTCTGTGTGAGTGAGTGTGCACCAGCTCTCCCGCGGTCATGTCTCCGTCCCGGTCGAAACGGGACACTACAGCTCCACACGCGGCGAGAGTTTACCGTTATTCCCCCACTTCTTTATGCAATTGTAAAATAGTGTGAGCCGCGTAGGGAGAGTAGTCTAAAAGGGCAAGACAAAAACAGTATCGATAGGTTTCTGTTTCTCGAATCCTCCACGGCGAGCCGCCATACTGTTTGTCCATCCGCAATGTTTACATCGTGTATTCGCCTTAGGCTACAGGGTGTTTCCACGAATGTCGCAAATCTGGTCCAGAACCGGAAGAGCCGCCATGTTGGAGATACAGCTCACGCCAATTAACGAGACGGATCATCAATTATGGACAAAAATCGCTGCTCCTTCACGTGGAAAGGAGCCAGCTGAGGTGGCTCGGGCATCTGTTCCGGATGCCTCCTGGTCGCCTCCCTCGGGAGGTGCTCCAGGCATGTCCCACTGGGAGGAGGCCTCGTGAAAGGCCCAGGACACGCTGGTGGGACTATGTCTCCGAGCTGGCCTGGTGTCGCCTCGGGGTCCCCCCAGAACAGCTGGAGGAGGTGTGTGTGGATCGGGAAGACTGGGCATCTCTGCTGAGACGCTGCCCCCGCGACCCGGCCCCGGATAAAGAAAATGGATGGATGGATGTCAACGTTTTACACATAGGCCTAACCCTGTTAATTAAATTAAAAATCTACGTACCGGCTACAAAATGAGCTGCGCAAATGTATCCAGATTGAGGCTTGCAATCCATAATCCCTTAATTTAGATAATTGTTCTGTCTGCTCTCCCTTATTTTGCACAACCCTGGGTAAGCGGTAACACTGCAAAGTAGTTTCTCTGTCTGATCTATTGTGACAGGCGAGAAACGTGACATTAATTCACCATTTTGCTGTTTCAAACTTTGCGGTACTGTTTGTTTTGATATGCGAGTACATGGGTGAGCATCGCCATCATGTCCGACTTCGGAAAAGTGCCACGGATCGGCACATTGTATTGACACTTCCGTAGAGAAATGTTCTCTGTGGGAGGGACACATCTCCAGACTATGAGACAGGAGAACTAGCAAGAGGCAGTTTGGAGGGGGACACTGGAGCACCCGGGCACAGAAAGGCCTCACATGGTCCTGGGAATCGAACCCCAGACCTTGCTCTAACCACAATCCCCACACAGGAAGTGCATAACCAACCTATACTACAAATACCTATGACTACGATGGCCACCTCAACTACAGTGACGACACAATCTAATGCTCCCACTGCTACTACATTACTACTGACTGCATGAAAAGAAACACTCCAAATCTCTTTATCTGGTGAATGGTTTTAAACAGCTGAAGAGAAATCGTGTTTCTTTCCGCCAGAAGCATCGGTCCGAGTGCGTTTGAACTTTGGCATTTTGAGTTTTGAGCCCGCGGACTTCACTCACTCAACGTGACCCCTCTGTGACCCCGATACAAGGTCGATGTTACATAAGAGCCCTGCTGAACGGAGAATACGCCTCAGAAAACATTCGGAGGGATTAGACGGAGAAACGTGTTTTCAGATAGAGCGAGTTTTAAAATGGACATAATACATTGGATTGATGACTTTGTAAGAATATCTCTCATAAATATTCAAATCAATGGGCAGGGGCCTTAACGTGTGACAGAAGTGTTAAACTGCTGCCAGAATCACATGCGTTTAAACAACCAGCAGGATATTGTCTACGATGATCTTGTTGATGTCGTTGATCATCTCTAAAAAAGTCGTTGTGTCATGTGGTCGGACTTTTAGAGTCACATTATATTTGCTGTTTTAACCTCGAAAACAGAGCACAGTGGGCGATGCGTCACGGGAAGTATTAAGGAGCAAAAGGTCGTCACACGGGTGAGAATAGGCCCTTACATCTAATCAACGGGCATGAGACAGGATTACAACCGCGGCGGAGTCTGTGGAGCACGTTCTCCGTCACTGGTATAAATATTCAAGACAAATACTGAAGTCAGGGGCTGGGGTTAATGTGAGAAATGTTTTGACTAAAGGTAAATTGAAAAAATTATTTAATGTCCTTAATGATTCAGAACGCTTACTCAAGAAGGCGAGATTCTTCTTGAACAAGAATCCATTGTTTTCTGTCATTTTATATGTTCTTATAATAAGGCATTATATACAGAAAAAACATGTATTTGTTTATTTGGTCGGGACAGTGCACGTTAATGAAGTCACATGGACAGCGTGAGCAAGAATGTCAGGAAGGGGCCCTCTGAAGCCCGCTTTGTGCTTTGCGGGGGGGTATTCACGTAGCATTATGTTGGTTGCTTGGTCATTTTGAACACTCATTTTATAAAGAAATACTGTACTATTTTAAATGGCATTTATTTTACCCTTTTGTTGGAGATATTTGCATACAAAACAATCAAGGCAGCTAAAAGAAGGCACTTCCGAGACAGACAGATGGACACACTACAGTCACTTATTACACTCACTGCTGTCTTGCTCTCCTTCCTCTTTCTCTTTTCTTTCCTTTTTGCTGCCAGAAGCAGAACTTCTCCACATTTTGTTGGAGCTGGGTCTGCTTACTCCAACACTGGGGCCCCCAAGCCAGCAGGACATTCTATCTGATGTCCCGCACTCACTCTCTCAAACACACTCTCGGTCATCCTGGCCTATTGTACCTACGCAGACACGCAAACTCCACACAGGAAGACCTCGTCTTCCATCTGCAGGTTCCGCTGTTTCCCAGAAAGGCAATAACAATATTTGAAAGACAAAGTCATCTCGATCGCCTTCCGTGTTACAGGTGGACACCAAACATGTCAATGTTTGTGAATGAATAGCCACGCTGACATTTTTACATACGTCTTGATTTAAAAAAGGCGCTTTTTCACTAGAGAGGGAGAGAGGGCTGGTTTCTCCTCAGAAAACCGATCAAAACCTCCACATTGACCACTGCATGAAAAGTTTTCGTGCCATGTCTCGCCTCATGTGCTGTGTTATTGCTGTGCCATAAAGTAAAATGCTGGGGTTCAGGCTGGGGGTTTGAACCAACAAACCTTTGGGACAATGTCACAAATGGGCTTCTGCGGGACAAAAAGCGTTCATAACTAAAGTACCATAACCGTGAGCCGAGCTGCATCATTGTCCCGTTATAATCGCTGCTCATTCATTTACTTCTTCTCCATCTTCTATCCGCAAACTTGAGAACTTTATATTTTTCAACACTTGACGCCCTCGACGCCACATAATACGCCCTGATAATCTCTAAACGCTCTGTTGTGAAGCGCTCACACACACGGCCGAGCCTCCTTCAGATTAATCAGGAATTCATTTGGAGAAAGAGATAATACGCGGCGGAATCGGTTAAACCGGCGCCAGACGAGCCTCATCCAATCACATTAGGATGTACGGCGCCGCAGGAGGGCCGCTCTTCTCACTCCAGCAGCTCTCCAATCACCGCCACGAGTGTCTCCCTGATCAAAACCTTCACAGTCCTCCGCCAGGAACCCAAAGAGCGCATTAATGGAGAGAATGAGCAGCAGATGAGGAGACGGCTCGGTGATTAGACACTTGGTCCAAGAGAGAGAAGTGGAATTAGTCTGAAAATAAAGTCGTCATGCATTGAAGTTAACTTTTTAAGATCTATATGTCAGACGCTCCATGCTGAGTGGAAACAGTAATGAAGAACACGAGGATCAGCCCAACGACGGAGCATCGATCTTTACGCTAAAGTCCAAGCTAAATGCACTGAAAAGGATTTGTCCGACAGTTTGCAGTTGTTGCGGCGGCTCAAACGAACGGATCCCAAAGCCTCGACTCCCACAAAGAGCCGTGAATACCATCACTGGCTCCTGCACGTGTTTTTCTTGTAAACTGTGACTCACATCCAATGGCCGCTGACTGCTCTGCTTTGTGACTACGACACTGGAGGCCGCCATTGCTCCACCTTTGCTGTAGTACCTCCATATGGCCGCTATTCCCCCATTGCAATGCATTGGACTTTAGACACGTTAAAAACAACTTTAATGCCGGTGCTTAATGGTTTAGAAGTGGCTAGAGCGAGATATTCCTCCTGTGATTACGCTGGGTTAAAAACAATCTGGGGCACCAGGGTTTTTATCGTAGATATATTTCGTTGTACGCTTGTACAATGACAATAAAGCACTTACTTACAAATTTTAGAAATCTTGCATAATTAATGAGGGCCTGACTTTGATTGACAGGCCGTTTACGTCGCTGCCTGGCCATGGGCGCGATTACAACAGAAATACACGCCCATTACACGCCCCGCGAGGGCCAAGCAGGGCGGAGTCTACAGTGAAGATCCCGCCCTTATGCCCTTTTTAGGAACATGAGAGGAGGAGCTGGAGAGGAGGAGCCTGTAAATCCGCCATGATTTCCCCGAAGAACGTGGTCATTGTGGTAAATGGGGAGGAGTGAGGAGGAGCGGTCTATTCTTTTTAACGGTCTATGCTCACATCGAGTAGTTTTGTGTGCGGGGCGGAGCTCACGAGACTTCACAGTGATAAAAACTATGAACATAAACAAATACTAGTAAACGCCCCATTTAGAAGTAAGAACAGGCAAACTCACAATCCCCTGTCAGAGGTCCAGCTAATCCAGCCCTCAGAAGTCCACATGATCCAAACACACCGTTTTCCTCTGAGGCTGGAATCATTCTCTCACGCTCCTCAGTTCTGCTGTGTTGTTTACTTTTGCTAATTTAGCCCGTTGTTGCTGTTTTTATTCTGAACTTCAGCAGATTCTCTTCCCTGGCTGGTGATGTTTGGTTTCGTGTAATTCTGTGGGCTTGATCAGAAAGTGCGGCGTCGGCGAAGACAGGCTTCTTCTTGTGGATTCTGTCCGTGGCGCCGCACGGCCTCGGTAACCGGAGCGTGAGGCGAAAGTTATTTTTCGACACTGATTTTGATGAGCTTTAAATAAAAAAACAAGATCTGAGGCACTCGAGCTGTTAAGCCTAAAATCCATTATTGTGGACGGGACGTGTTCCTCAGGTCACACCATTGACCTTTATTGAAGGGAAGTCCCACTGAGATTAAGAATCTCTTTTTCAGGGGAGTCCTGGCCCCAGAGGGGAACCTGTTGTACATGTTTGCATTGGTAGGAAATCACTGGAGGAAACCTACGCTGACACGGGGAGTAGATGGTAGAGCGGGTCGTCTCATGATCGGAAGATCAGGGGTTCGAATCCCGCCTCTTGAAGGTGCACATTGTTGTTGTGTCCTTGGGCAAGACACTTCACCCACCTTGCTTCCAGTGTCTGTGTACACTGGTGTGTGAATGAGAACATTTAACTCCACACAGAAAGGCCCCGTCCAGGTGGGAATCGAACCCAACTCAATTGTGAAGATCCAGACCCTCTGTACGAAACTAAATGAGTACGAGGGTCTGGTAAAACCAGGCTAAGCCTGCCTGAGTCTGCAACGTTTGTTTTTTCTCTTTCTTTTTTTATCCTCAAAATGCAAGGTAACTTTCAGACTGTCTTTGTTACATGCATCTGATAAAGCCTGCAGGCAGAAGCCGACTCTTAACCAATGAATTGAAGTCTTTCCCTCAGAGATGTTTAATGATCCTTGTAACTTCAGATTTCATGTTACTTGATATTAAAACTACACCCATTAAAGTTTATTGCAGCTCATTACTTGCTGTTTCTGATATTTATAGTAATTTGATCCTCTCTCTTTCCCTTTTTATCCACTCACTTTCCTTAATAAAATATTGGTAATGTGATCTCCCTGCTTGAGTGGATCAGCAGTCTTTAAAAAGCGCTGACAGAGCCGGGGTTTTTCTCCCACAAGCCCTGAAGGCAACAAGAGAATATAGAACTAGTGTGGGCGCTAAAGCTCTTCATTCAAATCTCTGAACCATTCTGCACATGGCGATTCAGTCGTCTTTAAACCGTATAGCAGTGAATTTGCCCAGTTTACCTGAAGTGAGGTGTTGTGTGAACGGTTTGTTCAATATCGGTGCCCATTTTTTCCCTGACATCTTTAAGAAAGTAATGAACCATTTGGGAGCCAACAACCAAAGAGTGAGTGATAGTCAAGCTCCAGCTTTCTCCAGCACAGAGAAGGGGACTGTGGAGTCTCCAGGTCGACGGGACAGATTCCTCCATCACACTGTCAGGAAGACCATACAGGAGCGGGGGAACACAATCCTGACATTCTGGGGTTTCTCCAGGAAGTACAGCATTGGATTGTTCTTCCACTAATAGGAAACGTGAGGTGAATTAGTTTAGTCACAGTATAACTGACAATAAATAAATAAATGTGGCTGACTGAGCGGTTTGTCTTCGCGGTGACACAGGAAAAACCTGATTGTCTTTTCAAATAACTATATGCTCTCCCTTCACTTCCCCAGAATTGACTTTGGACGAAGGGCGGAAAGTCTTTAGATTGTCCGTGACCTTTCCTCAAACTTTATATTGAATTCTGTGGATGACTGAGCGGCACCTTCACAACACGTTATAATGGAACCGAAAATGTCTGCCGAGCATTTCTGGAATCCAGCAGTGGTGAATTCAATTGGGGATTGCAGGTGGGGCTGTTGCTATAAAAGAAAAAGAAACTATCATTAAATACTACAGAGCCCAGGAAGGGACGCGAGAGATAAAAGGGGGTAATTATGTTGTGACTTACTGAGTCACGGGCACGAGATAAAAACTCCAAGGTTGAAGTAGAGCTTAATTTGCTCATCAATCATCATGTTGTCGTGATGCTGCTGGAGCTGGACCAAACTTAACGATCTCACGCCCCGATTTAGTAAGTCGAGATCCAGACATAATGAAAAAAAATTTTTAATCTCACTCAAGTCCCTTCCTGGGCTCCGTAAAATACACCCAGAGATAGATTGAGGGAAAATGGGACGCTGGGTCTCCTTAAGTATATTTTAAAAACTACATGATTGTGATTGCAATTTAAACGGGAGATCACTGCACATTTAAACATTTGGTGTATAAACATTCATGAGAGAACTGAAATATGCTTCACTCTCAGGCCACAGCAATGTCGAGGATTATTAAATTTATATTTATATTTTAAATAATTGACCATCTTATTCATTAGTTCAACTTTCTTTCTGCCCAATTATTAAGAGACAAAACCCTTAAAATGTGTGTATTTAATTATATTCTTGTAATGTTGCAAGTACCTGCTGAACTAATCAATGAGACGAGCTGTGTGCTTTTATTTTGGCGTGCAAGATCGAAACAGGAAGTAACTTCTTGGGCGGCGTCTGTCATTATAGATCTGTAAATGATAAACACTTTTTTTGTACCAAAACGCAAAAAAAGTTTTCAATTCTCAGAGCCGCCATCTTGAAATGCATTAAGAAACTACAGGAAAACACTGTGCAGTGGTTAGGGACGGCCACCGTTATACTTGGTACCGACCAAAAAGCTCCGGTCGGGGGTGGTATCGAAAAACTAAAATTATTTCGGTGCCAACTTTTGGTTCTTTTTCTCTCCAGACGTCAATATATATATATATATACAAGACCCACAGCGAGTCTAAAAAAAGCAACATGGACGTGTGCGGAGATAATGAGCCGCTTCAGCGCAAATGGAGAAAAGCAAAACTAAACTTTTGTAATAGAGATGTCAGAGCCTCGGTCTGCGGCAGGACTGAGCCAGGACTAAACCAGGACTTACACCGGTTGTAAAACCCAGAACTAAACTAAACCAGTTATAAACCAGGACTGAATAAGAAACTTGAGTTTTTAGGCAAATTAAAAAACAAAACCGAGCAGTGACACAAACAGCTGCAGCGCGAGGGGAATATCAAAGATTGTTTGTGGAAGTGTGAGCGCTCACTCTGTGTTAGACATTTTTAGTACAGTTTTGGTCAATTATTAGTGGCAGAGTGAGCGTTCACTGTGTAAAGATCTTTGACGGGAAAGTGTTTTCGCTTCGTCAAAGCGCAGTGTGTTTAGAAAAGTTTATCCAAAAGAACCCGTGTCCTGATGTGGATCTGTCTCTGCAGCTCAGGAGGTAATAATGTCCTTTATTTCTTTATCGCTGCTTAAGTGGAAATTCTGCTCAAAACACGAAGTTACAGGTGATGCTGCTGCACCTGTGGAGCTTCTGTTTTGCTGTTTTAGGACTTTTTCCTAAACAACACTTTTTTATACATGTCATTTTAATTGAATTAAAATGACATAGGCACCCTCCCTATGAGAGACCAACAGGGCCGTTTGGAACTATGAGGCCGTCCTTCTTTGGACCCACCACCTGCAGGAGGAGCCATAGGGGACTGGTGCAATGTGATTTGGGCAGCCACGCCCCGGCAACGGACAAGTGGAAGAAAATGGATGGATGGATGGACATGGGCACCGAAAAAAGTACAGTTAAGGCACCGGCACCGAAAAGCAGGTATCGTTAAAATAGTACGGTACCCATCCCTAGCAGTGGTAGCATCTGCCTTTGGCTTATAGCTATGGTTCTCCAATTGTATCGCATGGAAACCTTTCCCAAGAGTGTTAAGTCGAGTGTACACAGCGCAGTTTTGGCCTCCTGTGGCCGACGGCTGTGAGGAACATCGTAGGACGTAGCTGAAAGTCTTAGGTCGTAGGTCGTACAGTGACACAGGGACAAAGGTTTAAAATAGAACCGTCGTACGACCAAAGACGAGCTACGACCGACATCAGGCAGAGTCTTATATTTTGGGTCGATCATCCTCTCACTGACAATGACCTCTGTCAGTGTCCCGTCCACACAGCACACGCCGGCCCAGCGCCAGAGTCATTTACACGACTTTCCCTGCCCTTTAACGCGGGAATAAACCCCGCTAGCATGCGGCACTCGCCTCAGCTAAACACACAAAACTACTACGACAAAACTTTGGTCGTAGCTACGATTTTACTCACGCTTTTACAATCCCCAAGTCGTGTGTCTCATAAGACAAAAAAAAATTAAATAGCACAGCCATTAGAGCCTGTCAAGATAGTTCTCTCCTCCGACCGTAACACTCTCTAAATGCAAACATTTATTTTAATAATAATGATTTTAATACTTTTGATGTATGTAGAAATCACAACACAATTACACACACTATACTAACATGTTTGGAGATGAAAAATAATATCACGTAGTTTCCATTCCAGATTTTCCAGCAATCTCAGCCTGGTGGCGTCGCTGAGAATAACCACAGGAGAAGATCCAAAGATAACTCAAAGATGCGCTAGCAGCTCGAAACCGCTCCAGGTATGTGTTTGATAACATTATTACATCATAAAAAGCTCTACAACGTTTACATTATAGCCTTTAAAGGAACAGGCCACCATTTTTTCCATACGGAGATATGTTCTCACCTGAGTTTAGACGAGTCGGGCACAAAGACCAGACAGGTACGGATCAACTGGTCTAAGCTCAGGTAAGAACATCTCTCAGTGTGGAAAAACGTTCCTGTTCCTTTAAATAGTAGAACCATTGCCATGAGTGTTTCATATCCAGCGAATGAACACGAGTCATTGCTCTCTTAATCTGCTTATATGAACACGCCACGCCTCATTCCGGAGCTAGTAACCCACACAATAGAGGAGATGAATTAATAACCCTCTCTGCACAGTTCAGATAGCGCTTAAAGAGGTCTGTCTGTTTTACTTGGCAGCAGCAGTGATTAACTCCACAGTCAGTTTCAGAGAGCTTCACCCGTGCACTACAAGCTCCATAACCTCCCGACCAATCTGTGAACACCTGCAGGACTGTCTCGCTCTCTCTGCCCCTCGGTTTCGTCTCCAGATTCATCTAAATGCTAATTGCACTTTTAGGAGCGTCATGGGGATCTTCTCTCCCCGCTGGAACCAAAGGCTTTGGCCAAAAAAACGCTTGGTTTCATTTATGTTTGACTTCGTTCCAATTCTACAATGACTGGAGCTCATTATAAAGTCGCATAAAACAACGTATTAAAATCCATTGTATTGCACGGACTGAGTGTCCGGAAACACCGAAATGACTAACCGCGAGATCAATAAAACATCATTTTGACAAAAAATAAAAGACATTGGGACATTTTTGGCACCTATACTACATTACTCAGCATCTAGAACTGTCCAAATGTGGCCCTCAGACCAATTTTTGATGGTTTCATTTTTAACTGGCTCTCATTGCAAGAGATAAAACTTTTTTCTGCAAGTTTAATAATTCCACACAATTAAAACAGCAAAACTTACCTAAATAAAAAGGTGTTGGGCACAGCGTCAAACTTAAAGCAGACCTAAGTAACTTGTTTACCTTAATGAATCCTTTCCGTCGTCCCTCTGGGTGTAATACAAGTGTTAATGGGACGATGGGGGGGCCTGTATCTCCCCCTGGTGTCTCTGGCCTGAAAACCACAATTGCAATTTCCCTGCTCCGACCCGGAGCCACCAATACACACTAATGGAATCACGAAGAAGAAGCTTCATACTGTCTTCTTAGTTTAAACTATAAAAGATTTTTCTTTTAGTAAGACAGAAGGTTTGTTTACCTGCTTTACTAGTTTCGATCACTTCCGGTGATCTTCCTCAGAAGCGCCCCCTGGTGGTAAAAGTGTCGCATGCAGCTTACATGGATTTACCGGTCAGTACAAATATCTTGGCACGTTCTTTGACGATAACACAGCTGCTCTTGTGAAGAGCGGTCAGAGAAGAATTTACCTTTTATGTAAACTAAATTCTTTCTCCGTCAGTCCCTTAATTCTTGAGGAGCAAAACCGTCTCAGCTGAGTCGTGACAACTTTAAAGTTACTGGAGTTCACTGACGGGACTTGCTTTGTGTGAGCAGCTGATCTCTAGGAGCCAACACAAAAACACAAGCTTCTCCAGGGCAGGTCCTAAAGGGAGAATGTTCCTTGTTGCCTTCAGGACGTTGCTGTTCGGTAAGAGGGATCTTCTGTCACTGAGGCTACACGACGCCTGAACTCTCTGTAGTTTAATTTGAGGCTTTGCAGATCGTAATCCATAAATGAGCTCCACTTGCTGGGTTATATGCGGTTTGTGTGGCTGTTTTTTATATTGTGTGTGTTTTTTTCTGCTCTGAAGGAATTGCAGCATGTGGGATGAATAAAGTTGCCTGAACCTGAATCTGAGAGCTTGCGCCCCCTGCTGACTGATGCCATCTCGGATTCCAGGTGCGGGATAAGGCGTCGACCGTCGTCCCGGGTCATAGATGTTGATGCACGTTTCCTGATCTCGATGGCTTCTCGGATCCGGCCTAGACTCTCGTTACTTTCGGCACAGATGACCCTGGAGTTGTCCCAGTGAGCTGCCTACGACACGTCACTTTCACCACCAGGGGGCGCTTCTGAGGAAGATCACAGGAAGTGATCCAAACTAGTAAAGCAGGTAAACGAACCCTCTGTCTTACTAAATCTTCAATAGCACCGTGACTTGTTTTCCTCTACTCCATATTAGTCTCGGTCAACAGCACCCGGCCGCCATTTTGTTTGCTGGCGTTTAATGATATTTTCGGTCCTACTTCTACAGATATTTTAAGTTAAACTTCCCGAAAACTTTATGAGTCAGTCATGGACTCGGTGACCTCCTGGCGGGTGATCTTTGCTCGCTCCGCTGGGGGTGTCTTTTATTGCCATCAGCGCCTTTCACCGAGTCGCCTCCAATAAGCTCCAGTCGACACACGCCGAAGACAAACCCCGCACTGAACCGACGGAGCGGGTATTTTAAGACGGGAAAGGTCAGGCGGAGTGACGCCAGTGATTGCGAACGTTATTGAGTGTTCTGACATTCACTTTCAGGCGATATCTGGACAAACCGCCGTCAGAGAAGTTCTCCTTCCTGTTCGAGAGAGTCGGGGTGTGGGCTCAGTGTGACTCTTATCGCGGCCATAAAGTGTGCGTTTTATAATGCCAATAAATGAGATGATTTACCGTGGGCAGATTCAGTTACAGACACCGTCCTGACTAAAGGTTTAAGAACAGGTGGAAACATTCGCATGGTCGGATCTGAGCCAGATTCCAAGTAGAACTTCACAATGCAACAAGAACAAACGGAAATATGGGTAAACCTTTTATGCAAAACAGCACTTAAACTGAAATAGGCTGTTTATGCAGAAGTTTAGCACCTCATGCCTTTTTCTAAATGTTCAGGTTTGGGGCCACATTGGTCTCGGAACATTATAAGCTTTCACCTTGAAACCAAAAATATAAAAAAATATACCTAATCATCACAATAACATGTTTAATTATTGCACTGATTCAATGTTTCTCCTTGGATTTATTTACAGTGTTGGAAACCGTCATTTCAAAGGCCATTTTCTCCAAATGCATTTTTATTTTCTTTACCTTTATTTAACCAGGACAGTCCCACTGAGATTAATAATGTATTTACAGGGGAGTCCTGACCCCAGAGGGGAACCTATTATCACCTTAGTGCGACAATATCTCCACTTCAGTAGCTCCTTCAGTAGCCTGGGACTGAACAGAGGAACTTTTTAATATCTATTTACTAGCTCGATTCATTGAGTTTCGAATAAATAAATAAAAAATGACAGACGTTTCACAAATAAACAGCTGAAAATATGACACATTTTGGGCATTTTTAGGCATAAAAGGCCAAACTTGCCGTCAGGTTTCTTTAAGTTGTGTCACTCGTTTCTTATATGTGACACTCATGACTTTTAAGACACTTATTTAGTAACATTTTGGTTCGCTTAGGTTTAGTTAACTTTTGTTCCAATATGTATAAATTGTAAATAGCCTGACGAAGGTCCTTTTGACCGAAACGTTGCAGCGGTATGTGCGGAGTCGTCCTTAGCATGACCGTTTATTAATACTTTATTTCACCTTTTACGTCTTGTTTTTTTTTTGTTACTTTCCGCCTGTGTTGTCGCGTAAACTCAAAAGGGCAGAAAATTAGCACAAAAAAAATGTCTTCCTCATTTCTACACCAGCAATCCCTCGTCACCTGCAGCGTCTCGCCGTAGAAGGTCAAACCTGTGCAGAAATGTGGATCCAGTGTCATTTTCTGACAGGTATTCACACTGTCATGGCGTCCTGATAAAAAAAATAAAAAAAAACATTAACACACGGCGAGTCTTCCGAGGTTTTGAGACTATAAAGTCATTTGAAGAGGAGGAGTGTGGGAAAGTTGGCGCCTGCACACACCAGGGGCACAGACCTAATAAAGTTAATGTAAGAGGCAGTTTTATCGTTTTATGAATCTTTAAACAACAGCAGAGGGTGCCGTTACGGAAACACCGAGACCGGACGGACACGCAGGACACGACTCTGTGTCCGAAATGGTTCGAACTGATCAGACTGGAAACATTTGTGTTGGCTCGGACTCGCTTTGTCCACATTTCACGCACAAACGTTACATTTGACGTCTGGCGTTTCCAAAAACCCGGTAAAAATCAGCACAAGCAAACGGTTTACAGAGAGTTCATTGTCAGGGCGGTCCCGAGTAAAGCATCTAGACATTTAGGGGAATTGAGCGTTTCACATTTTTTGTCGATCTTTTGTTGCTTTTTTGACATTGGGTCTCATTTCCCAGTTATCCAGAGTGTTATTTTTTATTTTATTTTTTTCATGCAGTCCTTATATTGGAAGAGTTCAGCGGCGCTAGGCTAGTGCATGTCTATGGTAACTAGTAGCCTGCATTAAAAACCTCTTCAAAATCATGGGGTCGTCCTCCAAACGTTGCCATATCTGATTTGTAGAAAGCTCCTTTGTGAATTCCACGTGTAGTAACGCCGGCCAAAGGTAAACAAACTACTGTAGATCCGGTAACCGAGCAGATCACTCCGCCGCTGCGTAGCTCACAACCAGGAAGCTGATGCTGCTCAAATATAAGTCAATGGCTTCTCTGGTATAGGCTGAAGTATTTCTTATTTCTTTAACTGGCCGTGTTACAGGCACTGTTTGGATCTGTCCGTTAACCATGTTTCTGTGTCAATATCTTATGTTAATGTACACCTGCAGTGCTAGGCTAGTGCTAGGCTAGTGCATGTCTATGGTAACTAGTAGCCTGCATTAAAAACCTCTTCAAAATCATGGGCTCGCCCTCCAAAACGTTGCCATATCTGATTTGTAGAAAGCTCCTTTGTGAATTCCACGTGTGGCCTTATATATATATATATATATATATATATTTAAATTTTTCGAGTGCACTCAATAATCCGAATATTACGGTAATTTAGCACGTTTAGCACAGTAAATGACAGAATACAGTTGGTTGCAACGTTCTCATATTTATGTCAGTAATCTAAAGCAAACGTTTCAAATTGATAACCATGTTTTATTATATTACCGTATCTCGCTATTTACAGTATAATTCCCATAATACACAGTTCATTAGCTTCTTGTTTCTGTGAGTGGGAATCTTCCGCGTGATTAAGAACTCACCCTCCCGTGAGCCCCTGGCCTCGCCGCTCGCTCTGCTGTTTACATCACGCCACATTTACAGCCTCTCTGTGATTAAACTCCCCTCCCCCTAAACTGTCCCGAGTTCGATGCATTGTCTCCACATTAGCGGGTCGGGACCTCCGTGTCGGGTCGAGTCTCGCCCTATTCATAAACGCTCCGCTCTTGAGTGCGCCCACGCGGCAGAGGTCCACCAGACGGAGCGGGACTCCGTTCTCCGTGGATCGTGGCATTAGGACTAAAGCTGAACACACGCTACACCATCGGGGGTTTTGCCCAATTTTGCTTTGATTTCCAGTTGCTTTTTATGAATAATGTAATAGAAATGTAGAAAAAGTAAAATTGATCTGAAACAGTTAAAACAAAATGTCCAGTTGTTTCGTTTCCTGGTTACACATTACACATTTCATCCTCCTTCTCTTTCTCCCCTTTGCTGTGCAGCTGTTTCAATAAAGAGACGGCACAGTAGCACAGCGGTTAGCGCTCGTGCGTCACAGCTAGAAGGTCCCGGGTTCGATTCCCACCTGGACGGGGCCTTTCTGTGTGGAGTTTGCATGTTCTCCCCGTGTCTGCGTAGGTTTCCTCCGGGCACTCCGGTTTCCCCTACCACTAAAAACATGTACAATAGGCCCAGGGACTGCAGGTGGAAATTAGCACAAGTGCTATAACCTGGTACAATGCATCTCTCCTTTCTGAGGCTAATGTAGATTGTACACTGTCCCTGTTCAAATAAAAAAAAAAGAAAAAATAGACCAGGCGATAAAAGGACAAAGCTTAGCAAAAGATCGAGAGTTGAGGAAAGCATCTCCTGGAGACGTGGGATCTCAGGAGGAGGAGAGGTAAGATTTTATCCCCCGCGATGTCGTTATAATTTCCAATCCAAATCTAAGATATAGGCTCAGTCTATCGCGGGGAGCAGACGCACATGCTGACTGTGTTGTCCTGTTTCAGAAGGCCAGCACAGAGAACATCGCTCTTCACTCTCAGGACAGTGTTTAACTTACAGTGGATAAATACGCAGTTTGGTTCCTGTTTGTGCGTAAAAAGTCGGCTTTTGTAAATGCAGCGCGATGTTTATGAACGAGGAGGAGAGCGAGACGGCAAAGAGGAGGGACACTGAGCTGCTGTTGCTCGGGCACCGCTCAGCCTGCAGGTGGCGCTGCTGACCGAGCCTTAAATAAATCATTATTTACATCGGGTTTGTTTCAGGCTCAAGCCGACATCCATCCATCCATTTTCTCATCGTGGGGGCAGCTGTTGGAGCTGCTCCAGCCCCTATAGCGCCCCCTGCAGGTGGTGGGTCCACAGAAGGACGGCCTCATGGTTCTAACCGGGCCTGTTGGTCTCTTATAAGGGGCTTCTGAACCGCTCTTTGTCTGACCCGTCACCTAGGACCTGTTTGCCCTGGGAGACCCTACCAGGGGCATGAAGCCCCCGACAACAGAGCTCCAGGATCATTCGGGCTTGATCTTAGCTCTAAGGAGGAGCGATTTTAGGAGCTGCCGCCACAATGCTACGATTAGCCACAGGAGGAAGATTCAAAGATTGCTCAAAATTGCGCAAGTGGTTGAGATACGGCCCCTGGTATGATTTTAATGAGACAATGGTAAAAAAACGTTCTCGATTTCGCATCATATTCCCCGTTTTGAGGAGTATTGGACCATGAGTCGTTGTTTGTTTGTCATATTTTATTGTTACCCTCTATTTATTGGTATAAAAAAGCTGAATAAATGAATCACAGCATGAATGCATTTGAGCAGCGACGAGAAGAACGCGCTCACTTCCAGGATGAAGAATCGCTTTTTCCCCACAGCGATTAGTGCGAGACGTCGACGCCACAGACTGTGACGTGTGACATCTCTCGGCCTAATGGATGTTGCTCTGTGTGTCTATAGTCCCGACACCAGCCACTTACCAAGCAGTTCATTTCAACCGCTCGGCTGCATAACGACAATACATGGAATTGAAATGGAAAGAAGTTCAGCTCAGCGCAGGAGGAGGAGGAGGATTCTGCAGCTCCTGTAGCTGTAACGAGTAAGAAACAGACACTTCTTCAGTCAATGTGAAACCTCGGCTGCAGATTATGGACAAATATGAGGAGAGAATGATTGCATGTTGTCACTGGTCAGTTTAAACCAAAAAAAAAAAAAGTCTTTGCCATAGTATTTTTATCCGCAAACAACAAAGCATAGACATTTTTTAAATTGATAGTAAGATTAATATATTAAATTAAATTCCCTGCAAAATGTCAACACATCATTTGTCACAACCTTCATTCTGATGTAGATTTGGCCTCATGCTATTGCAGCTCGTCAGTCATGAGTGCATTTATTTGAGCTTTGATCTGGGAGTAATCATGGACTCAGACCTGAACTTAAACAGCCACATTAAAGCAATGACATCATCAGCTTTTTACCATCTGAAAAACATTAAGATCAGAGGAATAGTGTCAAAACCAGACTTGGAGACACTCATCCATGCGTTTGTCTCCAGCAGGTTAGACGACTGTAACGGCTGCTCACTGGCCTTTCTAAACGAGCTGTTAGAGCTGCAGAACATCCAGAACGCTGCTGCTCGAGTCCTGACAAGAACCAGGAAATACCACCATATTAGTCCAGTGCTCCGGTCTCTGCACTGGCTTCCTGTCACTCAGAGAATAGAATTTAAAACAGCTCTGCTTGTGTACAAGTCTTTTCATGGTTTAGCACCAAAGTCCATCTCTGACATGTTAGAGCCGTATGAACCATCTCGGGCCCTGAGAACTTCAGGGAGGGGTCTCCTGGTGGTTCCCAGGGTCAGGACTAAACACGCTGAGGCTAAAGCTAAAATCTGGAACAGTCTTCATGAGGATGTGAGACAGGCCTCAACTCTGACAATGTTCAAATCCAGGCTGAAAACAGCTCTTTTTACCCGAGCAGATGAAAACTGAAAGTATTTTATCTGCACTCTTGCCTTTTACTGTCATTGATTAACTTTTATGTTGATGTTTTAATGATTGATTTGATCTGTTTTCTTGTAATTTTATGCAATTGAAACACTTTGAATTGCCTCGTGTATGAATTGTGCTCTACAAATAAACTTGCCTTTCCTCTGTGCCATTTTTCATCAAAGCTCAAAAGAGGCAGTGGTCGCCTAATGGAGGCAGGTTTAAATTCATGTTTTTTTTTTGTTGAAACATTGATTCAGAATAGGTCTTGTTTAGTTTTTCATATTCATAAGTGAACACCTGTGAACAAACCTTTTTCTACTTACAGTTCAAAGCTCAATAAATCAAATAAAAGGAATTAGGCATTAGGAAATCCCTCTTAAAATGAAACACTGAACAGTTTGGAGTCTGTCAGAGCTACTGAAGTGGAGATATTGAACGGGTCAAAAAGAGCCACAAAAAAGTGACGAAAACAAGGACGAGAACCCAACAAGAAACGTGTCCATGGAAGAGCTCGCGTGCTTCTAACTTCACCACCGTTTGGAGCCATAGGAATATACTGGGAGAGGCTAAATGCTAACAACATCTTTGATCGTTTTGCGTGACTGAGTGCATGTGCAAAGACCAGACGGGTTCGTATCAACTCGTCTAAAAGGTAAGAACATTTCTCCGTGTGGAAAAACGGTGGCCTGTTCCTTTAAGGCGAGTAAGAGGTTTTAATTTACTCTCTCATTGTTTCTGGTATAACTGGTATAGGGCCTTTAACAAAAAAATGTGAGTCTGATGAAAGACTGGCTCTGTCTTCTTGCGATATGGATATTGTGTCACCGAATACTGCAATAATAAAGATGTGTTGACATATTGACAAAGGTCCTTTTAAGTCACGGTTCAAAGGTCGGTCGGTCTTTGCAGAACAGTTTCTCGGCTCGGGCGGGGCCTGTGCTCAGCGAGGGTCCCGATTCACGCAGATGTATTCAGAACGATCCGCCTCCTTCATGTTCTTTCAAATGTTCCCTGAAGTCCTCCCCGGGAGACGACGGCGTTCATGTAAACTGTCAAAGCCTCGGATGGAGCTGGGCCGTTATCACACGGACGGTGAGATCAACCGAGAGTTTTGAACAAACCGCCGCGTGAAAGCTGAGGCGAGTGCATTAACCATTCAGAGAAAAACAGATATGATGCGAACGGCATGTGTCGTATTTTGTAAACAAGGACGTTCGAGGTTTTAGAGCGGAGACAAATGTGAACGATCTAAACCGTTTTCACCGCAAACACTTAAGGAGACGACCAGACAGATATCAAACAGAAAGGAGTCAGTTCTGTTCAGCCCCGGGCTTGAGAAAGCAAGATGGCGCCTGTTCCTTAAAAGGGCAAAAAAGGCGGGAAGCCCTGCACTCGTGGGGTGGGCGGAGCCTCCACAGAGCTCCAGAGCTTGATTGACAGGTTCTGGAGCCAGTCACTGCACTGAAAAGGCTTCCAATATGTTTCGAGCTGATGTACAAAAACCATATAATAATAAAACTGTTTGGAGACCATTAGAATCCTGTCTACCAGGTGTCTCTTGGAGTCGCCACTGGCCACAAGGGGGTGGCATTACAGCAATATCAGCTCCCCACTATGAGGACCACAGAAGCACGTTCCTCGCCCATTGGATACAACTCAGGTCAGATTTTAAACGTAGGAGAAATCAACATGAATGAGTTGGAACTGGAAACGGCAACGAGAAGAAAATACTCAAAACGGGATCATTTAACGAGGTAGGCGCTAAACAGCGAGTGCAAGCTGGAAAATAGAAGATAGGTTTTTGAAGGCATGTTACACCAAAGGGACCATTTGAAATCACTTGTTTATGGAGTCAATATTTATTGACTGGGTTCAGGAGCAGGACCACACCTCAACCAATCACATTTTGCATTCACCTAACCACGCCTCTGATTCCCCAGGAGCCACGCCTCGTCATCTCAGTTTGTTTGACACTAATAATGAAGCTTCAGCGCAGATTCGACCTGAAGCCTTCATCCATCACCTATTCAACGGCAGCCTTTACCAATCATATAATCACGGCCCCGGGATCCCCTTCTTAAGTTCCCGGTCAATCACTTGACCGTTTCCCAGCCGTGCTGTGCCCCTCCTCCGCCCCTCCTCCGCTTGGCCTCTCCTCAGTTCTGCTCATCGTCGTCAACTGGCCGCCCCGGGTCTCGTCCTAGCGCCACCAAACTTTTATGTATCATTTTGAGTTGGTCTGGACAGTGCATGTTAATGAACATACCACCCCGTAGCGTAGCCGCGCGCTAATTAGCATCCGTGCTGCTAAGCTCACACACACACACACACACACACA
This sequence comes from Proterorhinus semilunaris, assembly GCA_021464625.1. NCBI lineage: Eukaryota > Metazoa > Chordata > Actinopteri > Gobiiformes > Gobiidae > Proterorhinus > Proterorhinus semilunaris. The sequence continues at coordinate 38,543,367 of CM038348.1, forward strand.
CAAATCCATCAACATTGTACATGTTTTTAGTGGTAGAGGAAACCTACGCAGACACGGGGAGAACATGCAAACTCCACACAGGAAGGCCCCGTCCAAGTGGGAATCGAACCCGGGACCTTCGAGCAGTGACGCACCAGAGCTAGCCGCTGCACCACAGGTATACAACATTGTTAAGTGCATTTAAGGGAATATTTTATGAGTGGTTTATGACAGAAAACTGCACACTGCCAATGATGACTTTTGATATTTCTATAATTGTATTCGATATTTTTAGGCCCGAGCGGCCTGCCGTAGCAAGGGCCTATTGTAATCGCAACGCAGTGCGCGCAGCGCACTGTACTGAGGTGCGCGGAGCGCACGAAAACAGCGCGAAGCGCTGTCCCCATGTCAAACGTAAACTCACCGTGTAAAACAGTGACTGCCCACACCTCTGGTGTGGGCCCTTATACTTATAATTGCAGCAAAATGAATGGGGGTATATGGCCAACTGTCATACGGAGGTGAATGACGAGCGCGAAGCGCTCGTCATTCACCTCCGAGCCCCACCGGTGCGTCGGGGAAGTCGAAAGCTTTAAAAAAATGCATAATATGTTGTAGTCGCGAAAGCGACTATATTGTTTTTGCAAGAAATATTATTATTCTTCTTTATTAGGCCCGAGCGGCCTGCCGTAGCAAGGGCCTATTGTAATCGCAACGCAGTGCGCGCAGCGCACTGTACCTAGGTGCGCGGAGCGCACGAAAACAGCGCGAAGCGCTGTCCCCATGTCAAACGTAAACTCACCGTGTAAAACAGTGACTGCCCACACCTCTGGTGTGGGCCCTTATACTTATAATTGCAGCAAAATGAATGGGGGAATATGGCCAACTGTCATACGGAGGTGGATGACGAGCGCGAAGCGCTCGTCATCCACCTCCGAGCCCCACGGGTGTGTGGGGGAAGTCGAAAGCTTTAAAAAAATGCATAATATGTTGTAGTCGCGAAAGCGACTATATTGTTTTTGCAAGAAATATTATTATTCTTCTTTATTCTTCTTTCTTTCTTCTGCTCTTTGAGCAGGAATTTGACCCCCTGAACATAGTCAAAAACTCACCAAACTTTGCCCAAAATTCAGGTCCGGTGAAAAATTAATTAAAATGTGTGTTTCGTTTTGGGGAAATAAAAAATGGCGCGACAGCGCCACCTACAAAAGTGAAAATACATTGCGCCTATGGGGAGGGGGCCAACATAAACTTTGTCATAGAGCGACGGGATTCGGTACAGACATTCGTCATGTGACGACAACCAAAAAACATTATTGTGGCCACGCCCCCTGACAAACCGGAAGTCCGCCATTTTGACAGGAAGTCTGGAAAATGGTGAGTCAGCGTTTTCGCTGACGTCGCATTTTAACGAACTCCTCCTAGGGCGTTTCACCAAATGAGCCCAAAATCGCTCCAGCTCATCCCGAGATGTGGGGCATCAAAAGTTATCCAAATTTTTTGGCTACGTTTTACGGTTTGTTTGCGGCGAAGCCGCAATCTTTACGAAGAATTTTGTGACTTACCGAAAACAACAAAATGCTCCCATTTGCACAAATGAACTTCGATTAAAAATCGGAAATATACATTTTATTGACCTTTCACCCCCGGACACAACAAATGTGAAAAAGTGAGATTTGGCGCGATAGCGCCCCCTCTAGGCCGAGAACAAAAAATGCATTATGGGAAAAAAATTAGTTTCTCGGAAATTGATAAAATTCGGCACAATAATAGCTGATGGCATCCCGATCCAAAAAGCCAATAAGACCCATACCGTATTTTGTACGGTGTTGCCATGGAGACGATCAAGGCTCCCCATGTTAATCCAATAGGACTGACACACAAATATCACATTATACACAATTACAGCGCGCTAGCGCCCTCTGTCAGGAGCTTGTGGACAGTAGTAATTGAAGTACGGCCCGTCAAGGCCGTCCGATGCTGCTTGTGAAATAAAAAAGATTTGGGGCGCGCTAGCGCCCTCTGCAGGTTGGAGCCATCATTCACATGGAGACGCTAAAAATCTCATTTTGACGTTTACTCACAAAGATTAATGGCTCATCAGGGCAATAAAATGTAGTGTGGCCACGTTGGCGCACTCGGTGGGTTATGGCGCGGCAATGGAGGCACTAAGGGAGCCTCCATTACATGGTTGCTAGGCGACCAACAGGTGGTCGGCCATTTTGGGAAAAATCGAGTAATCAGCGCCGAAGGCGCCATTTCTCGCCTTTGCCTCTTTTATAATCTCGACCTAGGGTGGCAGCGACATTATAACCACGTAGGGCGCGGCAGCGCCTCCCGGTTATTGCGGCGGCGTGCGGCAACCGGCGTCAACCGGCCACCGCGTCCCGCGAGGGCCTCTCGATGCCGCTTGCGGCTTTAATTCTTCTTCTTCTTCTTCTTTCTTCTTCTGCTCTTTGAGCAGGAATTTGACCCCCTGAACGTAGTTGAAAACTCACCAAACTTTGCCCAAAATTCAGATCCGGCGAAAAATTTATTAAAATGTGTGTTTCGTTTTGGGGAAATAAAAAATGGCGCGACAGCGCCACCTACAAAAGTGAAAATACATTGCGCCTATGGGGAGGGGGCCAACATAAACTTTGTCGCAGAGCGACGGGATTCGGTACAGACCTTCGTCCTGTGACGACAAACAAAATATATTATTGTGGCCACGCCCCCAGACAAACCGGAAGTCCGCCATTTTGACAGGAAGTCGGGAAAATGGTGAGTCAGCGTTTTCGCTGACGTCGCATTTTAACGAACTCCTCCTAGGGCGTTTCACCAAATGAGCTCCAAATCGCTCCAGCTCATCTCGAGATATGGGACATCAAAAGTTATCCAAATTTTTTGGCTAAGTTTTACGGTTTGTTTGCGGCGAAGCCGCAATCTTTACGAAGAATTTTGCGACTTACCGAAAACAACAAAATGCTCCCATTTGCACAAACGAACTCCGATTAAAAATCGGAAATATACATTTTATTGACCTTTCACCCCCGGACACAACAAATGTGAAAAAGTGAGATTTGGCGCGATAGCGCCCCCTCTAGGCCGAGAACAAAAAATGCATTATGGGAAAAAAATTAGTTTCTCGGAAATGAATAAAATTTGGCACAATATTAGCTGATGGCATCCCGATCCAAAAAGCCAATGAGACCCATACCGTATTTTGTACGGTGTTGCCATGGAGACGACCGAGGCTCGCCATGTTATTCCAATGGGACTGACCCGCATATCACACATTATACACATTACAGCGCGTTAGCGCCCTCTGTGAGGAGCTTGTGGACAGTGGTCATGGAAGTACGGCCCGTCCGATGCTGCTTGTGAAATAAAAAAGATTTGGGGCGCGCTAGCGCCCTCTGCAGGCTGGAGCCATCATTCACATGAAGACGCTAAAAATGTCGTTTTGATGTTTACTCAAAGATTAATGGCTCATCAGGGCAATACAATGTAGTGTGGCCACGTTGGCGCCCCCGGTGGGTTACGGCGCGGCAATGGAGTCACTAAGGGAGGCCTCCATTACATGGTTGCTAGGCGACCAACAGGTGGTCGGCCATTTTGGGAAAAATCTAGTAATCAGCGCCGAAGGCGCCATTTCTCGCCTTTGCTCTTTTATAATCTCGACCTAGGGTGGCAGCGACATTATAAGCAGGTAGGGCGCGGCAGCGCCTCCCGGTTATTGCGGCGGCGTGCGGCAACCGGCGTCAACCGGCCACCGCGTCCCGCGAGGGCCTCTCGATGCCGCTTGCGGCTTTAATTATTCTTTCTTTCTTCTTCTTCTGCTCTTTCAGCAGGAATTTGACCCCCTGAACATAGTCGAAAACTCACCAAACTTTGCCCAAAATTCAGATCCGGTGAAAAATTTATTAAAATGTGTGTTTCGTTTTGGGGAAATAAAAAATGGCGCGACAGCGCCACCTACAAAAGTGAAAATACATTGCGCCTATGGGGAGGGGGCCAACATAAACTTTGTCGTAGAGCGACGAGATTCGGTACAGACATTCGTCATGTGATGCCAAATAAATAATATTATTGAGGCCACGCCCCCAGACAAACCGGAAGTCCGCCATTTTGACAGGAAGTCGGGAAAATGCTGAGTCAGCGTTTTCGCTGACGTCGCATTTTAACGAACTCCTCCTAGGGCGTTTCACCAAATGAGCCCAAAATCGCTCCAGTTCATCTCGCGATGTGGGGCATCAAAAGTTATCCAAATTTTTTGGCTAAGTTTTACGGTTTGTTTGCGGCGAAGCCGCAATCTTTATGAAGAATTTTGCGACTTACCGAAAACAACAAAATGCTCCCATTCGCACAAACGAACTCCGATTAAAAATCGGAAATATACATTTTATTGACCTTTCACTCCCGGACACAACAAATGTGAAAAAGTGAGATTTGGCGCGATAGCGCCCCCTCTAGGCCGAGAACAAAAAATGCATTATGGAAAAAAAATTAGTTTCTCGGAAATGGATAAAATTCGGCACAATAATAGCTGATGGCATCCCGGTAAAAAAAGCCAATGAGACCCATACCGTATTTTGTACGGTGTTGCCATGGAGACGACCGAGGCTCGCCATGTTATTCCAATGGGACTGACCCGCATATCACACATTATACACATTACAGCTCGTTAGCGCCCTCTGTAATGTTCTTGTGAACAGTGGTAAATTGAAGTACGGCCCGTAAGGGCCATCCGATGCTGCTTGTGAAATAAAAAAGATTTGGGGCGCGATAGCGCCCTCTGCAGGTTGGGGCCATCATTCACATGGAGACGCTAAAAATCTCGTTTTGATGTTTACTCACAAAGATTAATGGCACATCAGGGCAATAAAATGTAGTGTGGCCACGTTGGCGCCCTCGGTGGGTTATGGCGCGGCAATGGAGGCACTAAGGGAGGTGTCCATTACATGGTTGCTAGGCGACCAACAGGAGGTCGGCCATTTTGGGAAAAATCGAGTAATCAGCGCCGAAGGCGCCATTTCTTGCCTTCTCCTCTTTTATAATCTCGACCTAGGGTGGCAGCGACATTATAACCACGTAGGGCGCGGCAGCGCCTCCCGGTTATTGCGGCGGCGTGCGATAGCGTGCGGTAACCAGCCCATGAGACCCGCGAGGGCCTCTCGATGCCGCTTGCGGCTTTAATTGATTCTTCTTTTTCATCCCGTTGTTACATTACTTGATTGCACACGTTCCCGTCTATTTTGCACCCCCTGAGCAGTCCCGTAAAGATTCACACCCGATGCCCTGCTCCTCCTGTGCCGTTTGTCCCCATAACCATGTGCTCAACAAATATTTCGGTTTTCCCCCGAGTTCGGCCGTGACTCCTCGGAGAGCGATTAAATCGTTCCGCAGGAGAAGGAATCCGCAAACCCAAACATTTGTGTTTGTTTACATTAGACCGGCGGGGGCAGGATAGAAAGTGAGCGAGGGAGTTACTTAAAGTAATGAGACGGGAATAGACTGCACCCTTGGGTAACACCGTCCCACGGGATAAGAAATGTCAGTAATTCAATCATTTATACTTTGCTCTGGAAATGACGGGCAGAAAATCAAACTGAATCACGAGGACGAGCCTTTCATTCATCGCTGTGACTCTCAGCTTTATCACCTTTGCTTCAGCCACAAAAGCCGTTTCTTACTGCGATGAAGAAGTGATGAAGAGGTGATGAAGAAGTGATGAAGAAGTGATGAACCACTGTCGAGCAGTAGTTTCCTTTCACTTTTAATCTGATCAAATCAAAATCAAATTCACTTTATTCATCCCTTAGGAACTTCATTTGCAGAGGAAGTGCCAGTACGGGCCCGATAAAAACAGCACATCCACAGAACACAATCAACATGTGCAATAATAAATACATTAAAAATATAGTTTATTTATACGCAGAGTTGTCGCAATGGGGTAGGCAAGGTAGGCAGCTGCCTAGGGCCCCCAGCTGAAGGGGGCCCCCAATGTCTGTGGCATTGTGGGACGTGAAGTTCTTTCCTCCGGTCACTGTAGCTTCTGCAGAGAGAAGCTTTTCAGCTTTGAAACTGATAAAGTCTGACCTCAGATCATCCATGAGCCAAGAAAGACTGACAGGACTGGCCCTTATATCAACAGAGCAAAACATCAGGAGGTTATAGAACATGGAAGAGTTGGTCACTGCTTTTGTGTGAGCTAAAGTCCGCGAGTGTGGCTAAACCTCTTCATTTTGGATGGTTATTCCTTGACAAAAAAAATCTTTGTACAATGTTCTTAAAATAGTTTGTGTTGTTCACCATTTTAATATCTTTCTTTTAATTCAACATAAATTGTATTCAGTTCAAGAAAAAAAAACACTACTCTGCAAATAAGAGAAGACAGTTCTAAAGAATGATAATATGAATAATTATACTTTTTTACCTTGTTTTTGCCTTGTTGACAACAATAACGATGCCTCAGTGAAGACACTGTGTCCTTCACTGCGCTGTAGTGGCCACTTTGAGTAGCACTACAGAGTAATTCATGACTCTTAAAATGCACCAGAATACAAGGAATCCCATCTCAATTTAAAACTATTTCCTGAGGGAGGATTTGGGGCCTCACTTCGCTGTTTTGCCCAGAGCCCCCAAATATCTTGAAACGGCCCTGTTTATACGTTTATTATGTCGATATTACAATTTCTTTCGGGATCAATAAAGTTTATATCTACCATAATGATTCTTTTAAAAATACCGATACCTGAACAATACTTCTTTCTAAATTATTTGTCGTCAAGAACCAAAAAAGATAACAATAATCTTCATTTATTCAAAAAAAAAATCTATTTCTTTTGAACTTGAATCCTTTATTTGAGCTACAACAACCAAGTAACTTGTTTTTAACGCCGTCCCAACAGGCATCAACATTCGGAACATTTATGTTTCCAGTACCGTCCATACCAGACTGGCCTCTTTCCCTCAGACCGTCCATGTTGGTCTTTCTAACGTTGCCACGACAACAGGGTCTTTCTCTTTTATACTTTTTGAACTGATAAACAAACGGAGGAACGCTTTGACGTGAAAAGCTTAAATGCATAAATATACAGTTAAAAAGACGTTTTTAGACGTGAGGCTAAATCCACCTGAGGTCATGGCCGAGGTGGCGTGAAGGAAATAAAACCCAAAAGGCAGGACTGCGACAAAACTGGTGATGTTTAATAAAAGACAGAAACCAAATTAACAAAACCCAGCGATGACAGAACTCAAACAACCCGGGGCTGACGTGGACAATGACGGGACAAAGGACGAGGGAAACACAGGGGTATAAATACATGAGGAAACGGGGCACAGGTGAAACCGATCAGGGCGGGGCAGGCGATCGACACAGGGGAAGCAAAACAAAAACACAAGGACAGAACAGACATGTCAAAATAAAACACAGGACTGGACCAAAGACGACGTACAAACACAATGAAGACAATTCCAACCTTCCAAATCACCGACATGGGCAGATTTGCGTGGGCGGGAACTCATCTTTTGATACAGTGGTTTCATTTACATGTGATGTATTATATTTTTTTTACGTTTCCGTAGAAAACATAATAAAGTGTGAACCGTTTGACCCAGAGCGAGCTGGAATGGGAACAATGGATGAGCGTGGCCTCTCCTGCAGCCCAGTGTGGTCGCTCATTTAAGAAGGAGTGATGTTTTTGCCGCGGCGACTGAGTGACAGGCCGACAGTGACAGCTTTATGCAGCAACACAAATGTACACAATGATTTGCAAGTAAACATTAAGACGCTCACCCACACGTAGCCACTCACTCAGCCTTCAGTCGCTCCCTCGGGGCTTTTCTGTATGAACCAAATATCCCATAAGAATCTCATTAACCAGGCCGTTAACTGTGAGATGAAGCCGTACACTGGTTCCACTAATGCAAGTCTAAGCGGCGTTTCCCATCAGGCTTAGCGCTGTAGGTGACGCCATGTGTGTGTGTGTGTGTGTGTGTGTGTGTGTGTGTGTGTGTGTGTGTGTGTGTCTCTTTTATGGTTTTGTATCTGTTTTCTCTTTCACAAACTTCACAAAAAGGTGTTTAATAAATGCACTGATTCAACATTTCTTCTCAAAGTATAGACAGATTCCAAAGAGCCGCAATAGCGTTTTAATCTGCGAACCACAAAGCATTAATCATGTTTTTAATATTTACATAATTGAGTTAAAAGTATAATTTAATGTCAAATCTTTGAAACTGAACTTATTGCGTTAAATTGCAAATCATTTTCTAACGCCTTCATTCTGGCTCAGACTAATAACTTTAGAAGTACTTATATACACACTATGTACGTTTACTTTTCTTAACTAGGGCTGAACGATATGGAAAACATTTCATATCTCGATATTCATGCCCGATATCTCGATATCGATACGATATAACTATGGGTTCGGAGCAAACAGCATTTTTCTGAAAAATAAAAACATCATAATACAAAAGAGTGCAGTTTTATTGATGAGAATCTTTATCGTTTAAATGTTGCTTTTTTATTTTATTTTACCCTCTCAACCCTCCACTTTAACAGGGCGCATTTTCTTCATCTCGGCTTTACCCAAATCTCAAAGCTTCTTGAAAAAAAGCGTTAATATAGCAATGAAAACACAACAAGAATGTGACAAAAAGTGACTAAAAAAAGCCACACAAAAAACAATTGAAAACACGACAAAAAAAAAAACACGCGTTACACTGTTGCTCTCCAGTCAAGAAGCTTTTAGATTTGGGTAAAGCGGAACTGGAGGAATTGCAATCCGTTAAGGTGGGGGTTTAGAGGTTAATTTCATTACAACATAAATAAACGTTTTGTATCCGTTATGTGAATTACAGCAAACGTTTCAGCCGAAATAACCACGGTTATGTTCAGAGGAAACGAGCCTCCACTCAGACAGACCCACGGCCTCGGAGCTACATCTGGAACCAGCCTCTGTTCTCTCATCATTCCCCGATTTACGTGACATTTCTTTGCGTCAGAAAAGTCGCGGAGCTTAAAATAGCGGCTCACCTTGAACCCGGCGCCACACGAGCGGATTGTTTCAGCGACGCGGTGCAGAGGCGGAGGTTTAATCAAACCACGGGGACCGAGAGAGAGACAGACCGGGGGGGGGGGGGGGGGGGGCTCAGACGCCTTATTTAACGTCACAGTGTTTCAGGACAACACGTTTTGTTTTCCGATTTGGATCTGGGGAAGAGTTTGTGTTTTTAACAGTTTACTGCAGGTGGATACGAGAAAAGGCAAGTTAAGGCCATTCAAAGTGCTTCACAGTTGCATAAAATTACAAGAAAACAGATCAAATCAATCATTAAAACATCAACATAAAGTTAATCAATGACAGTAAAAGGCCAGAGTGCAGATAAAACACTTTCAGTTTTCATCTGCTCGGGTAAAAAGAGCTGTTTTCAGCCTGGATTTGAACATTGTCAGAGTTGAGGCCTGTCTCACATCCTCATGAAGACTGTTCCAGATTTTAGCTTTAGCCTCAGCGTGTTTAGTCCTGACTCTGGGAACCACCAGGAGACCCCTCCCTGAAGTTCTCAGGGCCCGAGATGGTTCATACGGCTCTAACATGTCAGAGATGGACTTTGGTGCTAAACCATGAAAAGACTTGTACACAAGCAGAGCTGTTTTAAATTCTATTCTCTGAGTGACAGGAAGCCAGTGCAGAGACCGGAGCACTGGACTAATATGGGGGTATTTCCTGGTTCTTGTCAGGACTCGAGCAGCAGCGTTCTGGATGTTCTGCAGCTCTAACAGCTCGTTTAGAAAGGCCAGTGAGCAGCCGTTACAGTCGTCTAACCTGCTGGAGACACACGCATGGATGAGTGTCTCCAAGTCTGGTTTTGACACTATTCCTCTGATCTTCATGTTTTTCAGATGGTAAAAAGCTGATGATGTCATTGCTTTGATGTGGCTGTTTAAGTTCAGGTCTGAGTCCATGATTACTCCTAGATTTCTAACCTGATGTTTTGGTTTTTAGAGAGAGAGAAAATACAATAAAGAGATGCGCCCACATGTCAATTAGAAACTCATTACTGAGAGAAATGTTTGGAAGATTTTGATGTGTAAAAATGTCTCGTAAAAAAAATTTCCTCGTTATTTGGGGTTCAGAGTGGAATAAATCAGGCAAAGAATACGATATTGGAAAAGGCCGCGTCTACAGAACCGTCCCACGGCTACAAACTCCCTTTGCCATTCGGTCGTCTCGCTTCACGAAGTACAAACAGTTACAAAACAAATAAGTGTTAAGATACAAATTAAGATTCCATGGTCTTAAAACCATTGCACGAGTTCATTAGAGAGACTCGAGCAAAGTGGGAAACTCACAGACAGTTTGTTTCTGAAATAGTTTGTCAGGTTCTCCTGAAGTTCCCCCACAGACCCAGGCTGAGTGACACAACTAAATCCTCCGGAAAAAGTACAAAAGCTGACGGGACGAACGTAAATCCGTTGGTGTCTGTGGGTGCTGCCATTCCAAGTCAAAGTTTCTTTGTTGTACTACTCTGGCCTGTGAGGCACTGTATCTGAGCCGCCTTTAGCCGATAAATAAATGGTATCCATAGCAACTGGACTCATTTTCAACAAGCCTATAATTACGTGTCCATTTATCCGTCCTGTCAGACCCGCATGCATTCATAAAGGCGTCCATTCTCCTTCATTACTTATTAATCCACAGATACATGTCCCGTATCTGATCATTAGCCAGAACTAAACTCCATTTAACCACTCGCGCTGGAATCAGGCAGAAATCAGGGGAGGCTGTGCATAAACGCAGTCATTTGGTAATGAGCGGCTAACGCTAATTAGCCGTTTGCTGCAAAGCCGTGGCGTGGTCAGAGCGTCTGATCCTTTGAACTCGTTCGCCTGGAGCCGAATTTATTTACTTTACAGAGGAGTGAGAACCATCTAGGGGAAGCCTCGTTAGTTTTCATGAAGTTCCAGAATTGAGATAGAAAAATCTTTGCTGTGTATTTGTGAGGCTCCGTGGATTATTTACTGCAGAGAGTCCGTTTAAAAATTTCTAGAAGCATTTCAGTAATAGCAAAAGCAAAGCACATTTTAAACATCAAAGCTCTACATACCTTATACTGTTCTCTGATTTTGCCCTACTTATATTATTGTACTGTGGTTTGGGGTAGTACTTATAAAAACACAGTTAAACCAATAATATTGTTGCAAAAAAGAGCTATCCGAGTAATTCATAAAGTTGGGTTTTTGGACCACACAAACTCATTATTTTTAAAATCAAAGATCATGAAGTTTTTTGACATTGTTGAGTTCCAAACTGTTCAAATGTTATTCAAAGCAAGGTATAAATTGTTACCAAACCAAATACAAAGAAGGTTCCAAGAACGTACTGGTTGTTATGAATTACGTGATGAATTAAACTTTAGGATTCAGAAACATAGCACAACTTTGAAAAGTTTTAGTCCAACAGTTAATGGTGTACAATTGTGGAATAAACTGGAGATGGAATTGAAACGATGTCCAAACATCAACCTGTTCAAATATAAATACAAACAAAAGACCTTTGAAATATACAGACAAGAAGAAATGCGTTGCCACTAAGGGGAGCAGTAGGATGGATTATGTGTATTGTTCCTCTATAATCTGGAAGAGTGTTGCTGCTTGGAACGGTTGTCATTCTATTGCTCAAATTCACAAACGGAGAATTAGGGTTGGCAGGTTATGGATCTGTTGAGAGGAATCCTCCCAACGGGCTCTAAACCTTGTCTTTTAATGCACCACTCAGCATAGGAACATCATCTACAAATCAGCTGTTAGGGGGTTTGTTGAAGGGGAGTTACTGCTCTCTTCAACTGGCTCACTCTCTGGCTTTTTAATGCACCACACTATGCAGGGCTACAGCATACTTCACATATAACTCAATTAAATAAATATATAATAATGATGATGATAATTAAACCCAAATTAAAATTATACTGAGAATGGTAATGACAACTGGAAAGTATCAAGATCTCAAATTATAATATCTATTAATGTACCTTTATACCATAAAAGTAACTCTGTAATCACGGGTAAAAATATGCAAGCAATATATTAAGTAACACATTTTTTGACTTGCTTTGTTCTAGACATCGTATATGAAACTAGATTGTTGTTGTAGCTGTGCGTTGGTTTAATTAATTATATAAAGAGTTTATATATTTTTGTTGTTTGTTGTAAGTTGGTCTGTACGAATGTAGCTGCTTGAAATGTTTTGAAATGTTCTTTTTTTATGTATTGCACTTGGGGGTGGGGGCTCATAAGCTTTTTGCTTCAGCCCACTCCTTTTGAGCACAATGTGTATTGCTCAAATAAACAAATAAACTAAACTAAACTAAAGTAAATAAACAGTCAGTATTATGAGCTAAAGACACATTTCTTCTACACCTGCAGCACAGAGGAGGCGTCACAAGAGGCAACAAGGGCGGGACAAACGAGGAGAAGATGGTGAAAGACTGTTGTGGCGCGGAGGGAGCTGCGCAGGAGGAAGCGGACGGAGGAGATGGAGGAGCTGACCAGTGCAGGACACCACGCTCTGAAACCGGGACAAACCCAGGGGGGCGGGTGTTGAGGAGCCAGCCAGCTTTCCCTCCAGGTGCCCCAGTTTCGCTTACCTCCATAAACATGCCGGTCAGGTTGGCCCATGACGGCAGAGCGACTCGAGGCAATTCGAACACCTGGACGCAGTTTTGCAGTATAGTTGTACAATGACAAATAAAACTCGTACTTACTTACAGCCCTAGCAATACTATACAACTCACAAAGCCATCAGAAATGTGCTTGTGCTCTGATTTCCTCGCAGGCCAAGCACAAAGCCGCTCCTGCCGCTTACCTACCTGAAACCGTTGATCCTGGAGCGCCAAAGAGGCCCCCGTGATGGAAAGTAAATGTGCCGTGCTGACCACCCAGAGAGCCACTGCTCCGGCTCACTAATAAGTCACATAAGCACTAAAAGCAACTGTTCGTTTGCCTGCACAGTCCTGTAATGCAACTTTAAGGGCTGGACGACACAAACACGTGGGACAGTCGGTAACTGTCTCGGAGACGTTTCTACACTCCATGATATTTTCACACAGAGTACTGTATTACAACGTGGTCACTCGCTGGAGAAACAAATATCAAACCCATAGAAATCCTCTTCAAAAAGTCTGTTTAAATTCTGGATCAAAAGCCTCGGTCGTATCATCGCTGCAATATCCTGGAAAAATATCAAATGCAAAATTTCCAAAATGTCATAAATTTTAAAAACGGTTGCCTGGTCTACAAAGCACTTCATGGTCTTGCCCCGCCCCCTCTCTCCAACTACATTAAACCTAAAGGTCTCTGCACCAGAGCCTCCTCCAGAGGAGATGTGGAGATCCCACACAGAAGAACAACATCTGGACAAACTGTGCTGTCCGTCAGAGGAGGCATTCCTTCCTACAGACATAAGAGAATCCCCGACTTACAGCTCTTTTAAGAAACAACTTAAACATCAGCTCAAAGTAAATCAGTCATGCTCCCATTTTAAGTTTTTATATTGTGTTCTGTTCATACATTGTTTTACTCGTGACCTGCCTCGGGACTACAGATGTAAATTAGCAGTTTTGCTATAATCTGGCACATTTACAATTTGTGTATGATTGTTCATTAATGTGTGTTGTCCCGATCAAATAAATAAATAAATAAATACAATTCCAAAACAATTCATTAGACATTTCGTCCGCTGGGCCTCGGTCCGAGAAAACGCGAATGAAATCAGAGACAGATCGGTGACCGCGTTTCAAAGCTTAGGCCAAGACGCGCCATTATTGGAAAAAAAAAGGAATTCATTCGTCTGGCGCCGACACGGTCACACGAAGAGTCACGCGGGACGATTTCATTCCACGCCACACACGACCACGACCGCGGTTTCATCACGCCTCGCTCACACACGGGCGCCTCTCCGGAGCTCCCGGAGGAAATCTGCAGAGGAGACGCAAACTTAATAGAACCCCCGAAATACCAGTTTGAGAATCCAGCTTTCTCATTACCAAAGAGCCGTTCAAAAGACTTCAAAGGGGCTTTACCCAAATCTAAAAGCTTCTTGGAAAAAAGTGTCAAAATAGCAACGAAAACGAGGATGTGACAAAAGAGTAACAGAAAAGTGACAAAAACGGTTCAGTTCAGATGAGTTTTGTAGGTCTTAGCTTTCAAATGAGGCGTTGCACTGGCTCATAGTCTGTAACCTGTTTAGGTAAAGCTGAACTGGAGATAATGCACTCGGTTAAGGCGGGGGTTAAGAGGTTAAAATGGGACTGATATTTACACGGAATAAAACCTTGCGCCACAACTCTTTATTTTACATTTGCTTGAAATTATTATTTTTTTGTAATTAGCGCTAATTTGTTCTCTGTAACGTGTGCTATACAAATAAAGGTGGACTGGACTGGAATAAAAAAAGAGGCTGAAGCTTTGACTTGTGTGGCAGAAAAACAGACCCGTCTCTCTTCACAGTTGAGATCGTTATTAAAGAGCCGTTTAAAAGAGCCGGTCGGTCATGAACGTCACGTCACTATTCTTCGGTTAACCCGGGGTATTATGTAAAATCAACTTTTTCAAGCTTTATATCCTGTTATTATGTCATTCCCTCATTAAACTCATGCCTGGAGTGTTGCCTCGGCTCATTCACATATTTTTGAGTAATCAGTAAAAACTTAAGACGGCAGCCATTTTAGGTGTAGCTACGCCTCAGTCCTCCTAGGAACGCCCCCACCTCCTGGAGACGCCTCTGGACCTTTCGTCACCAGCCAAGCCCCCAACCACTGCTCCTCAGCTCAGCAGAGCCCCCTCCCCGCACAGTGTTGTTGTTTCAATGCCACAGTAGTGTGCTGAAGGGGGCGTGTCGGAAAGCTTCTTAAAGAGACAGAGGCCTATTTCAAGACGTTCAGTACGGCCATTTTGAGAGAGCAATTTTATTCAAGGCAGTTATTTTAATTTACTGCATATACAGACCAACAGAAGGTTACGTCATCATTGTAGTGCTATAGACTGGTGCTATGTGATGGAAAAAAGCATAATACCCCCTCTTTAAAGGGCAAAAGTGACACACCAGACATCAGGAGGCCAGTGTGACCGAAACACGGCAGCAATGAAGAGTGTGCGGGAGCTTTTCTTTATGTTTCAGGTGAAGTATCCTCCTCCCTCAGATGAAAGGGTGGGCTGCTGAAACACACACTTGTTTTCTGTGGACATTTGATCAGCGCCGAGAGGAGACGCCATGGTCTGAGTATAATAACATTAATGGGACTCTCAAAGGGTTCTAATTACTGCCTGTGTGAGCGACGGCGGCCACAGCAGCCATTAGGGTAAAGTTTAGAGACATCGGCTTGTTCTCCCCACACAGGGGCGGGGCTGACGGGTTTCTCTCTGGCACACTTTAATCCTACACGGTTGAAGGCCATACATTAGGCCTGGGCGATTTGGACAAGAATGAATATCTCAATATTTTTCCAGCTCGTCTTGTCTTTCGGGGACTTTCTCGATAGCGATGATGAAGCAAATATGCTGGAAAAGCTCTAGGTTTACATCGCCTTGTTGCTCAAAAAGATAATTGTCCTGAACAAACGACAAAAGGGCAGAAAATAAACACTTTCCTGTTTTTTTTCTTCTTCTTTATGTCCCCAATTGTGTTGCCAATTCCCTCCCCAATAACCGCCCGCTCCTCATTTTCCACATTTCATGACATTTTCATAAATGTGCATATCTTTTAAACAGCGATTTCGATAATATCTTCTAGACCAGTGGTTCCCAGTGGTGGCGGTCCCTGGGATTGCGAGGGGGGGGACCATTTATTCAGCAAAATAAATGGTCTAAAATCGTTAAATATGACTGAATAAGGACTACAGGTATTAAACACTCAAATTTCACTTTATTTGTTTGAAATAAATACTTATTAGCAATTATTTTCATGTTTTGATAGATTTGTTGGGGCCACAGTTTTAGGCTGGGGGGCGCGGCCCAACTACAGCACGGGGGGCTTCAAGCAAAAAAGGTTGGGAACCACTGTTCTAGGCCAGTGGTTCCCAAAGTGGGGCTCGGGTACATTGAACAAATTGGATTTTGAAAGGAAATGTGTATGTTTGTATTTTCTAAAATGTTCTGCACCGACAGACGTACTCATTTTTATCTAATATCACATTTTGGCTTAAAAATAATTCCTTTAAATAGAGTAAATGATTAATATTAGGGGGGCTCACACATCGGCTGCGTTCAGACCCTTCTCTAATCCTTTACTGTAATTTGCAGTATAATACTGTTGATATTACACGACTCCCCTGAAAAACAGATTCTTAATCTCAGTGGGACTTTCCTGGTTAAACAAAGGTCAAATAAATAAAACTACAGTTGTATATATACAGGGCCTTTAAAGTAAACATCTTCTGGTACAAACGTGGACACTTCATGATCCTGAACATCGGTTTAATACGAGGAAAATGAGCCCCAGTGTCCACAAAGATCTACAAATGGTTTGGATTTGGAAGGACCTTTTCCAACATCGATATTTCAGAGTGTCGAGGTGTCCATTAGCCGTTGGGTCATTTCTGCTAAAAGCCGTGGATTGATGGTGCCACAGAAGTCTGTATCGTAAATAAAGCTTTTCTTTGAATGTTACTGAGGCGGGTCATGAGATCTCTGCAGAGTCTCTCTCTCCGGAAAACGCAGACATAAATCAGAACGGGGGCTGGATGTTTGTGAAAGGGGTTTTATTAGCTCCACTACGTCAGTCACAGATGCACCAAGGCGAGTTTGTTCCTGAGCTGCAGCTGCTCCAGGCTCTGAAATCGAGGTAAAAATAGGAAATTCTTCATGACTGAGCAAATCCTTTTTGTTTTATTGACGTCATCTATTGTACAGTGAGCTCACATTCTTCCTCATATTAACCCACTTTGTTTTGAGAATGGACAAGGTTACGTCCCTCGCTGCACCGGTCTGTTGTACTAGGGCTGGGGAAAAAATCTATTTGATTATTAAATTATTATTATTATTATTTTATTTTTTTCATATATATATATATATATTTGCTCTCTGCCCTCTGCTCAGAGGAAGACGGTCCTGCTGTACAAATGTGCTAAGAAGAACAGAGCCCACCTACGGATTTGTTGTTTTATTGCTCAATCCAAATACAGTATAAATAATACACTGCACAGGGACTTTTCAGTTAGAGAAAGGGTTAGGCTTTGCCATTTGCAACAATAAATATATATATTTAAAATATATAGTTTGCAGTTAATTAGTTTTAAATCGGATGGGGGGTAAATAAAGTTTTGCTTTATGTCGTATTTCAATTAACATTAACATTAGCCAAAACTCATCATGGATGGAGCACTCAAGGATTTTGCCTCCGGGTTCTCGTGAGTTTATATTCAGATTATATTTTGAGAGTTGGACTACAGCTGTCGTCACGTCTGCTAATTGCTGATTGGTTTATTTCACTGACAGTCTGACCAACTCCCCTGTGTAGAATGGACAGGGAATAGCAAATACTGAGAAAAGAGAAGCAACGCTCACCAGTCTAATCTCCGAGGTGCAGATGTTGAGGGGAAAAAAAACAACAACATCGCACACTCATGGCCCGATGTCCAATTTTTAATGATAGTGATTACGTTTCGGCATCAGCCTTCATCAGCTCAGTCTTTTTTCTTCTTTGAACCAAAGTGTATGTGGAGAGCCCGGCAAATAAACCATAATATTATCACTAATGTTATTATCATTATTATCATTAGTGATAATAATGATAATAACATCGTTATTATCACTAATGTTAAGCTGGAACTTTAGACTTTACCTCAATAAAACTCCAGATCCAGCTTCTCTTCCCTCACAGATAGTCCTTGTTTTAGCGTAATTCATTATTTTCGACACAAACGCAGACGTTTTGACTCTGTCGTCCACATCGTCCACAGTAAGAAGCTTCAGCTGTAGTTTCTAAATGAGCAGGCGACAGGCACGGGGCGCCGGGGGAAACGTGTCGTCTTAAATCATGTACCACGGGCTAAAAATACTGCGTCTCGGAGAACTTCAGTCCTGATGCAGCGAGCGGACAGGACGTGTTTTCTAGAGCAGACCGTCTCCAGGCTTCAAAGACAAATAACCTACACATACGATCTCTAAACTCTTTCACTCGCACTTTTGAAGCCTTTCTGTCGTGTTTTCTTCACGTCTTAGTCGCTTGTTCATTGTGTTATTGTTGCTTTTCCGTAAGGGTTTCGTCAATTTGATGTTGCGTTTTCATCCTCGTTTTCGTCGCTATTTTTGAAGTCATTTTGAGATTTGGGTAAAGCCAAACTGGACAAAATATGCCGGTGCAGGTGGGGATATCTGTCTCTATGGCCTTTGAAAGTCGTTTAAAATCTTACAAACTACAAACACGAGCCATTACATCATAAAACCTTCCCACCTGTAATAATTGCTCTGAGTGAAAGACCAGTGTTCTGACGGTGCGTTCAAGGAGCATTTGGGAACAGTGGAAATAGTGGAATAGGTTTTTATTGCCATTGTTATGAACAGGTTCACTAGGAATTTTACTCGGTGCGTTTGCGCACATGCACTAAACGCACCAGGGCAGCCGTTACAAGGCGCCCCTTAAAAAAAATAAAAAATAAATAAATAAAATTTCAGCATGTTCCTCGAAGACGCCAACAGCGGGTCTGGATCAGACCGGGACGCCCTGCAGCTGCTGGGGAACTTTGAGATGGAAGTCGGAAGTCATAATCTGCCATTACGAAAGCCTATAAAGCTGAAATCATGATAGAAACAGCGAGACAACGTTCAAATGTCACAATCCAGTCATTACGTCCACACATATGGACCGTCTAGTGTCACGCAATCGCCGGACGGTTTGCTCAAGAAAGTCGCTCCACGCCGCACAATTCATTTGACAGGGGAAGAGGTTCACGTTGTTCACTCTCTACTTTCCGAAACATGAAGCGAATGCCCCTGAAGCCCCGTATGTCGCCGCATGACACTATATTTCCCCCTGTATTGCCGGACTGCTCCCCGTCCCCTTTTCCATAACGTCCCATCTGCTCCTCCCATCCCTCTCACTTAACAACCTCTAAAATCTCCGTCGTGTCCGATCCAAATTCACCACAGGGCCCCACGGCGCGGTTCATAGACGGGCTGTCCCATCGCCGACTTGTGCCGCGCTCCAGTTCGTTCACGCGGGAACGGCCCCTCCATCTGTCCCAGGGAAAGAGATTCTGCACACGTTCAATTACACCGGATCGCACGACCTCGAATGGTTTGTTTGCCCGTTTTTGGAAGGTTTTCATGAAGCTTTTATCCGCGACACGGTGCAACAGGAAGGGGCTTCGACCTGCTGTTCGAAACACTGGCTCTTTTCAACACACCATCCTTTCAAAAGAGCTGCCGGGATCTAAAGACATGAGGGCAGCAGGCGACGGAACGCGGAGAACGCTTTAATAAATGGACGTAAATGTGTCCCGCGCGGCGCAAAATCCTCCATCACTGACATCCGTGGCACTTTTAAAAGCTCGAATGAACGTGTAATTCAAGATGAGACACTGCAGGATTCAACAGCATTAGCGATATCGAGTTGAAACTTTTCCTACAGACGAACCTTTGTTGTCCCACGTGCCCCTTGAAACATTCATGTATACTCCAGAGTGACCCCTAACTCGAGGATCCTGCCCAAATGTTAACGAACTGAGAAACGTAACACAGATTATTCAGCATGTTATGTTCAAAATGAAGCTAAACTACTCCAGCAGTCAACATTTTCACTGATAAACATCATTTAAAGTTATATTGAAATTCTAGACGAAAAACGGTGGCCTGTTCCTTTAAGTCTTTTCTGAAAAGCCACACCGACTTTCAACATAAACTGCGCATATGTTGTTTTTTTCCCCTGTAATTATATCTTTTGTCTTATTTCTATCTTGTGTATTGACCTTGACGTTGGAAATGATGTATTTTGTAGTAAAAATTACCAACTGCACACTTTTTTAAGGGATTTCATTACTATTACTATTAAAACTATTACTTTTCTCTTATTGGAAAGAGACCGGTTTGAAATTGTTTATTTTGTTGAAATTAGATACAATATTGAAAATTGAAAGTAGAGTTGATCTTATTTCGTGCTTTTGTAGATTCTTGAAAGTTCAAATTCTGCCAACCTTTTTGGGATTCAAAGCTCTTCCGAGGAATCACTTATCAACAAATCCTTCTGGGGGAAAAATAGATAGAATTTTGTTTGCACGTGGTGGAGGGTTTGACCTGAATGATCCTGGAGCTCTGTTGTCGGGGGCTTCGTGCCCCTGGTAGGGTCTCCCAGGGCAAACAGGTCCTAGGTGACGGGTCAGACAAAGAGCGGTTCAGAAGCCCCTTATGAGAGACCAACAGGCCCGGGTAGAACCATGAGGCCGTCCTTCTGTGGACCCACCACCTGCAGGGGGCGCAATAGGGGCTGGTGCAGCTCCAACAGCTGCCCCCACGACCCGGCAACGGACAAGTGGAAGAAGATGGATGAATGGAATTACAATTTTTCCAATACATCTAAGAAGGAAAAACCTATAAAGCACTTTCTTTGTTTAGTACTGGCCCAAAACCTCCGAACTGCGCCTGGAGCTTAAAACATGCAGCAAGGTCTCGACCCAAGTGATCCTGACGAAGAGTGTCCGCTCTCGGCGCTGGAATTAGGACTGAACTCGGTCTAAACCAAACCTAAACTGACACAAGATCAAGGTCTCGAGCTTCAATACGACGAGCTGCATTTTATTTACAAAAATTCAGCGCGATTTTTCCGTAATACTCCCCAGACCTCTGCCAGTTTCCACGCTGCGTAGGCGCGATATTTGCATAGACCACGTTCGTGTCAGCGTAGCCGGATCGGTGCCAAGATAAACTGGAGGCCCCTCTCTCACCCCTTTGACAGCGGCATCCATGTTGGCAACGTGGGGAACTTTCATGAAGACTTTGGCATGAAAACTCTTTATTCACTCTTCGGGCTAGACGGCCCCGGTTCCAATATCTCCAGTTTGACTAAGAACAGAGGGAAATCACGTACGAGTATATCCTAAAAACACTTTACACCGAGTGACACTGATGGAGCGAGAAATGTGTTTTCCTGCAAATGGCCTCCGTCTGAACACACTGGGGCTGTCGTAAAATCCTCACACACTCAGAACAAATGGACCGGGCCACTTTGAAGACTTTGAACCAGTGAAAAAGGTCTAGGCCTCCAGCTTCCTCCTACTATCACACAATTATTACACTTTGGAAAGCTTTAAAAAGTGAACGCTGTTTTCATGGTTGAATGAGATCGCAGTGTTGGGCCGTCAGGGGCCAAATGAAGGGGAAAAAGTGTCAAATGTCTTAATAGTTTGTAATTTATTTATATAATAAGTTAGTGCTTTATTTGTCATTGTACAACTGTATGGAATAGTGTTCAGGTGTTAGTCCTGAGCTGCATGTTTATGGAGGTAGAGGAGACCGTAGCACCCGGAGGAAACCTGTCTGCCTTCAGTCTCCTCTGATCCTCTGAAACGGCGCAGCGCCTCCTGGGTTTGTCCCTGTTTCAGAGCGTGGTGTCCTGCACTGGTCAGCTCCACCTCCTCCTCCTCCTGCACAGCTCCCTCCGCACCACACAACAGTCTTTCACCATCTTCTGAGAAGAGCTTAGCAGTTCATCTGTTTTATTCTCCAGTCAACGTCCATTAGCCAGAACAATAGAAGGCATGTGTGGCTTAGCTGTGAGTCTCGCCCGGATACCTCCTTGTTTGTCCCTTATTTGGTTCCTGTAGTGTGACGCCTCGTCTGTGCTGCAGGTGTGGAGGCTCTTCAGTGTCTCAGAAGAAGAAATGTGTGGGTCTCAAATGGGTTTAGCTGATACAGTTGAGTTGCTTATATTGATATTGTTGAGGTTTAACTGTAAATTCCTTCTCAAAAAGTGCCTTAACCGAGAACATTTTCTTTCGTTTGACTTTACCCAAATCCAAAAGCTTCTCAACTGGAGCTTACAGCCTAACACCTCATTTGAAAGCTAGAACGTTAATCTAAACAGATCTTTTTCCGTGTCGCTGTCATTTTTTCCCTTAACTTTTTTGTCGCTTTATTGCTGCTTTTTTCACTTTTTTTGTTTTTGGTCAGTTGTTCGTCACTTTTCTGTCACATTATTGTCCGCTTTGTTCAAGAAGCTTTTAGGTTTTGGGTAAAGCCAAACTGGAGGAAATGCGCTTGGTTCAGCTGGGGGTTAAGAGGTTAAACAGGGAGCTGCTTCCCCGCCTTAGGGCCTGCTCTACAGATCCAGCTGCCCCTGCGTTGCCAGGTCGCACACATGATTGACAGCGAATGTAACAGAGAATTATCAGCCATTCAAAAATTCAACGTACAATCTCCCAGGCCCTGCTGTGTCTCAGGGGGAAACCGCTGATGCAGAGGTGCAGCTCAACTAAACCGGGTAAACAAATATTCCTCCTGTGAAGTGTCCAAACCGTGGATCGAGTCCGAACAAAGCAAAATGAAGTGGATTTATCGATCACGGATATTTGGAGCCGATTCCTCATGAAGAGCTTCAATAGCAAAGCAGCAGGAACGACAGCGAAGGTGGGGTGAGTATAGTTTAATTATGAATTTGGATTTTATGTTTGGGTTGATCTCTGGATCTTTAATTTTGGTTTTCTTTGTTCATGCATCCTTTTACATACAAATGCCTCGTAAAAATCAGCTTAATCCATGCGCCTACTGTCGATCAGTCTATTTGCGTTTGAGTGAGTGTTAATACAGAAGGCCCGGACTGAAACCCCACGGCCACTGAATCTGGGTCTTATGTATTTTCCACTCAGTATTTCTCGAGATTAAATATTGAGTTAACGTGCGGGGGAAACGTTTGCATCTCGTCTTACGCACAAAGTCCACGCAAACCTTAGTAGATTTGTTTGACTCCTCGAGGTACAACAAAGAAAACAAGAGCCGACCACAGGTGTCGGACGACAAATTGAACAAAAGCCTGTCTGTGAACATGATTACAGGAACCCTTTTAGTTTCATCAGCGACATTTTTCAGAGAGACTTTCGCTGCAACTTCAGAACGAGCAAATATAGACTCACATTTTGAAAATAAACTCCATTTGCAGCGACCTCTCTCCCATCCTTTGTTTGCCTTCGATTCAAAGTGCGGTAAAGTGGCTCTCCAAACTTCCTCCATCCACTTCTTTATGCACTGCAGCGTCTAAAAAATAAACCAGTCTAAAAGAAAGTGCTATATTATGCATTAGATCAAGCATTTAAAATAACTATGTTTGCCAAACGACTTAAAGCTGCTGGTGCTGTTAGAAGTGGAGAAGTTTCAATGGAGCTGAAACTGACTGAGAGCAAGTAAGTGAGCCGCGTAGTGAAGGAAATTTGATTGTCCATGATGACCCTCAATCTGGAAAAGACCGGCAGCCAACCTGCTGCAGAGGCGCCATGACAGTTCATCATGAACTTCTAAGACATTTGTGTAAAATGCGAGTGGGGTGGAGTTCAGTCAAGGGGAATCAGGAGCCAAGAAGATATTCAAAGAAAAAGACTTGGTTTTGTCCTGACTCTACTGGACAGTATTGACCCAAATGTTAAAATTGCGGTTTCCCTCCTGGAGCCCCCCCTTAACGTAGTGGAGGGTTTGACCTGAATGATCCTGGAGCTCTGTTGTCGGGGGCTTCGTGCCCCTGGTAGGGTCTCCCAGGGCAAACAGGTCCCAGGTGACGGGTCAGACAAAGAGCGGTTCAGAAGCCCCTTATGAGAGACCAACAGGCCCGGTTAGAACCATGAGGCCGTCCTTCTGTGGACCCACCACCTGCAGGGGGCGCTATAGGGGCTGGTGCAGCTCCAACAGCCGCCCCCACGACCCGGCAACGGACAAGTGGAAGAAAATGGATGGAAGGATGTTGAAAATGTATCTAAAGTGTGAGTCAAGTGTTTTGCTACTGGCTGGAGATCCTTGATCTAAACACTTTAGAATCTGCTTCGTGGAAACTCAGACCTTTTATTTGTTGCGGCTCAAATCCCTCAGATGTCAGATCATGGGCCTGACTTCCTTAAGGTCTGGTACCAATATTTCACACCTTTTCCTTTCTGAGCATTTACATTTGCAGCAGTAACTCGAGCGGTTCATAGTGTCTTCAAGTCAAATGCAATAATGCGTTTGAAGCCCCTGTTTGTCAATGAAGGTTCCTGAGTCGACTTCTGTACTTGGTGGTTTAAGTGTCGAACGTTTTGCCTCTCATCCAAAAGGCTTTGTCAGCCATACTAAAGTTTTCAGCTCAGAACGCAGACATAGATAAAGATGACAGGGCGGAGTTCAGTCCATCCTCATCTCCAACATCTTAGTAGTTCTAAGTCCTAACGACCTAACTCACACCAGAGTTTCAGTCTGAATGGCCCCACTCTCAGCGGATCACTGCCCTCCAGGCCCGGAGAGCTCCGCCCCCTCAGCCTCTTGAGCTTTGGTTATTGCAGTCCTCAAAACCTCGCAGCCCTAGTCTCATGGATTTTCTTTAGCAGTAAATGAAAGCTTGTTTTCACAGTTTTATGCAATAGAACAGAACATTTAAAACAACACACCAGATCCTGACATGCAGCGTCGACCTAACCGATGAGCTCCTCGTCAGCTTAATGAAGTGTTCTCTCACGGTTTAATTTCTCTAATCATCTTCAGTTTTACCCGGCGCGTTCAGAACCACAGCGCTCCCTCACGCTCGCCGTAATTAAAACCTTTTCCCCGCGGAGCCGTGACTCAGAGCCAGTTAAGAGCCGGCGGTTTCCGGGGACAGGCCTAATCAAAGACATCCATCACAGGAGCATTTATTAAACGCTGAGGACGAAAGAGTCTGAACATAACGACCCGGCGCAGTGGGAGGAGAGCTTCATCATGTTTCCTGTCTCTTCATATCGAGTGGATTATTCCCTCCTCACTCTGGGCCGTCCCGTGAGAGGCTAACCGGAATGCGGCGGCCTGTTCTGTGCCCCGAAGCCGCTATGAGGGGGCGTGTCTTGGTGAAGAAGTGAGGAGCGGTCCTCTAAACACTTGTGGATGTCAAATCTGCCGATATTTGTGAATGAAAACTCGCGTGCTGTAGCTACTTCCAGAATATCCATTGACAAACCATCAACAGAGGAACCTATTAGAAAATAGTGATTTAACTCTTTGCCGGAGATTTTGATTCATGGCTTGTTAAAAGAGCCTTTCTACTGCTCCATGCACAAAACAACTATAATCAAGGAAGAAATGAAAAAGAAAAGAGGAATTTACTATCCTTTGCTATAATAATGTGATATTGGCTTATAGTGGTCTGTGTTGTTGTCTTCAGGAATCAAAGTAGATTTTTCGAGGTGGTGGAGCCATTGTTTATTACAGCAACATACACTTTTAAAGCTGCCATTGGTTTCATGTATGCACTCTTTTATTTACAGTCACAATCTCCCCAGTCCCTCTGCCGCCTGTGTCTGCTCGGCCTCCGTGAGCTGCTGGAGCCTCAGCTGAGAGAGAGATACAGACTCCAGACATGACTGAAGTCATAACTTAAGCCAGGACTCCTTTTGTAATGCGCTCGAACACCTGAGAGGAAAAGGCCGACATCGCGACGTATCGCCGTGACCGCATTGTTTTCACTCCACAAACCCTGCTTAACGTTATCTAACCATAAAACCGAAAATTTGAAGCGGATCTCTCTCAAATAAGAAGTGGCTGAACGCTAGAGATGTGCCGACTACATTTATGGATTAGTTTAAGTTTATAGAGATCTTGATTTTGTTCATTCCTTGCAGACGGGCTGCAGAGTTGGTCTCAACTTCTATAGCACTTTTCCTCCCACATTACGCACTCAAAGCGCTTTACAGCAAGGATCCTCTCACCCACTCATACACCAATGTACTCAGACACTGGAGGCAAGGTGGGTGAAGTGTCTTGCCCAAGGACACAACGACAGTGTGCACCTTCAGGAGCTGGGATTCGAACCCCCGACCTTGCGATCACGAGACGACCCGCTCTACCATCTGCACCACCGTCGCCCCAACGAGTTCTCCCTCTCTCCTCGATCCCATTCTCTTTACTCATTTACTCTTTGCCTTTCTCTATTTGTCTCGAATGTAGCAGAGAGCGGTGCATGTGGAGCTTGATAAACGTGCAACCTTGGAAAAAAAAGCGGGTCGCGGGCGAGACTCGGCTCTCACCGTTCGCATAAAAGAGCCGCGGCTCTTTGTACCGACTCGTTTGCGACCGACCCATCCCTAGTGGCGAGTTACGTTCAAGATAAACCTTTCACTGCAAAGCATCAGTGCACTTTCCTTTGATACATCAGATACAGCTGTGTGTATTTCAACTGCACCCCCAACGATCCGGTCCGGTACCCCATCTTTAAGTAAAAGACTTCGTGCTACTGGGCAAACACTCGGCAAATGACAGAGTATTTACTTCTTCCCTGTGGACAGAAGACGTTATGACGGTCTTTGTTCAAACCTTCGTGAGTAACTTCCCTCCATGACATAACAAAGCTCGTGATCTGTCGACTAACACAGAACAGGCCTGTGATCCCACCTGTCGCCCGCTTCAAAACACACCGAGTTCCTTCAGCGTTCGTCCACACAGACCCGGCCGAGGTCCACACGTGGCTCTCGAGGCGTATCCGCAAACACGCGCTAATTGGATGATGTTATGTCCCGGTCGGAGGATTAACAAGAGGCGCGGGGAACGGAGGACTTTTATTAGTGTTTTCCATTATCTAAGAGCTGTTCCCTCGGCTCAGGGGGAGGCAGGGCACGGGCTAACCACTCTGCCACGGGGCAACATGAGCAACAGATCAGAGGGGCGTTATCTGCAGAGCCGGCGAACAGGGGGGAATATGGAGCGGGAAAATACTGACTGTAATGAGTTTTTAGTTTAAAGCTCAATCTTTTGCAACTGTCTATCTGGGCAAGAAGAAAACGGCCCACGGGCATGACAAATGACCTTGTTAGGCAGTTGTTTTTCTGCTGGTGAAAAGAATTTGGGGCTTTTTTGTGTCTTTTTCTCGTAAAAAATCACTATTTCAAATGACAAAATGTCTTGGAGCTGCTTGTTCAGAAAGTGGAAAAGGATCGTCCTGCATCAGAATAAATAGGAAACTTAAAAAATAGACCAAAAATCACTTGAATCTTCCGGCGCACTGTATTATGTGAGGGCAGTGTTGCCAGAGATTAGTTAGAAAAGTAATCTGATTACAGATTCCTGATTACTCCTTTAAAAAATAACTTAGTTACTTTACTGATTTTGTGCCCCTGGTAGGGTCTCCCAGGGCAAACAGGTCCTAGGTGACGGGTCAGACAAAGAGCGGTTCAGAAGCCCCTTATGAGAGACCAACAGGCCCGGTTAGAACCATGAGGCCGTCCTTCTGTGGACCCACCACCTGCAGGGGGCGCTATAGGGGCTGGTGCAGCTCCAACAGCTGCCCCCACGACCCGGCAACGGACAAGTGGAAGAAGATGGATGGATACTTGACTGATGACTTGATTTTAAAACTGCAGGTGGAAATTAGCACAAGTGCTATAACCTGGTACAGTGCATCTCTCCTTTCTGAGGCTAATGTATATCGTACACTGTCCCTGTTCAAATAAATAAAACAATTAAAAAGTAACTAAGTTAGATTACTAGTTACTACAGTCATCAGCTGCTGACGTCACCCGACTCAAAATGCAAATGATCTGGGGTTATTGGAACATAAACAAAGCTCCGTAGACTCAGAACAGAGACGTATTTCCATCTCTCTCCTCCTCCGTCTACGTTTATGTCGTGAGTCGTCTTCAGGCGAAATGTGACGTGTCGCACGTGTTACGTCGCTCCACAAGACGCAAGAATAAAAAGTATAAATATGTTCCAAAGGAAAATGACAGAAAAGTAACTCAGACACTTTATTGGATTACTGGTCTGGAAACAGTAATGCGTTAAATTCCTCGTCACTGGCTCTGCTCAGTGTTTTAATATTTGGGGCGGGTTTGGCGGCTGATTCCTGATGGAAGCCCTGTTAGAAACTGATCACAGACGACCTTCACAAGTAATTAAAATGCACATAATCACTATTGCAATTGTTATCAGAAAAAAGCCCTTCCAGTACAGTTTGTTTCATATTCACTCTGGAGTCTAATCTCATATCGACCTCTATTAAACCTCCCCTTTGGGCCTTTACACAGATCGAAAGACTCATCGATTCACACAAAGTACACATTATAAATATATACTTGTGGATCACCTGGTAGAGCGGCTTTTTTTCTCCAATTTTCATTTCACGTGGATCCGCGAAGTCCATTACGTACAGAAAACTGTCCCGACCCTTATCACTTAGCGACTATGGGACAAAATGAAACTTGAATCAGGGGATTGTGCTGACAGAAGGAAAACCTCTATATTATTAGATTGAACATAATTAAAAGGGTTTTCTATGACTGTCCCAGACTGACGCTGGAGAAATGCCCCACAGCCCTGGGACGTCCCGCTGCCTCCTGTCTGTGCCCTCGTCTCTACATCAGCAGCACATAATGAAACACAAACACTGCTCCCTCCGCCGCATAAACACTGTCCCGGGAACACTCGGAGCACGCCGGGGTTTGGGGAGATTCATGCAGCCGCCGACCGCCAATGAGGCGCGCCGTTACTTCGACAATAACTCAGTGTTTAGCACGGTGGCTCAGTGGTTAGCACTCTCACAGCAAGGAGTGCCCGGGTCGGTTTCCAAGACCACTAAAACTATAAAAGGGGTTTCCTCTGGGACCTCCTCTCAGCAGGACTGTAATGTTGTAGCTGGATGTTTGGAGAAGCGTCTGGAGCAGCTGATGGAGGAGACCATGATCAGTGGAGCACCACGCTAACCTAAGCTAACCTAAGATAACCTAAAATAACCTAAGCTAACCTAAACTAACCTAACCTAAGCTAACCTAAGATAACCTAAGCTAACCTAAGATAACCTAAGCTAACCTAAGGTAACCTAAGATAACCTAAGACAACCTAAGCTAACCTAAGCTAACCTAAACTGACCTAAGATAACCTAAGCTAACCTAAGATAACCTAAGCTAACCTAAGATAACCTAAGATAACCTAGGATAACCTAAGCTAACCTAAAATAACCTAAGCTAACCTAGGATAACCTAAGCTAACCTAAGCTAACCTAAGATAACCTAAGCTAACCTAGGATAACCTAAGCTAACCTAAGCTAACCTAAGATAACCTAAGATAACCTAAGCTAACCTAAGATAACCTAAGCTAACCTACATTAATCCAAACTAACCCTAATCCTAACCTCCAGGATTGATGCAGACGGCACAACGTCATGAACCGCGTGACAAGCCGGAACTAGGTGTTAGAAAAGCAGGAGGGACAGATGGCGAACTCTCTCCGTAAACAGTTAGCGAGCCGGCTACTCTACTCATACTTTTCCTATGTCCGTTAGCATGTAGCCTCAAACATCGCAAATTATGAACAATCCAGATGTTTTCAGCTGTTGTTAACCCATCGACCTCATTTAGATCAAGTCAAAGCCTGGAGAGAAGTCATCCATTAACTACTAACTGACTAACTAAACGTATAAAAGTGATCCAAATGTTAAAACATATTCCATTTTTGCCGCTTATTGTGGGTCAAAATGTCTTGGACTTCACACAAAAAATAAACCCAGGAGACAAACAAAAATGAACTGAATGAATCTTTGTCATCGACACGAGTGAAATGTTTTTGCTCTAAAGTCAAAGCTTGATGCACTACAAAGATTGTCAGACAGTTACAGACTCAAGATTTGATTCACAAACACGTTTCTCAAAGCGTAGGCCTTAGATGTAGTGAGTTATCTGGCTGGCGTTATTACATTCTCTATTAAAAAGAGCCAGATCGGATCCCAAGGACGGTTTGGGGGAAATGTCATATCAGGGAAAATTGCCATAATTTTCTCAATCGTTCAAACCTGTGACTGAATCATATTATATCATTTGTCTTCATTTTTATCACATCCATATTCTTCTCTACAATTTGAACCACCTCCTCGATCCGCTCTCATTACTCCCAAAGGTTCGGGGCTAATCTCGCGGTCGGCGCCGCTCTTTTGAAGTGTGAAAAGTCGGAATAATCCTCATCTACGAGGATTTGGTTGAGGATCCGGGACTGAGACCCTTCAGACCCTCATTACACGGTGCATTATACCCGCTCAGACGGTAAGACCGGCCCGTACGGCTGCTTGACCTTTGACCTCTGTGAAAGATCAGAGCTCCTCTGACCCTGAACAAAACACCAGTAGGAGGGGCTTAACCTCTTAACCACCACCTGAACACCATGAAAACGAGACGTAAGCGGGGATGAAATACAAGAAAGCAACAGAAACGCAACATGAACTTGACAAAAAACGACTAAAATGTGACAAAACACACAAAAAATGCGGGGTGCAAAGCGACAAAAAAAGTAAAAAAAAAAAAGATAAAAATGTGACAAAAAACTACTAAAACTTGACAAAAAAACTAAAAAAATGTGACAAAAAAAACACTAAAATGTGACAAAACACACAAAAAATGCGGGGTGCAAAGCGACAAAAAAAGTACAAAAAAATGATAAAAATGTGACAAAAACACAACATAAATGGCGGAAAAAAAGACAAAAATGCGACAAAAACGTGACCAAAAAGTTACTAAAACGTAATACAACAGTTACAAAAAAAAGAAATAAATACAAAGTGACACAACGCGGCCCATAGACTGTGAGCTGAGGTTAAGAGGTTCATGTGTTCTAATACAGACGACTGCTGAAGAACCTTTGTCCACGAAGAAACACAAACTGCACAATGTATGTGTTTGTTTCCAAATCATTTAGTCGTTTTTCCTTTGAGGTTTGTCGCTCTGACCAACTAGAACGAGAGTCCCACCCGAGCCGCTTCACCACAAAGGTCAAGTTTATTTATAACACACATTTAAAAACAACAATCGCTGCCCAAAGTGCTGTATACAAAGGCCAAACAAAAAAATATACACACAATCAAGATCACTAATGCAACCTCGTGTTAACAAATGGGTCGTCAAAAGAGAAAGAGTTAGTTTTCATCCATGATCTCTGGACATCTAATCATTTGATTTGTCGACCTCGCTGTCCTCTTTGGGACATGAACAAACAGAAGCTCTGACATGTCTTTTCAATCATTCTATAATTGTGCTAATGGGATTTCATAAAGACCTCTTTTGAAGCGAAGAGAGGTGGACCAAAACAAACGATGGAGGGTTTTTTGTGGATCCTTTTTGAGAGGGGAGTCAGGTATGGACACCGAGGCCCAGATATAAAAATGACTGATTCATTACTTTCCACTGTAGGTATGAAAGACACGTCCACAGGCAGTGCTGGGGAGGAATAATACAGTTACTTTCCTAGTATCAAAGGAGCTGGACCAGCCCCTATGGCGCCCCCTGCAGGTGGTGGGTCCACAGAAGGATCATGTTTCAGATTCATGGCTCCATGTTATTTGGGGCTGTGGGCATTTGCAAAGTGCTCTCATGCATCAGTTGGTACCAAGCGGTGTTTCATGTGGCACCGTTAGCGCTCATGCTAGTTCACGACACTGCTCACAGGAAATGCTGAAACATGTTTTTGGGTGACACGGTGACAGCATCGACTCTCACTTTAATCATAAAAGAGGTGGTAGTTTCGGTTTAGTCCCAGAGACACAACATGTCCTCTCTGAAAGCTGGTTCTGGTGGTGGACGGACACGTTATATTTTTGACCGTCCGGGACACGCGGGACATAAAACGTCCCGAGTGTCCGTGAGATTTAGCAAAAAAAACTGCGTCGTTTCAAAGCAGATCAACGTCAAAGATCGTGGAGGTGTTACATTTTCATTTGTTTAATAGACGTCGCAACCTTGTCCTAGAAGAAACATTTAAAGACATATTTTATTTTATTGACATTTATTTAACTAAGATGTGAGAGTTTCCTTTTCAGTTTTCAGGGGAAACAGGAGCCGACACGAGGAGAACAAGTAAAAACTCCACACGCAAAGTCTCGCAAACTACTGCCCTCCACCCACCGGCCGCTTCACACCCTGGCTTTCATCTCACTAAACAAGGCAAACAACAAAAACAATAAAACAATCATAACCAATATTTTTTTACAGAAATGGGAATGACAATAATAATGGACAGTGTTGATGATGTAATCCTTA
Source organism: Proterorhinus semilunaris (assembly GCA_021464625.1). NCBI lineage: Eukaryota > Metazoa > Chordata > Actinopteri > Gobiiformes > Gobiidae > Proterorhinus > Proterorhinus semilunaris. The sequence goes on from CM038348.1 coordinate 38,575,545, forward strand.
ATAATAACTAAATCAATGATCAATTAATAGAATGGTGACTGGTGTTTATAAGTAATGATTGGATATGGTTATTAAGCGAATGGGAAAGAGGAAAAGAAAAAAGTACAAATTGTAAATAAAAATAAACTATATATTGGTAAACTGCACACATTTCTATCTTGGTGTTATGCCTGGACACTTCGCTCATCTTGAAGCGAGACCTCCATCCAAACCCCCATCCCGACATCATCTGGCGTCAGTGATGCAGCCTGACTGAAAGCGGGACGCTCGTTTCCTCACGCGGCGACGCACATCCGCCTTTGACTCGAATCCAACGCGTTTCACGCTTCGGTTTGTTTGGATCTGAGCCCGAGAATGTATTCAAACGCAGGTTTTCATCATGGTCTCGGTGGAGGTTTATCCTTCAGCGGTTCAGGCTCTCTGCTGTCCTCCTCCTCGACTCTCCGGTCTGCCCCTCTAACGATTTTAATCGATTTAAATAAAAAAATAATACTTCCCGCACACTGCCAACCTTACAAAAGTAGTTTACTAGGATTAGATCAATGTTTCGGTCCTGAGACCTTCATCAGGCAAAAAAAAAAAAACTGCCCAGAGTCCTCATTAATATTTAGATTTAAAATACAGACCACAAATTGGCCCATTAAAAATTGTTCTGTTTTAAATATTCCTTGTCTGCTCTCAAAAGTAAAACTTCCTCATGAGGTCTGCTGTGATTGACATCTGTCTCCATGGAGACGCAAGGAGAAAGGGGCGGGGCTACATGGTGTCTCCGCCATGTCTCCGCTCTGAGTGGGAGAAGGTCAGAGGATCAGACCGGGGCGAAGTCAACTCCATCACGCACAAAACGAAAACACACGGCCTTCGTAAAGCAGCAGAGATCGTCAGAAATGAAATTCATCAAATCAGATCCATCAGATCTACAGTCACTGCTGCTTATCAGACTAAAAAGAAGCATTTGACCTTTCAGCAATAAATTGGACTGGTCCCACAACACCAACGCCCGGTACAAGAAGGGCCAAAGTCGCCTCCACCTCCTGAGGAGACTGAGGTCCATCTGTGGAGGAGGTGAAGGACAGGAGGGCCGGCTCTGGACTCTGTGGAGGAGGTGAGGGACAGGAGGGCCGGCTCTGGACTCTGTGGAGGAGGTGAGGGACACGAGGGCCGGCTCTGGACTCTGTGGAGGAGGTGAGGGACACGAGGGCCAGCTCTGGACTCTGTGGAGGAGGTGAGGGACACGAGGGCCAGCTCTGGACTCTGTGGAGGAGGTGAGGGACACGAGGGCCAGCTCTGGACTCTGTGGAGGAGGTGAGGGACAGGAGGGCCGGCTCTGGACTCTGTGGAGGAGGTGAGGGACACGAGGGCCAGCTCTGGACTCTGTGGAGGAGGTGAGGGACAGGAGGGCCGGCTCTGGACTCTGTGGAGGAGGTGAGGGACAGGAGGGCCGGCTCTGGACTCTGTGGAGGAGGTGAGGGACAGGAGGGCCGGCTCTGGACTCTGTGGAGGAGGTGAGGGACAGGAGGGCCGGCTCTGGACTCTGTGGAGGAGGTGAGGGACAGGAGGGCCGGCTCTGGACTCTGTGGAGGAGGTGAGGGACAGGAGGGCCGGCTCTGGACTCTGTGGAGGAGGTGAGGGACAGGAGGGCCGGCTCTGGACTCTGTGGAGGAGGTGAGGGACAGGAGGGCCGGCTCTGGAATCTGTGGAGGAGGTGAGGGACAGGAGGGCCAGCTCTGGACTCTGTGGAGGAGGTGAGGGACAGGAGGGCCAGCTCTGGACTCTGTGGAGGAGGTGAGGGACAGGAGGGCCAGCTCTGGACTCTGTGGAGGAGGTGAGGGACACGAGGGCCAGCTCTGGACTCTGTGGAGGAGGTGAGGGACACGAGGGCCAGCTCTGGACTCTGTGGAGGAGGTGAGGGACACGAGGGCCAGCTCTGGACTCTGTGGAGGAGGTGAGGGACACGAGGGCCAGCTCTGGACTCTGTGGAGGAGGTGAGGGACAGGAGGGCCAGTTCTGGACTCTGTGGAGGAGCTGAGGGACAGGAGGGCCAGTTCTGGACTCTGTGGAGGAGGTGAGGGACAGGGGGGCCGGCTCTGGACTCTGTGGAGGAGGTGAGGGACAGGAGGGCCAGCTCTGGACTCTGTGGAGGAGCTGAGGGACAGGAGGGCCAGCTCTGGACTCTGTGGAGGAGGTGAGGGACAACACCTCCCACCCACTGCACGGGACTGTAGTGGAGCTGAGCAGCTCTTTCAGTGGGAGACACTTCATTGTGATATGATATTCATGATATTCTACTTATTTTATTTGTATTTTCTTTTACTCGTTGTACCTGTTTGTACTCTATTTTGCAAACCCCGGCTGATCTCATCGAGAGCCGAACGTAACAAGTGAATTTCTTCAGGATCATCTTTTCAGAACAAACTCTCATTCAGACTCAGACTGCCGCAGTTTCCTGACGCTGCCTTCTTACGTACGGATTTTAAGAAGTTTCTGGAGATGTTCCTGAATGAGGCTCAAAATCCCCCCCACCCCCGTCGACATAAACAACCCCCACATTATGTAAAACGTTTTTGTCATTATGAATAAATAAACAAGCCGCAGTGACATCACCGCAGACCTCCGCAGACCGGCGTTCGTTCCGTTCCTCACGCGGGACGATTCGCTGATCCTGATGGGACGTGAAAGTCGACACCCCTTTGGGCCCCCAGCACAGATGCATAATTCAGGAGCCACAGAAGACATCGGCATTAAGGACCCGCCTCGACACAATAAGAGCGAAGGAACGAGGATGAAAGATTCAGCGGATCACCGGCGGTCGGTCGAGGTCGAGACAAAGAACTCTTAACAGTTTGACATTTGGGGCTCGGAGGCTCCCGTAGACGCTTTAGGTGAATGAAAGTGAAGAAGATGAATTATGTAAGAAGCCAAAAAGGAAGTGAGGAACAAACTTGAATTATTTACAGAAGAACGTTGCCCAAAAGTAATTAGCTGTTGGAAAAGTCAGAGTCAAAGTAAAGACAGAACGCGCAGTACCCTCTTTGTAAAGCTCTTACCCGCGTCTCATCCAGTGTTCATTTTGACATATTTTAATTTAGTTTTAGTCTTAGTCTTTTGACGAAAATGTCAATTTTAGTCGAGATTTAGTCGACTAAAATTGATTTTAGTCTCTCCTTTTCATTTTTATTTAGTCTCATTTTAGTCGACTAAAATATCTGGACATTTTAGTCATAGTTTTAGTCGCATGAAAAACGTTTAATTTAGTTTTAGTCCAATTTTAGTCGTCAGAAAAATCACTTTGACTAAAATTAAGACTAAATATTTTAGTCGACGAAATTAACACTCATCAGAACATACATGCAGTATACAGTATGTGTTGTTGTGTAGACGTTTAACCATCAGCGGATTCATACTGAGCAGTATCTGTAAAATAGTACATATATTTCCAACCATTCGTACATCGAGTATTTTACATTGACACTGTTGCCAGTTCTAAACCTTTGCTGTGGATTACTGACAAAGACGACAGTAATCTTTTTTTCAGCCAGTCGGCCTTTTCAGTGAGAGCAGTCCAGCTCTGGAACACTATCCCCCTCACATACGCAAGAATCAAACTTGTGCACATCAATGTTAATGTATTTTATTTTTGCTGCTTTTGTGCTGATGCTGCCGTTGTAATTCTGTGTGTGTGTGTGTAGTTGTCTATGGTGTAGTGTTTGTGCCGAATTTTAACATAGGTTTTGTGTGAGATCATACTAATGAATTGTTTTATCATTTTTAGGTTGTTATTGTTATATTGTTGGCCATCTACATCTTGCCCAGGGACTACAGTTGGCACATTTACAGTGATGTTAATTAATGTGCATTGTGCCTGTTTAAATAAACTAATAAAAATAAACTAAATAAATAAATAAACACTGTCGACTCTCAGCACCAGTGTTCCTTCATTCAATGCGACCCTTTGGCCAGTGGCCTTGGCCCGACGAAGTCCAGGTTTAAGTTCTGGTTTGGCCCGGGTTCAGACCCGCTGGCTGCTCTTTTCTTTCGTACGATCGGGAAACAGCAGATTCAATTAGGGCGTCCTGAGTTATAAAACTATAACGAGCCGTATTTGAGTAATTCAGTCATTTTAGTTTCTAAAAATCCAAGGTTCGGGTCCGGACGGGTTCGCGCGTGGGTCCGGATCCTTTCAGTGACCTCTGCTGTATACCAACAGAATAAAGCCATACATTTCAGACTGGCTCCATCGTAGAGCGGGTCGACTTGTGACAAAGGGTCGGCGGTTTGTATCCCGCAGGTGCACACTCCTGTTGTGTCCTTGAGCAAGACACTTCACCCTCCTCGCCTCCAGTGTCTGACACTGGTGTATGAATGAGAGTGTGAATGGGGGAGTGCTTCTTTGACGTAAAGCGCTGTGCGAGCCTCATTTAGGTAGAAAAGTGCTTTATAAATGTGACCATTTACATTTTGAAGCAGAAGTGCCGTGTTTTATGTGAGAGCATAAAGTGCACCTCTGCAGCTCTGCACCTGCCATGTCTCCCTTTAAGAAGTGGGTTCCATCTGTCTAGTGAGATGCTCCGATGCTCTTGGACTCAGATGGTAATGATGGTCCTGAATCTGCAGCTGCTCCGGGCTGTCGCTCTCCCCCCGTATCCTCTCCACTCTCCTCTCCCTCGTGTCTCCTCTCATCAACATTTCAACAGCTCAGTCTGCTGCTGCCGAGGCTGAGAGCCGCCCACTGAGTTTGTCTGGAGAGGGTTCGCCAGTGAGGACCGAGGAGACCGAGGAGACAGGCCGAGGGGCGCCGACAGGTTAAGGGTCGGCTTATCTTGTATTGACAGAGCTGAAAACAGGCAAAGATGGCGTCAAAGATCAGACAGAAGCCTCGTGGGCTTCAGTCGGCGTTACAGCCTGAGCTCATGGGGGCTGTTGGTCTGCAGAGCGTGTCGTTTAAGTTAACATATAGCAGATTTTTGTGTGTGTGTGTATTTTAAACACTGCACATCTAATTATAAAACGTCTGTGAACGTGACCCTGCAGGTTGTGAAATGTGCCTTTAAACCCGTCCTGTGAAGAATTCATGTAATATGTTAGGAAAGTTAGGAATGAGTTTGGCCCAGAACTAACATTTTAATTTAGCTGTTCATCGTTTGTTTATAATGGAAATAAAAATAAAAAAAATCAAGTACAGGGCCTTTATTTGCAGGTTTTCTCGATGCTAAAACACTGAGAGCTTGATTTCCTGACCTGACATCCAGAATGATGGATGCCAGGGATATCAGTCTGGGTCAGTCGTTGCACCCTGTAGGAACCGGTAACGATTTATCAGCCGAAAACGTAATGGTAAATGTTAAATGGTCTCAACTCAAAGCGCTTTACAGCAGGGATCCACTCACACGTTCATACACCGGTGTACGCAGGGACGATGGTGACTGGAGCAGAAATGGAGAGGGTTTTGTCAAGAGAACTATTCACCTTTTACCTCTTTTTGTTCAGTTTCGGCGCTTCATTGTGTTGACTTTTCCAGTAGAGCGCCAGAACACACGTCACAGAGGCTTTTCTCAAACCGTGCTTTACACACATGATTTATACATGTGTGATCAATAAAAGACACGTATGTGCGTGTTGTAAGAGATGGAGCAAACCTGGCTCTGTTTTGTAGGTTAATAGTGAGTTGGCGACAGACACGAGTCTAACATGTTTCCCCTGAGGCCTGAGACGATGGTTTCTCCGTCTCCGCGGCTTCTCTCGTCCAAACAAACAAAGTTCACGGCGCCCCCTGTCTGTCATGGCCAGACCCGCCTCTGCAGGAGGTTTAAAGCCCGTGTTTTTAATCTTGGCGTGGGGTCCAGCGTCACTGTAGCCTCGGTGAGCGTTCTCTCAAGGCGTCTCTACGTTGGGGCAAAGCTCTTCCACATTTAGGCAAAAGTGAACCTTCATCATTTTAGAAGTTACTCATCTGCCGTTCCTCAGCCCAGAGCAGATTTGAAGTCCCGTCTCACTTTTGCGAGACGCCTCTAGTGTCGGCGGCGCTATATCGGCCGCAGGGTTCAACGCGTGGGGAAAAGTAGCGGCGTATAGGCCGGAAATGACAGTAATCATTATTACATTATCGCCGGTAACTCGTTATTACGTTATCAGCCGTTATCATATTAAAAATCACTACAAACGTCAAGGTCGTGCCTAAAATGAAAAATACTGCTCGTTTTTGAAACCTAGAAACCTAAACTGGAGTGCCGAATCATAATAATCCCTGCCTCTTCCATTGCACTAATTTCAACAAATTATCCTCATTATCTGCAATCATCCACTATAAAAGTCCTTCCCATGTTTTCGCGTTCATCCGCAGAGCGCCTGAAATTGCGAGTTGCGTCAGACCAGATTGTGCCAAATCTGGACTATCATTTTCCTCATTAATGTAATGAAGTCATAATCATGTGGGTACAAGAGCCTCCCACACTCGGCGCTCTCATCCAGACGTGGAGTTAATGTTGTTTTTAGACGTCAGTGCGTTTTAATCTTGACGAGCGGCTCCAGCGTGGGCCAATTATCTCCGTTTAAACCGGAGGAGACAGAGTGCACAAACAAGTCCGGCCCGTGTGATCCGAGAGGCACCGATCCAGCTCCCCCGATACTAATATACGGGAGTATCCGCCCATATGTGAATTAAAAGCACTTACAGCAGGGGCAGATTTGATTTCATTTGGTGATCCATTCATAATCTCATGTCCCAGCTTTGAGTAGTTATAGCGAACTGTTGCTAGCACTTTGCAAACATGAGTGTGGATGTTCTGAGCACGACCACAGTCACTAATATTTAGTCGGTGAAAGTTGTCTCCTCACCCCCGCCTGAACTGGGCGCATTTTCTCCTGTTTGGCGTGACCCTAATCGAAAAGCTTTAAAAATATATATATATAAAAACAAAACAAAATGGGCCGGCAAAGCAACATAAAGTGACGAAAACACGACAAGAAAGCATTAAAAAAAAAAAGACTTAAAAAGCAACGATATATTTTGTAGGTCTTAGCTTTCAAATGAGGCCCGTCAGTCAGCTCCAGTCGAGAAGCTTTTAAAATTGGGTAAAGCTAAACTGGAGAAAAGGCGTAAGGGTTAAAATGTTGCGAGCCAAAATAGGTATTGGTTCAGTATCGGATATTTGTAGCCGATACCTAATATCGTATTTTTTCCTGTATTGGCTCCGGTTATGCGATACCTGTCCCGTAAACGCTTAATAACGTGCTCGATGCAGAGTGCAATGTTTAATAAAGATGAAATAAATAAATCTTTCCCTCCTCTGCAGATCCAAGATGAGCGGGCGGGGACAGAAAAGCAGCAGCCTCAAGTGACCGAATGCCGTGCCCCTGGTAGGGTCTCCCAGGGCAAACAGGTCCTATAGGTGACGGGTCAGACAAAGAGCGGTTCAGAAGCCCCTTATGAGAGACCAACAGGCCCGGTTAGAACCATGAGGCCGTCCTTCTGTGGACCCACCACCTGCAGGGGGCGCTATAGGGGCTGGTGCAGCTCCAACAGCTGCCCCCACGACCCGGCAACGGACAAGTGGAAGAACATGGATGAATGGAACATTTGAGCTACAGCTGCAGGAGATTCTTGGAGAGGCTGAATTGGACATTTTTTCTGTATACGTTTCTTCACCGCTGCCCAACATGAGAATGAAACATAACATCAGAACGCCCTTATTAACACCGAGTAAAAGATACGGCTATTACAGCGCAGTCACCGGGAGGGATTTTAATTAAAAACGTGTCGAGCGTTATTCTGACGAGCAGCTACAGCGCGGACCGATTATCTTCAAGTCGAACCAAAGGAGATAACGAAGTCCGTCCCGTCTTCTGGACCCGAGGGACGGTTCCTCACGCGACACTGATGCTACAGATACGGATATTCAGAACGGAGTCACTGCGGAGGGTTTTTAATGAACCGTCGACTCGAACTCTATAACTTTCCAGTAGCGCCGGGTGTCGACCGACGTAAACTCAAAAATAAAGACAAAAAAAAAGCTTCAATCGGTTTTGTAGTTTCTTAGCTTTCAAAACGTTACTCTGGCCTATAGGCTGTGGGCTCTCGGGTCCAGAAGCTCTTAGATTGGGGTAAAACCAAACTTTATTTTTAACCGATGATTCCTCCCATTATGTAATTATGATCCAGCCAATTTTCCCGCCAAAAAAAACCAACCATTTTGCCGCGCTGTAATTAGTTTAATTATCCGGCTCAGATTTGGGCTCTTTGATGGATGGACTGGGCGATGGCGACTGACTGTGGACATGGTTTGATGGCAGTAACACAACAGGAGGGGCCGGAACGTTTTTTCTCCACCAACTGAGATGGTTCCAGCTGCGGAAAGGAATATGGATATTTTGTTTGTATTTATTTAGTTTTGTATTTGTTTATTTGAGCAGTTAACAATCTGCTCAAAAGGAGTGGGCGGAAGCAACAAGCTTATGAGCGCCCCCACCCCCGAAATCAATGCAATAAAAAATATAAAAAGCCCAACAACAATAAAGAACAACAGCAAAATACATCGATTGTACACTTGCAGTATTTAGTCATGGTAGAAATGTCCAAATGTAATTACAATGTCAGTCATACAGCTGCAGCATATTTGGATTTGCCTCATTATACTATTATATTATACTCCATGATCTTGTCATTACCATCCTCAATATAGTATTCATTTGTGTAAAATGTTTCCTCCTTTTTTTGTATTATAATTTTTTTAGTTCACGTATGATGTAGCCCTGCATAGTGTAGAAGCCAGGGTGTAGAGCGGGCCAGTTGTAGAGGGCAGTTGCTCCCCATCCACAAACCCCCAGCCAGCTGCCCTAGCTGATTTTGTAGATGATGTTCCTATGCTGTGTGGCGCATTAAAAGGTGATGTTTTATGAGCCCGTTGGGAGGGTCCATAGTCCAACAGATCCATAGCTCGCCTACCCTGATTCTCTTTTTTGTCATTTTGAGCCACAGAATGACAACCGTTCAGAGCATCGTAAAGTGACTTCCTCTCGCCATTGTCCCAATAAGGATCAGCCATGTCTTCACCAATCGACGGATAGTTCGAGGAAACGTCCCGGGACAGGAAGTCACTGATGGGAAGTGACTGGGACGTGTTAAAAATACCACGTTGGATGTAAATGCAGGAAACATTTAGATTTAATACCAGTTCGAATCCAATTGAACTTATGCCTTAATTTGGGAAAGATTTGACCTCTTAACCCCCACTTTCTCCAGTTCAGCTTTACCCAAATCTAAAATGTTACAGTAATGCTTCATTTGAGAGCCAAGAGCTACAAAACTGGTCTAAACGGATCTTGCTTTGTTGCCGCCTTTTTGCGTTTTCATCGCACATTTGTCATTTTTCTGTTACTCTTTTCGTGTTTTTTTCCTCGCATTTTTTTCGATAAGCTTTTAGATTTGGGTAAAGCCAAACGGAGCAAAAGAGCTTAAATAAACCTCTTACCCCCGACCTTCACCGGGCACATTTCTTCAGTTTTACCTAAATCTAAAAGCTTTTCAACTGGAGCGTACAGACTATAGGGCAGTTGAATGCCTCATTTGAAAGCTAAGACCTACAAAAAGGATGTTTCCTCGCGGTGTCGCCGTGTTTGAAGCGTTTTTGTCTCTTTTTTGTTGCGTTTTCATTAGGGCCGGGACTCGATAAAAAAAATGTATCTAATTAATTAGAGGCTTTGTAATTAACTAATCAAAATTTATCGCATATAAATATTTGACCTGAGAACAGTGAGAAGTAAGTTTTTTCATAAGGATTTTTAGTACACCATTAAATAATGACTGAATACATGAGCTTAAGCAACAAAATATGTATTTTTGATAAAACCAAGTCCAACAGACCAGTGCAATGTTGCCATTAATTGTGCGTCTGCAGGAAAAAAGGAAACTGAAGTGTGAAAAGCAAAGTGTGATTAATTTTCGATTAATATTTTTAATCGCACTAAACCTCATGTAATTAATTAATCGCAACCCCTAGTTTTCATATTTGTTTTTGTCACTTTTTTCAAGAAGCTTCTAGGTTTGGGGTAAAGCCGAACGTGCTCGGTTCAGGTGGGAGTTAACGGGTTAATGTTTCATATTTCTGTCCCGCTCTCGTGTCTCGTGTTTGCTTCTGTGGAGGCCATCTAAATGCAAATGGGCCCGTTGATCAGCTTCATGACAGTGATTAGATGAATTATCCCCCTCTCTGTCGCTCTTATTGAGAGGCCGGTTTGGGGTCAAAGATAAAGCTGGATCATGGCTCAGGGCTCAGGTTCCTTCTCCTCAGTCTGACCCAATGTGATCAATGCTTCTCTACACTGCGTCGGTTTGAGTGATGGATGGTTCGGAGCTGCTGTGTTTAGTTGATTAAGCCTGTTGGGATTCTGGGAAATGTGGCATAAATTACGTCGGGTCGATATTGGCAGAAATTAATGGTTCAATGTTTTTGGGGACTTTTTCGATGACGATGATGAAGCCGTATTTTTTAATCAGAAATATGCAAAAATGTGCTGGAAAATATAGATCGCTCTGTCGCGATGGTTATTTATTTATAAAATTTGCCAATTTTTCCTTTCCCCCCCCATTTTTACCCCTCGCTCCTATTTAAAAAATATTTTTTTTTTTTTTTTAGAATGTTTTCCCTATTTTTCCCAATTCTCCCCTTTCCCCACATTTTTTGCAATTTTCCTCCCATTTCCCCTCTATGTTTCCTTTATTTTCCCCCTATTTTTCTCCTTTTTGTTCAAAATTGTTTCTGCCCATTCTCCCCCTATTTTTTTTATTTTTTTTCCCAATTGTTCCCCCTATTTTTTTCCGAATTTATTTTTCTCCCCAATTTTTCCATTATTTTTCCCAGTTTCCCCTAGCCTGGGAATCCCCACGCTGCTGTGTGCGCTCCGATCATTTCGAACAGCACAGCAGTCTGGGGACCATGGCCGAAATCTTCGCATGAATTTGGGACCAATTACAAAACGAGGAGGGACGGTGAGACGATGACGCCTCTTCGACAGACGGAAGCTTGTAGTTTGTTTACGGATCCAACGCGACGCCATCTTGGATCAAGCTTCAGACCGTGTTCTAAATAGTTTAGCTCGAACGTTTACAGCAGGTACGATCAGAATCAGAATAGGTTTTATTGCCATTGTTTCCGAACAGTTTCACAAACTAGGAATTTTTCTCGGTGCAAACGTGCGACATAGAACATATAACACAGATGATACGATTGGCTATGGCTCTGTGCAGACGCATGAGAGACATTCAGCACAATAAACGACTCGTAAACCACACCTCTCATACCAGAACATGAATTTTTTTCACATAATCTTTCACAATGCCTCACAATTCCTAAACTCTATATTGTACATTTGCATATCTTCCAGATGATATATTGCCTTCCTCCAGTCATAAGATGTTCCCTTTTCTTTCCCGCCAGCCAAACTTCATGCACCTCCTTTGCTTTACAGACGTGATACTCGGCGTTGTTATCTCTGTGCATTTAAGAAATATCACACAGTATAAAGCGGGTAAACAGAAAGCTGGAGATTTGCATTTCTAAAACCCAAAATGCAAACTCCTTCGTATCGAGCCCAATCTCCACCGCAGCAAAAGAAGCTTCCGCCTCTCCACCTGCCCCGGAGGAGACATGCCCCCACACAAATCCATCATCTCCCACCGTCACTGCTCTACCCATTTGTCTCTGTCTCCGAGTCGTTCTCTTTCGTTCAAAATATTTCGGCCACAAATTCGAGCTCCCCGTAGTAAGTTTCCCATTCGACTCTGCCGAAACTTTCAGCTCTTGAACGCAGCTCTGACTCTTCGCTGATGGATAACGCTCCACTCCTGCGGCACTGAGGTCAGCATTTACCGGCCCCAAACCAATCGCTCTGCATTTGCATTTTTACATAATTCAAACGACGCCTCTGCCTGGCTCCAGACCAGCCGGCTGCACCGCCGTGGCCTTAACTGCTGCTTATGCTTAATATATTCTAGGACAATGTATTGAGAATCAGCCAAACTGTAGTTAAAGCAAAGCAGCAACAAAACCTCCGTGGGGCTGGAGACCCGGCCTCGGCCCAATGCGTTTGAGGAGCGTCGTTCAGGGATTATCCTCTCCGAACAGAAACGGAACAGAACTCCTCATCAATCTCTCCTCCCCTCTGTCCAGAACTTTACTCTCCTCATCGACGGTCATAATGTCCCCCCCTCGGCATCATAATGGACTCCACCTTCTCACACCAAACACACATCAACCACATCGCTAAAACATCCTTCCACCTCCGCAACAGCAGCTGGAATCCTCATCCACGCATTCGTCACTTCCAGACTCGACCTCTGGAGTGGCCTCCTCTACGGGCTTCCCGCCACTCATCTCCAAAAACTCCAATGGGGACGGGGCTTCCAGACGGATCCACCTCTGTATAAAAGAATACAGAGGTGGATCATTCTGGTCTCACCAGGCTAAGACAATGCAGCCGAGACATGGCCTGCAACCATGTTTGGGGCCCCCGCCAGTGCCGTCGGCTGACGTATTGTGTCGCCATCCACCCCCACCACATCTATATCTGGTGGGCCTGGTCGTGAAACTGTCAGCTCATTCTTAACCACTTAACTGCCACCCTAGGGTTAGGGTTAAGGATTAGGGTTAGGGTTAACGATTATTTACATCCAAGTCTCAAAGCGTTTTGACTGGAGTCTATATGCCAGTGTCATGCCTAATTTGAAAGCCAAGACCTTCTAGTTTCTAAAAATATGTGTGAGATCTTTGTGAGTTTAGTTTAGTTTATTTATTTATTTGAACAGGGACAGTGTACAATCTACATTAGCCTCAGAAAGGAGAGGTGCATTGTACCAGGTTATAGCACTTGTGCTAATTTCCACCTGCAGTCCACCAATAGGCCCAGGGACCTGCAGTCCCTGGGCCTATTGTACATGTTTTTAGTGGTAGGGGAAACTGGAGTACCCGGAGGAAACCTACGCAGACACGGGGAGAACATGCAAACTCCACACAGAAAGGCCCCGTCCAGGTGGGAATCGAACCTGGGACCTTCTAGCTGTGAAGCACGAGCGCTAACCACTGTGCTACCGTGCTGCCAGTGAAACACAGCTTACGTTACGTTTGCCGTTCTCAACCCTAATTATATCCTGATTAGGGTTAACTAACCCTAACCCCTGATCAGGGGAGACGGCAGTTAAGGGGTTAAACAGTAAGTCCAGTCGTTTTGATTTACCGTGTTTGAGTTTGAATCAATTGTAGAGTTTTTCAAATATCGCTCCCATCTTCAAAAGCTTCTTCTGGAGGTCGTAGTTCAAATGTAAGACACAGAAGCGAGAGGTCTTTTTAAACTCTGGACTGACACCGTGGGTGCCGATCCTGTGGGTGCTGCGGGGCTTGAGCACCCACCCACCCGCCCCTCCCTCCTTCTGCCGGTGGCTTTATGCGCGACGCTCTGCAGGCCTTGTTGACACTTTGGAAACACATTTTATGGCAAGTCCTTGAAGTGTTTTCCCCACACACATTGTTTTAAGCTGTTGGACAGATGGTACCAGGGGAGCGATGAATTATGCAGAGCAACGGAACTTTAATGTGATTGTGAGGTCTTACCAGCCAACACTTCTTTATACATAAGCAGCACATGATTCAATTAGGACGGTCCGATTGTAAAAGATCGATCCGTGCAGACCGCGTTGTCCTTCTCAGTGTCATGGAGCTCATGAACAAAATGGTGCTGCCCTGTGTGGTTCACCTGCCAACAAGAAAATGTGATGAGTCTTTATTTTGGGACCCCGTCTTAAATATTTAATCGCCGGGTTCCTTCAGAGGTTCAGCCTCGGCCTCGGCGGAAACAACAAATGTCGAGCCACGGCGGCAGAACTGTCGACAAAACCTGCCACACCGGACTGGTCCTGAACCGAGGAGCGGAATCACGATCGGAACCCCCAAACCCACGGCGTCACAAAGTCCTTTAATAATTCACCGTGTGAGTTCTCCCACTCTGCCGTGAGGAAACACACTTATGCTGGGATGAAAAGTAAGATAGGCTCAGTCTGAGGCCACTGGATGTGAATGAAACCGAAAGCAAACGGACACCACGAGCCCAAACACACGAGGCTCCTTCATCACGTCGCTGCGATGTTAGTGTTGAGATCCTGCAGAGCCTCCACAGCCCGTGTTTACGCTGCTCTGGGCGTTAGTGTAACAAATAGTAAATAGCGGGACATCTGTGGGTCTGAGGAACCGGCATGCAGCCTGGTCAGCAGGAGCGCTGGTGGGAAAGGGTCTCAACTTATATAGTAAGTTTAGTAAAGTTCAGCTAAAGAAGAACGTTGGTTTGAAGGAGGAGTAAAAGGAGCTCTTTTTGTCAAGGAAGAAAATCCCTCCATCCGGAATGGCGGCTCAGATTTAATCTCCCGTCACTTTACTCCAATCTCCTTCGGGGACAGCCGACGGGGCGGGGCCAGTCCAAGGAGACGGCCCCTCAGCCAACAAAAGAACAATAGGCAGGTAATTAGCAGTGATCATCTATGAATAGGACAGATACTGGGTAGTGATCATCTATGAATAGGACAGGACTGACCGATACTGAGGTGAGCAGATCCTTAGAGACGCTCTACTTCAAAGGTGTTTACCCACAGGTGAGAGTAGCTGTGATTGGAGGGGAGGAGCCGGGCCAACCCTAACTCCTCCCCGTTGATCTATATCTTAAGCTGTGGGCTGAGTGGAACTTTAGTCCACTGACGAAGCCTTTTGGATGAGAGGCGAAACGTTCGAAGACTTCAACTACTGAGTACAGAAGATGACTCAAGTACCTTCATTGACTTATAGAGCTTTTCTACCTTCATCAGGCCCAAAGCGCTTTACAGTAAGGATCCACTCACCCATTCACTCTCTCATTCATACATCAGTGTGTACACAGACACTGGAGGCAGGAGGGTCAAGTGTCTTGCCCGAGGACACAACACCACTGTGCATCATCAGGAACTGGGATTCGAAACCCCGACCGTCTGATCATGAGTCGACCAGCTCCACCACCTGCACCACTGTCGCACTGGGGGTCAAAGTACTTTATTCCACGAGTAAAAGTACAGCTACTATTGGTCAAATGTTTAGGTTAAGATTAAAGGGACTAGATGCAAGTTGGTCATTTTTACACTCACTACTGCCACCTCAGGTCTTACGCGTAACTGCAGTCTCTATAGTCTCGTGTGGGGGAGGAAAACACTTAATTTGAACATTTTAAAACTCTGTATAGTCCCTTTAAGGCATACTTTATTGTTCCTTCGATGCCACCGGGGTGACCCGTAAGGAGCAGTGGGCAACAGCAGTGCCCGAGGACCCACCTCCAGATGTGGAGCCAGGCTCATGGTCAGAATCACCGGGCTGGAGGATTCACCTTTTGCACATGTTTTAGTGGTATGGAGGAAACACGGGGAGAACTTGCAAACTCCACACAGAAAGGCCCCGTCCGGGTGGGAATCGAACCCGGGACCTTCTAAGTGTGAAGCACAAGAGCTAACCGCTGCACCTGCCCCTACCATAGTAACAGGGACCAGAAGACGAGAGCATTAGCTTCCTACTGAGTATAGAATCAAATTTCCACACTAGGAAGGAGAGCTTTTAGCTGTGAAGCTCCCGTCTTATGGAATCAACCCTGTCCCCATTTTTAAGACTAGGCTAAAAACGTTCCTCTTTGAACCGGCCTGTGGTCAGAGGAACTGATTCAGCGTTTTATTGTATTTTATATACATTGTTTTTTACACACAGCTCTGGGGCTGAGACTTTTTAAACATTCAGATCATAATGTTTTAAATCTCCGAATGGCTCTATAGTTATATGCGGTTTATGGATGTTTAATTGCATTGTTTGTATTTCCTATTCCTGTTACAGCGCTTTGAGATGCACTGTGAGCGTGAACAGCGCTTTACAAATATATTGATTGATTGTTATTGAAAAAATAGGTATTTAAGTATAAATCTGACGGATTTACTTTATCAAACAATGAAAGAGGAAGCAACAAAATTCGAATGTTTCTCTGATTTGTTAATCTGCCCGTCACTCATGCCCATATATACAGGTATATAATAGCTTTATATGTAAGGTCGAGTAAATTAATAAATACATCAAATTAAAAGAATGCACATGAAGAGAACTGATGTCTGTGTGGATCAAAAATCAATGAATGTAACTGATTTGAATTCAATAAAACGGTCAATAGTTTGAAGTGGGACAGATGCTCGGAGGCGGTTGTTTTGAATAATATCCTCAACATGAGGGCGTCTGCACTGCAGCTGTACCCCAAGCTCCACAAAGTCCCACAAAGTCCCCAGATGTCCCGGGGACGACCAGAGAGGGCCAGGAAGTCCGTGGAGTCCAGTCCAGGAACATCATGACCCGAATTCAGAGGACTATGAAGCGGGTCTAGGATTCGATAGGACTAAGTCCGTTGTGTTTGGGGGACTGCAGACGGATATATATCGCAAATATGAGCAGTGTCTTTAAACTAGGGCTGAAAAGTTAAAGCTTTAACTCAATGAAAACCACTTTAATTTTGTCGTTAAAGAAAAACTCAGCCTCAAATCCACTTTTTTTTGCTGAACTGTATAAATGAGTCCAATAGTGTCGTCTACATGTCCGGGTCATAATTTTGACACTTTAGTGCAAATAAGTTGAAAGATCAATTTTATGCCTAAAACCGTCAGTGAGGCGCCCTCTACAGGCGAGGGTCTTTACTGCATTTTTGAATTTGGCGCCACTATTTGGCGTGAAGCCTGACGTCCAATTACACAATGGAGATCATTTTTTTCTCTCAAACTTGGCTGTAAATACTGTTTAAGTAGCGCTAGCCCACAGTTAGCTTTGCCCGTTAGCCTGTTAGCTTCTTCTTTGTGGTTCTATTTGTGTGTATTGCGCCTCCGACCCCGAGGCAGGAAACTTGCACGGTTGGTTTTCTGGCCAGAGACACTGCAGGTGAATGGGAAAAATGTAGAAATATCAATTTAAAACTTCTGCTGTAAATTGCTGACATAAATATGATTTTATCTTATTTTTATGTTCTCACATAAAAATAAGATATTTTTATGCAGCTTCTAAAGCAGCCAGAGACACCAAGGGGAGATGAAAGACCCCCCAATCATCCCATTAACACTTGTATGACCTCCAGAGGGACCACGGAGAGGATTTATTAAAGTAAACACGTTACTTAGTTCTGCTTTAAACTCGATTAAAAATATGAATCGATTGACAGCACGACTGTAAACAGAAACATATTCCTTTGTCTCTTTTTGAATAGCTCTGAACTATATGATAATGTTACTTCCTGTTCCCTGCCATTTGCCTACTATTGGAATTATACACAGCGGAGGCCGAGTCACACAAACTCCATTTCCGTGGAAACGCCCTTTAACCTCTCTACTAATAAAATGTGCTTGTCCACAGGCCCCGCATGCACCTTTGATCGGACCTTATCGAAGCTCTATAAATGTTACATAAGAGCCATAACCTTTAAAGAAAATGACCCAGAGCCAAGAGCGCCGCGTCCTTCCTCCTCTGACATTCAGGGATTAACCCACGCACTTCGAGATCAGACGCCGCCGCCTGCACGATGAGTCCCCCGTCTGCAGACAGCGTCTGCGCGGGGGGGCCGTGTTCCCTCTCCTCAATCGATCCAGGACACGCCACTCTGAACCAAGAAGCCACAACGTGTTGCAAAACGGCTGAGATTACAGTGACCTCGAGACGCCTTGTTTCTATCCCCGTGAGAATCCGCCATGTCAGTCATTCAGAAGTTACACATTCCCCCCAATTTGTTTCCTTTGTTTGGAAAGTCTGTGACCAGCGTAATAACGTCTAAATAAGGACAACGATTCAAAACGGCTTTTTTACAAATATATTTAGGTCCGCATTTAAGCTACAGCATGTTATCATGCTAATAATAATTATTATAATAATTATAATGCATCGGTTTTATATGGCGTTTTTCTGGACACTCAAGGACTCATGGCATTATTCATTCACACCATATTTGGTGGTGGTAAGCCACTACTGTAGCCACAGCTGCCCTGGGGTAGACTGACTGAAGCGAGACAACCAGTCACAAAATAACAGAATGTCGTTGAGAAACACTGGCCTCACAGCACTGTCCTCACAGCACTGGCCTCACAGCTCTGGCCTCACAGCTCTGGCCTCACAGCTCTGTCCTCACAGCACTGACCTCACAGCACTGGCCTCACAGCACTGTCCTCACAGCACTGGCCTCACAGCTCTGGCCTCACAGCACTGGCCTCACAGCTCTGGCCTCACAGCTCTGGCCTCACAGCACTGTCCTCACAGCACTGGCCTCACAGCTCTGGCCTCACAGCTCTGTCCTCACAGCACTGACCTCACAGCACTGGCCTCACAGCACTGTCCTCACAGCACTGGCCTCACAACTCTGGCCTCACAGCTCTGGCCTCACAGCACTGGCCTCACAGCTCTGGCCTCACAGCTCTGGCCTCACAGCACTGTCCTCACAGCACTGGCCTCACAGCTCTGGCCTCACAGCTCTGTCCTCACAGCACTGGCCTCACAGCACTGGCCTCACAGCTCTGTCCTCACAGCACTGGCCTCACAGCACTGGCCTCACAGCTCTGGCCTCACAGCTCTGGCCTCACAGCTCTGGCCTCACAGCACTGTCCTCACAGCACTGTCCTCACAGCACTGTCCTCACAGCACTGGCCTCACAGCTCTGACCTCACAGCACTGGCCTCACAGCACTGTCCTCACAGCACTGTCCTCACAGCACTGGCCTCACAGCACTGGCCTCACAGCTCTGTCCTCACAGCACTGACCTCACAGCACTGGCCTCACAGCACTGTCCTCACAGCTCTGGCCTCACAGCACTGGCCTCACAGCTCTGTCCTCACAGCACTGGCCTCACAGCACTGGCCTCACAGCTCTGTCCTCACAGCACTGTCCTCACAGCTCTGTCCTCACAGCACTGACCTCACAGCACTGGCCTCACAGCACTGTCCTCACAGCTCTGGCCTCACAGCACTGGCCTCACAGCACTGGCCTCACAGCTCTGTCCTCACAGCACTGTCCTCACAGCACTGACCTCACAGCACTGGCCTCACAGCACTGTCCTCACAGCACTGTCCTCACAGCACTGGCCTCTCAGCTCTGTCCTCACAGCACTGGCCTCACAGCTCTGGCCTCACAGCTCTGGCCTCACAGCTCTGGCCTCACAGCTCTGGCCTCACAGCACTGTCCTCACAGCACTGTCCTCACAGCACTGGCCTCACAGCTCTGGCCTCTCAGAGTCACCGCCGGCAAAACGAATCCAGCTCCGCACGAGGCCGTCAGTGACGCAGCGATACATCGAGGAACAAAGGAGGAGAAATGATCCAAAGGTTGACGGTTTGATTCTGCAGCTCCGGCCTCGCCTTCAGAGCACGAGCGGGTATGAACGAGCAGAGATATTTACTCAAGTAGAAGTAAAGAGTACTGACCAAAGTACTAGTCAAAAAGTATCTGGAGAAAATGGTTTATGCGTATGCGTATTGACCAGAGAGCTCACGGCCTTTATGCCACTGTGATACCTCATTTGAAAGCCAAGACCTTCTAGTTTCTTAAAATATGTGTGAGATCTGAGTGAAACACAGTTCACGTGACATTCGCCGTTCCGAACCCTAAGTCCCTGATCAGGGGGGGGCGGCAGAGGCGGACTGGGACTGAAAAACGGCCCAGGACTCTGACCAGCCTGGACCAAATTAATGTGAATGCGGCTTTACCCAAACCTAAAAACGTCTTGACTGGACAGGAACAGTGTAACGCCTCATTTGAAAGCTAAGACCTGCAAAAGTGAATGTAACTTTTTGTAACGCTGTCGCTGCATTTTAATTTTTGTTTTGTTATTTATTTTTTTCATTGCTTTGTTGTTGTGTTTCGTCTCTTTTTTGTCCATATTTTTATTTTTTCTTTGTCGTCACTTTTTTGTTGCTTTTTCATCCTCGTTTTTGTTGCTATGTTGATGCTTTTCTTTTAAGCTTTTAGATTTGGGTAAAGCTTAGTTAAGACGTTAAGGGGGAAATTGAGAGGCCGGACCGGTGGCCCTAGAGCCAGTGGTCCATAGAAAATGCCAAAAAAATATTTATATATATCTACAAAAGAAGTTTTCTAAAGAATAAAGTCCATGAAGCACAAACTACACGTGTCTGATGTGAAGCTTTTGCCAAGATTTACTCACAGTGGAACGAGTAACAGTTACTTTGAGTAAATGTAACTGAGTACCATACGCCTCTGGATTCAAACTCCCAATCAAGAAACATATGTTTATATAAGTTTGCCAATGATCTGGTTCTCCAGTTTTACCCAGAAATCAATAAACATCAAAAAAGCCTCTCAACTGGAGCTCACAGATGACAGAGTAACGCCTCATTTGAAAGCTAAGACCCGCAAAACTCATCCAAGTCTCTTCCTCATCTCATCACGTTATACTCGTCTTTGTTGCATTCTGTTCATCATGTTTTTGTTTTTCAGCGTAACTAAACACGACTAGAACGCGTTGGAAAAAGCAACAGAAACTTTGATGAAAACCACCCAAAAAAAATGACAATCACGTCGAGGGAGAATCTTCGATGGGTTTCGTAGGTCTTAGCTTTCAAATGAGGCGCTACGCTGGCCTATAGGCTGTCAGCTCCAGTCGAGAAGCGTTTGGATTTGGGAAAAGCTGAACTAAAAGGCACTCGGTTAAGGCGGGGGTTAAGAGGTTAAATAACGCCACGATATGAATAATAATAATATGAATAATAATAATAATAATAATATAGGGACATGATTTCTCCTTTTACAAAACGGCCAAGTTCTTTCTTATCAGCCTTTACGAGCAAATAGCTAAACCAGCATTTTAACACACTCTCAACAACAACACAACTGAGTTCTACCTCTGATATGACCACATACAAACAGAAACTGGACAACAATGTGTGGGAAATCTGCTCATTTACAATATCAGGTTCAGGTCCGATGTTGGGGGGGAAATGGGGAATACATTGAGGGGAATAGAGAAAATATAATTTTTAAAAAATGAGCAAAAATGAGGAGAAATAATTGGGGGGAAATGGGGAGAAATATAGCAAATATATATATATATATATATATATATATATATATATATATATATATATATATATATATATATATTATCTGATCTGAAACAACCAGGTCACTTCCTTTAATCCTGTCCCTGGACCGACAGCATCCAAACTTGGATTCAAAGATAGATTTTGATATTGTTTAACCGTGCCCAGTCCTATAATGACTTAACATCGCTTGAATTAAGGCCCTTTATGTTGAATATGAGTCGGTTTGAGCTAATCTAAGACCAGACAAATCCTCTGATATAATCTGACCATAAACAACGTGCTGGTCCCTTTGGCAATAACAGATTTTTTTTTATCTCATCAAAGCCTCGTCCAAATCTACTCAATCCTCAAGATGATTATTCTTTTTCCAGCGCGAGTCCAGCCTTAAGCCCATCAAACTACTTCCCATTGCAGAAGGTCAGATGTTAATCCCTCGCACTGGTCTCCAAAGGTCAACTCCTTTCAGTGAATAAAGCAGCAGAAACACGCGCATACATCACAGAGATCCGCAGAAACTCACCATGTCTTTGTGGAGACGCCGGTTCGGAGCGCGGGGCATGTCACGACACCAACCCGAAAAATGCAACCCCTCACTCGGAGCGGACCTCCTCACATGGTCCTCGAGTCTCGGGAGTCTCGGGAGTCCGCGGGAGTGGGAGACGGGAAAGGTGTCCGGCACAAAGTCTGGCAAGTCCCGTGCGTCAAAGCGCGATGGAGCGAACGGCGAAGGGCTTCCGCGAGCGCCGCGCAGGTCAACGCGGAGAGGGAGCGCGAGCTACGGTGTCTCTTGCGATGGTTTGATTGTGTGTGGGGGGGGGGGGGGGGGGGGGGTTGCGATTGTGAAGCGCGCTTTGGAGACGCGGTGGAGATCCGGGAGAGCACGCGCAGCGAGCAGGAATGAGCGGACTCCAGCGGACATGAGAGCAGTTCAGCGCGATGGTCCCTCCTCCTCCCCGTGTTCCACACTCTCCCTCTCTCCCCCTCTCCCTCTCCCTCTCTCCCTCGCTCTGCTGGTGTTTGGAGAGTCTGAGTGCGCGCGACCACTTAACAAAATGTCAGGAATGATTGTGGTTTTTATGACGGCGGCTGGACGCGAAGTGGAGCGATTTAAAGCGCGAGTCCGGACCAGGCACGAGGGGGTGCGCGATACTGCGGGTCAACGTGAAGAAAAAAACAAACACGTATCCATGTAGAGATATCAATTTGAATATTTCTTGCACATTTCGAAACTTTTCTATTATTACTGGTCACGTGGAGAAACTTTAATGACGTTTTCACACTGGAAAAATTATCATTATTTTTGCGTGTGCGTAAAAATGGTTGAAATATGGAACAGCAGATACAAAGACTAGGTAGCTATAGTACTCAATATATATCAGTATTTATATATATCAGAAAAACTTCATATGACTCATAAAATAGATGTAGTTTGTGTTTCATGGACAATCTTTGTTTGATTTTAACATAAGTTCATGTTTTGCCACTGAAGGGTAAACAGAGGCATGCCGGCCATAGGGAGAGTCGGGACGTTTCCGGTGGGCCGCTCGGTTCCGGTGCTTCTGGGCCATCAGAATAAAATAATGAAATAATTACAGACTCACAGTTGTGCTATTCCAGGCCTAAAGGCTTTAACTGGGCTGCTGTTCTAGATATATGACACGGGCACGAGCGGACTGGTTTTAAGTTGGTTTTAGCCCCGCCCCTTCTTAATTGCCTCAAGTGGGCACCAATGGCCGCTGACTGCTCTGCTTTGTGACTACGACACTGGAGGCCGCCATTGCTCCACCTTTGCTGTAGTACCTCCATATGACCGCTATGCCCCCATTGGAATGCATTGGACTTTAGACACGTTAAAAACAACGTTAATGCCCGGTGCTTAATGGTTTAGAAGTGGCTAGAGCTAGATATTCCTCCTGTGATTACGCTGGGTTAAAAACAATATGAAGCACCAGGGTTTTTATCGTAGATACAAATTTTAGAAATCTTGCGTAATTAATGAGAGCCTGACTTTGATTGACAGGCCGTTTACGTTGCTGCCTGGCCATGGGCGTGATTACAACCGAAATACACGCCCATTACACGCCCCGCGAGGGCCGGGTCTACAGTCAAGATCCCGCCCTTATGCCCTTTTTAGGAACATGCTTCGTCAGAGCTGGAGAGGAGGAGCCTGTAAATCCGCCATGATTTCCCCCACGAACGTGGTCATTTTGGTAAACGGGGAGGAGTGAGGAGGAGCTGTCTATTCTTTATACAGTCTATGGTGGGCACACCTGGAAGAATGAGATAAAGGCGGAAGCGGTTTGAGAAAGAAGGTAGGACACGCAAACGAAAGGAGACAGACGGAGGAGGAGCCTCGGGGGGCAGGAGGCTCGGAGGCACGCACGCACGGGCCTGGCCTGGCCTGGCCTGGCCTGGCCCTTCGACAGAAGACGAGGACACGGAACGGGGACACACGGCCCGCTATGGGCAAGAGGCGCCGTGGACGTGGAGGAGATAGTGATGGCAAAATGAAGCGCTGAAGCCTCGCAGCCGACTGCGTCACACACGGTTCGAAGCATCAAGGCGCTGTATTTGCTCCACTACGCCATCATGTGGACAAAACAATTATAACATGCTGAGTGCTCACAATAAATGTTGGGGGCTGAAAGACAAAATGAGATTTTATAGAGTTGTGATGTAAAATGTGCTTGTGTTACTTTGCTCATGCAACAAGTAAATGTGTTTAATAAAGACAAACATTAAATGTATTCATTTTTATTTAGAAATGCGTTTTATTTTCACTTTTATACAGGCTTTTTAATGTTGTATCCGGTTGTTTTATTGTAGTTTGTCCCCTTTTAATCCGCACACATTAAATTGTATTTCTATCCTTTTAACTGGTGTTATTTTAAATGATTGGCTACACCACAACATTCTCCAAAAGAACTCGAACCTGTGACACATTAAGTAACACAGGCGTAATTGTCATGGAAATCTATCAAAATAATGAGGAATGAAAATCTGAAACATCTTCCCATCGAACCTTTCATTCTTGTGGCGGGAGAAACCATCTGATATTGAACTAAAGCGGAGGGGTGTTTAAGTGGAACACCCCTCCGCTTTAGTCCAAGTTGGTGCAGTCCAGCGCACTATTACGGAGCTCCAAATTCCCGGGCCTAAATTAGGTCCCAGGACGCCCCTGAAGGTAAATCTGATCTTTACGCTCAAACAGTTACTCATTACTCACAGTACTCAAGTAACTTCTTCCACGGGGACTTTTGTACTAATTATTTCAAAGTGAAGTTACTATTACTTAAGTAAATATTTTAACTACTCTACCCACCTCTGCTTTTACTTTTTATTTAAATTTATTTATTCCTTATTTAAATTCCACTGGGATTAGGAAACTCATTTCCGGGAAGTCCTGGCCCAGATTGGAACCTGATGTACATGTTTTATTGGTAGGGGAAACCGGACCAAACCTACGCAGACACGGGGAGAACACGCAAACTCCACACAGAAAGGCCTCGTACAGGTGGGAATGGGTGATGGAGGAGGTGAGGATGGACCACACGGTGATGGAGGAGGAGAGGAAGGACCACACGGTGATGGAGGAGGTGAGGATGGACCACACGGTGATGGAGGAGGTGAGGAAGGACCACACGGTGATGGAGGAGGTGAGGATGGACTACACGGTGATGGAGGAGGAGAGGATGGACCACAGGGTGATGGTCCATCCTGCTGGGCCTTCTTGATGAGGGAGCTGATGGTCGGCTCCCATGTGAGGTCCTGGCTGATGGTGAAGGAGTCCACGATGGAGATGGGGGTGGGAGAGTCTGTCAGGACGAGGGGGGTTTCCTGAAGTCCATGATCATCTCCACTGTCTTCTGGGCGTTCAGCTCCTGTAGCCGGACTAGCAGACTGACACAAAGGCGCGTTGGCGTTTTGTGTTTTATTACAACTAAAGGATCCTCTTTTTGGAGGCGTCGACCGACAGAAAAAGAGGTTTATATTCATTTAATTTCAGTCAGAACATTTTAAGTAAACTTCAGGGTTTGAACAATATCCTGTGTAAGAAAACGCGACTCATTCATCGGTTTATGAAACATCTTGTTGCCCTGCCTTTGTTTAAACTCATCCTTTAGGTAGAAACTAAACGTCTGCTATAGCTAAATACAAACCCGCGCTCTGGACAGATGGCCTTGCCCACAGTCGGTTCCTGAGAGACACAACTCGAAATACTCTGCGCTCACGGTGACTCATTGTGTGCGGACCAAAGAAAAGTAAACTCTCCTAGTTTACACCGAAGCCACACACAGGAGCATTCATGACGCGGGGGACATCTCAATCCTGAAGGTGATGTTCCTGCAAGATCTTCTACACATGCGCAAAGGAAGTGGACATGGAGACAATGGCCAAAACAAGGAAGACGAACAGCGATAATGTGGGTCCACCATGGCAGCCTGTGTGGAGTTCTCTCTCACTCGTTTTCTGTCACTTTCCTCATTAAAACTAAAAGCTGTAACACCAGACCTCCAGCTGGACTTCCGATTAGGGCTGCGCAAGATATCGCCGAGCTTTGCACAAAACCACAGAGGTTTTCCGTCTGATTGAAGATCCACAATTTTGCACATCCACGAGGTAACTTCAGATTTAGATCCGTTTTAACCTGGTTTTAATAAAGACTTACAACAGTGCAGTTTTTCCTCATATTATTCCCCCCATTGCCACTGGAGGTCCCAGGAAGTGAAATACAAATCTTGATATTTGTGCATATTTGACCTTGTAGTGGCTAAGTTACTTTATGGCTGCACCATAAAAACAACTGATCATAAAGTCACTGAGTCACTACAAGGTCAAATATGCACAAATATTCAGATTTTTTTTTTTTTTTACTTCAAAAGTTGCATAGTGCGCCTTTAAGTCTAAGCCCTGAGCTTTGGTAAAACGTGGAGGCTGTAGGTTTAGACGAGGGCAGATGCAACATAAGCCACACTATTACTTCTGACGCTTTTGATTTTCAAACAGATTTGGACGACATGTCTCCTGTGACTTCGTGTTTTCTTCCAGTTCTGTTTTGTTGTGTTTTTGTTGCTTTTGTTGTTGTGTTATCACCCTTGTTTACGTCTCGTTTTAGCTGCAATTTTGATGCTTTTTTCAAGTCGAACTAGAGAAAAAAAAAAACTCCTGGAGCCGCCACTTTAACGTGGGGGAGGGTTTGACCTGAATGATCCTGGAGCTCTGTTGTCGGGGGCTTCGTGCCCCTGGTAGGGTCTCCCAGGGCAAACAGGTCCTAGGTGACGGGTCAGACAAAGAGCGGTTCAGAAGCCCCTTATGAGAGACCAACAGGCCCGGGTAGAACCACGAGGCCGTCCTTCTGTGGACCCACCACCTGCAGGGGGCGCCATAGGGGCTGGTCCAGCTCCAACAGCTGCCCCCACGACCCGGCAACGGACAAGTGGAAGAAGATGGATGGAACTGGAGAAAATGTGCTCTGTTAAGGTGGGAGTTAAGAGGTTAACATGGCAGTGTAATGGATACAGCATGACCTGGTACACATGGAACTCGAGGTAATCTAAAGTGTTAGTTTGTGGTCACTTTATTTTAAAATACACAACCTATACTAAAACATTTGAATAATGTGTAATTGCAGGGTTAGGGTTAGACTTAGTATCTTATTACATTGTGTATCTCCAAACTGCAAACACATATTACTCCATTGAGTAATATGTAATATTACATATTGTTACATAACACATTACATTGTACTAAATTTGGCAGGTACAATGTATCAAGGTTACTGTAAAATAAAGTGTTACAGATTGTTTTAGTTCTGCTTCTTAGTCATTGAAATATGGAACTGTCCCTCTACCTGTTCCTTGATTTTTAGTACATTTTTAAAATACAGGATAATTTATGCAGTTTATTCAAACACAGCCAAAGCTGCAAAAGAATGAAAATGCCCTTTAAGTCAAACGTGTATAATACAAATACACAATAAAAGAGAAACAAACTAATCTCTTCTTGGAAAAGGTCGAGTAGATTTAACCTGTTTTTTTACCTGGCGAGCTACTTTTACATTACAAAAACATTAAGGAGCTTCTTATGTTTCGAAGATACTTGAGTAACTATGAGGGTATGGGGGCATTCAGCTACTCTGAAACACTTTACTCAAGACTTCTCTTTTCAAATCTGCTCATGCACTGTGATTGTAGTGAGTGACATCGCTGCTTTAGAAGAAGAAACACAGTTGCAGACCTTGGTGCTGTGAGGTGAAAGCTCGGGCTGCAGGGTTTACTGTTTGTTTGGATAAACACTGACAAACGTCCGTGATATAAACGATGAGTTACATCTCTTGGGAAACGTAGCGACTCCGTCTGAGGAGCGTCCGATAGCTCCGGGTCATACGGGAAACATGTCTGCACCTTTTAGAACGATGTCCACCTCAGCAAACGGCCAGGCCTGAAGCAAACATGTCCGCAGTTATTTATGACTCCAGTTTCTTTATGTTGCCTTTCAGGAACAATAAAACCATAAAGATCTTGAACCTTGTCACACAGACCATTAAAAATGTTTTCCTTCTCGATGGTAAAGTGTTTTATCAATTTGTCATTGTACACACACTTATACTGTTATACTGTTATACTGTTATACTGCATACGGCATTCATTCACTTAGTCACAGTTCCTCTTAAACCAGAGTTTGGTTTATAATCTCAAACACATCTTTGTTTGGATAAACAATGCAATATCAGGGCAGCAAGTCAAATGTAATGCCATGTTTAATGCACAAATACAATATTATAATACAACAAACGCAGGGACAAGAACAGCGCATATTTAATTTCTTAAGATTTCAAACATTTATTTTTGGGCTGATATGATTTCTGTGTTGTTTTGACCCTTTTTATATTGTATTTAATTCGCAATGTTTTACTGTGTTGTGAAGCACTTTGTGGCCTTTGTCTGTGAAAGGTGCTATACAAATAAAGATTACTTACTTACTTACATTTAATCAAACAAGGAAAAGGGAATTGGACAAAACAGGAAACTTTTGTGCAAAAAATGTGGTCAATTTCAGATTTAATATTTAGAGTCTAAAGTTTATTGCTAAAGACATGTGACCTTGAACTTCTTATCTACACGTCATTTTGTATCACTGTGAATCTGTTTAACCACATCATGAAAGAACCAATGTCACCAACCTCTAAGTTTACGTTGTTATGAATTAAAGGAACTTGAGAGAAATGAACAAGCAAAAGATAACAATGCTGTTTCCATCCATCCATTTTCTCCCACTTGTCCGTTGCCGGGTCGTGGGGGAAGCTGCTGGAGCTTCATGGTTTAGCACCAAAGTCCATCTCTGACATGTTAGAGCCGTATGAACCATCTCGGGCCCTGAGAACTTCAGGGAGGGGTCTCCTGGTGGTTCCCAGAGTCAGGACTAAACACGCTGAGGCTAAAGCTAAAATCTGGAACAGTCTTCATGAGGATGTGAGACAGGCCTCAACTCTGACAATGTTCAAATCCAGGCTGAAAACAGCTCTTTTTACCCGAGCAGATGAAAACTGAAAGTATTTTATCTGCACTCTTACCGCCTTTTACTGTCAGAGATTAACTTTATGTTGATGTTTTATTGATTTGATCTGTTTTCTTGTAACTTTATGCAACTGTGAAGCACTTTGAACTGCCTTGTGTATGATTTGTGCTCTACAAATAAACTTGCCTTGCCTTAAAACACCACCCAGCATAGGTCTCAGCACTGCCTCACAACATTAACCAGTTAGGGCAGCAGGGTGAGGGTTTGCCGTTGGGTCAAGTTGTATTTTAATTCAGTGCAACTTGAAATAAAACCAGAAGAACACAGAGGACACTGGCTCAACTCATCTCCATCAACATGTATTGTGTAGAAGCAGCTGGAGGAGGAGCGGTGGGTTGGAAACCTTTGACACAAACAAACAAGAACTGCTTAGAACAACAGTAGAACGTAAACATTTGACTCTGTACTTTTTAATTGCACTTAACATATGAATCACTCTGCAAATATTCATTCCATTTGAGATATTGAATTATTTCTAAACAATACAATTATAACTTTACATACCAATAGCATCTCTGGTATCTTCCTTGAGTTGTTTGTGAGGCAGTATGAGGGACGGCACAGTCCGGGCGTGGCATCTCTGCCCCAAAGTGCGCCCTCTAGTGTTCAACCTCAAACAAGCATTTTCTTAGCCGTTAATATCTGTGGGAATTTATTACAGCCACCTGTGGCCAATTTGACGCTGTGGCCCTCCACCCACTGGCCATTTTACCCCCTGGCTTTTTAAGGCTCCTCACTAAACAAGGTAAACAACAAAATAATAAAACAATCACAACCAATACTTTTACAGTGGAAATGGGAATGACAATAATAATGGGTCGTGTTGATGATGTAATATTTAATCATAACTAAATCAACAGTCAATTAATACAATGGTGATCATAAGTAATGATTGGATATGGTTATCCCGTCAGACCTTGAAAGCTCAGCAGGAAGGGCCCGGTCGGTACTGGGATGGGAGACCGTTTGGTAACACCAGGAAGCCCGGCAAATGTAGTGAGTGGTTGGTGGTGTTTAGACTGGTTGCCTGGCTTCCGTCAGTCTACCCCAGGGCAGCTGTGGCTACAATAGTAGCTTACCACCACCAAGTATGGAGTGAATGAATAATGTAAAGCGTCTTTGAGTGTCCAAAAAAGCGCTGTATAAAACCCATGCATTATTATTATTATTTCCTGGGTACAAAGGACCAGCATTTTGGGAGCTGTCGCTAACGCTGCTAAGAACATCCACCGGTGAAGATGCAAATATTACTCAAAGATGTGCGAGTGAGTCAAAACACTCTCCACGTCTGCTTTTGATAAGACAACAACATTGTAACACGGTAAAAAGTAGAAGAGTAAGAGTTTGGTACGAGGGAAGCCAGAGGAGGGTTTAGTTTAATCTTTCTGTAGCTTCACAGAAAGATTAAAAACATGTTTACATCCTAGACATAACTGAGTGAATTCTAGGTGTTAAAAGCCAGTTTGAAGAGATGAGTTTTTAAAAAGGGACCGGCCTGTGAGAACAGACTGAGGGGCAGCGAAATCTGCTAAATCCCATTATAGTGAAGTGACGGCATCATCACTTAGCAAACGTTTATCCCCATCAAAAGGAAAATGAATTTGCGTTCTAAGCCTGTTCTACCCGCGAAGGACTCTTGGTCTTTTGAGTACAGGAAGTACTTGTATGAGCCGTCTGTCTGGCGCACAGGCTTTGGGAAATACTCAATAAGCACCACACTTTTGGAGCGAGGAGGAAACTGATGCCTTTATTAGTGTGGTGAAAGTGTGTTGTTATTGGAAAGGGCACGTATTTGCTTCATGAGGTTCTCCGTGCGTCCAGGCGCTCTCCATGTGCCGCAGTTTGGATCGGGATATCCCAGATGATAGTGACCACTCTGTCTGCTCACGCATGTGAACTGGTTATTCCAAATGTTTCAGAACCCAGAATATTGAACTTAACCACAATATTGACGATGATGAAAAATAAACAAAAACATACCAGACAGCATTTATAACGAGCAGATAAACTGAAATGAGAGCGTGTCATATTGGATGATTTTGAACCAGTCAATTTGCTCAAACAGTTACGACCTGATCCGCTGATCAGACAAAGCAGCAGCACGGACACACATGAGGACATAATTAAAACCCACATATGAAATCATTCTGATGATGCAAGACCACACACTACACATTTTCTGCAGGTTTCTTCCAGTTCCCCCAAACTCAGTGACAGGATTGAACGTGAGACTCGGACCATCAGGACACAGATAAACATGACAGATGCCGGACACACTTTCATGGAGCGTATCTGCAGCGTCAGGGACAGAGATAAACCCGGGCAGGTGAAGCTGACACTGGATTCTCTCATCAGCTCTGACATGGTTACACCCCGCCATTCCGACACACCGCTAATCCGACATTGAGTTCTAATTGTCGGAATTGCGGTGTTTCCATTTATTATCAAACGTCCCGCCACTCCGACAATTTTTTTCACCCTTTGTCGGAGTGGTGACACCTTTATCTTTTATGCAACGTGCCGCTATTCCAACACACAAGATAATTATCAACAATTATTATTGTTTTACGTTTTGCCTGATGAATGAAGAGACAATGCCTGATCGTTGGTACGTGTTTTTTTTTTTTTTTTTTTATTCTACTTTCGCATCGTTCTCCTAACTCATAACATCAGCTGCTTAAGTTGTTCCGCCGGCTTTTCTTCCTCCTGCGGTGGTTCCTCCTGATGTTTGGGAGCGAGTCCCTAAACACTCCGCTGGAGAACCCGACTGTTATATCATTATTTGACCCGAATTTCCGCGCGTTTGTGGACAAAAAAAGGGAGAGTGAATGCATCTCCCACGCCGCCTTGGCTATAACTTTTGACATGTAAAACAAGCGCTGATGAGCGCAGCAGGTGGAGACAGACCTGTTGTTGTGGATTATGAAAAATAAGTTTTGCCAAATGGAGCTAATGATGGACCAGACGAGTGAGAGTCAAAGAGGTGAAGAGTTCTACGACAGATGATGGAGTGCACAGTGAGTGTTTTTATGCTGATTCTGTGGAGTAAAGTCTGGCTGAATGTGCCGCTGTTGCACAGACTCACGTGACATAAAGCGCGTGTGTTTATTTGTTTGTCTTGATAGATTCAGTGTTTGCCCGTGTCACACAGTGACTGGAGCATATGACCCCCCCAAATACACACACCCGTGCGCGCTGCTTTGTGGAGAAGGCCTTGTTTTCGGACAGTGTTTTGAACGAAGGGGAGCGCGTGGCTCGGTCAGCGCTGTGAGCGGCGCGTGCGCTTGTCTTAAAGCCTTGAGCGACAGCTCCAGTGTCTGAGTGGAAAACGTCCAATAGTGCGCGGCGTATTAACCGCCTGCACCTGTCACTGCCTTTGCCCAAAACCATCTCACGAGCCTCTGCACCCCTGGGCCGACAGCGGGGATGAACAGGGAAGGTGGCGTTGACAGAAGGCAAACAGATACGCTCCAAATGATTGTCGGAATAGCGGTACCAAAAAGTGTCGGATTGGCGGGGTGTCGTAATGACGGTGTGTCGGGATGGCGGGGTGTCGGGATAGCGGGGTGTCGGAATGGTGGTGTGTCGGAATGACGGTCCGTCCCCCTCTGGCATGGAGCCACCGAGAGGATGAAGTGTGGGACCGTTTCATGGCCGGGCTGGTGAAGCGTGACAGAAAGTGGGAGTGCGCGTTGTGTCTCTCATTTCTGATCTGACCAAAAGTGCAACAGCCCCTCTCAGTCTCTCGCTGGCCTGTCCCGGGTGTGAGCAGACTCAGCGGACAGAAAGAAGCGCCGGTGTCGGGGAGTTTCCTGACGCCACAGTGGCATCGCTCACATCGCAAGCAAGAATCGTAATTATCAACTGTGTTTGTTGGTTCCAGTTTAACGGAACAGGCCACGGTTTTTCCAGACTGAGATGTTCTTACCTGAGCTTAGACCAGTTGATACGCACCTGTCTGGTCTTTGTGCCTGGTCGCTTCTAACTTCACCCCCATTTGGAGCCATAGGAATATACTGGGAGAGGCTAAATGCTAACAACATCTTTGGTCATTTTGCGTGACTGAGCGCACGCACAAAGACCAGACCGGTAGGCATCGACTCGTCTAAGCTCAGGTAAGAACAGATCTCAGTCTGGAAAAACGGTGGCCTGTTCCTTTAAGGGTTCTGAGGCTTCGACTTCGACAAATAGTCATAACACAATCTCGCTGACACAACAAATGATCATGTTTGAGAAGCTTTGTTATTGGTCACAGTTATGTGTTAAAGGAATAGTGTCAAAACCAGACTTAGAGACACTCATCCATGCGTTTGTCTCCAGCAGGTTAGACGACTGTAACGGCTGCTCACTGGCCTTTCTAAACGAGCTGTTAGAGCTGCAGAACATCTAGAACGCTGCTGCTCGAGTCCTGACAAGAACCAGGAAATACCCCCATATTAGTCCAGTGCTCCGGTCTCTGCACTGGCTTCCTGTCACTCAGAGAATAGGATTTAAAACAGCTCTGCTTGTGTACAAGTCTTTTCATGGTTTAGCACCAAAGTCCATCTCTGACATGTTAGAGCCGTATGAACCATCTCGGGCCCTGAGAACTTCAGGGAGGGGTCTCCTGGTGGTTCCCAGAGTCAGGACTAAACACGCTGAGGCTAAAGCTAAAATCTGGAACAGTCTTCATGAGGATGTGAGACAGGCCTCAACTCTGACAATGTTCAAATCCAGGCTGAAAACAGCTCTTTTTACCCGAGCAGATGGAAACTGAAAGTATTTTATCTGCACTCTTGCCTTTTACTGTCATTGATTAACTTTATGTTGATGTTTTAATGATTGATTTGATCTGTTTTCTTGTAATTTTATGCAACTGTGAAGCACTTTGAATTGCCTTGTGTATGAATTGTGCTCTACAAATAAACTTGCCTTATGTAAATAAAGCTTTGCACCCACAATTAATGAAAAGGGGCGGCATCTGCTTCACCAAGTTTCTATTTGTCCTTCATTGATACAGGTTTGTCCCGCATGTGTAATGAGCGCCAATTTACCAG
Organism: Proterorhinus semilunaris; assembly: GCA_021464625.1. Taxonomy (NCBI): domain Eukaryota; kingdom Metazoa; phylum Chordata; class Actinopteri; order Gobiiformes; family Gobiidae; genus Proterorhinus; species Proterorhinus semilunaris. The sequence continues at coordinate 38,609,277 of CM038348.1, forward strand.
CGAATACAGCGCAGTGGTGAGTTTTATACACGGCATTGAGCATGTGCAAAGAGCTGGCAGACACATTCATATAGACAATATCTCCATCGTCTAAAACACTCATGAAGGTGGCAGACACCAACTGTTTTCCGGCTTGATGAGAGAAACGTGACTTATTATTACAGAAGAAACGAAGTTTTTGCTTAAGTTTCTTCAACAGGCTTCAATGCGTCTCTTGAAGGTCAAACTATCATCAAGGTGAATGCTGAGGTATTTTATGGGACACAAAACCAATCGATAGACTGTCCTTGCTTTGTGATAATGTCAGATAGAGTTGAGTGGACCATCTTTCTGTTAGTAAATAACCTTTAGTCTCAGTATAAACCCAAGTTAGGAAATTTGGGGCTGGGCAGTTAATCGAATCGAGATTTGAATAAAGGTCAACCTCAGTAATCATGCGTTTGAATCAACAGGATAATTGGCCAGTCCTGTCGCATCCCAGTCCTGGGTTACCTTTGCAGCTGACCCTTCTGACAGTAAATTGTAAGTTCCATCGGCTTTTATACTGGTAAATGTGCTGTTTGCAAGTATTTCTTTATCTTCAACGAAGGTTCTTGAGTCGTCTTCTGTACTCTGCAGTTGAAGTGTAGAACGTTTCGCCACTCATCCAAAAGACTTCGTCAGTGACACTAAAGATTCAGCTCAGTCTGGACAACAACTTTATGTACATAGTTGTTCTCACGTAAACCCCAGGGAAGTCGTGGCCTCCGCACACAAACCACAGACCACACCATCTGTTGACTTACTGGCGCAGGAAAGGCCACATTTACTGTTTTTACCATTAAAACAATTCCCAAAATCGCCCAGCCCTAATTGCAGGCACTCAAAAACCCGGACAATAGATTTAGAACGGCAGTACATCCCAGAATCATCAGCATCTTTGAGATCATGGCCCAGTTTGTTTATGTAAGAAGTGAACAGAGTGGGCCCTAAAATGGAGCCCTGAGGAGCTCTACCCACGTGCTGTTTTCTAGTGTTCGCTCAATTTGCTCCAGTCACGAATGTCCCAACACTAATAAACAGAGTCTGCCAAGTAGACAAGGCTGGATATTTCTGTGTCGCCACCCACTCGAAGGTTTGGTGGGACCTCAATTATCTCTGTGCCCTGTGAAGAAAATAAATGTCGGCCGTCTAAACCGAGAAATGTCCAGTTGCATTGGGTGAGGGGACCCTGTTTATGAAATCGTTCCTTTCGGAGATTCCAACTCTTTTCATTTTCGAGGCCACAGCACGGAATTGCTTTCCGTCCGGCGCGAGGGTGATGAAACCGTGGCGTAATCCCTCTAAACCTGGATTTCCGTACCGTCCGAGCGTGGCGTCGGAAAGGTCGCTCATTGACATGTGCCGCCGCGGTTTGATCAATGCGAACGGGACGGGTCTGAATTGAGCGCTGCAGGTCAGTCTATGGTATCGGCGTTTGCGTATGTGACCTTTTCCTCCGCACACAGCGCTAATCACTGGGACAAAACAGACAGGAACGGGCTGTGGGTTTAAATGTCTGATCTGATGCATTTTTCAGTCTTTCTGGACAACTTTTAGACGCTAATAGCCTTGGTTAGTCGCGTTAAAATATTGCGGACAAACAAAGGAGGAAACAATTCAGACTCTGAGCTTGACAAAAACAAAAATCCGTAGGCTAAAAGCAAATGCTACGGGAAGCAAGAAAGTAAGGGGTAGTTGATCAGACACTTCATCACGTTCATTAACATGCACTGTCCCGACCAAATAAATAAATAAAATAAAAATAAAATAAATCATGGGGGCAGTCCCTCCCTGAAACCCTGCAGTCCCACTTCAGTCACCGGACCCCTGCCCCCTGTCTTCGCACTACAGAGCAGTGGCAGGACAGGAGCTCAATCCCTGTACGTGCTTTCCAGATGGCACTTTTAATCGGGGAAAATTCATAACTGGATACGAAAAACAGCAGGCAATGAGCAGGCTTTAATGATTCAAGAAAACACAGGTTAAAATATCACATATCACAATATCACCTTTTTATAGCCACACTAGAGGGCGCTGTGTGCTGGTACTGATGTATAATATGTGTATTGGTATTTTTCTCTTCTCTTCATTTTCTCATTTGGACTGAAGACATGAGGAGAGGAATTGATCCCAAACTTTAATGTTAGTTTTGTAGTGAGCGTTTTCCTTTTGTTAGTGCCATAAACAAAAGACACAGAGACGTTAGCTTTGGTTTGAGCCGTTTAGAGCTAACATGCTAACCGTAAACAACACTCGGGGTTGGTCGTCACATGGGGTATAAATGGTGGGAAACCTTTTCGTTTGTGTGTAATGTGTTTTTGTGATCACTTTACTTTAACATTCGGGTCTTTTGGTGAATCTGTGGTCGTTCAAATGAGTGCCATGAACACATCTGACATTGCAATGTGACTGTTTTAAAACTCATGTCGTCCTTTTATCTCAAACAGCACAAAAGTTTCAAAAATGTATCAAATTTCAACATCGAAACTCCATTAAACACATCAGTGACGACCAACCCCAACCTGCGCACATGGGATACGTTAACCTGAACCCCAGCCTTAACAGAATGCTTTTTTCCATTTCTTTCTTGTTGGGTTTTCATCACACTTACATAGCTTTTTATCACTTTTCTGTGGCTCTTCTGTGATGAAAAAATGTGTTTTTGTCACATTTGCTCGTTTTCATATCATTCTTGTCACTATTTTGACACTTTTTTCAAGAAGCTTTTAGATTTGGGTAAAGCCAAACTGGAGAAAATGTGCTCAGTTCAGGTTAAGAGGTTAATAACTATTTATGGCGATATGATAGAAAAAAGGAAGCGAGGTCTTCTTCAAGCCAAGGGTTCAAGCTTTCATTTAATGCCGGGCGGACTCTTCTGTTGATGAGCTGTGAACTCTAATATCCCCCGGTTCCCCATTTGATTATGTTTATCCTGGCTTGGGACCGCAGCCAGGATAATTTTGACTAAAATAAGAGCACAATGCGATTAAACTACTCCAATAAGTACAGTACCGATTTCCCGATTGGGACTGGGATGTGTATTATTAATCTGCTTTGAGTGGATTTGAATTCATAGGCTGAGATTATTTTTTACAACGGTCTTGAATGGAAACATATTGACTGAGAGATTATATAAATCTGCCTGTCTAAAAATAAAGTCGACACTTGGATTCAACGAACTGTGTTGATCTGGTGTTGCTGTTGTTCAGTGTTGGGATTTACGGCTCTTCGCTGGGAGCCGAGTCTTTGGGATCCGTTCATTTCAAAGAGCCGTTCAAAAGACTGGCTCTTTTTAATATAACATTTTAAGAACGGCAGCCAGATAAGACGTGATCGGTAAAAGACACACTTTTTTAATTGAAATCGTCTAAAATCACAATGGGACTGATGTTTACGCTTTGAAAAGGTGTGTTTGTGAAAATAAATCTAATAAAAAGAGGCTGTCACCGTCTGACAACTCATTTTAGTGCAAAAAGCTTTCACTTGCGTCGCCTGCTCCGTTGTTGGGCTGTTTGTTTGAGGGAGGTCTGGGTAAAATTGACTGGAAAAAAGATTTGTCTCTTTTAACAATTGAGATCCGGTTCGACCCCTTAAAGCAGAACTAAGTAACGTGTATACCTTAATAAATCCTTCCCGTAGTCCCTCTAGGGGTAATACAAGTGTTAATGTCACTTTATATGCTACACATCTGTAAATACAATCCCACTGTTGTTCAATGTCAAATTGTTGTTGTCTTACCACGCGTCACTTTTATTTTATCTTATTTATTTAATATTCTTATGCCCCTATAGCCTTATAGTTTAAAGTTCTTTAGCTTATTGTTTATCTTAACTCTGTGTTTTATGTTTTACGTCGCATGTTGGCACTGAGAAAAATTCCTAGTTTGTGAACCCTGTTCTGAAACAATGGCAATAAAACCTAGTCTGATTCTGGTGAAGAAGAAGCTAACAGGCTAACGGGCGAAGCTAACTGCGGGCTAGCGCCGCCACTTAAACAGTAATTACAGCCAAGTTTGAGTGAAAAAAAATGATCTCCATTGTGTAACTGGATGAACATCATCCCTCTGTCCCTTTGTCTTTTCTGTCAGCGTAGTATTTACTCTCACGGACGATTCATGAGTAAAAAACACAACATGCTACGACACCTGCAGTGGCGCTTATGGCCTCTAGGGGCACGAGTTACTTAGTACTGCTTTAAAGAGCCACTCGGTCATCACTGTAGTTGGTCATCTATCTTTGGGATGTGCTGGAGGGGGCTTTGCGCAGTGGTCGCACTCTCCCATCATCAAAACAAGATCTTGGGGAGAAATCAATGCAACACTGGATCTTGACGAGATTACATTCGATGGATCAATGGATGTGGTTTAGGAATTGGGGAGAGCTGATCCTCAATCGTCCCAGATACATCCCACGGTTATTGACGGAAGGTTCGAATAAAGTGAGGACACACATTTCCAATATAGAATTGTTATACTTTTAAATTGCCTAAATCAGGGGTAGGCGACGGCAGGACGGGGGGCAAAATCCGACCCTCCAGCAACTACATTTGTATAACTAGGGGTATTTCCGAGACAGTTACAATCCAACAATGCCAAGGCCAACCTGAGTTATAGGGACTTTAACTTCTATGTTTTGTTTAGTCTTTTTTTTTTGCATTGTGTGAACTTTTAGTGTATTATCTCCAAACAGAAGCCTGCTGTGCGCCGATACGACTTTGTTTGAGCCAGTGGACCAAAACCGTGAAGCTACAGCCAAACAACTCGCTGAAAATGTGCCCAGAAAACAGCATGGAGCTGAAGATAACAAGGTCTGTGGACAAAGCTGGTCACCGGGAGCTAATTGGGCCGTAATAGCAACACAAGCGGAAGACTGAGATCATGAGCTCGTCATTTGTAAGTTCACTTTCACTGTTTTGCAGGTGTAGTTTTCAAATGTGATAAGGTTCGGACATGAGCAGGGGTGGTATTGAACATGTGGGGAGAAGGGTGCTGGATTTAGACCTGCCATGACACCGGAGGCCTACGGGAAGAAGACTGAAATCTATATTTAAGTATGTAATGAAAGAGGACATGGTTGATGTGAGACTCGAATGCAAAGGAAAGGTTATAATGTCAATGTTAAATGTAAGGGCATTGAATACTATAAAGAGAGCTTTTTCAGGTTAAAATGAGAGATCGTAAGTGGAAAATTCAAATCCCAACTCCATTTCTTTGTCGACTGATCAAATGCGTTCAGATTTGAATTGTTTTTCCCTCTGAACATTTTGACTGTGTTGGTGGGTAGTGTTTAGTTTCGGTTTGTGCAGGTAATGAGCATCTGCAGCACAAATAGGCCGTGTTCAGGCAACTGTGAGTAAAAAAAAAAAAAAAAAAAAGGATTTAGGTCCTGATCTTCTGCCTGGCGCAAGGACAGCATCGTTCAAGGCAAAGCTGCCATCTTGAGCACACACACACTAAAACTATTTCATCGACTGAAATATGATTAAATGAAAAGGAAAAGACGAGACTAAAATCAAACTTCCAAGAGCCTCATATCATTTAAATTGACAGCAGAGGCCAAAATGAATGAGAGTGTGTTTGCCTGTGTAAGTCAGTATTGAGTCCACGCCTCGAGAAGGACTCCAGGCCTGGTCCACGTCTGTTACTCTTGTGGGATGAGGACAAAGCGTGGAGGTCCAAACGTATCGGCCACTCTTACAAAATGTTACATCTTCTCCTAAGTTCTCGTAAATGATTTCACTTACTCACTCTCAGCCTCTGTCAGAGCTTAAAGTATAATCATCTAATTAACTTATCCAATTTGGGAAAGCAGAAACTCATTTTAGGGTTAGACCTGCTTCTCCACGTGTTGTTCCCACTTAACCAATCTACAATTTATTTTTTTCCGACAGACATCTCAGGTCACAACATGGAAGAAGAAGTTAATTAAATGACAGTTTTATTTATTTTTATGGAAAGCTGTCTCGTTGGCAACCTGAAAAGGGACACGAATCAATTAGTGCATTCCCCGGTGGGCTTTTGAGCCTGAACTCTCTAAACGCCGATGATTAAGTCGTCAGTCAGAATTAGCCCTGATTCACCTCCCCGTGAAATTGAACTCAGATTGTGTTGAGTAAATGTCATTGTAGGGGAATGGAAGCTACAAGTCCACTGTGTGTCTGAAGGGGGGCAAAGTAAAAAGCAAAAGCGACTCTTAAAACCTTTGACCCGTGTTCTTGTTCATTCATCAAAATAAAGCAGTTTTGTTTTTTCATTCACACAACTTAGAATAATCTAGTTTAATTCGTTACTTCTTCTTCTATGACAGAAAGTGCATTTCCTGGATTTTTTGCATCAAGAAGCGGCAACCTCCCTCTCTCTTGGTACAGCTGCGTTTTGTGCCTTTCTCTGCGAACTGCATTTGTGGTTTCTGTGTTCCACGATGTTTCACTTTGTTACTGCGGAGAGTCCGTGAGGAGCCAGCTTTTTAAAACAGCTTATGAGCTTAAGACATTTGAGACATAAAGATCCACAGATTTCTTCTGCTGAAACACTGAAGAGGCACCAAGAGCCCCCCCCCCCCCCCCCCCCCACCTGCAGCACAGGGGAGGAAACAAAAACGGGAAAAACGAGGAGGTATCCGGGCAGGACACTTAAACCTGTATTCCTACTATTGTTCTGGCTAATGTCCACATGTCCACTGGAGATTAAAACGGTTTATATTCGTCCGCTAGCGAATATAATCCGTCGCAGAGGAAGGAGGAGGAAGAGCTGACCCGTGCAGGACACCACGCTCTGAAACAGGGGCAATTGTACAATGACTTGCATATAACAGATAGAACCAAATGCTTATTGGAATTTATGCAGATTATGAGAAGGTTTGGACGACTTTACTGCCAATGGAACAAGATTGTTTTTTTCTGGTCTCATTTCAAGTGCATTTGTCTGATTTAAGTGTAAATATTAATTAACCTCTTATTGGCGATGGGACTAGTAAGACTTTGTCGCTGAACATATCGGCAATTCTGGCCATTTTTATAAACCAAATGCCTTAATTTTTCTCATATTCACATCAGTAGTGCTATTGTTGGCCTTCTCACCTCTGTACAAAGTCTTCTGAGCGCTGTTTCGACAAATCCCTCAAAGTGTCGCCTAATGATCTTGAACGAGTCGAGCCGAAACAAAAGACCTGCCAGTCCCCGACAATAAGCCGGTAATCGTTTCTCCGAATGTTCACGGAGCCGGTCACATATCACGGGCTCATTTTTCCAGAGGTTCACAAACGCCGGCGGAGCCAAAAGGGAAACACGGATAAGGAGAGTTGGCACGAGCCGAGGTGTCACATATCAGCCGCCATTTTGTCCAATTTGAGTCATTTGAGGTTTGAGTCCAGGGGCCAAGATCAATGTTTTAGAGCACATTCGGACTCACGCTAATTTACACGGTATTTTCAAGGCAAGGCAAGTTTATTTGTAGAGCACAATTCATACACAAGGCAATTCAAAGTGCTTCACAGTTGCATAAAATTACAAGAAAACAGATCAAATCAATCATTAAAACATCAACATAAAGTTAATCAATGACAGTAAAAGGCAAGTGTGCAGATAAAATACTTTCAGTTTTCATCTGCTCGGGTAAAAAGAGCAGTTTTCAGCCTGGATTTGAACATTGTCAGAGTTGAGGCCTGTCTCACATCCTCATGAAGACTGTTCCAGATTTGAGCTTTAGCCTCAGCGTGTTTAGTCCTGACTCTGGGAACCACCAGGAGACCCCTCCCTGAAGTTCTCAGGGCCCGAGATGGTTCATACGGCTCTAACATGTCAGAGATGGACTTTGGTGCTAAACCATGAAGAGACTTGTACACAAGCAGAGCTGTTTTAAATTCTATTCTCTGAGTGACAGGAAGCCAGTGCAGAGACCGGAGCACTGGACTAATGTGGTCCTGGTTCTTGTCAGGACTGGAGCAGCAGCGTTCTGGATGTTCTGCAGCTCTAACAGCTCGTTTAGAAAGGCCAGTGAGCAGCCGTTACAGTCGTCTAACCTGCTGGAGACAAACGCATGGATGAGTGTCTCCAAGTCTGGTTTTGACACTATTCCTCTGATCTTCATGTTTTTCAGATGGTAAAAAGCTGATGATGTCATTGCTTTGATGTGGCTGTTTAAGTTCAGGTCTGAGTCCATGATCACTCCTAGATTTCTAACCTGATTTTTTGGTTTTAGAGAGAGAGACTCGAGGTGACTGAGAACACTTTGTCTTTGTGTCTGTGGGACAAAAACTATGATCTCAGTTTTGTCTGAGTTTAGTTGGAGAAAGTTGTTTTGCACAAACTGATCTGTTCGATGCAGTGACAGAGAGTATCTACAGACCCCTGTTCACCTGTATCAGTACAGAGAGTATCTACAGGCCCATGTTCACCTGTATCAGTGACAGAGAGTATCTACAGGCCCATGTTCACCTGTATCAGTGACAGAGAGTATCTACAGACCCATGTTCACCTGTATCAGTGACAGAGAGTATCTACAGGCCCATGTTCACCTGTATCAGTGACAGAGAGTATCTACAGGCCCATGTTCACCTGTATCAGTACAGAGAGTATCTACAGGCCCATGTTCACCTGTATCAGTGACAGAGAGTATCTACAGGCCCATGTTCACCTGTATCAGTACAGAGAGTATCTACAGGTCCATGTTCACCTGTATCAGTGACAGAGAGTATCTACAGGCCCATGTTCACCTGTATCAGTACAGAGAGTATCTACAGGCCCATGTTCACCTGTATCAGTGACAGAGAGTATCTACAGGCCCATGTTCACCTGTATCAGTGACAGAGAGTATCTACAGACCCATGTTCACCTGTATCAGTGACAGAGAGTATCTACAGGCCCATGTTCACCTGTATCAGAGACAGAGAGTATCTACAGACCCGTGTTCACCTGTATCAGTGACAGAGAGTATCTACAGACCCGTGTTCACCTGTATCAGTGACAGAGAGTATCTACAGACCCCTGTTCACCTGTATCAGAGACAGAGAGTATCTACAGGCCCATGTTCACCTGTATCAGTGACAGAGAGTATCTACAGGCCCATGTTCACCTGTATCAGTGACAGAGAGTATCTACAGGCCCATGTTCACCTGTATCAGTGACAGAGAGTATCTACAGGCCCATGTTCACCTGTATCAGTGACAGAGAGTATCTACAGACCCATGTTCACCTGTATCAGTGACAGAGAGTATCTACAGGCCCGTGTTCACCTGTATCAGAGACAGAGAGTATCTACAGACCCGTGTTCACCTGTATCAGTGACAGAGAGTATCTACAGGCCCATGTTCACCTGTATCAGTGACAGAGAGTATCTACAGGCCCGTGTTCACCTGTATCAGTGACAGAGAGTATCTACAAGCCCATGTTCACCTGTATCAGTGACAGAGAGTATCTACAGGCCCATGTTCACCTGTATCAGTGACAGAGAGTATCTACAGGCCCATGTTCACCTGTATCAGTGACAGAGAGTATCTACAGACCCATGTTCACCTGTATCAGTACAGAGAGTATCTACAGGCCCATGTTCACCTGTATCAGTGACAGAGAGTATCTACAGGCCCATG